>OU744318.1:5287852-6487852 GCA_916610145.1 Eristalis arbustorum
GTCCCAGAGACTGGAAACAGTGTGTCCGGGAACCTTGAAAATGGGAAGGAACTTGAGACCATGTTCACACCTTCGGTCGCTGTCTTGAAAAGTGACGCAATAAAATGCAGGAGTTCGATGCCATTCTAGGGTAGAAGCCAAGTACCACTGAATTAGGCAGCACATGACTTTCGTGTTGACAACATTTTGTATTAAGAACCAACTTAAAGGGAAGAACAGCGCACCCTTCCGTCCAGGAATAAGGTAGCCTTTCCTTCAAAAGTCGGTTCATGCAGCGAGTAATTGTTTGAAATTTCTCGTGACATCAACATCTCTGATCCAACTATTGAGATGGCTAGGTCATGTAGAGCGGATGGAAACCAATGCTCCGGCCCGAAAAGTCTTCGAATCCACCCCCGAAGGACGGCGTAGTAGAGGAAGACCGCGACTAGGCTGGCGCACGCAAGTGGAAAGGGACCTCAACCAACTATGCGTGCGAAACTGGAGACAGCTAGCTAAAGATCGAGCTGGCTGGGGACGCTTGTTGGTTGAGGCCCAGGTTCACCCCGGACTGTAGCGCCACCTTAAGTAAGTAAGTAATCAGCATCTCTGTCCATTTTAAGGACAGAGGCATGTGACTCCAATCATGTATGTCTGTTAGCATCGAAGGACGTGTATGGTTCTTGGGCGAGATGTACTACAGCTACCACCTTCGTCGTCGCTTTTTTTTAATGCAGTTTTGTCAAAATTGTCCGGTCGCCTCGAGTCATAGGCATGACAACGCTGCGGCAACACAAGTGCGAGCGGCGCAAATTATCATGGTTACTAGCGCAAACAAGCGTCGCCATAGCAGCGCCGTAATTGCTGTTCAAAAGAATCGCATTGACCCTCCCATGCTACAAGACGCTGTGTTCAACTCAGCGTAGGTTTTGCTACGACCAGCGGCGTTCGTCGACGCTTCGAAGCCACAAAGAAGTGAACAGGTGGCGCGGCACTACCAAGCTCCCTTAAAAACAGGGTCTTAAGACGAAACACTGCGTTTTGGGTTGCTATGGAAGTTTGAGGAAAAAATAGAACATCTAGTGTCACAAGCAATAAGCAAGCCTCTTATTTCCACTTGTCTGGATCGTAGGTTAGATTAGGTCATTGGGCTGACAGCGAAATTTCCAGCACATTTAGACCAGTGTTTAACCCAACGACAAATGGTGACTGGACCAGATTTGAAAGCCAGATGCAAACATATTAACTTTTGCTTTCGCTGGCTATCGAACCTGGGACTCCTATAATCAAGAACAGGCACTCAACCAACAGCGCCATCTAGGCGTAAATTGTCTGCATCATAGTAGCTAACGGTATTGTGGCACTGAGATCATCATTTGCAATCTCATCGTATTCGCACTGGAGGAGGAGACTGAACGAAGAACTGTACGGGCTGTACAGCGACATCGACCTGGTCAAACGAGTTCGAGTCTCTCGTCTCAGATGGCTAGGTCACGTCGAGCTCTGGCCCGGAAGGTCTTCAAATCCAATCCTGAGTGACAACGTGGTAAAAGAAGACCATGCCTACGGTGGCGCACGCAGCTAGAAGAGGAAGCAACTAGCTTGATGGAGAGGTCCACGCCTAACTGTAGCTCCAGCCAAAAACGAGGAAAAAGCTAAATTGCGCGTACATGTGGGGCCAAACTTTTGCTTGCTGGACTGACACCGATTCTCCAACAATCTCAAGAGCGACTATATGGACGAATTAATACAGCTTCTAGAACGGTCCTCCTCCTTCTGAAGCATCGGGCAACTATTCCTCGATTAAGCTGCAGTCTATGTCGCTGTAACAGAGCTTCTCCCACTGATCACTCGTTTAGGTTCCAAAATTTGTCTTAAATAGGGGTTCTATCTTGTCTCACTAGAAGGATGTGCGTTCACAGCAATTTGTATGCGAACCTAACATGTGGTTGGGTCATCGAAATAGGCGGTTGGACGTTGTCTTATGGAACGGATTCTACTATTCCACCAAAATCATGTCAAAGAATGAGTGTTTTAATTAGCAACAAACTCAGCCGAAGATGCATGATCGCATCAGGTATACTTGCAGGTAGCACTGGAACGGATAATCGGACCTAGTACGACCATTAACGTAGCATGGTGTCTTAGTCTGCTGGACAAGGCAAGCAAATCCTTATAAAGAGCAGATCACAGAGCCTGGCTTACATCTGCATACCAATGCCACTTGACCAACGCTGCAACAACGCCTGCAGAAGCTGCATGGATGAAGAGGACGAAGAGAACACTCAGCACCTTCTCTGCTCCTGCAGTGCTCTTGCCAGTCGTAGGTTCCTGTACCTAGGAGCCTACTACTTAAGCGGCCGTAACGAGCTAAAAAGTGCCAGCATTGGCCAACTAAATCGGTTCATCAGCAACACCAACTGGTTCCAGCGTTAGGAGAAGTCAATGCGCGTGGTATCACAATGGGCCTACTCTGGCCTAAGTGTGACTGCTCTGCCTGCTGCAGAGCCACTACAACCTAACCTAACCTAACGCCTGCAACAGTTCCAAAAAAAAACTCGAAGATCCCATCGAAATTGGGCTAGTCGGCGAATTAAAGTGGTCCTTCCACAGTCAACTGGTCTCTCACTTGATATGTAAAACTACAGTCTTGTTTCTTATTCTTTGTTTACCGTCACAGTTCGGTGAAGTCCACAACAAGCCTCTACAGCACATCAAGTTGTTTGAGGTCCTTCTCCACTTGTGTGCGCCTTCTCGTTCGAGGACGTCCTGTTGTCGGAATCGAAGACGCTACGGGCCGGAGCTGGGTTCGGATGGACACTAGTCTACGTGACCCAGCCATCTTCAGGGTTGGTTTCGAAGACACTGACACTGACACTAACTGGGTGCATGCAGCTGAACAGCGTGTACAGATCGTGGTTGAATCTTCTCTTCCAGACGCCATCGCTACAGGTCACTGTGTTAAATTTCACACAAATCCGGTCGACTTCGACCTTAAAGCCTTCATTGTCCAAGCTTCCACCTGGTTGACAAGAATATCTCCCTTCTAACAGAGGACTGAGGTCAGGCCATGCGATGGATTGAAAAACTGCCCTAAAATGATGTAGAAACCGGGCCCACCTCCATTACCAGACTAAGCCAACAATGACTGAGTTCATTGGTCCGAATGTTTTCATTGCCATCAGAGATCGCTGTCCGATGGACATGTGACGCGTTTCACCAGACATGTGACAGACATTTTTTGCACCCAAATTCTCTATCAAGCTCTTCTAACATCGGGTCTCTGTTGACCCACCAATTGAGTAGCAAAACCCAGTCGCATTCAATCGACTGTCAAAGGACAACATCACGTCACGTCTAGACCGAGGCTGCATGTGTAAACAGTCGTCCACGCCGTCACACACGCCCACGAAGGGCTTAATTAACTGCCCAGGTGCGGGTGATACATGTCAGGGATAGACAGAGACAATCAGAAAAAATGTGTGTGTTTTTCCTCTCTCCCGCGCAGATTGAGCTCAAATATTTGACAGCAAAAAAAAAATGTAAACAAGTCACTCACGCGAGAGTGCACTTTGCAAGCGACAGACACAACCCAACTTTTTTCCTCCTTTTTTGGTTTGTCTAGCACTCAGCTGGAAGGACTTTTAATAAAATTTTGACATCCAAGAGCGGCAAATTCGCAGCACTCATCGCAGCCAGCGTCGTCATCCTTTGAAGCAACGTTGTCCTGACAAGTGTGTATCTTGAATTAGACCAGCGACGAATATAAATGATGTGCTTCTCCGTCCCCCACCACAGGGCACATACGGACGACAGCGTGAATGATTTAAATTTAGCGCAAGAACCTTTCAACGGTTCAACGGGGGTGGTGATACTGCCACCCAGCCCCAGTCGCGGCACCCCCCGTCTGATGGATGGAAGCTCAGTGACAATGTGCAAGTGAAAGGAAATTAAACAAATGAATCACGCGAGCTGAGGAGGGCAGGCGGGCGAACGGCGAGGTGGTGGCACAAAGTGCGGATGAAGATGGCATTGCAGTGCAGCGGCGAACATGGCTGACAGTTTGATTGAGAAGACAAATGTTCTTCTTTATCGAGCACAAGTGCTGAGACCGAACGGCAAGGATCCATTAGTCTTTAAGGATTGACCTTTGGGTGGCTGTGTGTGTGTGTAGCGAGGGAACTTCTTTTCGGTTTTGACGAGGAGACCATTAGTCACTTCGGCAGAGGGAATGACTTTGAAGGTCGATTAGAGGACGGGGATGGGAGCTGCGATGAGGTTTTCAAGGTGATCGGCGGAATCAAGCTGAGTTTCTCCGGAAATCTTCATGACGTGCAGGAGTTCGCGTCGCAGTCTTGGCCAACACACATAAATGCCTCGAAGATTTACAGACGCATTCATGATCTTTGTCGCCGTCGTCGTCCGAGACTGCACACCGTGGAACCTTAAGGTAGGGCTGTGTGGCCACTCGCTTCGCAAGCGATCAATTACAACTTTCATCCACGAGACAAGCCAATAAAACCAAGACACCTCGAACCCGCCGCCAGCCACACAAACCCGTCTTGATGCAGTAAAACTTTAATTACACACGCCATAGCATCCCGCCGCATGCGAGCACAAGGACCGGACCGCACTGAACGCCACTGCAGCGAACTCCACACAAAGAGCCATCAAGAGGGCCAACGAGAGAAAGTTTCTTGAGTCAATTGCCTTCGGAACTGGCCACTTGTTCAAATTCTGATCTCACACACGAAATGGCCATCAGCGGGCGAAGAAGACCGCTGACCAATCAAGGACACCTCCAGCCACCCCACCTCTCGGCAAATATGTTACTTCATAATTAAACTTCCACAAGTCGAATTCCCAATTCCAATCACGTCCGGCTACAGTCGAGAGTATCTTTCATTTTTCTCCGTCTTTTTTCTTTCGCTTGCCACCCCAAAATTGAGTGGCTGGCCAATACGTGCCGCTGCACCTCCCCACGGCATCGCATTCAATTCCAAGCACCGAGCACTGTGCTGTGTTATTAAAACTGACATAAATTGTTTTGGACCGCTTCCAAGGCGAGGCTGCTTTACTTCCAAAAAGGACGTCGCACACAAAAAAAAGACCGATCGGCAGGGGGGTGCCGCCACTAGAAAGTTCAATTGTATGCAGATGCAAAGTGCAATTACAAGGAATCACCGTCGTTCACAAAGGAGAGGAGACAAACCCGACGTTGACAACAACTTGAGCGGAGATTTAGCAGCCAAGCGATTGTCGTCGTGATTGCAATTTACTTGTTGCACTTGGCCATCCCCCGTCGTCCGGGTCGGGGGCCAAGAATTCTTTCTTCTTGCCGGAAATGATTTACTGCCACACGAAGTTGCTGGCGAGACCATGCATGCATCTGAGCGAATTGGAAGCCAAAAATAGCGTCGCCATGCGCCGCTGTATGAGTAACGACGCCGGGTCGTATTTGAGCTCGTAAAAGTGTGCCGAGGTGGGCGATGATGCGATGGAAGGTGATTTGTTGTTTAGATGACTTTGTAGTTGGGCGAGGGAATGTGGAGAGACTGAGATGAGAGATGATTCACTGGAGTTGGTTGCTGGTCTCAATGTCGGCGTGAATGGTTGGAGATGATTGCCGTGTCGATTGATGAGTCGATCATCCGACGTTGGATGACAAAAGAGCTTGATGCCAAACTCTGTCAATGCCTGGAATTTGAGGTAGGTCTTGGTAGGTCGATGCAAACCAGGCGTCTATGGATTAAACGCCAAGACAGCTGGCGCATGTCGAAAAATCTTCGAGGCAAGTGAACATCAACCAACTTGGCGTGCAAATTTGGAGGCAACTGCATACAGATCGTGCCACCTGGGGAGGCCCCTTGGCTGAGCCCTATATCCAGCCGGACCCTGTAGAGCCAGTGGAATAAGGAGGAGAATAAGAAGGAACAATGGCTCCTTCTGCCAAGAAGGCAATTCTTGTGAAATACTTGAGATTCTATGAGACTGCATCACCATTTGTACTTACTTCCTCATCATGACCCATTCAGGGTATGAGCCAGAGATATTGCTGCCTTCCATCGTTTACCGTCCTGGGCACGCTGCTTCCAGTCATCAAGGCCAAGCTGTCTTATATCGTTTCGTTCGTTCTTCCTCTCCTTTCCGAACCAGAAGGCTCGGATTCGAAGACCATCTTTGCTGGAGCATCGGTGCGCTTGGTGTGGCCGAGCCAGTGTTGTCGATGGTTTTTTTCCCTTTCGGTCTATATCCACATCCTGGTACAGTTGTACCTGTGTATCCTGTACCTTCTATTCGCCTTCCTGCATACGACCATATATCCGACGTCTGAAAATTAATATTAGGTCTTGATTACGAGCTTCTGGTGCTTCGCTTCAGAGGAGCACCAGAACCCAGAAGTTCACAGTTGCCTTGATTGGGCATGGTCTGCTCTAAATGTCAAAGCCGGTCAAGACTAGACGTCGATACAAGAACGTCGGCGTTTCCAGAAAGAACACATTCAAGCCTTGGGCGAAATTCAGATGATGTCATGCGAATTGAAGAGGATTATTGGTTGAGATTCTGGTTTGAGATTCAGTTTAACCACCCGATGTAGCGTCAACCGAAGATTAACAAGTTCTTCGAATGTCACGAAGGAGGTCTGAAAACGGCTACAAGAATCAGGATACACGCATGTCCCCTTGTTTTGAGCTGTCAGCTTGTGTTATTATACTTTGCCCAGTAGCAATTCGATGCAAGAACCGATCAGAGATATTCGTCTGGCAACCACGTCGTAGTGGACGAGTGCTTTGGGCCTTCTCATTTCGCGTCTCGTGGCCCGTGGCGTTTTAGGTATGTGCGTCGATACCAATGCACTTGAACCTCGACGTCTACGTTCGATACCTGGTCTGGACGACAAAATGTACTTTAACGGCTGCATCTCCTTCAAATTACTGACAATGCTCACAGAGTACACTTGTCTAGGAAAAGCTTCTCTAACATGTCCACTCGGAGTCTTGATTAAACTGTAGGTCCCTTTTACTCGTGAAAGGACAATAGCACGCACGAGTGGGCTGAGAAGGTAGAGCTCTACGGACTGTAGCCCGTAGTAACGCAGTGCGATGAACACTTACCTCGCTTGCCCATATTTCTGCACAATAAACGGACTCTCCTCAAGTCCGTCGAATTCCACCGATCCACTAGAAAGTCATGCTCTGACGTTCTTTAAATCAAGGCTAGACTTCAGATGCAGAAAGTTGATCGAAGAAGGTCTAAGACGGACACCTGATCACTTCAGACGGAATACTTCTCAATTGTGACGCTTGCTGCTAGAATTTGACTTATTTCTCCTGACAACAGCTGACGCCTCGCAGGTTCTATCCAGTCAAGGTTGTTTAATTTTCCAAGTCGACTTCTGCGGACATTTCAAACAGGAACCTTGGTCATATGCCTTGTCATAAATAACATCTTAAGAAGTTTTCTAGGAGAAGGTGGAAACATACACAGCTGTCACATCTAAATTACTGGACATGGGCGGCCTGGCGAATCAATTCTTATTGCAAAGCATTTTTCTTTATAATTTAGCGCATGCGGATATTAATGTCCTTAACCTTCCCAAGTCAAGAAGCACCACGGGCCGATGGTATTGAGTGAGGAGTGAGTGAGGAGGTGCATCTGTTCACATTGGTTTTAAATATCTACCGATTGTAGTCTGTGGAAAATATTGGTCTGGGATGCACATTCCATATTCGTGTAGTGCTGCTCAAAATCGAGTCTCCGAATTTATGTGCACGTCCGAAAGCAGGCTTACGGGTAAACAGATGGACACTCCTGACGAGTCGTATATTGCGGATGAATTCATGGAGAGGAGGAATGCTTACTTGAGCATGCACATTTGTTGAAAACACGAACAAAGAAGGCATGGTACCTCGTTTTTCAAGCGTGTGTAATGAACCCCCGATATTGTTGTCTTATATTAGTCAATGTGTTCGAGGTCGATCGTGTCCTAGAGGCACCAGACCAGATACCCCTTGTTAATGTAAGCCAATTCAGAGCGGGTGAAATACGGCCCGATGGTGCCCTTGGTTGAGTGCCTGCAGTTGATTATAGGGGTCCACGGTTCGAATCCCAGTGAGCACACTGGGTGTCACAATGGACCAACAATAATCTAAGTGTGCTGGACTAACCTGGAACCTGCTGGAAATGAACTAACCTAACCTAACATGTGTTCTTTTCAACTGAGTTTTCTGTTGATACACCAAGTTTTCCGGTTTCATCGATACAAGCGCCATTCATGGATAATGGCTGATTATTTGGGCAGTGACAGCAGAGAGCATTGAGTTTTAGAAGCATTGAATTGCACACTGTTGTTCATGCGCTACAAGATAGGAATTCAGTGTGAGCTTCCATATCCACCTCCGAAGGGCAGGATTGTGAGTCTTGAAACGAATATGAACAGCTGAGGGTACTGTCATCAGCGAAGGTGTGGATTTGCTTAAAAGTAGCAGACAAGAGATCATTTATAAAAATGAGAAAGAGTGTAGGAGACAGAACAGAACCTTGAGGGACACCAGCATTTATTTTGTGATCATCGGACTTGAACCATCCAAAATTACTAGATTTGAACAGTTTGAGAGGTAGTTTCTAATCAAAAGAAGAAGAGTTTCATCAGGACCACAGGCACGCATGGTCGATATGAGAGCTTGATGCCAAACTCTGTCAAATGGCTTAGAAATGTCGTCAGTCAAACGTCAGTTGACGTCGAAAATGTTGTAAGATCCTCTCCTGATTCATCCTCCTTCCAAAGACACAGAAGGTGCTGCATTAATGACAGGTCTTCACTTTAACACCGTCCGCTGTTCACTTGAACTCGACGCCTGATGTATATAATAATAATAATAATATGGGTGGCGCTACAGCCCGTAGAGGGCCAGGGCCTAGCTTCTCAGTAACCACTCGTGTTGTGCGTGCTATTGTTCTCACACGAGTGGAAGGGACCTACAGTTTTATGCCGATTCCGAACGGCTTTGTTTGAGAAGGTTTTTCTAGGCAGGTAATACTCTTTGAGCATTGTCCGTAACTCGAAAGAGGTGTGGCCGTGAAAATAATTTTTGTCGCTCAGAGCTGGAATCGAACATACGACATCGAGATTGGGGTCGACACACATAGCCACAACGCCACGGGCCACCACGACGACGCCTGATGTATAGTCTCATAAAAATTAACTGGTCCCAGATGACACCCACTAGATCGACGACAGCTCAAATCTCTCGACTGGAAGCGGTCGAAAGAGCTACCAGACAGGACCGTCTGTTGCATCACTGTCCTTCGAATCAGTCTCTCTCTCTCTCTCTCTCTCTCTCTCTCTCTCTCTCTCTCTTTTGCTCCCCCCCCCCCTCTCTCTCAAAAAAAATCCTGCCCACAATTGACTGAATCTTCGCTTCTTTCAAGACGCCCAACTGGTCCTCTTCGAAGATACCCCAAAAAACAAGCCAGTATCCACAAAGGCTCTTGCTCTCGTGCAAAGTTCCCACTTGAGCGCCTCTGAACTCCGTTCATTACAAGGCAGAAGCACCCACTTAACCACTCCGAGCACCACGATTTGAACCCCGTAAGCATTCATAAAAGCCACCAGATTATCCCATATGCACATTTCGCAACATCTTGCGCCAAACTTCCCCCAGATGACCCACAAAAACCGGATGAAGGATAAATCAAACTTCCCGCAACACCCTGTCTTCGTCTTCGTCGTCTTTTTTTGTTTCCCTTCTATTCATCATCCCAGGCAGTATCCATCTAACAACTGCGAGACGAAGATATATCGACACTCCCGCCCGACACTAGTCTAGTTCCTTGCAGCGGAAATTATGCAGGCAGCCTCTGTTCTTCCTGTGAGCCACATCATAGAAGAAGAACTTCAACCACAGAGCGAGAGAAGAAAAAGAACCAACTAACGAACAACTGATATGTGGACGTGGGGGTATGGCGCCGCCACCCGCCCTGCAAGTCAAATGAGTAATAAACTTGCCAGTCTCGCAGTCTTCTCCTTTGTTGTGCGCGTCTAAATGCAGACAATAGGCGCTGCTCACGCTCCCATCTCCAGGACTGCCAGGACCAAGTCAAGGAAGACAATGTGTTCTAATTTATCTCCAGCTCCCAGAAGGGGGGGAGGGCGCTTTTTAATCGCCAGGAACCTCAGCCGCCTCTGACGACGGCGTGTGTGGCGAAGGAAAAGTTAAGCAGTTTTTTGCCCCTTCCGCGCGGAAGCACGACTGGCAGAGAATTTGTGTAATAACAAAGTTTCGGCGTCGATGGGAGCACACGACGAAGAAAAATCCACGATGCTTGATGACATATTGTCTGCGGAAAATGATGGAAGCGCGAGGGCGGCTGCTGATGGTGTGGATAATGATGATGCAAGTTAGCTCGTCCCGGAAACGAAGAAAGGAAAAAAAAAACACCGACTCTTGTTTGTCCAAGGAGAGGGCGGAGAGTTTTCTGAAAAATCCTCGCAGAGGGGCTGAAAAGTTACGTCTTACTTGGGGAAAGTTGTCAGAGTTGCACATTTCGTCAGAAGGTTGAACGTGTGGTGGATGGGAGTGGAGGGGCACTGTTTGCCTTTGAGAACTCCGGCAAAGTCTTTTGATTCAGAAAGATGATCTTTTTCTCGTTTTTTTGCGAATTTTTGTGTTTAATTTGAGAAGTTTGCCGGGACTGGACACAATCGAACAAGTTTCCCTTGCCTTTGGGAGGAACTTAGAAGAAAGGGTCTTAGAGGGAGGGTAGAGCGACTGTGATGATGAAGAGGACCAGAGAAAGGAAAATGTTCAGTGAACTGGGAGTCTTTGGTTACGCAACGTTTGGCTTAGTTGATGCAAAATTGTGGCCAGAAATTCGTTGTTTTTGTTTGGAGTTACTCGTTGGTTCGGTTCACTGGTGTGCAAGTTGAACTCAGATCCTGCGGTGGTCGTGGGGTGTTGTCTTTAACGCGTAAGGGCTGCTACCAAGCGACACAGTTGAAGTCCCAGTGCGATTTCTGCCTTTTTTGTTCTGTTCCGTTTCACAAACGATCCAAAGATCAGCCCCAACTTTAGCAGTCCCTAGCAGCTTTGTTAACATTTGAGGTCTGACACCGTTTGAGTCCCATTAGGTTGGGTTAGGTTATTCGGCTGCCTTCGACCATTGTTGGTCCATTGTGATACCCCGTCGAATGGTGGCCGGACCAGATTTGAAAACCAGAAAAAAAGCATATTAACCCTGGCTTTCACTGGGATTCGAACCTGGGACCTCTATAACCAAGAGCAGGCACTCAAGCAACTGCGCCATCCTGTCGAATATGCTGCTCACCTTCCACCGATGGACATACAGGGTAGACAACAAGCAGCTAACACGGCGAGTAGGTTGTGATTAGCAATGATTCAGCCCGAGTTACGTCCAATCCGAGTTGAGCCGAATTAAATTTATATCAAACCGAGTTGCTGAAACTAAAATAAAACGAATAAATGGACATCTAATCGACGAACCATTCGACAGGGTGCGAGCACACAACTCGGTGGACTCGGTTTATCGACTCGGGTTGGCTATCGCTAAATTGAATGATCATAATTACTTACTTACATATGAGGCAGGCGACCCATGAAGGGTCTGAGCTTGAGCAATTGCGCCCATCAATCGGTGACCGTCCTGGGCTCGCTGCCTCCCGTCATCAAGGCCATCAAGGCCAAGATTTTTGTACCGGAGGTTCGGTCTTCCTCTCATTCTCGAACCAGGAGGCTCGGATTCGAAGACCCTCTTTGCTGGAGCGTTGTTGTCCATTCGCTCGATGTGGCCGACCCAGTGTAGTCGACGGATTTTTGCCTTCCAGACTACATCCACATCCTTGTACAGCTCGTACACTTCGCGGTCGTGCCTTCTCCTCCATTCGCCTTCCTCGCAGACGGGACCATATATCCAACGCAGAATTTTTCTTTCGAAGGCATCAAGAATCAGCTCTGCAGCCTTACTGTCCAGCTTTCGGCTCCATAAAGTAGGACTGGCAGGATAAGGGTTTTGTAGAGCATGGTCCTTCGAGTCGGGAGTTTCGAGCCCAGTTGTCTTGACAGACCGAAGTAGAATCGGTTACCAAGGGCGATTCTGACCATAATTGCACAACTTTTAACTCGGTGTGATGTGAACGCACAAAATACGCTTTGGTTGGTTAAGACAAAGAGACCGAGTTGTTGATGCCTTACATTCAACATCTAGTTGGAGTTCGATATCGTTCTGTTTCTAAGGAGACGCGTGTGGACGGGGCTGTGTGGTAAGTTGTCTGCCTTCTCCTCTCTCATTGTTTCTTTTTGTAAATTCTTGGGTGTGTCTATTTTGTCAAACAATGTTAGCAGAGTGGCACTAAAGAGTCAAAAGGGACTCATTTCTATTAGCTTGGCTCTGGGCCTCAGGAACCTGTGGTAAGACTGATCTCAAACCAATTGAATTGAGTGTGTGGTAATAGAATGATCCAATCGGTTTGACAGTTAAAAAAAGGAGTACAAAAGACCGAGTTAGTCAACTCGAGATGCACCTCGGTTCGCTACACTTCCAACTCGGGTTAAGAAAGTTTCGGGTTGGCACATCTCTAGTTGAGATCGCTTCGCCTGTGGAAAAAAACCAAGATTTGGACACTCTAAAATCCTTATAAAGTACTCTATACAGAGCTCGCGATGTCTGAACTCCTCTTCGAAAAAAAATTCTCAACCACCATCCCGCCCAGGTCTAACTGGCAGTCTGGAAATCGGACGCTGGGGGCTCCACTGCGACTTCTCATAAGATAAACGCAGTTGTGGGCGCTGGACCTTATTCTAAGGAGCTGAACATCCAGCTATCTTTCCGTCAGCATAGCGTCTTCCAGGCTGAGACCATAGCGATAAAGGAAGCTCTATCCTTACTACAAAAACAATTGGTATCAGGAATAAATTTCGTCATCTGTTCTGACAGCCAGACAGCAATCAAATCTCTGAGTTCAGTCACATTTAACTCCAAGTCTTCCAAGACTTTCCTCATTACGAGATGGCCAACTATTTTAAGAAAGTTTCCGGGTGCCGGGACTCTGCGACATCCCAGACAATTCGAAAGCTGACAAACTTGTTAAAAAGAGTACAGACCCTGCACACTTTCCAGGTAGTGACACCCCATCCATGCCTAAGCTGAACACACTTGTCCTAGCAAACCAAGAATGATCAACTGGCACATGCCTTATAACCAAACAACACCGGCCTAAGCTGGGTCCCAAAAGATTACTCAAACTGTCCAACATGATCAGGGATAATCTTAGAACCTTCATCAGCGTTATAACAGAGCACTGCGCCATTGGTAACCACGCCTCTAAGACAGGTCTCCCTTATTGCGACTTCTGTAGAATCTGCAGAGACGAGGATGAGGAAGAGACCATTGCACACCTATTATGCAACTATAGTGCTCTTTCATTCCGCAGATATAGATCTCTTCAGCCTAGTTCTTCAACAACCTGATCTAACAAAACTAAGTAAAAGACGGTCATCTCCGTCGTATCATAAAAAGCTCTAATTAGTTTGTGGAATAGATACTGAGCCGCGTGGTAGCACAATGGGCCTCTGCTGGTCTGTGTGTAGCTGCTGCCCCATGCACAGCAGTCAGCCACTTCAACGCAACGTAACCATTGTCGAGTAACGCCGCAATATAAAAGTTTGTGCTCTATTCCGAGAGAGTGGTGAAACGCATCCTTATCCGAGGTGTAGTATTGAATCAAAAACCGAGGACCGGGTCGTGGTTCAAACCCCTAGACAAGTGGCCGCTGCATAGATTGGTTCACCTCTAACCAGTTGCAGTACAGGCTATCCAGAGGGCACCACTAGGAAGCTGTATGTCAACATGATCTGCGCATTTACAGCATCGTTGCTGGCATATAGCCAAGCTGGGAGCAATCTACCACTTTGCCGTAGATGACTAGACCCGTGCCCGGCAACGCATCAGAGGACGACAGCCTTTAAGGCGGTGCACGCACTTGAAGAAGAACCCAATTCAATGCCGAACCTCGAAGCTTCTGTTGATTCATCTTGGATGGCAGAGTCGTTCCAAATAAAATAATTCGTTGCAGAGTTTTCAGAAGAAGCTCACCCAACATATTCTGTGAAAAAAGAGGCGCCAGTCCATTTGGCTTGTAGGTTTGAGGGATCAGGGATCTCTTCACTCGACCTGCTGATTATGATCCATGATCTAGTTCTGAAACTGGAACCACAAGTTGTTGCTCACACCTCAATAATCTCTCAGCCTGGGACAGGGACAGGGGCAATAATGTGCACCTTGTTACCACTCTTTTGCTTCGTTCCTTAATATTGTACCTGTTTTCATCCGAAGATGGGAATCGAATTCAGAAGACTCTTGACGGAGGAGCGCAATTTTTGTCATTTTGAATGATGAGTAGGGTGCTCCTACATTGTTTCAAATTGAATTGTGTGATTGATTGGTTGAATTCCTTAAAGCCACAGTTCTTCATCAAACGTCTGAGAAGGCGACTTGTCTGCAATTTGACTAAATAAGTGGTGGTTGCTTTGAAACTCCTTCATTTTTGTTCACGCGGAATTGTGTGCTCGATTGATCTGGTTGAAGTCTCACTTCCTCATCCAATCTCTGAGAGGGTTCGTCTCAGCAATTTGAATAAATAAAGTGGAGTGCCGCAAGACTGACCAATGACTTCTATACTCTTTCACTTGGATCTTTGTGTGGCAATGATCGGGGTAGAGGCTGACTTCTAGAATGCCATCAGACAATGGTCCGCGCCTGTTGAGGACGTTCGACAGACTGGATCCTGCTTCCTTTTGCTTCTCGCATGGAATTCTTTGTACAGGAGATTTTCTTGCGATTTGGATCTTAACTGAGACTGAGATGACCGCTCCTTACCTTTCATTCACTACAACTCCCTTATAAGTTGGTCTCTTAGGTTTTGCACTGTCAAATCTGCGCCAAGCAACCGAGTGGTCTGACTGGTGGTGAAAGAGGACAGTCTTGTTGTTGCCAACCCCCATGTTTATGAGACCCTCTTCTACAAGTTGTGGTCCAAGGGACCTTGCCTGCATCAACAAATTTGATGTTTGCCTTATTGCCGGAAAAAAAAATCCTGAACTCATCTCGTAAGGCTCTTGCATAACAACATCTGCTTCTACGTAGAAAGGTCGTCTACAATGACTAACTAGAGCGTCACCATTGCTCGTCACACCATTCAGCAGATCGATGGGCTCATGTTCCTAATCAACGATGTGGTTGCTGCTCGCCCCGGTTTTGATGCGATGAGTGCCATCAGTCGCACAGTCCATCTTCCTTTCGACAGTCTGCCTTTTTAGGTCTTAGCTCTCCTTTGTGGTCGCGTCAACCCGGCTAGCTGTTTTCATCTGACTATTGACTGTTTCCTACTTGCGCTCCAGTCATTCTGTGCCTTGAAAGCATCCAAGTTGACAATAAATGTGATTAGCTGAGCCTCCTAGTCTGTTGCACAACATGTTCTCCATGGAATCACAGCAATTTAACGATGGGCACGTCTGCCATTCCATAGAATTCTTCCGCCTTAAATGCTGATGAACGTCATTTGCCTAATTTTTCGACAACCATCTTCCACCAGAGGCATCGTTTCGCAAGTAGACTCTTCGGAAAGCTTGCCACCACAAAATCCACTCGTCAGACGTTTCACAAGTCAATCTTCACGCTTCGCGTTCCAATCAAGTTCTTGGACGCAAAACACACTTCTCAAGAGTCGTTGTCCCCGCCACGTAGAAACGCCATCGCAAAGGTATCAAAACACGACTCATTTCCATCCCCGCGCTCAGGTAAACCACGGATCCATTTACGTTCCCCACACCCAATCGCGTTCCAATTAAATTCTCAACAGAAGTGATTTTAGAAAGCATCCCTTCCCCCTTGTCGCTCAACCCTTAGCGAGTTCATTGAACCAAATCTCATTACCGTCAGCGCAACGTTTATTCACCTCAATCCGTCGAAAAAGACAATTCAACAAGGGGGGCGTCTTTCACACCACCATCGCGCGAATAAATTCTTCATTTGCGCGCCCAGTCTCCTGGTGTGCGAGCCTTTGACGAGCCACCCACTGGCCCAAGAGGATTCCCTAATTCCTGATGCACGCTGCGGTGGGATGGTGGCGCAGCAGAAGAGTAACGTCGCCCGTATGAGCTCTCACAGTGCATCCAATCATCATTATTGCATCACACATGCAATCCAACCCTTCTGCTCTTGCATAATCGTCAAAACGTAATTACTGAAATTATTTCGCCGAGCAGCGACGACGAATGCGCGATGTGATGATGTGACGATGCCTAGGATGCGAGCAAGAACTCATCCGTTCATCCACGCTGCACACAATTTCTTTCCTTCATCCCACCCACGTTACATTTTGCCGCGCTGACGGATGTCTCTCGTTCTCCTTCGCCAGCTCTCAGCCAAGAAATGATTTCATTTTCGTACGGTGGATCCTCCCTCCGAGCAGCACACCGGAGCTGGGAATGACGAAATCCCTCAGTGATTTGTATTACGACCCCGCAAACACCAGCCACCACCGTCTAGCAGCTAGGAGCTAAAACGCCCTCATCGTTTGTTTTCGTTCGCGTCGTTGTCGTTGTCGTTGTCGTCTTCATCATCGTCGTCGTCGCTCTGGTTGCTCTCCTCCTTGCCAAGCAACAATATCGTTGGCAACGTTGTTAAATAATAAGGATAAAGGATGTCACGTCGTCATCACCATCACCATCGTCGTCGTCGTCGTCGTAGTCGCTGTGAATCCAAGTTTTTCTCTTGCCTTTGGTTGCATTTTGTATTTGTCTTCATTCCACCCGCCCGTATGCATGGGAGGCTTGGTGCGCCGGTGGGAAGGTAGTTGTTTTATCTAGGGAATAATCCCTAAGCTGGCTGGTGTATGATGTGCCTATCGTATGAACTTTTGCAGCGTCGGGCGTTTAATTAAAACTTCACGCCTAAACTTTTGGCATACGTTGCTGATATGATACCTTTGCCTGGAGACTGGTTTTTATGTGTCGCTGGTGTCTTATTTTCAGGCCAGAGTGAGGATGAAAGAGCCACAAAGCTCAGGCTCTTTCCTGAGTGCTCGGAGATTGTGCGTTCAATTAAGCAGCTGGTGGCGGTGTGAAGGAGATGTTAAACCGACTTAATCTCCAGCTCGTTAGGATACTGAATTTTGTCGGTCAATTAGAGAGACGGCAGAGTATCCTGTAAAAAGCATCATCTGCTTACTTTGTAAGCTTCTTAAGGAGGTACAAACTTGCTTCCCAAGCTTCAATGTGGAATCTAAAGACACTCTGTAGGAAACTTCGTTCCAATGCCATTGCAAATGTTACAGACGTCTGCTACACCGTTGGGTCTCACGTTTGCGAATCGCGATCGCAAATTGAAGACAATGTGATCAATATGTTGTCATTTGTAATTTGTGGGTTGCCCAATGACTCCTGTACTTTTTAGGTGAAACTGAGTGAAGGAAAGATTTAATTCAAGGACTGACCGCTTTTCTGAACTTCGCTTGTCATATGTGGGGTGCCGCAATGTTGTCCAATGGCTGCTATACTTTTTAGGTGATCTAATTGAAGTGTCATTTTCCACTTGTGTGCGCCATCTCGTGCTACGACATCCTCTGCTGCGTTGTCCCAATGGTTCGGTATCGAAGACTCTTCGGGCCAGAGCTGTGGTGACCATCCGCTTTGCATGACCTAGCCATCTTAAGCGTTGGATCCGAAGACGCTTAACTTTGTGCATGCCGCTGTACAGCCCGTATAATTCGTGGTTGAACCTTCTCCTCCAAACGCCATCAACGCAAACATGACCAAAGATCGCACGCAGAACTTTTCTCTCAAAACAACCCCGATCTTCTCCATCCGCTTTCAATAGCGCTCATGTCTCTGCGCCATAGAGCAGGACTGAGATGATCAGAGTTTTACACAAAATCAACTTGGTGTTCCGAGAGATGGCTTTGTTACGCAATTGCCTCTTGAGCCTAAAGAAGCAGCGATAGCGTAATAAGATCCAACTGGGGGTGCGCAGCTGGCGAAAGATCGTGCTGCCTGGAGAGGCATCATGGTTGATTCCCAGGTCCACACCAGACTGTAGCGCCAATCAGAGAAGAAGAATTGAAGTGTCAGTTCTTAGTTGAAAAGGTCTGAGATGGCCTCTTCTCTGAACTTTGCTTGTCGGACGTGGTATGCCACAAGGATGTCCAATGACTTCTTTACTTTTCTTGATGGAACTACATGCATGAGTTATTTGGGTAAAAAGAAATTCCTGGAACGACCTCAGACAGTGCTCATTGTCTATTGAGGACGTTCGGCAGATTGTTGTTGTTCGTTCGTTCAGCTTCCACACTTTTTTTTGTCTAAATGCGTCAATTGAAGCGGGCTTGTCTGTATAGACATGAGCTTTAACATAGCCCCACAAAAAATAGTCTAAATTCGTTAAATCGCACGATCTAGGCGGCCAATTGACCGGTCCCGAACGTGAAATAAAATTTTCACCGAACTCGCCTCTCAATAAGTCCATTGTTGCGCGTGCTGTGTGGCATGTGGCACCGTCTTGTTGAAACCACATGTCACGCAAGCCAAGCTCTTGCATTTTGGCCAAAAAAAGTTGGATATCATCTCACGGCAGCGCTCACCATTCACAGTCACGTTAGGATTCGCATCATCTTTGAAGAAGTACTGTCCAATGATGCCACCAGCCCATAAACCGCACCAAACTGTGACTTTTTCTGGAAACATTGGTACCTCTTGCAATCCTTTTTAACGTAAATCTGCTTATTTACCTACTCATTCAGCGGCTTCAGTGGGTCGATTAAACTGACCATAAAATGGAAGAGGCGCGCTGAACTTTCTTAACAGAGCACGCATTTTGATAAAAAATTCAATAATTTGCAAGGGTTGTTCGTTTGTAAGACGATTCATGGTTAAATTTTAGACCAAACTGAAGATGTTCGACAGTGAAACAAAACACGAAACGTGAGTCAGCTGCTTAAACCAGTGTTGCCAAAAGGATAATTGCTAAAGAATCACCGTTTAATATGACTTAAGTTGTCGATCCGTGGTAGTAGTCTGACATGGTCTAATGGTCTAAGTGTGCCGGCGATTTCATTGGCAGCCCAAGAGCCTAACCTTACCTACATTTGATCCGATTGATCCGTGGATTCGTACGTGGGATGAAACTCCGTCTTGTTGGAATCATGGACCATCAGGTTCCGATCACGCACTTGAATCGGCATCAAGTTCGAATCGATGTCATGGGCGCCACACTCAAGTTTAGTTTAAAAAACAAGAGTGGGACCAAAGATACCGCCGGACTCTAAGTCACGTTAGTGTGGAACGTCACAGTGGATGGCGTGAGAGCTTCTACCCCAGGAACATCGCGCACAGTTTAGTATGCCAGCTGCAATGGCTTCCAAGTCAAGTTTTTGTTATTTCGTGTCGGACGAAGAAGTAACACGGTCATTGGCATAAACTCTACAATCTTCATCGTTCTCTCATTTGTCTCGAGGACCTCCTAAAGCAGCCCCTACACAACTCAGTTGTCAGCTCAGTCGGTTTTTCCCCAAATCAACTCGTGTGTGGCCTTGTCATTTGATCGATTTGACGGTAAAAAGATGTTGATTTTGTGAAGTTGACTAGCAAGTCTTTCAGCTTGATTGAATCGTGTGTGGGCAAGTCGATTGACAAGTTATCAAATTTAACAACTTGAAGTGTGAATTCATTGTGAAATCGTTTAAAATTGCACACCGCATCGTACCACAGCAAAAAATAAGATGATGATATTTTTGACAGTAGAAATAGTCTTTCAATTCATTCGTGTATGGGCTGCTTAAGGGAATTTAGGAAGAAGATGGCCACTACTTTCAAGCCTTCGTGAATTGACAGAATGTGTGACGCAACGCAGATAAATAGGTGCACTTTGATGTTGACTCCTTCATCGGGATCATTTTCCTTTTGTTTTTTTTACCATCTTGCGATGAATAAACCAGCAACTGCATCATCTTTTCGTCAGAAAAGAGGTGACTACTACTCTTGCTGTTGAATTCACGAAACACATTTGGATTTGACTGCATTCCCTAATCTCTTGTTGAATTCAAAGCAGTTCTTTGGGCTTTAGAAAGTCGGCACAAAAGACTTCGAACGCTCCGTACTACGTCATGATAAAGTTGCGCATCAAGTTCTCCTAACTGATGTCCCACCGTCGAATCCTTGCAACAAAATAACTAACTTTTCATCGCTGTGACCCTCTTCAAGGCTCATTTGTCTCAAATTCAATGGCAAAGCACCCTAGTCATATTCGACCAAAGACGCTCCATCAAAGCACCTCCCAACGCCACACCTCCTTCCACAGCCCTCCCTCAAAATCAAATGAACACCGAAACAGGGAAGGAGCCACCCTTCCAATCAAATTTAAAGGATCTCTCGCTTCTTGGACTCCCTTCGAACAAAGAGTCATCATCATTTGCTGAGCGTTTGTTTTAATCAGCGCACCACTGTAAAGCTTTTACGACGCGTCGGGCAACGCAACACATCCACAAAAGCAGCATCCAGGAATGAGATTCATTTCCGGACGCAGAGCGCTGTTCATCTTCGCCCGCTTAAATTGCTTTTAACCCTTCCCTCGATGGGTGGCGGGTCCTCTCCAATTCCTTTCAAATTACATCGTAAATCATTCGTCCTTTTTCAACGCAATAAAGCAAAATATCCCGCCGAAGTGTGCGCAGAGAGCGCTGCCGCGTTGGCTTTGAAAAGCAATTGCTTCTCGTCTCTCAGACGGTAGTCTCTCTCTTTAAAACAGTCGGTAATCTCGTTCTAAATCAAAGCACCCTCGCCACCATTGCCGTCGTCGTCGTCGTCGTCGCCGGACTGTGTAATGGAACAAAGTTAAGAATCAAGTAGCGACCAAACGAACACTAATACTTAATAAATCACTGAATCCTCCTGGAAATCCCAGAAAGGATCGAATAGACGGCCGCCCCTCTCGCCGGGAAGGAGCAGCGTCCAACGACGAGATGCAATCACTTTCTAGCATTGAGACACTCACCCAAACCAACGGCGTACTTGCGGAAATGAAAAATGCATTCCCATTGTGCAGCGGGAACCAACAATCACTCCCGGGGTGCAGGCGGGATGGCAACTAAGTTGTGTGCCACAAGCAATGCCCTCGATTCCGCGGGTTGAGCACTGCTGCGATATCAGCTACAATCTCCAAGGACACCGGCGGGCACATGCACGTCCGCTGCACACCCGCCTCCACCCAATCGATTCCCGCATATCCATATGTTCAGTCGGCAAGGGGGCCGCGGATTCAGCGCCGGCTTATCGTTATTGTGATCGCGGAGCTCTGACAACCCGTAATAAACCCCGGTCGCTCATGAGGGAGGTAAATTTTGCGTAAACGGATCTAAAACTGGAAAATCAACCCCCTAATGTCGGTCCCGTATCAGAAGTAATAATCGCACATGCATACGTTATGCGAGGGCGTTTCCAGAGGCGGGCACCAGGCACCCGGCACCCGGCACAGGGGGATGAACGATGTCAGGAGGCGTGCGAGCACACAAGACACAGAAATAAAATAATTTTCAAACTTGAAGTTGAAGTGCTCTCTCATTGCCACGTGGGAGATGACAGGGGGGTGGCTGCAATGGGGCGCCTGAGTGTCAGGCCTTCATCCCTCGGCTTCCAGTTCAGGTAGTACTCTGGCACCACCCTCCTCCCAGCCAGCCCTTGGCGTCGTTGTGTTTGTTTCTGTTGTCGGTTCTGGTTCTCGTTCGGGCCCTGCGGCGTGCAATTTACATATCTTCTAAATTATTCATGTATTTTTTGTTCTCTGCGTCTCTCACGTTGTTGACGTTCTGTCCTGGCGGGTGGGGTCGGTTGGGGTGTTCGGATTCCCCGAGATGTACGAGTATTCTGTGTTTCCGTTGTTTTCACCTGGAATATATTTGCTCAAGGGTGTGCGCGAGCGCGCTGCATGTGCTCACAGGGTGATGATGGTGTTTTAGCACGAATCGCACGGAGAAATGCGCATAAGTCAACAGTGACTATTTAAAAGCAGAGCAGAGTCCGATCCTGCAGCGCAGGGAAAATGCTCGCTGCCTGGAGATGCATTTGAATAATTTGGTAGTCAAACGGGGAAGCATTTGTGATTTTTGAGAGGGAGCGGAAAAACAACAGAAGTGACTGTGTTTTTTGCGCGGAACTGGCAAGTGAGAGCGGTGGGCTACTGAGTGCATCTGCATTACTGAGTGCATCTCTATGGACCCTCGGGTCTAGACGGCCATCATGAACAAGTTCGGTTGCAAATGTTCTCTTTGAAAAGGGAGAGCTATGCAAAATGGCTGCTGTGCAACCAAGGTTTTCAAGGATCCAATCCTCTGCTTTGAACACCAAGGTTCTACTGGCTTCTACCGGTCACTCGGCTCTGTCGAAAATGAAGCTCATTTTTTTTTAATTTAGCATTCCCTCTGGTCTTCCAATCTGAATTTTTCAACGGGCAGAGTAATAAAAGCTACTCCAATGTCGCCCTCTGTTACTGAACCTCTTACTTGTCGCATCAACGAACTTCATTTGCCTGTATTATGCCCAAACCGGCTTCCCTTCTCCACCTTCTTTCGCGGAAGATGGCGATTTCCAACGATTATCAAGTCGCCTCATTGTTATGCAGACTTTAACTCATGTTCTGCTTGAATTTTGATGAAATTTGTATGGGATACCACAGGGTTGTCTGCTGACACCTATTATTTTCCACCTAATTGTTCTTTATACATTATTAAGCAAACAATTGTGGTTACAATAGGTGGGTGAAATTACTTATTTCCTTAGCTCCTGTATCCTCTTGTGAATTTTAAGGCCTCTACTACACCCACGCGCCATTATGTGTGGTTTCTCGCAATTCGTTTCAGTTCTCTCAAACTTGTTCCCAGCTGTCGGGCTCGTCCTCAACTGTTCTGCGTCATGTACTTCTCGGACGACCCGCTTTTCTAATGTCTTGGGTCAGCGGGTTCCACTGCATCGCATGTTTTTCTGTGGAACATTCGCCTTTTCGAAGTGTATGACCACTCCATTGGCACTTGTGTCGTTGAACAGTGGTTCCTTTAGGTTCCTGGCCCCTTATATCATGTAGTTGTCCGTTTGATATATGGTTCGGTCAAAAAATCCGTAGTATGGTTCGTAGGCACTAGTTCACGAACGTCTGAAGCCTTCTTGTGATAATGGCGGTCACTTTCCAAGTGCTGCACTACACCACGTATTCAACATTGAAGCGAAACAGCCTTAGATCGGTGTTTAAGCTGATAGCATTGCTTCTCCATATTGTGGACAACATACCGAATGCAGACTTGGCTTTAGACATTCGGTTTGCGACGTCTGCTTCGGTTGCTTCATTGGGTGTTCTAATGTTGTGGCTGTTTCTTAACTAACCCGCTCTCGTCTATCGACTCTCCAGTTCCAATGAATCCTAATGAATATTACTCGAGTCCCGCAACATTCCCTATTGCTGCCCACACTTTTTCACCCATTCACAGAAGCGTTAATTGAGGCGAAATGTCGATTGATTGGTCAGAAAACTTCATGTATTCAAGCAACAAGGGGAACAGATCAAGGGATCCCAGGCAGTTCTTGAGGCAGCCTTAGAAAGCGAGGAGGTCTCCAATGGTCCATAAAAAAAACCGCTGTACTGTGATAGATTACACTGGTCACAACAAGTTTTGTTTCCTTTGATTTGTATTCTGTTATTGGGTATTTCTATGACCTTGACTGTGAGAGAAATACTGAGAGATGGGAAAGCTATACTTTTTGAAAGACTAATTATCTTGACAAAAAAAAAAACATAAATATAATAAATTGTGTTCAAATGTTTACTATTCAATAATAATAATTGGCGTTACAGCCCGTAGGGGACCAGGACCTAGCTTCTCAGCAACCACTCGTGTTGTGAGAGCTATTGTTCTATCACGAGTTGAGGGGACCTAGACTCCGAACAGCCAAGTTTGAGAAGCTTTGTCAGACAGAAATACTTTTTTAGCATCAGTGACTCCAAAGAGGTAGGGTCGTGAAAATGAAATGAACCTACGACCTCGAGGTTGGGATCGACGCACATACCCACAACGCCACGGGCCTATTTACCCCCATTTAATGATCTTTTATAAGATATCCTTCAATGAACGACTTTAACTCGATCTCGTTGCAAACTCCAGCAGTAGTCTGCCATCGTATGTGAGTCCCTCTGCCCTGATAATGTTCTTCCATTGTCTAAGGATCTTGATGGCCCCTCACTTAAATCACACAGAATTTGTCCAAATGTACAGGAAGTGGATTCTTATGCTCATGTTTCACCTTAGCTCTTGCAAGTTCGATATCATGCAGTCAACGAGCTCGACGTCGTAGTCAGATGTGTTTTTTCTCAAATTACTTCCGAGCTTCGGATCCGACTTAAGTCAACGATTTGACAAAATTAGGAACCTTGAAGAGTTGCCGATCAGTGTCCGATTAAAAATACCAGCTGTGAATTTGTCTGTTCTTAATCGTGGAAACTTTTTCCCATTCGCCATTTTTGTCAAACGCCTTCACAAATTGTTTCATTCACTGCAACATTTGTTGTCTGAATCAGATTCTTTACTTGATGTGAAGGTTTTTCGAATAGGGACTTGACAACCTTTTAATTTCCTCCTAGGTGCAGGAACCTACGACTGGCAAGAGCACTGCAGGAGCAGAGAAGGTGATGATATGCGGTATTAGTCGGGTGAAAATTCACATGTGCTTCATGAACCACCACTTCATCCACAAAAAACAACTGCTTGGTGCGGCTTGCATGCAGGTAGCGTTTTTGGGCCATATTTTTTTCTTCGACGTCAGTGGTATCGCGGCAAGACTACCGATTATTTTTGCCCCGAATTGGAGGATATGGTCTTGGACGACAGGTGGTTTCAACAGGATGGTGCCACAAGCCACATAGCACACGTTATTATCGGTCTATTGAAGATTAAGTCTGGTCAGCGGGTTATCTCCTGAAATGGGACTGTCAATGGGCCGCCTTGTTCGTGCGATTAAACTTACTTACTTAGTTAAGTCCTTTAACCCCTCGGGGGAAATAGGGCGTCAACCACGCCTGCGCGCGTTAGAGCTCCCTCCAACTCATTCCTAAAGAACTCGATTCCCTTTCAACTGTTCTGCGCCATGTTTGCCTAGGGCGTCCCGCTATTCAGTGTCGGTTGGTCTGGGGCCTAGTGAGCCGCAATCGCAAAACAAGACAAGCTCCGAAACGAAAACCAACGCCTCGGATACGGAGGGAAAATTTGATGTGCTATTTAAAGCCGGTTGAATATTTTCTGTGGGGCTATGTTAAGTCGTTGCTTTAGACCAATAAGCCGACGACGTTGGAAGAACTCACAGCCAACATTGAACGCGAAATAGCTGCCCTTTCGGCCGAAATGTGTCGTCGAAAATTCAACGAATCGAGTGCAAACGTGTCGTCAGTAGCCATATAAACGAAGTCGAGTGCAATTCATAAAGGTTCTGATCGTACTTAAAGTCGATAATAAAGGTTTTGTTAAGTCTCTATTGGACCCTATATTCCATGCGGTTTCGGATATTTGGATCATCAGAAAATTTAGATATGACGGGCTGTTCCTCTGTGATGAGATGTGACCACTCATTCGCTTTCAGCGGTATATTCCGCATATTTTTGCAACCCAGAAGTAGCAATCATCATGACGGTCTTTCAGGCTCACGGCTAATCATGGGACTTACGAACAGTATTCCATTGGACCATTGTGGTGGCCCGTGGCGTTGTGGGTATGTGCGTCGACCCCAACCTCGACGTCGTAGGTTCGATTCCAGCTTTGAGCGACAAAAATAATTTTCACGACCCCACCTCTTTCGAGTCACTGACAATGCTCAAAGAGTATTTCCTGGCTAGAAAAAGCTTCTCAAACAAAGCCGTTCGGATTCGGCATTAAATTGTAGGTCCCTTCCACTCGTGAGAGAACAATAGCACGCACAACACGAGTGGTTGCTGAGAAGCTAGGCCCTGGCCCTCTATGGGCTGTAGCGCCACCCATATTATATATTATATTCCATTGGACCATAACCGTAGTCTGAACGAGGCTAGTTTGATAAAATTTCAAAATAGTCACTGAATATACTGATTGATTTGTTGTACTAATGACTGTAGTTTCCGGTTTTCAAAAAAAACTTTCTTCTTCTCTTGAACCTTGAAGTGTGCACTTCGTGTTTTTAGTTGTTCAATTCAGTATTAACAAATAATAGATATAACTTCGCTGCTAGATGTCACAGTTGGTTGCATGCCTGCCCTTGGTTATAGGGGTTCCCGGTTCGAATACCAGTGAAAGCAAAAATATGCTTTTCTCTGATTTTCAGTCCAGATCCAGTCAAACTCCACCTAACCTAGCTATTACTCGAAAATAAGAGCTGTTGGAGACATATTGTTGCCAAAAATACGTGTCAATTTTAAGATGATACAAAAGAAGAAAAATCAGAGGAAATACCAGGTGTACCAGTATGAAGTGAGCGTCAAGATACAAATGTGTCGATAATGAACATTTGTTGTGAAGGAGCCCTTATTTTTTTTTGTTTGCTATGACATCTGTGAAAAATATTTAGTATACACCAAGTCATTGAACAGACAAAATCATATTCTTTCATCGTGTTACAAATGTCGAATTTTGTACCAGAAAGTGATGATTTGCGGAAGGCATTATTTTTTTGTTTTCATTTGAAGAAAAGTGCTGAGTTGCAGAGTCGCACGCATGCTTGTCGAGGCATATGGTGATCATGCTCTATCAGAAGCAACATGCAAAAGATGGTTTCAACGGTTCGGAAATAATGATTTTGATGTGAGAAATGAAGAACGTGGAAGACCACCAAAAAAGTTTGAACACGCCGAATTGCAAACGATATTGGATGGAGATGACACTTTGAGTCAAAAGCAGGATGGCAGCAATGTTAAATGTTGCACAACAAACAATTTCTGATCGTTTAAAAGCAATGGGAATGATCCAAAAGTGTGGGAAATGGGTGCCAAGACAGATGGAAAACCGAAGAAACACTTGTGAAATTTTGCTGCAAAGACACGCAAGAAAATCGGTTTTGCATCGGATTGTTACTGACAAATGGATTTATTTTAAGAATTTATCATGGGTTAATCCGGGAAGACAACCATCAACATCGACTGCAAAACCAGATCGATTCAGCAAGAAGATAATGCTGTGTGTTTGGTGGAACCAGAAAGGTGTGGTGTACCACGAGCTCCTAAAACCTGGTGAAACCGTTAATACTGATCGCTACCGACAACAAATGATCAGTTTGAACCATGCATTGATCGAGAAACGACCAAAATTGGCCAGAAGACACGGCAAGGTAACCTGCACACAAAGCAAAACCGGTTCAAAATACAATCAAAACACTTGGCTGGGAGCAGCTACTCCACCAGACTTGGCTCCTTCCGACTACCATTTGTTTTCATCGATGGGACACGCATTGGCTGAGCAGCACTTCGATTCCTACGAAGATGACGAAAATTGGGTGTCTGATTGGTTTGCTTTAAGACGCACAATTTTATTCGGGTGGTGTTCACAGATTGTCAGAAAGGTGGTCAAAATGTGTAGAAAACAATGTCCAATACTTTGAACAATGCCCAGATGTGCATTCAACAAAAGAAAGCCAATTCTAATTCCATTCATGGATTCATTGTAATCCCCCGCCATACGAATGCCTCTCTGAAGCCAGCCCCCGAACCAGTCAAGTCTTATAAATCAGCATTGTCACAGTCAAAGCTGCCTTTCTCTGACCGCCCTTCGAAGCCACATCCAACGCATCCCCCAACCACACCGTCACCCAGAAATTCCCAGGATATCCCGAGTTCCATGCGACCTTTTTATTGAAACGAAAGAATGCCGTCACCCTGTGCGCGGCTGTGCGGTGCGCTTGTGGATGAAATACCTTCAAAGTGTACTCAGCGCTTGTGGGCTCGAAAGTTTTCGTGCAAAATGCTGCGAATTTCTCCAAACAACACACTCGCCCGTGGCGCGGTCGTTGTGTTTATCTTTGAAGAATGCAAATGTATCGCTGAGGTTAATTATTTTCATTTTATACACTCCACTTGTGCGCTCTCGAAAGTTGACACGCTCGCCCACAGATGCGAGAGTGGTACGTTTTTCAGCGAGGACCACGTATCTCCTCGGTTGCCCTTTGCTATGCAGCTCCTCCTCCTCCTCGTCGTCGTTTGCTTTTCACGGAGATTGTGGGTGGATGAGCATATTTTTGGAAAAGCGGTGCGGTGGCGACGAGGAGTCGTTCACATTTTGTGTGTCAAGTTCAGGCGGAAAGCGAGCGCGAGAGAGAGGGAGGAGTTCAGCTGACAGGTTAAAAGTTTCAA
Source organism: Eristalis arbustorum (assembly GCA_916610145.1). Classification (NCBI taxonomy): domain Eukaryota; kingdom Metazoa; phylum Arthropoda; class Insecta; order Diptera; family Syrphidae; genus Eristalis; species Eristalis arbustorum. Next base: position 5,316,248 of record OU744318.1, read on the forward strand.
GGATTCGTCCGTAAAAGTGCTGCTGCCGCTGCCGAGGACTGTAGTTTCGAGAAGGGGCATTTTGAGCTACACGAGAAGTGCAGTTTCTGAGAGTGCTGCGAGCACACAACTGCGAAGACCTACATATCGGGTTCGAGTGAGTGGTGAAACTTTTGCCAAGTGCTGCACTTGCTGCCGAGCTGGGTGGGGTTGGGGTGTGTGCGTCTTGGATTTATTTTTAGCGATTTTCGCTTAAATTGACGGAGTCTTTTCCAGCACATCCATGTGATCGTGCTTATTTTGAGTGAAATTTCCGAGAAGGCTTGTAGTTGATTGCGAAATCAGAGGGATGCCTGGAGGTGGGTATGGTCGTGATGGTGTCGAAGGGGACTGCATCGACGTGACCATTTTTAAGAGCGAACTAGTCGGAGTCGTTGCTCGGGATGCTAGGCTGGACATCTCGGACGTGGACTGTGCTTCGGTCAGAGGTGAACCTGAGTTCAGCTTCCGCAGCAAATTAGTCGCGTTGGTCTATGGGAAGGCGTGGAAATGAATGTGAACCTGTTCGAGTGATTTGAAGGTGTTCGCGTCGCAAATTGACGATAGGGCTACATGTGGGTGGCGCTACAGCCCGTAGAAGGTCAAAGCCTAGCTTCTTGGAAACTACTCGTGTTGTACGTTCTTTTTTCTCACACGAGTGGTGACTACCCACCGAGAATCGACGGCCGAATAGTATTGTCCTCAGAAGCATAAGGCAGACATTTACCCAACTTTCAATCAAAATCACGAAAAGACTGAAAAAAACGCCTTCAATGGCCTGGATCAATCTAAAGCCAGTGAGCACGAATTCCCATACCTCATCTAAGATGGCAAGAGTAAAGCGGATGACATCAACTATGAAACCACTCGATTATTGGGGCCAAATACAAGCGACAAACAAATTGAATGTGACAACAAGCTGCTCAGGAAGGTAGTCAGAGGACTAGCTGGCCATGCTCATCTGATGTACCATGAGAACAAAATGAAACGTACCGTATCGTAAATAGAGGCTGTGGTAACAAGAAAGAAAAAAGCTTGAAGCCTCCAGTATTAAAGGTGCTATTAGTCGTGCTGCTTTCGTTCATTAACTCTCCAGATTATAAATCTTGAGACCCTTCCATCAAGTGGCCCCAGACGTACTTTCGTACTCTCACCGAGAGAGAGCCATAGTCCAGGGCGGGTCTGACTATCTGCCAACATGTCCCATGATCTTGGCTAATCATGGCAAGACTCGGTGTTCGGACGGGCAACTGACTGTGAACTTAGTGCTGGACCAACGATGGAAAGACTGAAACACTGATGTACCAACATTATCGTGCTCTGCATTTTTTTTACCGAAATTCGGAGTCGGTGGCCCCAACTGTAAGAGCATTAACGCCAATTTTCGGTTGTAACACTTGGCCTAGTAGGCAGGCGCTTGTAAGTGCTTCATTTGAGTCTACATATTCCTTGTGTGATGTTGCCGTGTCAATGAGGCAACGGGTTGGTCGAAATCTCGAAAATATGGCTGCAGTTCAGGCGTCCGTACCAAATGTTTCAAATTAGTCAATTCCAGTCTGACCATGCTGGCGTCAGGCTTTTGCTCTACACTCATGCAAGACCCACCTGACTCAAGAATTGAAGCCGATGAATCATTAGAAGCAGTACCGAACCAACTAGACATTTTTTGCTGTCCTTTGTGATGCGCTGTCCGAGACCATGTGTGTCCTTTCTTCATTACAGCATGTACTTAATTATGTGCTCATTTAACACCAGACCCATTTTGATAGCCTCCGCTTCTAAGCCAGCAGACACCTCAGTGACGGCTCGCTGTGTTTGTTCAGTCACGTCAATATCATCCTCGTGAGCAAGCAGTTAAACGAACCTTTGGAAGATCGTGTCTCTGGTGTCTACGTTTGCCTCTCGCATGATCCTTTCAAGTATGATGTTGAAGAAGTTACAAAGCCGTCAAGCTTCTGTGGTTCTACAATGCTTAAGATGGCTAGTCCGTGTATGGACATCACAACTCTGGCCCGAAGAACCTTCGAATGTGTGCCATTGGGACAACGTAACAGAGGCGGCCCCCGAAACAGATGGCGCACCTTGGTGGAGAAGGGCCTCAATCAAGCAGGCGTGCAAATTCGGAGGCAGCTGGCAAAAGATCGTGTTGCCTGGATTGGCATGTTTGTTGAGACCCAGGTTCACCCCGCACTGAAGTGCCAGAAGAAGACGAACTTAGGATTTTTAGAAAGTCGGAGTGCAGGTTAAGTTAGCTTAGGCTAGGTTATTGGCCTGCCAGCGCAGTTGCCATCAAACTTAGATCATTCTTGGTCCATTGTGGTACCCAATGCCTTGAATTTGATCCCAGCCCAAAATAGTGACCGGACCAGATTTGAAAACCAGATATTGTAAAGCATATTAACTTTGCTTTAACTGGGACTCGAACCTGAGACCCCTATAACCAATGACAGGGACTCAACCAACAGCGCTATCCAGCCATTTCGGGCTCTTACGTTTCATTAATAGGTTTCCCTTAACTCCTTTCTCTCACCCGCCGTGCCAAGGCTGGTCATAGCGCAACCATCCTGATGGACTTGAAAATAAATCTGAAAGGGGCGTTGGTTAGTTCATGCGGGCCCTGGAAGTTCACAATTCTTTAGATCAGCTGGCAACGACGGGAGCTGTCATTGAGATTGCGAGGAGTGTCCTCTTCCTTCTTCAGGTTCGTTTGGCCGGCGCTCTTTCATAAAACTGTGACCTGTGGAATTCTGTTTCATCAGATGAAATCACTCGTATCCAGTTTCTCTGTTGCTTGTAAAGCCTTAGTCGGTCTTTTATAAAGCACTGGTCCTTTCTTTTTCATACCGGACACTAGCCCTATAATACGTAGTGCTCTTCTAGTAGCATTCTGGCTTAGATTTTTTGGGAAAGAAGTCGAGCGGCTGCTTTTGGTGTTTTTAAGGAAGGCACTCAATTTGGCGAGCATCTCCGTCGGTCAACAGATTTGGGCGATCATAATTATGCACGGTTTCTCTTGTGACCTGGAACCAAGCAAACAGCTCTCAAGTGCTGCATGGGAACAGCTTGGCAGAGGTGTAAGTCTGGAGCCCGCTACAGAAGGAGGTGACATCTTGTTGATCGCACAACTTAAAACCGATCTAAGCCTAACAGAGTTGGTCTAGTTGAGTTGGTTAACCGAGGTTTGTTGGTCGTTGAAAGCCCTATTGCTGAGCTTGAGTTCTTTTCCCGTCGTCTTCGATGGCATCCTAAGCTCTAGACTGTGGCATACTTACTTACATTTCAGACCAACGGCCCATGTATGATCTGAGCCTGAGGAGTAGCTGTCGTCCATTGATGACGAACCTGGGTACTTAGCCTCCTGTCTGCTGTCTTACGTCCTTTGATGTAGGTCCTGATATCTCATGGATTCGTCTCGAACACCGACTGTGAGATCATCAGACAAGACAATTCAACACTTAAGCCCAGCTCTCACGCACCTTTAGCAGCTCACTTAACGTGTTTACTGACAAACCAAGCTCCACAACTTCATCTTCACCCAAAAGTTCACAGTCGAGTCCATTAAACCCCGTGATTCTGTTACTTCACCTTGTGAGCCGTCGACTTTACGACTCCACTGCTCTTCTTCTCCAACGGTTAAGACAATTCGTAAAATTCTAAAAAAAATTCCGAAAAAAAAAACTTGTCAAAACGATCGTTTACAATTCAAAACCTTTACCCTCGTCCACACATGTAACCGCACACCCCATTTGACACATCTCCCCGCCTCGGCTGTGTTTCCCCCCGCCAAGAATGAGAAGGAATGTCCTCCACCGCCCATCAAAAGTGAGCAACATTCGTAAAATACAAACACCATCTCATTAGCCAGTCGGCGCTGCTGTCCCGCCCCATTTTACGAGCACATTACGCTGCCATTCTCCGTACTCCGTGCCGCACACTCGCAATAATTCAAGTCTTGGGCGTTTACGAGCTCCCATATGCCCCCGAAAAACCAGCCACATTAGGAGTCATTCGGGGCGAGAATATAACAATTTCCGATGACAACTTTCCCATAAAAAAAAAATAAACCGAAAGACGGACGGTAATCCGTAAGCCTCCTGCTATAGGCCTTAAACGACAACAACTTGTAATTGTAATGTCAGTAGTGCACGATAACACCGGCCCGCACCGGACCCACTGTGGGAGCGAACGGGCCTCGTTCAGGCTCAGTTTTGGTTCGGTTTTTTCGCGGGGAAGTTCCTTAACCTCACAAGGGGGACTGAAAATTTGGAAAAACGCAACCTCTCCCGTCATGTGTGCCACGGCGGGCTTCTCGGAACTGGAAACTCAAAGAGATTTTACAGCGAACCAGTGGCACCAGCAGCGCCCAGCCGGAAGTCCGTTTGTGTTTTTATGACGCTCTTGGTGGATGTTGTGCTTTTGTTTTATGATTTTCGCTTACGTTTAGCGGTAATTTTATTGTGCTCTATGTTTTATAAAAAGCACACGGGAGTGCGCGGTGCATCTCAATTAAGTGCCGCCGGCTCTTGGTGGTGTAATTGGCTTTATTGACTGAGTGTTGTGCATTAAAGTGTTGCGCCATAAATGTGATGGTGGATGACGGAGGGGAGGGCAACAAAGTCTGTGTCTCTTGAGCGTTGGCAGTAAATGATGACTTTGTAGCTATCTATTGGTTGGTTTATGCATTTGAACATTATGCTTGGCGTGGGGTAATGATGCGGGTGATGGTTTGCATGCAATGGCGGGGATTGTGTCGAGGTCAGGGTGTGTTGTGCAGATGAACTGGGTCTGGAATGGTCAAATGCATTGTTGCTAATCAGTGGCTGTGTTGTCAGCGTGGACGGATGGGGGTGATAGATGACGCTTTTGTTTTTTTTTTGACGTCGGTGTCCACCATCTCTTTAATCTGAGGCAAACAGTTGTTCAACTTAAAAAAAAACTATGTTTTTTCTATGTTTTCAAAGTCTTCTACAGGCAATAGGAAATGTCGAAAACAATTAATTCTCCGCATTTGCACTCTCAATAAGACTGCCTAGCATAAAAAATACCTGAAAAATCTATGTTTCTTCAAATAGTTGTAAAATGCATGTATTACCTTTGATGAGCATAAGTCATAAACTTACCACAAACGAACATTTTGAAATGCGACACTGGATCTAAAAGGTCTAAAGCTTGCAGTTTTCACTTTTTAGAGACAATTTTTACATTCTATGTTTTTATTCTACGTTTGCTGGTGTGTCGTAAGCTCACAGCTTTGATGATCTCTCCATAAACTTATCACTTGTGAACATGTTGAAATGTGACATTGGGTCTAAAGGGTCTACAGCTTGCAGTTTTCACCTTTTGGAGATAATTATTAAATTCTATGTTTTTATTTCTACGTTGTCAAGTTTTTCGTAGATGTGGCTTCATCAGTCCAGCTTTTGCGACTCGTCTTCCCTAACATAGACCGCTCCAGTTCCTGTGACATTCACTCCTCGGTATCGCTAAAGTCATAATTTGAAATTCTATATATCCATTCTACTAAAGGCAATTTTTTTATTCCATGTTTTTAATTCTAATCATATTTTTGATTCTAATCGGTTCACCTCCTCTGATAACCCCTCTTCCGTATCACTCAAATAGTTTGAAATTCTATGTTTCAATTCTATGTTTCAATTCTATGTTCTATGTTCTGTAGTGACTTCGTAAAATCGATCTAGCCTTTGATATATACAATTTCGCGAGATCTTGTATCCCTCCCTTTCTCATATTACTTACCAGAATACACAGTGCCTCAACGCGATCAAAAAATCGCCATAAATTGAAATATTCCCCGTAGAAGCCTTCCAAATCGTTCGTCACTTAACCCTCGCAATACAGCTTTCCCTTAACAAACCAGATACTTGAAATAAAATCAACATTTCTACCCGATATGCTCCCCCATTCTATGTTTCATAATTCCTCCACACACCAATCCGAGCACCCAATCATTCCCAAATTTCTCTCACACACTCCCAAGACCCATGCCCTTCAAACAAAACATATTCCATCGGCATAACACCATTGATGCCCAATTTATAACGAAACAAACAAAACATTTTCATTTTCGCTCTATTCATGACTATGTTTTTTTTTCCCGCTCGAAATCCACTCAGTCTCTCTCATCCAAATCCAATCATCTCAATTTCGTTCAACGCAAATCCACATCGCAGCCCTCATCCAGGTTTTGTTTCCATTCGCCTGCCAATGTTCGCCGTGTTCGCTTCTAATCGTTTTGTTCGAGCGCAAGGCCCTAAGCTCGCTCTGGAACAATGATTACTCAACTAATTGAAGTCAATAGGCAATAGACGCATCCATATTCCCGTAAATTGGCAATCAATGCCAAAAACCCTGTATTCGCCACCCATCCTCCCTCGGCTGGTGCCGATCCGATGTGTGCGTGTAGCAAGCTACCAGAGCGTTGATCAGACACAATTGAAGTCAATTAATATTCATGTGATGTGGAAGAACGGGCAGAGTGCCTAGTTCTAATGGCGTATTAATTTCCCCGTCACCCATCAGCCGGCGAGTGCGCGTTGGAAGCACTCACATGACAGTGGCGGCGGTAATTTACTTAGGCTCTGGGTAATTTCCCATAAGGACTCACACATTCCATTGCTGCGCTAAAGGGGCAGATAAAAAAATTTAATTTTACAAAGAACCGCACAGACCGCACAGCGTTGCGACGAGTCTCAAGGCAAGAGATGCCATCTCGCACTCAATTCGATGGCCTTTCGGCGGAGGATAACCATTTCGGTTGGCAGTTTGCAGCACTCCACGCAACCCGACCCGAACAGCAGTAGTTCAAGGCACACAAGACACAAAGCTCTCCAGCCGACGACGACGACGACGAGTGGTTAAGGCGGAGAGGGTGGACGAAATTACACGCATCGGGAAGCTGAGAGTCGTCAAAGGAAAGAAGAAAAAAATACAAAACAGGATGTTTGCTGTATCCCTGCGGGCGGCGTCCTGGACGACGCGGGGGTACACACGGGAGCTCGTTAAAATCCCATAAACGCCGATGGGATGGATGCGGGATTTACTCACCGTGAAAATGACATTCGCAGTTGCCTGAGAGAGGGGGCGAGTCTCTGTCAGTTTGCGGTGATACACCGACACACAGACACAAACGATGCGGCATTCCGTGCCGGATCTTCATTAGCGCTCTTCACGGATACAGGACGCGCAGTTCCAAAAAGAATTGAGGCAGAATGGAGCGCGCGAAAAGCGACTGCAGAGAACGCACGAAAAAAAGAAAACGCATAACAATCACGGAGGGTAGACAGAAAGAGGATTACGCCGCGCCGTCGAGTGAAGGGGGGCCCGGCCACACAACGGACTGTGCGGAGATTCCATTCCGCTGCTGTCATGAGAATCCAAACGGATGGTCTTTGATGGAATTCCAGAAGAAGAGCGGAAAGTTTTTGCCGCGCGCACGAGGAGGGGCCTTTGTCTAATTCAGAATGCATGGCGGAACAAGCCCGGTTCCATACTTTCTCGTTGATAAGCATTTTATGAGATGAATTCCACTTGAACTGCGAACACGTCCTCCTTCGCCCAGTGCGCCAGCAGGACGGTTCAGAGGAGGATTTTTCATTGTCAGCGAAATGTACAGTCGAGAGGGCTTGGACTGCATGCGGACCCGTTGAAGGGGCTTAGCTGGATTCTTTGCAGCTTGTCTCTGATGTCCAGTGGATTAACGAAATCATAGGGATTATCATTTATCTCTCCCTGTCCCGGGGGAGCTGTCTGTGGGAGGAACTGCTGACTGACAAATATCTGAGGGACCATCGCTGGAGCCACTTCAATTAAAAGTCCGTTGCCCCCGTTGGATCCTCCATAACTCTCGGCATTTCTGTCCGCTCCTCTGCCAAATGTTCGGCTGCCATTATCCAACCCATGACATTGATCAACAGCCAGTCAGCGACCTTAAACGGCTTGCGATCAAAAAGACTCTCAAACATTCCGAAAAGAATAACCGGAATTTCACCATCACTCGACTAGAGCAGCAGCAGCAGCGGCGAAGGTTGAGGTCGCCATAATCGCAGCCATTTGATCTGGTTCTTCGCGTTCAAGTCCACGCAAATTGCGTGCCTCCTCGTCCAGCCTAACCTTGGTCTGCCTTCGTTGCCTTATCGCGGGAAAATCTTAACATCTCGCGCTGGACAGAGTGTCTCTGGCTATCGCTTGATCTGCTCACCGGAAAACGAAAGCACCCACAAGATGAATGGCCGCTGCCGGGGGATAGTCGATGGGTTCTTGTGTGTTTTTCTTTTAACACAAGTCGTGTGTCCTAATGATTGAGTGCTGTTGGCCGATTTCAGCTGAGATCGGAGATTATCGTGGCGGATCTTGGTTGAGAGGGCACTTAAAAGACTACAGGCTTTCACTCTTAAAAGTTATGTCATGTCTGCGAGGTTGTTGAGAACTACAACTGACTTAGGTTGTGCGTGCAAGCACGTAGTCCTTGAACAGTGAGAGATGACAGGTGGCAAGCATGTCTCTATCGCCACGACTGCAGAGGCGTTTCTCAATGCGACTTCATCATGAAGGCGACCCCTTGGCCAGGAGACCAGGACGATGTGGTTGGACCATGTCTAAAAACTCGCTTGGTTGCGCATTGCCATATATCCCGTGGAGTCGTTGGCGGAGGATCGAGTGGCCTGGAGATCTCTTAGTGCATGCGACCCCTTTAGTGGATCATGCGCGTCAGAAAATGTTTATGATGACGATCTCACTTCGCTCGGGAATAGGCATCAGTTGGGCGACGCTAAATTTCATTCCTTCGGCAGTACATCTTCATTGAATATAAACATACGCTCTAAAAAACACCAGCCAGCGCTTGCACTTGTCGCTCAATCGTTCGTCCTTTAGTAGCTCTTTGTGTGCCAGCCTGCTTTGGCAACATTTCTTGTCGCTCAGTGATACGTCGCTCAATCGTTCACCACTCTCCTGCTCACCTCGTCATCGATCTCTAAATTACTCGCTTCCAAATCGCTAGTCGCTTATTCAAATGTCGCTCAATATCGTCGCTCAGTCTTCTTCTTCTTTGATTGGCGCTACAGTCCGGGGTGGACCTGGGCCTCAACCAACAGGCCTCTCCAGCCAGCACGATCTTTCGCCAGCTGCCACCAGTTGCGCACTAGCTTAGCTTAGCGTTAAATTACTTGGTGCTGAGTCACATGTCGCTCAGTCGCTCATCTCTGAATTACTTGGTGCCGAATCGCCCGCCGCTAGGCAACTCGTCGCTCAGTCAAATGTCGCTCAATCGCTCGCTAAATTTTTCGTCGCCCAATCGTTAATCACTCAATAGTCTGTCGCTCGACCACTTATAAGTCAATCGCTCACCAAATAATCGCTCATCGCGAAATCTTTCGTCGCTCATCACCCCATAGCTCGTCGCTCAATCGCTTATCGCAGTTTTCTACCCAAAATTCGCCCAGTTTTTGTCCGTTTTCTGTATAACAGCGCTGATAACTTTTTCTCGTACTCACACCCCTAGCGTGCCTCAATTTCAGAACTTCCTTGATAAGACCGCCGCTCCCATCGACCCCACACACTGTCCAGTTGAAAATCCCTCCTGAAAGTCACAGCACCCTCGACAAAACTTCTAGGCGTCCTTGCGAATCCAATTTCATCGGAGGACCCCTCTTAAAAAGCATAAAATGTGTCCACTTCCAATCCATCGATAGGTCCTCCTTCTCGCATCTAATCCGCTTCATCTCAGATAAGCCCCCTCAAAGCGACACTCATGAGGCTCTTCAACATCCAATCTCCCCCCAAGGCCCATCAGCCACTCATTTCCTCGCCCAGTTGACCGGTTGACCAACGTCCGAGACGACGCAACACACCCACATCGAGTCCAATCATTTCTTAAATTGCGTTCATCTCTCGGCCGTGCCGCGGCCCTTCGCCAGTGTCCAACTCTTCAGCGGCGTGTAAGTCGCTTTCCAATTAAATTGTTGAGTACTCATGAGTGAACGAAAATTGACCATCGTCTTGAGAAACACAAATATGGTACCACCTCCTCCTCGCGGGGAAAGAAAAATTGGTTCAAGTTGAAGTGGCTTACTCAACACGACTGTCTGTTACCCGTTGACTAACGAATCGAAAAACGGGGTCACTCTTTAATGAGACGCGCTGCCACCGCCACCGTCACCGTCACCGCCACCCGGGGGCCAAAAGGTAATACCGCACGGTGGCTTGGTTGCCCCACACACAATCACGAAACAAAACAAAAAAAAAAACCGCGGGTAATTGCCAATAAATTGTATCTCGGGGAAAAAAAGGGCGACCCGAGCGCGCCGTGGAGAGCAGATAAAAACGCGGAATACATTTTTAAACCACCAATGGGTCGTTTAATAAATCGCTTTAAATTCCCCCATCGGGAGGGGAGGCTTGCCGCCGGTAAACAGTGGCACCTACCCCCACACACGCGAGCGGCGGTCTATTTATTCGCTCCTGCAGCAGCACCACCACAATCCCTATTATGTCACAAAATCAGCGTAAATTGCGTGATTTATGTTTCATTAAATTGCGTTCCCTTGCACGGGGTGGTGGGCGAGAGTTCAGATACCCAGTTCGGCGGCCACCTGAGATAACAATTCAGGAGCAGCTGACTGATTCCTATGGGGACAGCGTGTGGGGAAGTATTTTTCATTATTTCATGCACACACGCTGCACCGAGACGTAAATTTGTCTCAAATCTCTCGTGAATCTCGGCGCTGAACCGAGAGAGGTGTGTGCCAGGGAGGCTACTAAAACGTGTCCTGACAAATGTCTTCAAATTAATCCGTATCATCGGAGCTATTTTATTATAATTTAATTAACTCCTGCTCCAGTGATCGAACGAGGAAGCCGGCAAGGAGGTCCTGAATAAATATTTTCGGGATCAATTTCCTCGGTCGACGGCCTGCGTGTGCCTGTGTGCGCCTGTGTTTCGACAATGAATTGGAATTTTATTCAAATGAAGGTCTGTCGAAAGTTATCCTGGCAAAGCCACGCACTGAAGACTTCCGATTGCCGAAGGGGCGCACGGGGACAGACTTTAGGATTAGTTTACGACAATGCTCCGTTAAAAGGTTATCGAAAGACATTATGTATGTGGTGACGGGTATATTGGATGAGCACTTAATTTTGCAGATTTCAGTCATAAATTATCCGAGATGAGGAATGGAAACATTCATGTGTGTCATTTGCCATTGGATGGCGAATTGAATTCAAAATGAATGGATTGTGGGACATGGGGGGGACATTGGGTCGAATTAAAACACGAATGTGGTCATGAATGGATGAAGATATCAGGCCATTTGGAGCTGGGTGGAGGTTGTAAAATGAAAGCGATGGGAGGGGACATATCTATTTATGTGCTCGTGGGACAGAGGGAGTTTTGGAACTATTTCAACCGTAAAGTTGATGATGAGAGGTCTGTTCTATGTTTGATCACCTCGAGGAGGTGGACACGTGTTGAGTGTTCTATAAAACAAAATATCGATCTACTTTCTATGACACAGGGCCGCGCGTAGGATGACTCCCAAAACTCTGGCTAGTGACTGGTTGACTCACATATTCTGGACTGCATACAAAGCTGAAGCAAAAGAACATTAGTCCCGGCGGCGTCTTCACACTCAAACAACCGACGGCCATGTCTCGAAATGAAATGACCTATTAGGAGGCAAGCCATTTTGGCATGACAGTCCAATCACCAAGCTAGCTGCACACTGCTTACACCAAACTTTTCCACTAGTGTGGCCCGTCTTAGCCAGGGACAGTGCTTAAATTGAATTGAAACTCGACGTTATTTCTATCGCCTTTACCACAGCACTGACTTACAGTCGACACATTTTCGAAATGATCGCAAAATGTAAAGGGTGATTTTTTAGCTATTATCTTTTTGGCAACACTGGTTTAAACAGCTGACTCACGTTTCGTGTTTTGTTTCACTGTCGAACATCTTCAGTTTGGTCTAAAATTTAACCATGAATCGACTTACAAACGAACAACGCTTGCAAATTATTGAATTTTTTCAAAATGCGTGCTCGGTTAAGAAAGTTCAGCGCGCTTCTTCCATTTCATGGTCAGTTTAACCGACCCACTGAAGCGGCTGAATGAGTAGGTAAAAAAGCAGAATTGTCGATTTTGGAGTGAATTTCAGCCAGAAGCATTGCATGAGCTACCAATGTTTCCAGAAAAAGTCACAGTTTGGTGCGGTTTATGGACTGGTGGCATCATTGGACAGTACTTCTTCAAAGATGATGCGAATCCTAACGTGACTGTGAATGGTGAGCGCTACCGTGAGATGATATCCAACTTTTTTTTGCCCAAAATGCAAGAGCTTGGCTTGCGTGACATGTGGTTTCAACAAGACGGTGCCACATGCCACACAGCACGCGCAACAATGGACCTATTGAGAGGCGAGTTCGGTCAATTGAGCACCTAGATCGTGCGATCTAACGTCTTTAGACTTTTGTGGGACTATTGTTAAGCTCATTTCTATACAGACAAGCCCGCTTCAATTGACGCGGGTGGATTGGAAGACAACATTGCAGCATTTATTCGTGAGATACGCCGAAGTGTTGGATAGAGAATGCCAAAATTGGACTAATTGAGGCGCAGTCAAGGTCAACATTTGCATGAAATAATCTTCAAACATCAAATGATATGGACCGTACCATCGATTCAAATAAAGATTTCATGCATTTTTCTGAATTTTATGTGTTTTTTTTTTATTTGAAAAACTTTCCTATAGCTTTTAAAAAATCACCCTTTAGGTTCAACTGCGTATGCTACAAGGCCAAGTGCCACTACTAAGTCGTCTCATAATTTTTCAATTGGTCCATCAATCCGCTTTCTCTTGGGCAAGATGTATTATCTTGATGATGCCAAATGGAATAGAAACAGTACTTGCCAAATCACCAAGCAAGTCTGGTCCAGTCTTGACCCTAAAAAATGTCAAACTCAGATCTCCCTAAATACAGCCAAAATAAGCACTGCAGTGGGAATAGTCACAGGTCACTGCCTATTGGGTATACACGCGAAAAGACTAGGTCGAAATGAAGAAGAGGAGGAGAGTGTGCAAAACCTCTAGGCAGCTGCCCTGCACTCGGCCTACCTAGTGTTAAGTATAGTCACTCTAAGCTCCTACATTTTTTTATAACATAAGCGATCCAATCAATAAATTGGAAATATCAGGCTGGCTGTCGGTGCAATCACGCCGCCAAAACCCCTCTTTTGTGTAAACCCACGTGGCAGTACAGCGCGCCTACTTTGGCCTAAGTGCATCTTACCCACTAATTAACCTATGTACATACCCACCTAACATCTTTTTAGAGCAAAACTTCGCAGTATTCAACTCGTGCATTTTTACTTACCTTACTTATATCCTTCAACCGCAAGGGTAGCATATGGCTTCAATCGCCTGTCTTTTTCGAACTTCTGCAACGCGTTTGAGCGCTCGTTCCAAAAGAGCTTAATTCCTCTTCAACTGTTCTATGTCACGTTTGCTTGAATTGTCTTCGCCCCAAAGCCACGTTCGTTATGTTTTATGGTTCTTGGCCCGTTCTCAGGCAAAGTTGCTCGTTCAAGCTACTGTTCGGCCAAAAAATCCAAAGAGTGTTCCAAAAAAATCTGTTTAAGAAGGATTGTAGCTTTCGTGTGGTAATGGTGTCCAGGTACTACATCCATAAAGCAGCACCGAATTTACTTTAGAGCAAGTTGTCGTCGCAGCTTGGTTCTTAAGCTGATTACACAGTTCTTCCAAATCGTGGGTAGCATTCTGAACGCAACTGTAGCCTGCTCACTTCTGCTGTACACATCAAGATCGAAGTCACCGCTGTTAGCCGTGACCACACCTAAGTACCTAAAAAAATCGTTCTCGACTTCCTGTCTGGCAATGTTCAGTTGGGCGCTGTTGTCAGAAATGCAAACGGCTTTGGTTTTTTTTCCGCATTAATTTTGAGCCCCTCCTTGTTTATCTCAGCTTCTAGGTTGTGAACCATCGAGTGAAGGTTCATTATCCGATGTAACAGTAGGCAAACGCCGTCTGCGGAGTCTAGGTGTTTAAGATAACATGTCATAGTCCATCGAATGGCGTAGCTTCCGTCCATCAATGCTGCACGGAGTACATCGCTGTTAACTAGCATAAACAATAGTGGTGACAGTACGCACCCTTGGCCTGCTCCACTCTGGACCTCAAATTCCTCTGATAACTTAACGTCGTTCATTTTTGGGAAATAGAAATTAGAAGTCATTGAACTAGCGATATTGATTTGTTTATCATGGTCATCTACCATAAACCGCATCCAACAGTCCATTTGTCTTTGGCTGGATTCTCAGCTCTTGTAGTGACTGTTGTTGATTATCGGACCCACTCAACCAGAAATGAGCTTGGACTGGACGCTGGAGACATTTCTCATATAAGTCTTTCCTCATCATGTACGACTTCAACACACGTCACACCTCTGCTCTAAAATCCAATCAATCACCAATTATTTTCGAAAAATTAAAACGATTTCATGACGATACCTTAATTTTCGTGCAAAACTGACTCTATCCCTTCAAAGCTGTTCCAAAGACCATTTACTGCCTTTGGTGATGGCGCTTTAATCCTTTCCCAGGTGTGTCACATCCAACGTTTCATACCATGGCTCATGGCACTTGCATATTCACAATCATTACTTACAAAGATTTATGTAGAAGCTGGATGGATGAAGAGGAGAAGGAAACGACGGAACACATTTTCTGGTCGTGCAGTATTGTGGTCGACCGTTGGAACTTGCAATTAGTGTGTCAATTTTTTCAATACGCCATTTGGATAAGCCAGCTAAACTGCAATAGTGTCAAACATTGTCCCAAGTGATGGGACCGCCACCTGACGTCAGTCACTGTGACCCAACAGACAGCCAATCGATCAAAAACGCACTGAAACTGGTACTTTCGAGAAGTGGTGGCTGTAATGTATGATTTTCCAGTGTCGTCTCGAAAGAGGCATTCCATGTAACTGTGGCAACGGATAAACTTACCATTACTACTATTATTATTGAGAGTATATTGCACCGCGACCTTAAGAACTATGCTGCCCCCTTTCATACTCTTGCTTTCTTAAGAGCTCCTTTCACGGCTCACATACAGTTCTATTCAGAGTTGTATGGAGAGTTATAGGCTCCTAGTGTGCAATGGTGGATAAGATTTGTACTTTTGTATACTCTCTCTGGCCAGTTGGCCCTAGAAATCTGAGAATGAGAGCTGGTTCTGGGGACTTTTCTTCTGCCTCTGATTTAAGGTGCTTGCCTAGAAATCTTTGTCTCTTGTGGAATAGTGCCTCACGAATTCCCATGAAGTATTGTGAAGTTACGTTTAATTCTCCCTAGAGACCTTTCAATGCCCCTAGTTTTATAAGGTGCGCTCCATGAACCTGCAGTGCCCTATTAGGAAGACTGTTGTGATACGGAGGTTGTTCTTGCTCATTTTGACTCATGCCTCAAACCTCTTCCGGTTGTGTTTACCAAAGAGTTTCTGGGCCTGCGTCATATCGTGAGCGTTGCTCCACGCTTCTGCCCGGTGCCTTTTTTTCCTAGTTTCCTGAGGACATGATCTCATGCGCAGAATGGTTCGGGGCATATAGAAGATTCCTATGCTCCTTTCCTAGCGAGGATGTCGGTCTTTTTAGTGCCTTCTGTCCCTGTTTGGCCAGGTATCCAGTAGCTCCAGAAGCCTGCTCAGTTTCTTAAGCTTCTATAGGCATACCCACGCCAGCTTGGATTTGATGAGATAGGAGCCAAGTGGCAGGGATAGCGGCATGACTGTCTGACATCATTGCTATGTTGCAGTTGGCATAGTTGTGGTGGCCCGTGGCGTTGTGGGTATGTGCGTCGACCCCAACCTCGACGTCGTAGGTTCGATTCCTGCTTTGTGCGACGAAAACAAATTTCACGACCCCACCTCTTTCGAGTCACTGGCAATGCTCAAAGAGTATTTTCTGTCTAGAAAAAGCTTCTCAAACCTTTCCGTTCGGAGTCGACGTTAAACTGTAGGTCCCTTCGACTCATGAGAGAACGATAGCACACACTGCACGAGTGGTTGCTGAGAAGCTAGGCCCTGGCCCTCTACGGGCTGCAGCGCCACCCATGTTATTAGTTGGCATAGTTCCCATCAAGTTTGTGAACGACATAGATCTCTGCTTGATACATACTGTTCCGTATGCCCTTGGGTTCGTAGTACTTAGGTCGGTGTCCAAACACTTCCGCCTCTGTTCCTGCATCAGTTCTTGAACTTACCGTGCATGCAACGACATTCTCTAGCATTTGCACATAACACTGCATACACACACTTTGTCGCTGATTATATCTTGATACGCGATATTGCAGCACAGATGAATAAAGGATCGTCCCAAAACATTTCCCTAGGTGCAATTGAACATTTGGTGTACCTGGCCGTCCACATCCTTCATAGCTGTCCGCCGAGGATTAATTCAGCGTTATTGCGAGGCGTTCAATAACAATTTGTAGCTTCACAATGCAGCTTTTTGCGGCGTATTTTTCCCTGGAATGAAAGCAGAGTTGGCCGCACCAATCAGTCCGCTCAGACCCATCAGTTGCATTCTCTGAATCAGCGTGTACATTATGTTTGAGAGGGAATCGCTTTCGCGCCTATTGACACGATATTGAATGGCAGCCTCAGCCGCAACATCTGTTCCATTGCAAGGCTATCGAATGATGCGAAGCGTGCTCTTCATTATCTGGCCATCTGTTTGGCTTGCATTTCAGAAATTTTCTTGAAATTAAAGGTTTTCTTTAATGACGCATTCGAAACTCGCCCTTAAATTTTGTGGGACACTCCACGTTTTGCCACAAGCCTATGGCAATGGCACCCGCGACTCTTGCGGTGCTTGTCTACTACTTCTCTTGCTGGATTCTTGACTGAGTCCCAATCTGTACAACGATTTCTAAGTTCTTTGATAGTTTTGCTGGCCCTATCGACGCATGGTATCGTCCTTTATCAGAAATGACGGTAATTTAGTCTGGTATATTCTCCTCCCACAATTCCAAAGGAGATATACCACAAGGTTCCACCGACAGTCCCCTACTCTTCTCGAGCACACAAAAAACTGCTCCAACGTGAGTATGTGCAAAACTGTGTGAAAGTGGAACTTAACCGCTGATGATCCAGTGTCGCCCAGCTCCGAAATCCAATTCATATCCACACCCTTTCGATCGGAATCACATTGAGATAACTTTATTTACCCATATCCTTTTAACACACACACACGTCCCTCGCAGGCAATCACTGACTGATTTTTTCTCTTCTTTCTCTCTTGCAGGTAAGCACCTCTAATCCCAGCAGCAAATATCATCCCATCTACGGATACCAACAAACCGTAAGAATAACGAAATATTGCTTAAGAAAATTGAAAATACCAAATCACACTGTTCACCCATTCATTCAATCCCTGCACGCCCCGCAAACCCCGTCCCTTCAGCTCCATTCATCCATTTATAGAGTAAGTGTGTCATTACGACGATATCGTTGGATCGAATTGGCCAATCAGTAGTTTGGTGAATCGACGCCCTCTTGGTGCTGGCGCTGTGAACCGCCACCCGGATGGGGTCCATTCCGCCGCCGTATGTGGGATCAAGACGACGTCCTCGTCATCCGAGCGATTGTGCTCGGTAAATCCGGAAAAATGTAATTCCAATAAATCGAACTCAATTTTCATCATCGCTGGAGTTCGTCGGAAGAGAGCGAGCGATCCGCCTTATCACACATGCCACCCCCCACCCAGGCAGGCATCAATGTTGCATCTGAGGAAGAAACAAAAAAAGGGCGGGTTGTCGGAGCAAGTGGTGCCCCCGAAGATAACCCCTTGACTAGGAAGCTGGCATTTTATGTTTCACGCCCTAGAAGCGGAGATAAAACAGCGCCCACTCGACGCTCTAAACAGAGGAGCAGCGGCAGCGAGCGCGCGCTCTCCTGGAGCCATTCAGCTGTGCGGAATCGGTGCTCCAGGAGAAAGGCAATTTTCCGCATGAATTTTCCTTCAAGGATTTTTATCGCGAGTAATATCTTCGCATGCAGTACAAACACTCTCCGAGCGAGCGGGCGATGAGCGACGAGCGTCGGCGGCGAGTCGTCCTTAGCACTCGTCTCATCTTCTGCTCGATGGCGCCCCACTATTTGCTTTATTGGAAAACATATCTCATTTTCGGTGGACATACATAGTTGTCTGGGCCCTCATCCGGGAGCCGGGACGATGAGTGTGGTGTCAAGCCGGGGAGGGGCTGTGCTGGATGAAAGAATGCTCATCTTTGATGTGAAATTGGAAGTTTTTCTTTGGCGAAGGAGGAGGGTATAATGAAAAGGAAAAAAAAGGAATGCCTTTGCTCGTCCGTTCAGCTTATGAGTTTGTCTTCAAAAGAGAGTGCGATGCAGCGGCTTATTAATTTTTCAAAAACTATTTACAAAGTGGCCTTTTGTCGGCACTTGAGAGATAATTAAAATGTGATTTCAACGAAATGTGGACGGTTACACAGAGGGTTGTGGCGGAAAACGATTTTTAAATTCCCTTCTAGACGACTTCGCTGGGTGCGGAGAGGCTGTGTGTGAAGACTGCAGAGTCGCTTGATGTTGCTGAGATGTGACGGGCTGGGGGATGTTCTTTTTGCATTGCATGGTCGGTATCGTTGGACTGAAAGTCATGCCTGAGGCAACGAAGCGTCGAAGAGATGTTATGACGCGTCATTTGGGCCTTCAATGTTCACACTTGAGGCAACGCACTGTAGGACGCGCCATTTGGACCGTCGAAGTCCACGTTTGAGGCAACGCACTTTAGGACGCGCCATTTACGCCGTCAATGTCCACGCTTGAAGCCACGAACTGTAGGACGCGCCATTTGGACCGTCAAAGTCCACGCTTGAGGCAAAGAACGCACCATTTGGACCGTCAATGTCCACGCTTGAGGCGACGAACTGTAGGATGCGCCATTTGAACC
The DNA here is from genome assembly GCA_916610145.1 of Eristalis arbustorum. Taxonomy (NCBI): domain Eukaryota; kingdom Metazoa; phylum Arthropoda; class Insecta; order Diptera; family Syrphidae; genus Eristalis; species Eristalis arbustorum. The sequence continues at coordinate 5,335,269 of OU744318.1, forward strand.
GTCAGTGTCCACGCCTGAGGCAAAGAACGGTCCATTTGGACAGTCAATGTCCACACTTGAGGCAACGCACTGTAGGACGCGCCGTTTGGACCGTCGAAGTCGACGTTTGAGGCAACGCACCGTAGGACGCGCCATTTGGACCGCCGAAGTCCACGTTTGAGGCAACGTACTTTGGGACGCGCCATTTACGCCGCCAATGTCCACGCTTGAAGCCACGAACTGTAGGACGCGCCATTTGGACCGTCGAAGTCCACGTTTGAGGCAACGTACCGTAGGACGCGCCATTTGGACCGTCGAAGTCGACGTTTGAGGCAACGCACTGTAGGACGCGCCATTTGGAACGTCGAATTAGACGTTTGAGGCAACGCACTGTAAGACGCGCCATTTGGACCGCCGAAGTCCACGTTTGAGGCAAAGCACCGTAGGACGCGCCATTTGGACCGCCGAAGTCCTCGTTTGAGGCAACGCACCGTAGGACGCGCCATTTGGACCGCCGAAGTCCACGTTTGAGGCAACGTACTTTGGGACGCGCCATTTACGGCGCCAATGTCCACGCTTGAAGCCACGAACTGTAGGACGCGCCATTTGGACCGTCGAAGTCCACGTTTGAGGCAACGTACCGTAGGACGCGCCATTTGGACCGTCGAAGTCGACGTTTGAGGCAACGCACTGTAGGACGCGCCATTTGGAACGTCGAATTAGACGTTTGAGGCAACGCACTGTAAGACGCGTCATTTGGACCGCCGAAGTCCACGTTTGAGACAAAGCACCGTAGGACGCGCCATTTGGACCGCCGAAGTCCACGTTTGAGGCAACGCACCGTAGGACGCGCCATTTGGACCGCCGAAGTCCACGTTTGAGGCAACGCACCGTAGGACGCGCCATTTGGACCGTCAATGTCCATGCTTGAGGCAACGCACTGTATGACGCGCCATTGGAACCGCTGAAGTCCACGCTTGAGGCACAGAACGCGCCATTTGGACCGTCAGTGTCCATGCCTGAGGCAAAGAACACGCCATTTGAACCGTCAATGTCCACACTTGAGGCAACGCACTGTAGGACGCGCCATTTGGACTGTCAGTGTCCACGCTTGAGGCGACGAACTGTATGACGCGCCATTTGGACTGTCAGTTTCCACGCTTGAGGCGACGAACTGTAGGACGCGCTTCTGGACGATCAATGTCCACGTTTGAGGCAACGAAAGCGTCGCAGAAACCCCATGAACGCAAATCAGTCAGTTCGAGATTGACGGCAGAGCAGATGATGAAGCAAGGAATTTTCAAAGTCCCCCATCAGCCCTCGGCCACTCCACCATCATTTCCTACGTCTTTTCTTTCCGCCAAAAAATTACAACATTCTCTTGCTTCGTTTAGAAACATTCTGCGCACTCAGGAATTTCAATTCGCCATAAATTGCCGCCGTCAAGCGTGTGTTTGTTCCCCCGAACCGCTTATCTCGCCGGAGACATCGACATTTTTGAGCAACGTCGATCAGCTAACGATCTCGCCGAGCGACGTCCGTGTGAAAGAAAACGACACCACAAAAGGCTTATCTCTCCGCGCACTGACCGCATGACATGGCTGACTGAAGCGAACAGAAAATCGTTCACAAATCAGATTCCCTCGTCATGTGCGCTGCTCTGCTTCTGATTATCTATGAAGTCATAGCTCAATTGATAGTCGTTTCTGAGTAAATCTCGTGCCTCCCTCTGATCCAGAAGTGGTGGCGTGCTCGGTGCTGCTCCTCGTTCCAAGGAACTCTTCAGCACATCACTCAACTCTCGACAGTAGTGCGTGATTGTTCATATCTCGTGGCGGTCAATGAGATCAGACGAACCACGAAACCAAAAGGCAAGCACGAAGATCTCTCGACTCATCTGCAACATTTTATGCGAACGCGTACGTCTCTGACAAGTGGCACAGCTCATGTGGCCCAGCAGTCCGGCCAGCCAACGATCCAAATAAAGTGCCAATTAAATGCCGGGACTCAGCACAGGAACACGATTGTCGTCGACCTCTGACGTCTTGTGCCTCCAAAGAATAGCTCACCCTTTCGCTTTTGAATAGTTTCCACTGGCAGTGGCTGGCTTTTTTGGTTCACTTTTTGGCGCGCTCTCTGCGAAACACACATGTCCGATCTGACCCACTGGGCAGCGCTGCGGATACGTAACGTGGCCTGATAAAGTGAAAATAAACACAAATCGCCGCCTCGCAGCAGTGTGTGCGCTCCTCTTCATTCCTTCATCAACATCACCATCGTCATTATCAAGGCAGACCCCAGAGTGGCAGTGGTGGCAGTTAAACGTTCGCCTGAAGTGAACAAGTCTAGAATCATCTTCGCCTCGTCCGTGGCGGACAAAGAGAATGACCAATAAAAAATACCGAGAAGCACACGGAACAAAAAAGAACAGAAGGAGAAGCGCGCACAAGCGACGAGCCAAGCCGTACGTCGTCGTGCACGTCCAAGGGAACCAGAAAGAGGCGAACAAAAAAAAAAAAAAAACTCATAAAAAAGTATCTCCTTCACTGCCGTCATTGTCCATTCAAAATACACGCGGAGAGCAAGCGAGCGAGAGCGAGAGCCACTCACAGATACACTGTACACATCGATTCTTTATTGTAAATGAATTTGACCTCGGGTGCAATTTATTTTCATTTGAAACGTAAAAGCGCTCCTCTTCGGCTCTGTCGATTGAAATTTCCTAGTTCATTTGTGTTTAAAATACACTCGCACACCCGACGGTGGTGGGCATTTAAATTGTGCCCTGTAATTGTCAGTTTGACGGTTGGCAGCGACGAGAGAAAAACAAAAAAACCAACGCTGAATTAGTTGTAAGCGAGCGAACGCGCTTGGACGGTTGTGTGTGCGTCTGACCGCAGATATCGGAGGCTGTGGGAAAACGCTACTGTCGAACGCCATTCATGGATGCAAATTGGATGGACGGCGCTGTGGAGCGGTCAAAAAAGTGGGGTAACACAAGGCTGATGCGACAGACCGGTGGTTTAGAGACGAGGGAAATTGAGTGCTGGCTAGGTGCTGGCATGGTCAGGCTGCCATTGCGGTTGGCGTTTACATTAAATGGTGGAATTTTCGAGTTTGCCACTGGAAATCGAGTTTAGTTTGACTTTGGGGACAGTCAGTAGTAGTTTAGTTGGAGGTACGCGCCGCAACTGCGGTGTCTGGTGACTGGGACTAGAAATCGAGTTTGGAGAGGTTTGAATGCTGCTTTAAGGTGGATAAGTGAGTGTGTGATGGCATGTGTCGTAATCATGCCTCGGTGACGATCAAGAGTAGGCAGAGGTCATTGCTGGCGTTTTCAAGCATACGCTCAGATTAGAGTTCAGTATGTAGAGCAATGCCAGCTGAATCCAGCGAGCAAATTATTGTAATCGCCCTCTCGAACACTCAGAAATGATGAACTGACCATAAAACCGACTTCACTTATTTTCGTTAAGTTTCGTTGAATTTTCTTTTCAGAGGGAACTCGAATGCTTAGAAATGATAAACTGACCATAATAATGACGTCGTTTGGCTTCTTTCAGTTTCCGAATCGCAATATAAAATACTCAGAAATGATGAACTGACCATAAAACCGACTTCACTTACTTTCGTTAAGTTTCGTTGAATTTTCTTTTCAGTGGGAGCGTAACTTATGGCTCTCTCGAAAGCTTAGAAATGATAAACTGATCATAAAAACGAAGTCGTTTAGTTTCGTTAAGTTTCGTTCAATTTTCTTTTTGGAGGGAGCGTAACTCATCAACCTCTCGAATGCTCAAAAATGATAAACTGATCATAATTACGACGTCGCTGGGTTTCGTTAAGTTTCGTTCAGTTTGAGACACCTGAGTTGGAGTGTGACGAATCGCTTTATAAAATTCACAGAAATTATGCACTGACCGAAATTTTGTAAGTTTCTTTAACTTCTTTACGTACCTCACCTTTCTGTCGATATTCTGGGACCTAGATAGAAGAGGCGTTTCATGCAGCACTGTAGACTGTAGACTCTATGACATTTTTTGAGTTTTCGGAAAATCATGGATTTGGTGAACAACGAAGACGACACCATTCATGGCTCAAAATTGCAGACAGACTAAACAGGCAAACCAGTCACTCATCAAGTCCCAATGCGCCCTCCAAACACATTCAAAGTCCATTCCGCATACCTCCATATCTGCACTCTCAGTGTAGTGCCACAAGGTACAATGCACTGACCTTTGTTCTTCTTTTACGATAATTACACAACCAGAACTGACTCGTATAGCTTTCGTCAAACGCCAAGACACCAACAAAGCTCTCTCTCTCTCTATTTCGGTGCTACCAAGGATTCCCTTTGATGTCGAATCAGTGAACGGGTACACATCAATCTGTGTGGTTACCACGCAACAGGAAAGTCTCCCTTTCCGTCCTTTCGTCAACGTCGAACCGGTTGCGAAAGGTATCAGTAACTCGATTTACCCTTGTTCCAGTGACTGCATTTCACAAGACTCCTTTCACATTCAGTCGGCGTTGACGCGCACTCCGGAGGCTCGTTCACGTTCACGTTCACTTGGATCCGATACATTTGAGTTGTTGGTCCCACTGCGCACGTCACTGCATCCGCATGGCCTCGCACTCAAAATCCATCATCAAGGAGAGCGGCACACATGCACACATTTGCATAGCAAACGCACACGTATCAGCTATCTGGTCGTCGTCAGCCGGGGAAAGGATGGGAAAAAAGTGCGGGAAATCCATACCGTCATCATCAGAAAACAAGCGAACCCCTCTCCTAACCTCCTTGTGGATCCTTCGGATTTGCATGAACTCGCACGCTGTGCAGCAATTGATCCAAACGAACAGTGTCGTCCGTTCGAGTGTCCTTTCGCTCGGGCCTGCCTCTCCACCCATCCCCCAGCATCGTCGTGTTATCGCACCGAGACAGAGAAATAATTGCTGAAAATTAATCATCAGAAATGTCCTTTCTCATCCGGGGCCGTGTCATCCTCTCGTTCTCGTCGTTGGCTCAATATCCTCCGCCCGTCTGCTGGTGGTATCCGTTGCTGCGGGCGGATGGTAGATGATTTTCGAAAATTGATTGCGAATTTTGTGGATCGCAGTACGTTAGACTACCTTACACAGTCATCCGTTGTGCAGGCCACCAGCGACAACGCCAACCACACCGACACCGACAACGGCTCTTACATTGGACACGGTTGGTGCGCGCTGGATGCATGCGATGCGATCCACTGCGAGACGAATCAGGAGCGGAATAGGAGCTGACGCTGATGAAAATCGCTTGGGTGTGCATGCTCCAGGAGTGACGTTTGAAAGAATGGAACCGGGGTTTTTTCCGCCTCCACCCTCCTTTGCACTTCCAATTGAAAGTCTCCAATTGATGTCCGGAGGGAGGGGAGGTTTGTCAACGTGTGTCTGGGGGATGGCCCGCTCCTCGAATGTAGACATTGGCTATTGGACTTTGACTCTAATCAAAATTGCCAGCTCAGCGTGAGACAATTGATTGGATGTGCTTTATTAGGGGGATTAGGTGGCGGCCTTGCGTGCGTGGAGGCTGCCAGTGGATTTGAATGTGTAACGAAAGGCTGACAGGAGGAGCAATGCCTGTGTGAGTGAGTGACTGACTGACGGAGTGAGATTTTTCCGAATTCGTGAAGAAGTCATTAAATTTGATTCAGGAGTCCATTTGAGGCAGCTCCAAGGGGTGGGGCTGGGGACACCATGCGGACGTTTGTGTTGACGTTGGCAACGGTCATTGGCAATGTGTCTTTCGGAATTGAACAGAAATCGTCTATAAATTCAGCACGAAGATGGATGAGGGTGATTTAGTGTGTCGAAGTTTACGGCACAAATGGCTATCTGTGAAGTCGTTAAGGAAGGAGGTTTATTTTTCTTCTTTTTTTTTATTGCGGCTCTCGCCGGTATGTCAAATGCAGGGGGTTAGATCGTTGGATGAGGGAAGTAAGGTATTTTTTTTCCCCCATTCATCGAACTTGCGAGGCGATAAATTGGGGCCGATTCATTTGACGTCGCCTAGGGAAAGTGGTGCTAATGATGGGGGAATTTGTCTTCAAAAGGAGGTAACGGTCAAGGAGTGCTTGAGATGAACTAAGAAAGCAAGGAAGACAGAAAGTTGGGCAACGATTTCGTGACATTTTCTGACATAATTGTCTCAAGGAAGTGTGCTCCTGTGTGCCCCGCCCTCTATAAACGATCAGCCAATGACCAAAATAACGACTTCTCCCAGTTTCGTTATGTTTCATTAAATTTTTCTGAAGTGGGAGAGTAACTCGAGTAGACTGGCCTTAAAACCGACTTCGCTTAGTTTCTGTAAGGGTTAGGGTGACGAATCGCTTTGTTAAATGCACAGAATTGATGCCCTGGCTATAAAACCGACTTAGCTCAGTTTTTTTTCGTTTCGTTCAGTTTTCCTTAACTTGAAGTGCAACGAATCTGGCCTTAAAACCGACTTCGCTTGGTTTATGTAAGTGTCAGCGTGACGAATCGCTTTGTTAAATACACAGAAACGATGACCTGGCCATAAAACCGACTTCGCTTGGTTTCGTTAAGTTTCGTTAAATTTTTCTTAAGTGGGAACGTGATGAAAATATGCTTAGAAAATCAGTAGAACACCCAGAAACGGCACTGCGACCATAATAACGACTTCGTTAAGTTTCGTTCAATTTTTTTTTTTTTGCACATGCGAAATCAATTGCTCGCTACCTAGTCACATATCAAAAATAAGAAAATTTTTCTTGTTCCCAGACGCAACTCGGAATCACTTTCACTTCAGACTTGAGCTCAAGCTTATGATTGGCTTAAAAATTTGTCATCTGAGTCTCATTGTCGCTCGCCTTCTGATCCCTCTTCTGTCCCTCTTCACTCCAATGCCCTCTTGAAGCTGTCTACATCGATCAGCTTACGATTAACCAACCAACTTCTTGGAACGAACATCCACTTAAACACGATCCCAGATTGCTTGAAATGCAGCGACAATGGAAAAATGGAAAAAAAAACCCCAAAACCTTTCCCGTGTCACAAGTCCCCACCAAAAGCAAGTGCCGCCTAAAGCTGGCCGTACACGGTGATTGTTTAAGAGCCGCTTTGTTGTCTCAAAGGCCTCAAAAGTGCATTCAGTTAGCCGCTTGATCACACAATTAACGAGCCGCCGAACGCTGACCTTGTTCATAAATGTGTCACAACCCATTCCAGCGACAAAAAATTTCGTCTGTCTGCCGCGTAATTGACACGGCCATTCGACGTGTTGACACGGGCGACGGTGGCGTTTCCATTGGGCCGTTAACCCCGTCTCCCCAAAAGGCGGCGCACACCGCCTGAGACGATCCACAAATCACACCATCCGCTGGCGTTAATTACTCTTGCATCGCAGATGCAAGTAAACACTCGGTTGCCTTCGAATCTCTGTTTACAGCGCACGCGTGCACCTCTGTTCACCGTGGGCCTGGTTAGTGTAAATACAAGCAAACAGAAAGCAAACAACGGACGTTCGTCAGCGCATGCAGTTCCGTCAGATTGTTTGTCTGTTAGCATGCGGCTGTGCTACTGGGATGCCTTCCTGTCCCGAAAGCGGCCTCTTCGGCTGCCGCTTTGTGTGCTCGCGCGCTGGCAGTTTAATTATTCTATCCAGTCGGGGGATGTGTGACTCTTTAGCCAGCGCGCGAGTGCGTCACCTTCCTCGAAATGGATAAACAGAAAAACGACGAAAACGAACAGAAAATTACGAAAGAAAGAAAACGACAAAAGAATCGATGAAGACACTCGAGGAGGCTCATCCGTGCGTGCGTTGAATTTAAAATGCACAACACCGCCGCAATGTTTGCGTCGCGAGGTGTAAACAATTATTTTCAGTCGAAAGGGAAATCTTGTGATGTGCTTGTACTTGGCCTGCGGTTGAACGGTCGGCTCGGAGTGACTGTGTTTGTATCGTAAAACCTACCGACCATGTGATTGATTGATTTTGACAGAGTTATGGATGACACAACGCAATCGTATCGCAGGCACAGCACAAAATTCGAGACAGTCTCGCTGAAGAATGCTGCTCGGCGAGGTTCACCAGGCGATTGGGTATTCATGTGGCAATGCGAACGCAGGGACGGCAGGCGGGCGGCTATTTTTAGCTGGCGTGTGTGTGGGTGTTGTTTAGTTGAAATCATTGCTCGGAGTTAGTTCGAACTGTCAGGAGTGACTACTCTGACGGGCAATTCCTTAATTGACGAGGCACGGTTCTATCGAGCGGGGGTCATTGCCTGATGGGGGAGCAGACTGAGTAGTTTGCTGGCGCCTCAGGTTTCTTGCCCGACTGGGGGGGCTGAGTGCTGTTGTTGAGCATCTCAATTTGGCTGCGGAATTGTCGCGGAGACAATGAACTGCTGCTCGGATGGGTAGTGGGATGCGTTCGGAATTTTAAGCCGAAATGGGTGGATGACCTTGGAAATCTAGCTGCCTTCGACATGGTGTTCGGTCTTGAAGTCGAGGGGAAGAATTTTAGAAGTTCGGATCGAATACTAGAACTTGTGGCTTCTGCAGTTCTTGTCAAAGCAACTACAAATGCAAAGCCTTCAGCGACCTGAACAGAGTCGACTAACCCTATTGGACTTCCACACCGTCTCAGGGGAGACTTTAAAAAGGGCGTTAAATGTTGTGGCTAGAAAAATGTGATCAATTCCGTGACAATGTCTAGACCCGAAGCCACCAACATATCCCGTCGAGTGGAAGAACTTCTTTGGATCCAAAGCTTGAGGATTTTACTCGGGAACTCGTCTAAATCCATTTTTTGGATCTAAAGCGTCTAGTGGAAGCCGATTAGAGACCACTTGGCGTTCTGATTCTGTCTCAGAAAGGACTTAAAAAGGGGCACTTAATGGAGCGAGTACATCCCCCGACATTCTGAATTCTGATTCAAGTTGCTCGTTCTTGAGACTCAGAGCGGATGGAGAGACTCCTCGCTTCGAGAGGAAAGTCGCTCTTATTATCTCAGTTCTTCTATTGCTTTCGTTAGATGACTAAACGAATGAACGACGAACCGCTAGATCGATCTTGTCAACTGAAATCGAGTCATTCCTTTCCACTCCGATGGCTAGGTCAGTGGCACGAATGTCCCCATGATCAGATCATCCGAGGCGTGTCTCAAATGCGGCTCCATCAGGAAGTCGATCGCTTGGCAGACTCTTGGACGAGATGGTTAGAGCAAGTGAAAAAACTCACTTGGTTGCGACTGGGCATAAATCATGATTCGTCGACGTGGGTGCCGCGAGTGGCCTGGAGATGCTAGTACGTGCTTTATCTTCGCGACCCCTTTAGAGTATCATGCGGGTCTTAAGACCATGATTATGCCTAAAGTTGCCAGGTGTATCGAAGAATCCCCATCTTAGTCTACCACGAATTCAAAGAATTCACTGATTGCTTCAGAGGGAATGCAGGTCTTGGTGGACTGTTAATAGGCTGAGATGAACAGGTATCAGAGTCTGCTGATACATTGGACCTAAGTCGTATTGAGTGTATGAACAATTATGCAAGTATCACGGAGGACGAGCGAATTAAACTCCTCTGCACAAAAAAAGAGATGTGGACCCTTAAGTTAAAATGGCGCCCGACAATGGACACAGATGTTCTGAGAACATGTAGGTTTCTTGATTGAAGCACGTGTTCTTACTAGGGAGAAGTATTTCAAACAATATCTTCAATCGCTTCGAGGCCTTACTGCCGGCAGTCCATATTTATAATGCAACACTCTCTCTTTATTCAATTCTGCCCTTCCCTCATGTTGAGTCTTTTTATTTAAGTAGGGAGTTAGCACCGCAACACATGCATAGATGCGTGCTTGCCTATGCAAAGTTCTTATGTACGATTGTAAATCGATTCAGCACTTTCGAATAGTGACCACCGTTGCATAGTGAGCTTCTTGAAGGTTTAAGTCCAAGTGTGCTGGTAATGTCACTAACAGCCCCAATAACCTAACCTAGCCTTCATTATCCTCAGCTTTGCCACTCCAGTCAACTCTCCTTTCATCTGTCAATCTGAAGAAGGTTCCAACACGATCAGGTACTTGGCTCTGGTCATAGTCACCTAGGTTGTATGGACTGAGCAAAAATGTCTTTGAATTGGTCAAATGACAAAGAGGAGGATGAAAATTAAGCAGCAGCGCCAAAAATTTAAGGGTCTAATCAAAATTACGCTCGACAATGGACACAGATCTCGGGAGGACATGATGGAAGGCGAGGATCTGAAATTTCAGTACATTTTTCTGAAACGGAGAATGTATTTCAAATGGAAATAGTATTGTTCAGTCGAGGGACAATATCTTCAGTCGCTTGAAGGTTTAACTGCTGATCTGTAATGCAACAAGCTCTCCTTATTCAAAGCTGCCTGTCCGTCATCCTGTGCGTTTTTGTCCACGAAAGGTTTACACCGCAACACAATACGTAAGTGAATGCTGGCATGCGTAAAAGCCTAAGGTTTGAATCTAAATCGATTCAGCTCTTATTCGAAGAGTGATCACTGTGGCTTAGTGGACATCCGCGTCCACTCTGATCTTGGAGGTTTAAGTCCATCTTCCAAATTTCGATCAGGACAAGTTGCATAGTCCGTCTCTCGCAAGTTAATGATTAGCGCGAATATGGTCAGGAAAAGATTGTGACCCGGAAGGAGAAGTGTTCGTATTCCTGTCGAATCAAATCCTTAACGAGATTGTCTGAGGCATGAATGCCCGACTTGAAGTAGCTTCGAAGAAAGAAGTCTGGGATGGTTTAATCGGGCCACCTTGGTGCCATCACTGCATGGTGGCCAGTGGTGTTGTGGTTAAGTGCGTCGAACCCAGTGCACTTGAATCCTCGACGACTAGGCTCGATCCCCTGGTCTGTACGAAGACATCTTCAAGGCACCACTTCTTTCGAGTCACTGACAGTGCTCAAAGATTCTAGGCAAACCTTCTCAAACTTGGCCGTTCGGAGTAGGAAAATCTAGGTCCTCTCCACTGAATCTAGATGATAAAAAAATAGCACGCACAACACCAGTGGTTGCTGAGAGGCTAGGCTCTGGTTCTCTACGGGCTTTAGCTCCACTCATATTATATCGTTATTGATGCCCATGCCAAACCGCCAAAGGGAGAGAATACATCGCGATCCAAAGGCTGTCTGCTTGTATGCTGTGGCTGTCTTGTTCTGTCGAATATGACTGACGCACCACTCCAATTGCAAAAATTATGACATCTTCCGTTAGCTGGTCTATTATAAAAATTGGCGCCCGGCAATGGACGCATGTACTGAAGAAATGTACTGGTGGCAAGTTGTTTGTGACCTAAGTTTTTACTCAATAAATGGAATAATACGGTGAAACTTCGATAACTCGAACCATAACTTACCACGAATAAAATTCGTGTGCAAAGTAGATTCTTAATTTGTTTAACCTTGAATGACATTTAAACCATTTTACAATCAATCGGTTGGTTTCTTTTTATTTGTCTTTTAATACAAGCGAAAACTGCTCAACGAATTTATAATTAATTTGCTGGAGGGCGTTGAATCAAACCAACGTGCGAATCAATAACGACATCATACCACTTTAACACTGCTCTCATGAACGCATTTTACAACTTCTTGCCTCTGTATTCACATTTTTGTAACACGTCTCGTAATGTGTACAAATTTTCCTAAAAAATTGACCTCTGAGATGGACTACGACACAAAAAAAAAAAAAAAAACAACAATAAATGGAATAACGAGGAAGAATTAAAACGTGCAGTCAATGTGGTAGATTTGTAAATTTTGCAAAAAAGCAGTAAATCAATACTTTCAGTCTTGACGCTGATGTCAACCATTTTCGTTCAAGTTATCAAACATTCGAGTTATAGGAGTTCGACTTATTGAAGTTTGACTTCGGTTGACTATATGTTCATATTTCATCGGTCTTGTTGAGGTCAAAGAGATGTATCACCTTGAGAATATTATTGGTTAAACTAATCGTATTAATTTATTTGTCATGACAGATATTTCACGTCGATTGTCGAAACAGGAGGCAATGCTTCCATTCATATGGTCACGGTCACGCTGCCTTCAGTCATCGATACCAGTGTGTCTTGAATCCCCATCACTAGAGTAAGTCAACTTCGTGACTCCAATGCCATCTCCAGCACATCCACCACAAGACTGGAAAGTGAAGTCAAGGCCAAGGTCAATCTCTTCTCTTTTTCAGCCAGCTCTGCTCCAAAGTTGAAGCTGTTTGGTTGGATGCCGGTTTAAGGTCATCTAATGAGGTCTTTTCCGCAGTCAGTACCTTTGCAGCATCCTATTCTGGGTGAGGGAGCCTAAGTTCCTTAAATTCTTGGGAGACGTTCCCTTCAGCAAATCAAATGTACCCAGATTTCGAAAGGGGCGAGTATGTCTCAGCTTGAACGAGGTAATTTTGTGGTTGCATTGCCGCTCGGCCATCAAAGAGCTAGCGGAAACTACCTTAGGCTACCTACCACCCCCGACAAGAAACCCGTGCTATGATGGCGAGTGTTAGCAGAAAAAACGTGCAACCGACAAGGCATACCAAATAGCGCTGCAATGGAAAACAAGAGCAGCGCAAGAGTACCGGGCCAGAAGACGGGAGGAGAAAAAGCTTCTACGCCTGAAGAAAAGGTCTCTTGAAGCCTTCCAGCTCAAGGATATCGAAGAGTCGAGGGACAAGCAAAAAATACGGGCCTTTTACAAAAAAAAAGTCGGGCCTGTCCAGGAGAGGGTGAGAGGGAACCAGGAAATCCCAATTCCAGTCGACGAAGTAGTCCTTCCACATGGCTTTGAAGAGGTCGGCGCATCCATTAAAAGGGTGAAGAACAATTGCTTCATCCAATGCGTCATTCTCTCCATGAGCCTCAATTGACCTTAAGTGAATTGGCTCTACATTATTTGGTTTTATTCCTCGGAGAACATCTTGTTCTGTGGCCGACACCCTGAGTATGAAGTTGTTTCAAATGAGGTTCCTCGAGTGTCAAGCTGCTTCGAGAGGACCCATGAACTGTCTCCGAGGCTCGATCGTTAAGCTGCGCAGTGGTCTTCATTCAGATCAAGAGGAACTGAGCAGAAACCCTTATGACCTCGGTTCTCCGAAAGAAAGTGAACGTTTGTCGACCTCAACAATTTTGATACGAAGCCTCGGTCTGAGCCGCTCACACTTTTTTGTAACTTCAAAGCATTCCGAACGGAGTCTGTCGTCCGGCACGATGGAAGGCATTCCTTGAGGCCCTTCGTACATCCTCCGCCATCTCTTCAGATCACAATCCCTGCCATACCTCGCCAAACATTCCCCACCTCCGTTCGAGTGAACTGATTTATGCAGCCGACGCAGCACACTCGTTTCCCACCTTCCCTCTCGCGCATTCTCACTCCTAATCCCTCACTCGGTGATTGATGGCGTCCTCCCCGTATCCGTGGGATAAATCAGATGCAAAAGAGCCTCTTAATTCTACATAAGCACAGCCATTTCGCATCAATCTCTCGGAACGTGCATCCGTCTCGCGCAGCGATCATCTCTATAAATATCCCGATCGTGCCTTTCCCCGAGATCCGTCCGAACTCAGTAATTTCACCAAAACCAAAAAACGACAAACCGGATAAAGGATCTCTCCAAACAAACAGAGCGAACACATCTCAACCGACCGCCCCTTTCAGTCAGCGGCCCCAGCGGCGAGAGTCCAACGAAAACATAATCTCTCCTCGCCACGAAATGCAACCGCCAGGCGAGGATATTTTTACCCAAAAAACTGAAAAGCAAACCTAGCGCGGCTACTTACGCGCCACTAAGAGGCCTTCTGGTCTTCGTTAGCGTCGGCATTTCGTATTCCAGGCACTCGCTCGCTGGGCCCCGCGCATCGCTGCGCCCCGAGAGCGTGTTTCGTGCCGCATTGTGCAATCCCCGGCAGCAGTTACAGATGATCTCCGCGCGCACACACGGAGAGACAAAGCAGCGAAACCATCTCGATCCGCAGCCAATATGCACGGGCACACATGTGTGACTTCGCCTGCGGGTCGTCTCGTCGGCTTGAGACTAATTTTAGACATTTCCGCCGTTCGAGAGGGAGCCCATTGTCTGGCCTGAGAAGAAGTTCACTGGAATCGCTCTTCGGATTCGGATTTGGATTGTATCTTGTGCTCTTTGCGGTGCAGTGCCTGCTGCAGATTCCCGCGCAGCACCCAGACATCTGAGGCACACATGTGTGCTCCCAATAAACTGTGTGGGAATCTATTTTCGGACGCACGCAATGTGCGCCCAGCGGTCCCTCGTGTGTGCAGCACAAACGAGAATTCAAATCAAGTCGTCGTCTGGTGTCTGAGCGATAAAACCCAACGACCTGCATTATCCTGTGCACTCTCGATGGACCGCTCTCCAATGGGGAAAGGAAGTCTCTTGTAACGCTGTTGATAGCTGCGCGCCCCTCATCGTCAACCACCGTCCTTCTGTGCTCCGGGTGCTGGGGTGATTAAAATTAAGCGTTCTCTTGAAAACGACTCGCCGCCAGCAGCGCTGATGGGGGGGCTTCTAATGCACGCTTAACGTAGCTTTTGTGCTGCAGTCGATGTGCTCGGGTTGCGATGAAATTTTATTACCGACCGGGGTTGTGTGGATATTCGGGCATTATGCGAACCCCACTTGCTGGCTGCTCGCTTAATTGGAAGTCATTCAATCGGAGGTTACAAAGTTGTCGCAATGACTTCGGGTCCAGCAGCAGCTGGTGAAGTCTGCGAATTGACTTGACTCTCCGAGTCGAAAATTTCCCTGAGGTGAACGTAAAACGTGATGGCGCTCGTTTGTTCCAAATTCTGTGGCGTTCAATAAAGCAAATTGATGGCATTTCCGACGCAAAGATCAACTGTGGGGGGATTCCTGCATACTTCTTAATTCGGTTACGGGAGATCGTTTTGCGCTCTCTTTAATTCGGCAATATGCACAAGGTGGTGGTCGGCGTTAGGTCACGGCACCGACTTCAACGGCGTTAGCTCGGAGAGGTGCTACTCTTGGAGGTTGCAATTGGAAGAAGTTCGATTTCGGTTCAGTTTGTAGCTCATGAATGAATTAGAGGCTGATATAAAGAGGAAATCAACCCATTTCCGATACTGGACCCTGCGATTATGTGGCCAACAGATGAACGATTCGCTCTAGACGACCTTCGTTCATTTAATGAATCCCATCACTCAATGAATCTGTTATTTTGTAAAGGTTTAAACGCAAATGGAATCCGTTGCGTGCGTTGCGGTTGAAATCCACAAATATCGCATTTGCGGGCAGGTAAATAGCAACCCAATGAACACGTTATTTGCGTTCGACATTCATTCAACTCCACACGACTCATGAGAGTAAAATGATACACACATGTGAGAACGAACAGTCAAACGCAACCAAAGTTCAAAGTTCGCCAGCTTCATCCGTTCTGATGCATTCCACATAGAGCCCACATTCCGTAGTAGGTCTTATGAGTTGTCAATATTTGATATGACGCAACGGATTCTATGGGTTTGGACCTTAAATCTTCCAATTTCCATGACTTTGTGTCAGGCTACACTCAAGGAAAAAGAGGCTTCACATCCAGAGATCCAAGGAGTGTCTGCCCTTGTCAGAGGGCATCTAAAACGTGTCAGTGATTCAACAGACGCTTGCCAAAAACTTGCCTTGCCAAAGACGATGCTGTGACTGTCGCTCAAACAACAGATTTTCTTATCTTTCTTTCTTATTATGCAGTACTCGCATCGAGTGCTACTCCGACGGAAGTCAATAAAGTTAAGAAAGGAGCTTGATGCCGACCGCTTGATGAGGATTTCAGCTTTTGTGGACTTTCGTCAGAAAAACCTTTCCTTATGAGAGATTCGGTTCAAATTTTTCAGAAAGAATACTTACGCAGTGCTCTTCTGGCACTTCTCTCGCTTACATTTTTGGAGAACAGTCTAGCAGGTGCTTGTCGTGTTTTGGTGTCTGTCTTCTCCAAACACAAAGTCTGCAACATGTACAAGATCACCGTACCTTGAAAATGAAGCAGTTCTACAAGTGTTTTTTTCCAAATTCATTGCTAATGGTCGGAAGTCATTGCATTCATAGCCCTATTCTGGCGCACTTCTGCGATGTGTTACAAGTCACAAATGCCTCACTCATGAGGACATTCAAGGAAAAACCTTTCGTGAAACTTAAGATCTTATGCATGCATTACTCTAAGACTTCAAGGAGTGTCCGGACTCGTCACAGAGCCTGCAAAGTGTGTACTTTGGCATTGATTGAACAGACGCCTTGCAATGACATTGACATACATTCCCTACGTCAGTACGGCACGTCTTAATTAAGGAGAAGGCGTCGAAACACTTGCGGAGGAGGAATTAAGAACGCAAGCGTTCGTTACGACAGCTAGTCAAACATCAGTTTTTTTCTCGTGTTTAGCGTGCGGTGCGAGAGTCGAGGGCTACTCAAACTGAAGTGAACAAAGTTAAGAAAAGAGCTTGATGAGTCGTGAAGTAAACACGAAGTTGGCATCATTAAAAATATTTGTCGTCGTTCGAGGGAGCAAAGCGTTCACCAGATCAAGCTTGACTAACCCTACATGAATCTCAGTGAAGTAACCTTGAGTTACTTCAATTTCTCTGATTACTTCAATGTGACTCACGCCCAGTTTCACACTGTCGTCTAATACAAATTTTGGTTTAAACTTCAAGTCTGAGATTTATTAGGTTTGAGAGATTTGTAGGCCGGCGACCCAGTGAGGGTCTGAGCCTATGACATTTTTGCCTTCCGTCGGTGACGGTCCCAGGTACTCTGCTTCTAGTGACCAAGACCAAGCTGTCTTACGTCAGCGATGACTTGGTCTTTGTCCTCGTTGACCATAGGATCCAGCTCGTTCTGTTCTTCAATTGTAATCTCCAAAATCTCCACTGCAAATGGACTGATTTGTAAAAGATAGTGCCCTCCACGTTGACTTTGCTCGCCGCACATTCTTCTCCTGAAGAACTCACACTACAGCGAATCTCTTTGGCGAAATCCAGTGCAGGTTTTAAATGGCCCAGAAGTCCTCGTGTAGAACTGTACTGTGCTCTGTTAGCGTGAGTCGACACAACAGGATCAATTTTGCCGGGATCCCGAATTCGGCGATCGCTTCGTTGGTGCATTGTCCTCTTCATGTGTTTTTAAGCTCTTTTAAGCGCGAGACTGTCATAAACACGAATTCACCACACTGAGGTAACTATTCTTGAGAGCTTCTTGCCAGAATGCCACAAACAATTGATTTCTAAGAAAGAACCTCGTAAGAGCTGTACAGTGTGATGCACAAGTGAGTTCATGTTTGGGCAAAAATATAAATAATACTGCCATTCCTTTTGTTCAATTCCAAAAAAATGGGAAATAATACAAACCGGATAGCAAAGGCCCTTAAGAAAAAAAAGTTCCATGTACCTACTCAATTTTGCACTTGACAACATCTTTTGAGCTTATTTGCAGTTCTTGGTCCATGAAGAAGCCCTAGCAAAAACATTCCTAAGCGAAATCTTCTCCAATGGCAAGCGGAAAGACTGTACAATTTGAAGGCATATCAGATCCCCTGAATTAATTGAGCGCTATAGCCATGACTTATTCCGTCCATAACCTCTTATTCCATTTTCTACACGTTTTAAGGCAATCTTTCCCGCAATTCCTGTGCAATTGGATTTGGAGCAGTCTGCAATGTCCGCAGTTTCGAGGTTGTAAAGGTGTTTGTCTACCTCGGGGCAAATGTAAACTCCACGAATAACATCGTAGTGGAGATCCGACGTAGAATCGCCCTTGGCAACCGATGCTACTTCGGTCTGTCAAAACAGCTGGGCTCGAAATTCCTGACTCGAGGGACCAAAGTCATGCTCTTCAAAACCTTTCTTATGCCAGTTCTGCTTTATGGAGCCGAAAGCTGGACATTAAGTAAGACCGCAGAGCTGATTCTTGGTGCCTTCGAAAGAAAATTCTACGTCGGATATATGGTCTCGTCTGCGAGGAAGGCGAATGGAGAAGAAGACACAACCGCGAAGTGTACGAGCTGTACAAGAATGTGGATGTAACCGTTTGTGGCAAAAATCCGTCGACTACACTGGCTCGGCCACATCGAGCGATTTCACAACAAGCTCCAGCAAAGAGTGTCTACTAATCCGAGCCTCCTGGTTCGAGAAGGAGAGGAAGGCCGAACGTCCGGTACAGAGACCAAGCCATCGCGGATGTAAGACAGCTTGGCTTTGATGACTGGACGCAGCGTGCACAGGACCGTCAGCGATGGAAGTGCAGCAATTGCTCAGGCACAGACCCTTTATGGTTCGTCTGCCTGATAAGTAAGTAAATGGCATGTTCCCCATTTGTGCACGCATCGCTGACATTTTTGAGTTGTGACCACATCACAGCCAGAAGAGGGGGTGTCAATCAATTGTTCATCACAGAGGCTTTCTTTCATTCCTTTTTTACTCCCATACAAATTCAGTAGCACAGATTTGTAACAGCTCCTCGGTTCAGTTCCATCGGGGTTAACGTAAACGGTCAGAGTGTGGAGCAAAGGAGTCTGATGTGACGGCTCTTGTAGCGAGCTTAAGGAAATATTCGCACAGAGGTCCCTTTGTGGTCTCATCACGCTGGTTGAAGCGCTAATGCCTTAAAGGAAGTGAATCAAAAGAGAATAGTGAACTCCAGCTCCAATCGCTGCATCGCACTCAGAAGGCCACTGAGGA
The DNA here is from genome assembly GCA_916610145.1 of Eristalis arbustorum. NCBI lineage: Eukaryota > Metazoa > Arthropoda > Insecta > Diptera > Syrphidae > Eristalis > Eristalis arbustorum. Next base: position 5,353,979 of record OU744318.1, read on the forward strand.
ATAAAGTCATCTCTCGAAGAACCAAGATATCCCTGTATAAGATCAGAAGAAGCAGAAGCATGGGCACTAACTAAAGCGGAGGAGGATATTCTTGGTCGCTTCGAGAGAAAAGTCCACCGAATTATATTTGGTCCCGTATGTACTGATGGTGTTGGAAGGAGGAGGCTGAACGACGAGCTGTACGGACTGTACACCGACATCGATCTGGTCAAACGAGTTTGAATCTCTCGTCTCAGATGGCTAGGCCACGTCGTGCGAATGGACACCAATGCTCCGGCCCGGAATGTCTTCGAATCCAACCCCGAGGGACAAGCCGGTAAAGGAAGACCATGTCTACGGTGGCGCACGCAGCTAGATGGGGATCTGAATAAGTTGAACGCGTGGCTGGAAGCAAGTAGAACAAGACCGGGACATGTTGGCAGAAGCCCAAATCCACCCCGGACTAGTCAAAGAAGAAGAAGAAGTGCACTCCAGTTCAGGGAACACCTTCTCCTTGTTCTTCTTCTTTAGCTGGCGATACAGTCCGTGGTGGACCTGGCCCCCAGCCAACATGCCTTTCCATCTAGCTGCTTCCAATCCAGTTCTCGAAAATGAGTCTCAGCAGCTAAGAGCACACCCAACAGCTCCTTCGTCACCACAAAAACCACCTTAATTTGCATTCCATTCCCTGTGCCAGGATCCACAGACAATTCCCATCATCTCAGCTGGATTAGTCTGTCAGTTGCCTTGGCTTAAAGTGTCCACACATGCCGCCGACGTTGCCCATAAATCTCACTTCACAGTGAAACCTCATCAAGGCCTCCCTCTCCACTGATGTAGCTCCATTCAAATTTGACTACCAATTCATTACGTGCCCATCTAAATGCCATCCACCGCGGAGCCCAGCTTATCCTCTAGTCTCCACATCAACCGCCGCCGAAGACAATAATCGCGTGTCAGGCCCAAATCAATGCTTTGTTAGGCGGGCGAATAAAAACAGCACACATCTTTATGCATGCGAAATTAAGGATAATGGCGATACGGTGGCGGTGCCGGTGCCTCCCGGCCGCACAAATCCCTCCCGAGTGACTGACATTTATCCAACACATTTTAAATGTTCTCTGCAAATTGCTCCCCCTGCCGGCCGGGTCGTCCTGTCACGCGATGACTACTTGTCTGTGTTGGATATCTCATTTTTTTGCTCGAAATTCGACTCATCGAAGGCATCAACAAGGATACGGCAAGGACTAGCATGACACATTGATGTTCAGTTAGAGCCGCCCGCCCCGCAGATAATCGATACGAATTTGTCAACGCGTTCTATTCGAACTCTGACATGTCCTTCGGGCAGGACGAGTGGCAGAAGCACGGCAAAACCAAACAGGATGAAAATAAATAATTCAGTGTAAATCGTTGGGAAGGATTTGCGACAATCAAGCCAGGATTTGCATACGAAAACGCTGGGCGATGTGAAAAATTTGTTTTCACTACTCCTCGGGGGATTTTCGTTTCAATTCAAGGCTCAGACTGTCGGCCACATGTGCGCACGGCCCGGCGGTGGGGTCTCGATTCGCATGCATGGCGTTGTGTCCGTAACTACTCCACATCCTCGTCCACATCGACATCCTTTTCGGGCGAAGTTGCGGTGTGTATCCAAAAAAAACCGACACTGCTTTGGAATTCTGCACACAGCCAGAGGTGCCTTCCTCCGCAACTATGGCCTACCTGCTTCGGCCGGTCTTGTGTCTCTTGCCTCCACTCACTCCCTCTGTGAACACCCCCTCCCCGACGTTGAACGTACATGGGCAGAAAATGATTGACTACGGGTCTAATTGAAATTCGGATCACGCATATCCTGGAACAAACAATATTTACAGCACTTTTCCATTGTCTCGGTCTCCGCTGCTCCTCGCTCGTCCGTCGGCTGCCCCTCGGTCTGTTTGTCTGACGACGACGACGACGACGACGTCGATGGCGATGGCGATGTCGATGACGATGACTACAACTACTGGCTGGAAGGCAAAGAACCCTCGAAAGCGGCGCGCATAAGTGGATAGAGGTGTTACGTGCAGCCTTCCGAATAGAGAAACATTCAAGGCACCACCAATCAAGCGGCGTACCACCTCCACCGCCATCCCCATCGCCTACCACTCTCAGTTTGGAGTTCAGTTTCCATTTGGAGTTTTCGTGTCCCGAAGATGGTCGTGGATGAAGCGAGAGAGAGAGACACTTTGCTGCGCACTTTGTGATTCACACAAGCCACCCCATTTCGGGGCGGGTTCAGGCCTAATTGATGGCCCGCTGGCCTGACGGACGGCCGAATGCCTAATTTGCTTTCGTGGAAACGACGAGGGCTCCTTATTGAATTTGACCGAAATTGAAATTAGGAATTTTCACTTTGATGGATGTAATTACAAGTGATTTGTTTTGTATTTGCGTTCGCTGGTGGTTGCTCGGGTGAATCGAATCAAAGTCGGTCTCGTTTTGATCCGAGTTTGATTTGGGGGGTGGGTTTCGCCGGGTGACCTTCAGGAGAGGACGTGACTTGGAGGAGGCTGGCGTGGGAACGTGTCTAATTAGTGAATGTGGAATGTGCTTGCCTTGGTTTCCTCAGAAAGCGATGCTGCTGGTAGCCTCAGATGGAGTGGGGATCTTCTTTTTTCGTTTGGACTTGGCTTTTTCTCTCGGTTTCTTCCTTCAGAGCACGGGCAGGGAGCCTCTTGACCTTGTGTTGTTTTTGTTCAGATTTGGTGGTGGGGAGCCTGAAACCTCATCAACGTCTCTTAATTATTCAGCGGAGTTCCAAAAAAATATCAGCGCTCTCCTCTCTCTTTATGGACTTCGAGCAACACACACAAGGGTATCATTTTTCTGCCCACCACACTTTTCGACCTGTTTCTTGAAAGTCTTCGCTAAGAAGGCAGCTACGATCCAGACTTTGGAAGCCAAACATTCAGACACCGATCCAAACGTTGCAAGTGAGGGTCCAACATACTGCCCTTGACGCGCTACAAGTCGAGAGCAACATTCAAACAAAATTTGATTCAGAAAGGAAATCAGTCAGATGTCAGAATGAGGGCAAAACGAAGTACATGCTGTCCTCAAGAAAGGACATACAACATCGACGTCATGGACGGAGCGTCACAATTGGGCAAGGACTTAATTTTTCCCTCGGCTCCAGAGTAAATGGTACAAATAACATCATTGCCGAGATCAAACGTAGGAAACTCTTGCCAACCGCCGTTTCCTTGCGCTCAAGACGGAGGACCCTGTTGACACAGACAGACACTGACCATCCTAGTCCTGCTATACGGCGTGGAAGCATGGACAATCTCAAAAGCGGATGAAGAACTCCTTGGTCTCTTCGAGAGAAAAGTAAGTTTGGCGAGTGCTCCTTGTTTCTGTTTGTGTTGACGGCTCATTTAATCACGCACTGTACTGGCTGTACAGCGGCATGAGCATAGCAAGGAGTCTACGGATCCAACGCCTACGGTGGATGGGTCATGTAGAGCGCATGGACCACACTGCTCCAGCTGGAAGATTCTTCGATTCCAAACCAGTGGGGCAACGCAATATAAGGTGCCTGCATTTAAAGTGGCGCACCCAACTGGAGAAGGACCTCAACCAACTTGGTGTGCGAAACTGGAAACAGCTAGTCAGAGATCGCACTAGTTGGCGATTCTTGTTGGTTGAGGCCCAGGTCCACCTCGGACTGAAGAGGCATGCTAAGAAGAAGAAGAAGAAATGTTAGACTCTGCTCTTCTGCCATCCCAAAGAAGAAGAAGAAATGTCAGACTGCGCTCTTCCGCCATCCACCAACACTATATTCTATTTAAATTTTAAAAAACACATGTCGTCACAAACATGATTACCTCTGTCAGAGACACCCGTCGGAGTAGAAGATAAACAGACTCTTCAGTTGTCTCATCCTCCTCCTCTGTCGCTACAGTTCAGGACCTCCCCGGCAACAGTTCTCTTCAACTGCCACAATCTCTTTCCACTCCAGTTCCGAAATTTCAAGTGGATTGCGTTCCTTTTTCAACGCGGGTGTCCCTTGATCCACTTCTCCTCGATGAATCGCATCCAGTTTCCAGCTGCGACTACATGTTGCCTGTCACATTGATTTGGGCCCTTTTCTATTTGTGTGCTTCTTCAAAAATACTATGTGGGCGGTCCCTCTGTTGAACTGGTCCGGAAATGCCTTGTTTCTCGAAAATTAATTAATTTCATGTGAGTCTCTGCATCTTTGTCAGGAGATTCGCTCAACTTAGCTATGTTCGATTCCCACGCTCATTCACAATGACATTCCAGCTGTCAGCTCTTTAGACAAAGCCAATCTGCTTGCGGCGCATTTTGTAGCCAGCTCAGCACTGCCAGATTGAAGTTTGTCCCCAACTGCACTCGCATCACTTCTGCACTCGTACAGTTGCAAGAGTACTTAAAGATCTCGACGTGCACAAATCCGCTGGCCCTGCTGAAGAGGTGTTCTTCTTCGTTGGCAAAACCACTGCGTACGCTTTTTCATCTTTCCTACTCTTCAGCTCTCTTTCAGAGTAGATGGAAAACAGCATTTGTCCAGTCCGTCCCTAAAAAGGGCGAATCTTCGTCACCCACCTCGTACCGACCCATAGCACTTACGTCCCTTCTTTCTAAGGTCATGGAAACGCTGATAAATCGTCACGAACCGACAATATGGCTTCTGCAGCAAGAGGTGCACTGCTGATTTGATAGCTTGTCTCACCGAAAAGTGGAACCAATCTTTGCACAATGCAGGCGAAAGCAAGATAGTTGCGCTTGATATTTCTAAAGCATTTGACAGAGTTTGGCATCAAGCTCTTTTGTCGAAAATGCGTGCTTATGGTGTGAAGAGTCTCTGCTTCTATGGATTAGAAACTACCTGTCAAACCGTTCAATCCAAGTTGTTTTGGATGGGTTCAAGTGATATTGACAAAATAAATGCTGGTGTCCCCCAAGGTACTGTTCTGTCTCCCACACTCTTTCTCATTTTTATAAATGACCTGTCTGCCACTTCTAATCCAATCCACTCCTTCGCTGATGACAGCATCCCCAGCTTTTCATATTCGTTCAGAAATTCACGACCCTGCCCTTCGGACGTAGTATTGGAATGGCAGCGTATGTCAAGCACATTGAATTCCGATCTGGACAGCATAATTAACTGGGGTAGGAACAACAGAGTGGAATTCAATGCTTCCAAAAATCTCTGCTGTCTCTAAAGCGAATCCCTGACAATCAGCCATTATCCATGAATGGCGCTTGTATCGACGAAACCGGAAGACTTTCCATCCTCGGTATGTACATCAATACAACGCTTAGTTGGAACGATCACATATTCGAGGTCGCCAAAAATGCTGCGAAATGTTTAGGTTTCCTTAATAGATGCAAGAAATACTTCACCCCCTCTGATTTGGCTTTAATCTGTAAGGCGTATATTCGCCCTAAGCTTGGGTATGACGCTCATATCTGGTCTGGTGCCCCAAGACCACCCTGGACCTACTAGATAGAATCCAAAAGCGAGCGATAAACCTTATAGGAGACAACGGTATCGCGGGTTCATTAGACTCGCTTGAACATCGACGTACCGTGTCTTCTTTGTCCGTGGTTTATCGTTATTTTAACAAACGGTGCTCAAGTGAGCTCGCCAACTGCATTCCTCCTCTCCATGAATTCACCCGCAATACACGTCTCGCCAGGAATGCACATCAGTTTACCTTTAAGCCTACTTTCGGACGCACAGTGAAATTTAGAGACTCGAGACTCATGACACACGAATATGGAATGGTCATCCCAGCTCAATATTTCCCATAGACTATAATCCGCAGATATTTAAAACCAATGTGCACAGCTACCTCCTCTCCCTCTATACCTACGGCCGTGCTGTGTCTTGATTCCGAGCACTTAAGGGTATTAATAACCTCTTGAGCACGCGCAAATTAAAAAAAAAAGGAGACGGGCCCTGAATTTCCTGCCTACAGAGCGCTTCTCAAACTTGGCCGTTCGGAGTCGGCGTAAAGCTGTAGATCCCTTCCACCCGTGAAGAGTGGCACAACACGACTGGTTGCTAAGAAGCTAGGTCCTGGCCCTCTACGGGCTGTAATGCGCCACCCTGTACATGATCCCTTCGTACATGATGTTTCACAACAGAGGCTCAAGGCCAATCTACAGCTGCTGACGTGGGCCCCAAGCTTCGAGGAGTTGTCTCATATTAATGGTTGCTTATTGAATTTTCTGCTTTTGATTTCTATTCTGCGATAGCCATGCGCAGAAGCAGCAGAAACTTTGAGGTAGTCAAGGACTTCGTCTACCTAGGCTCCGGAGTAAATAGGGACAACAACACCAGTACCGAGATCAAGCGCAGAATTACTCTTGCCAATCGCTGTTTCTTTGGGCTCAAGAGGCAATTGAGTAACAGAGCCATCTCTCGAAACACCAAATTGAGCTTGCATAAAACAGTCCTGCTCCATGGCGCAGACACATGGACGCTATTGAAAGCGGATGAAGAAGCTCTTGGTTGCTTTGAAAGAAAAGTTCTGCGTACGATCTTTGGTCCTGTTTGCGTTGATGGCGTTTGGAGGAGAAGGTTCAACCACGAACTGTACGGGCTGTACAGCGGCATGCACCTAGTTAAGCGTCTTCGGAACCAACGCTTAAGATGGCTAGGTCATGTAGAGCGGATGGACACCACAGCTCCGGCCCGAAGAGTCTTCGACACCGAGCCATTGGGACAGCGCAACAGAGGACGTCCTCGCACTAGATGGCGCACACAAGTTGAAAAGGACCTCAACCAACTTGGTGTGCGCAACTGGAGGCAGCTGGCGAAAGATCGTGCTGGCTGGAGAGGCATGTGGGTTGAGGCCCAGGTTCACCCCGGACTGTAGCGCCAATCAAGAAGAAGAAGAAGATCGCCATGCGCCCGGTGGGAGTTACTCGCTGGCGTTTGCTGAAAAGCACGGCAGTACGCGGGGACCTCATTGTCGAGCAGCTACTTCTGCGAAAAAGGTATACTACGACGGTTTGAACACTAGGATCGAATGTTGCGCTCATCACGTCTGCAGAGGCGGGCCTTAAATGCAACTCCATCAGGAAGGCAACCCTTTGGCCAGGAGACCAGAATGAGGTGGTTGGACCAAGTCTTAAAACTCGCTTGGTTGCGACTGGGCATGAATCATGAGGTGATGTCGTTGGGAGTGTCGCGAGTGGTCTGGAGATATTTAGTGCGATCCTTTGTGGATCGAGTGGTTCGCAAAGTGATGAGAAGTCAAGTGGCAAGTTCTAGTAGGACCAGAGCACCCAGACTCCTTTACTTCACCATGTCTGCACCTTCCACAAAACCACGATCTTTTGCGCTTCACAACGCCAAGGCAGATGTTTGTACGGAGATGTGACTCTGTCTCCAAGGAGTACGAATGGATGATGCTTTACTAAACTTTGGCAGTGCCTTTGAAGAACGACTTGCCAGCTGAGGTCTTCTTGGGAGAGGCCAAATGATCTGAGGAGCATAACTAGTCTGTGTCAATAGAAGGTGGTCGCAGCGCTAGTTTTTTGTAAAACACCTCGATCTCTTCGATTCAAATCTTCCGAAGGCCGAAACACAGTCTTAGACATAAAATAAGTGAACAAATGCAAGGATCCACGTTCGACTTGCCATTTATTTCCTGTTGTCGGCTGAGTAGAATAGTCTTTAAAAACGTGGCACCAGAATTGGTTGAACGCTGGCACCTCTTTAGCACAGATTTGCTTTCGGCAATAAACACCCACACCAGATGCCACTTGACTGCACACAACCACGGCCATTGACCACCGCTCCAGTTGTCACCGACCACCGCTCCCCACATCATTGGAAGGGGGTCCCACTTTATGATCGAAGTCAACAACTTCCATCCGAATGACGAGCACATGTTACACTCCCGATGGCCCTCAATCAACTGCCTAAACATTGCCCATCGTCACCCAGAAACGGGTAACACTTCCAAAATCAATCAGCTAAAACCACCGTCCACTCGGTCGGGTCCTTTCAGCTGACAACAAAGTAAGTGCCTCGTAAAACATTCTCGGCATCACACATCTCAGTTGCACACACCAAATCTGACACCGTTCTGTGTGCGACTCCCACAAGGACTTATCCAGCATTTCAATAAACCACCGGCCATCGTTGTAATTATGCAAACAAGTGTCCTGGCCCTGTGCCCCGCCGGACTGGCCTGGCCGCCTCCGAGTGCGACAACAAATCTTTATGACACACGCCAGTAAAAGTGTCGTTGGACTTTTATTGCATAACTCAGGCCTCCCCTCAGCGGGCAGGATTACAATTTACGGCCCACCTCACCCCGTCCCCCCTGCACGGCTGTAGTGCTGTGAACACAAATAAAAAAGGACATAATTAAGATATCCAATTTCCTTGCCGAGGCCAGAAAATAATTAAAAAAAAAGCGCATTAATTAAAAAGAGACGCGGATTATGCTCGTATTAATAAAATATCCGCGCCATGGAAATGTGGAGAGGGGAGGAGGAGGCGTGTGTCCTGTGCAGGATCTCAGGAAGATGTCAGCCTCATTAACTTCTGTTTTTGTTTTCGTTTCTTTGCGTAATTACGTCAACGTTGCTGCTGCCATTCCCTCAATCAGGACGTGATAACGACGCGCATCGTCGCCGTAATCACCTCACACTCGTCCATGATTGATGAGCGCGCCTACACTGTGCGTGTGCGTGTGCATGCGTGCGTGCATATAAATCGTCGCGCACATAAATAGTTCGATCAAGGATTTAAGTGTAATCCTTGACAATTTGTTTGTCTTATGTGACTAACGACGGCGCGAGACTCTCCGCCTGTCAAAGCGTGGAATGATGCAATGAATAATGCAAAGACATTACGAAAGGATTAATCGGCGAGGAGGGAGTGAGAAATGAAATAGGCGACACCGTCGCCTCGATGGGCGTGACGGGGTGAATTTTAAAGAAATCTCAGTCTGTTCAGCGGCGCCCACTTTAAAGTGAAAACGAACGCAAACGAGGCACATCCTTGTGCGTGACTAAAACGGCGGCGAGTGCCTCTAATGAGCGAGGGGGTCAATTAGGCGAAAATTTCACGATTGAACTGACATAAGCGACGATTTAATGAGTTGTGATGGCTGTGTTTGTGGAGTTAATTGAGAGCCGTGTGTCATTGCGGGGCGTTGAGTGTGCGTGTAGTTGGAATGTTTGCCCGGGGCTGGGGAGGAGAAAATAGTTGGAAATTATGATTCGCTGCGCAATGCTGTCGATTGAGATGGGATGCTTGAAGTCATCGCTTTAGGATGAGTTCTGCCATATTTTGAGGACTTCTGCATGAAATTAAATTGGCGTCGCGTCTTTCTTGGACCCACATCACTTTGCAGGCGAGGGTACGTTTTCAGTTAAAATGCACTTCTATTTCGAGCGGATCTAGCGTTGTTAGAAGAAGAGCAGCTCATTTTAATGACATCCCTGGCAATGAAAGTGCCAGAGGATTGCCTAGGGAGGGACCTACCCTTTAGTGCTCGCTTGCAGAGAAAGTGTGATACTAGCTATCAAGTCCAACGTCTCTACCCACTTCGTGGACCTAGTCAACCTCAAATGGCCCAGACTGACAAGCTGTGCAACATCAAGGAAAACATGGTCGAAGTAACTGACCGATGGCTTGGATGGCGCTGTTGCTTGAGTGCCTGTCCTTGGTTGGTGGGGTTACCGGTTCGAATCCCAGTGACAGCAAGGTTAGAACGCTTTTATCGGTTTTTCAAATCTGGTCCAGTCACCATTTGTCTCTTTGACGATGGACCAACATTGGTCTTAGAGTGCTGCCCAATCTTACGGAACCCACCGACGGCCTTTCGGGGAACTCACCATGATTGATAGTGGTTTCTACGAGACACTGGTCGCTAATAGATCAAATTAGTCATCCGACACGTCAGTCATTGTCCCAGTTGCACCAACAAAGCTAAGAGGGTCCCCTTAGCAGATTTCATTTGTGCCTGATGGAAGGAATATCTGCCGACAAGTCGCTTAAAATACTGTCACTGGTATGGTTAATACTGAACCAGATATTTGACATAGAATTTGGGTTACCGACGGGATCCATTTTAAGCTAAAAAGTCGAATTGAGGGAACGGAGAATCCACAGATACCTACGATGTAGACAGGGAAACCAAAAACTGCCTAAAGGGGCAGTTTAGACAGGCGATGGTGCAACAGTCGTCATTCAGCCATTTTTGTTTTAATACGATGTTGCCTTAGGTTTGCTCTTGTTTCGGATTTTTGCAGTGGCTCACATGGTCCACCTCAAGAGTCACCGAGGTTTTCATTACCCAACCTTCGCCATCGTCTCTTAATGAGGTGAGGAGCAATCCACAAACGAAATAAGGTGTCGGACTTAGTGAAGCACCACCACTTACTCTAGAGGATGCCATTCAAGCCTCGGTTTGAAAGTGAGATGAGGCGACGTCCGTGCCACGTGATCAAACCTTCGAAGCATATCCCCTTCCGCTGCTCAACATCGGGTATTCTCCCAATAGCATGCGGCAACTTTTAATCGTGGTCCTATTCTTTCGGTCTATTGACAACAGATTGGTCAAACCGACCCACAGTCTGTGAAAAATGGTAATTGGTTTCAACGAAAGACGGTGCGCCATCCACCAGCATAACGATTTGTCACAATGCCTCTGGACGCGTGCTGACAAGATCCAGATTCCAGATTTCTCGATTCATGATTATTTAAGAAGTTGGGGACTCCAGCAAGCTTGAGGCCATTGATGAGTTCAGGGCGAACATATGGTCTAGTTGCAAGAGAAAGCGATGTAAAACACAGCAAAAAAGTCAATTGAGGTTACCACCAAATGAGGCAGACAGGAGCGTCCAACATTGCCGTGAATTTGTGGACTGGATCTGGCCTTGGGGTAAACCTTCCAACTAGTGGCTCGATGAGTTAACTTAAGCCGGGATGGAGTTACTTCTGTGACAGATGCACAGCAAGCAATGTAAGCGATCGCACCTCAATTACTCGCAGAGCTCACTGCTGCATCAAGTTCAATAGTGAATACTCTTGTGTTGGGACATCAGAAAGAAGCAGGACTTCCCTTTTGAAGCTTGCTGAGTCCACTGCAGAAGCAACTCTTAAAAGTTGAATTGAGACATGAACAAGAAAGAGGTCTGAGACTCAAAGACGTGTGTTAGCTTTCACTGACATTTAGTAACGAGCGAATAACTTAACTCACCGAATTCGTCATATAAAGAGCGGATAACAATTTATCACCCAGTCGTTTGTCAAAATTGACTCCTGATTAAATTTCAGGCGCTGGCGCTGGTGCTGGCGCTATAGCCCGTAGAGGGCCCCTTAGGGCCTAGCTTCTCAGCAACCACTTATGAGTGCCATTGTTATCTTCACGAGTGGAAGGGACCTACAGCCCTATGCCGATTCCGAACGGCGAAGTTTGAGAAGCTTTTTCCCGACGCACTCTCTGCCACGTATAAATCGTTACTAATATGGACTTCGTTACGTTTGAAATGTTCTGCTGGTGCCGTGGTGTATTGCTGCTTGTGATTCAAATGCTTTCACACGTTCATGGTGCATAATGTGTGCTCCACTCGCTGAGTGTCCTATTTGCAGTTCCAAAACCCAAATTATCGATTCTTACACATAACTTTGATGCAAGTAACGAAAGTAACTAGTAACGATACTGAAGTAACGAGTATTCGTATATTAACATATACGCGCTCGATTTTGTCGCCGCTTTTACAGCTCCACAACTCAAACTCGTCTCTTTCAGGTGCTTCCCTTCTAGACTCTCACATGCATCCTCTTGAGCCAAACAGTCATTCGATGACTGTGTAAAAATTACCTTATCGCCTGAACTCCAAATTGACTCCTTCCCGCAGACATCAATGAATTGACTCATTCTCAGACACGGCTTCCTTTTGTATCTCCAAACCATTCAAATCCTCGCGATGAACCCATCTCCAGCGTCCCCGACAGCTCTCATTTGAACCTCCATTCGACGGTGCCGGGCACCCTACATCACTGGATTAAGGCGTCCAAATCCAATTCCACAAATCATCTTCCAGCACCATTAGCAGCAGAGTCCCTTCGTACTCTAGTGAATTATGGCACTACCTCTGTTGAAGCTTCCCCCTCTTAGACGCTGTAATGGCTTGCACACGGAAAGCACACTCCCCTTGGTGTCCTTCAACCAAACAAAAATTCGGAAAAGAAACCACAAGAGCAACGAAATCGTGACGTCGACCAGTACAGATCCACACTCGATCATAAATCATGAGCAGCGAGCACATGAGGGTGTTGTGCGCCGTTCACCTGCTGCCACCCCACGGTGGTTTCTTTTTGTGTGTTTTGCCGCTGCGGCTTGTTCTGAACAACGACGTGATGGGTGTAGCACCGTGGTCCTTCGGGGTGAGTGGAGTCAAGAACTCGTTGTACACAACCAGAAATTGACCAAAGCACAAGCTGCAAATGCGTTGATGATATCAACCCTCTTCCGCCGCATCATCATCGTCATTTCCTTCATCCCCTTCAGTGGTGCATCTCCATTCTCATCCCCCATCGTCATCATCATCCTCATCATCGTCGTCGTCGTCCTCGTCGACCACCAGAGCAACAGTAACGGACACGGAAGCAGCAACAACGAAATTATAACTAATGGCCTCCAACACGATCCTTTGCTGAGAGAATCGCTTCTCCCCCTCCGGCGTTTTCGGCCGTAGTGGCTGTGTGTGTATGGAGGGTGCACCATTAGAGCCGGAACCAAATTTTCAGTACCCCGTTACGTGAAATTAAATTTATGTCCTGTCGGGCATAAAAAACTCCTTATAATTGGTTCAGAGACAAAGGGCCACGTCCTCGTCGTACCTGAAGATGTCCTTTCCACCATCGAGTTGACAGAAACAGCCCAAAAGAAGGAGCGGAGGAGAAGGGAGGCAAAAACGAGCAAAACGAAATGGAATAACCGGAAACAATGTCGCCGGTCGGCGGCGGCGAGTTGAAAAGGACCAAAGCGCCCCAAACGACCAGGCATCGGGTGAACTTGGATATTCCATTAAAGAGCAAGGAACACAATGAATTTCATATTTGCTACTATTGTTGTTGCTGCTGCCACTGGAACGGCCAATGGGTGGGCGCAGAGAATGAGGGAAAGAAAAATGAATATTTTATCACCGGAAAGGAAATTTGATTTTAAAAAGAACTCTCTACGTCGCCACTTGAACGCGGGGCAGCGTAGAGCACAGATGACCCCAAACATTGGCCTGCCACGGTCCATTGTCTTGGGGGAAGCGCCATTGCCATTCAGGCAGTAGTTTGGTGAACTCTGGCGAGGATTTCGATTTGAATTGGGCGAGCGCCAGTCAAATGAGGAAAATTCTTAATTAAATAAGTTTCTTGTCACGTAGGCAGCTTGATTTGAATGCGCCCAGATGGTTTGAAAATGGTTTCTAGTTAGCTGGCCCTGCGGCACTGATTGGGTGGGAATCGATACGATGGCGATTGTGTAACTCTCCGGCCGTGCTTTGCATGCGGCTGAGGATGTGGCGACGAAGGTTTTGCCGAGCATGTGACGCGCGCTGTTTACTGGGAGAGAATTCTTCTCATTCTTCCGCCTGGGAATGGCATAGTTTGGGTGGCTGTGGCGGGGCCGGATGGTGATTTAACAAAGCTCGTCGGATGCCTTAATGAACTCGGGTCGGAGTGTAGTGGCTCTGCTGGATCTGTGATTAATGAGGGTTCGGAATTTCATTTACAACGGAAACCCTAGTCAGTTTGGTGACAAGTTTATTACAAATAAAGGGGCGGAGGTGGGTGCGATAATCGCTGGCTTTTTGTGGGCGGGGGGATGTCGTTGAGGAACCAATGAGGTGTCTGTTTAGGTCGTGGAAGGAAAAGTGTCCTAAGCTGGGCAAAATCCGAAGCCGGACAAAAACTAGGGGACGTCAAAAAGGTTAATCATCAGAACCCGCCATGCGTCGCAGCTTAAATTAAAGAAACCGTCGGAAAATAACTCGCCTGCTCCACACATACCCTCTCGTTGTGACGCACACTTTTCTCCATTCTAAAAAAAGAGCAGAGGACTATGCTGACTTCCTTGTGGATCGCCAGTCTCAGTCTCAGCCTCAGTCTCAGTCTCAGTCTCAGTCTCAGTCTCAGTCTCAGTCTCAGTCTCAGTCTCAGTCTCAGTCTCAGTCTCAGTCTCAGTCTCAGTCTCAGTCTCAGTCTCAGTCTCAGTCTCAGTCTCAGTCTCAGTCTCAGTCTCAGTCTCAGTCTCAGTCTCAGTCTCAGTCTCAGTCTCAGTCTCAGTCTCAGTCTCAGTCTCAGTCTCAGTCTCAGTCTCAGTCTCTGGCTCTGGCTCTGGCTCTGGCTCTGGCTCTGGCTCTGGCTCTGGCTCTGGCTCTGGCTCTGGCTCTGGCTCTGGCTCTGGCTCTGGCTCTGGCTCTGGCTCTGGCTCTGGCTCTGGCTCTGGCTCTGGCTCTGGCTCTGGCTCTGGCTCTGGCTCTGGCTCTGGCTCTGGCTCTGGCTCTGGCTCTGGCTCTGGCTCTGGCTCTGGCTCTGGCTCTGGCTCTGGCTCTGGCTCTGGCTCTGGCTCTGGCTCTGGCTCTGGCTCTGGCTCTGGCTCTGACCCTGGCTCTGGCTATGGCTCTGGCTCTGACCCTGGCCCTGGCCCTGGCCCTGGCCCTGGCCCTGGCCCTGGCTCTGGCTCTGGCTCTGGCTCTGGCTCTGGCCCTGGCTCTGGCTCTGGCTCTGGCTATGGCTCTGGCTCTTGCCTCCCGCCTATCCCTGTCACCGACATTGTTCCGACACATTCCACTAATGCCGTCTTCACCAGGAAGTGCAGATGGCAAAAACCCATCAACAACTTCGCTCTGCCATGTGATGAGTCGCAAGGTTCGCATCGCACCACGCATCGTTCGCACCTCACAAGTGGGACAAGCTGGCTTAAATATCGCGTAGGATTGACGTTCTGTTTTAGGCTTGTTTTTGTTTACCGCTATCGGTCGCTTGTTGTCGCCTGTTTCTGCGGCAACACGTTCTCCCCGTTCTCGGCTGCCGGGAATCTTGCCTTGTTTGGCACGACTTGCTGAGATAAACAGAGTGCCACTACACCACGGCTGTTTGTTTGGGTGTCATTCGGTGTCGATGATTGGTTGCTTCCTGAAAGACGATCAGTTGAGTGAGAGGACTGTGGGGCAAGGCAGATAGTATTTCTGCTTCTTGGCACTCAGCTTGCTTTGTAGTTTGACTCTGAGAATATTGAGGACTGTACCTCCCTGCCTTTCATGTCGCCACAATTAGTGTACCAGCTCTTCTATGAGCCCGGCTTTCTAAGGTCTTTAAACATTCGTGTCGCATTTGACACTCGATCTCACTTCACCCTGCCCCAAGCACATACCATCAGATCTCCGATCTCCTTACGTCTCCACACTCACGCCGTCCGTCTTAACATGAATGAAATCATATCACGGCACCAAACCACTAATTTCCTTCGCGACATGTGCGAAGCGTGTGTTTTTCCCTTTTAAAGAAGTTGGTCAATTCGTTGCGTTGCACATTGTATCGCACTTTGTCGGTCTGGCGGAGCGCTGATCGCTTTCACTTTCTTGATGAATTTTCATTTTTTTATTTTATGGTGCAGGAAACTGATAATTTATTCGGTTAATGAGTGCTTCACGACGAGTGTGTGCACAAAGCGACCGCTTTGGGGCATAAATGGGCGCACAGTGATCCGAAATGCTTCCTCGAGTTTCTGAATGAAAATTGAATTCGTTTCCTTAAACAAAAGTTTAATTCAATTGGAAGTGCCTTGAGCGTTACGCTCTGACAAATAATTAGTCGATGTGAGGGTGGGTTAAGGGGGTTGCGCCGTGAAATGTGTGACGTTTGATGTTTGGGGGAATGGTTTGTGCTGTCAATGCGTTAATCATTCAGTGTTCTTGAAGAACTCTGACTGCCTTTATTGACTTGATTTGAAGTGTTCAGTTCAGTGTTAAGCTTGAAGGAGGTTCCGTCCGTCATGGTCAACGCTAATGCGTCTGACTAGGCCGTGACACTAGGCTTTATCCAGTTCGAATCGACTGCGAAATCCTTCTTCTGACTGGCCACCTTCCTCGTTCAAGAATTCTTAGCTCATTCTGCACGCTATGCAAATATTTTGATGTGAACCAAAATTATTTATCTTACCATTCGAGATCTCACCTAGGCTTAAAACTAGATTGTTTGGCTCATCGGTGGCCGGCCTGTAGAGGGCTGGGGATTAGCTTCTCAGCAACCACTCGTGTGCTATCGTTCTCTCATGAGTGGAAGGGACCTACGGTTTAATGCCGACTCCGAACGGCCAAGTTTGAGAAGCTTTTTCTAGACAGAAGTACTCTTTGACCATTGTCAGTGACTCAAGAGAGGTGGGACCTTGAAAATTACTTTTTTTTGTAGTCCAGACCAGAGACCGAATCTAGCACATCGAGGTCCAAGTGTGTTGGGGTCGGCGAATATACCCACAACCTCACGGGTCACCTCATATCGGCGTTGGGTTTATTTTTAATATCCAACAAATCCATGTGTCCATCCATCCATCCATCCTGATGGCCCTTTTCTGATGGGGTGATGCTGTGGTAGTCATGTTAGCCTCGATGTAGATTGCTATCGCTGCTCTGGTAGAAGCCATGCATTTCGTTGCTAGGCGACGGGAACTTCTGCTCACGCTGCAGATTTAGCGCGTTGAGATAGAGTTATCCCTGGGATTGTGTTTCTCAGGTTCCTGGTGATGCCTAGAAGCTGTTTTCTGAACAGTGTCTCCATGTACTGTTGTTGAACGATAAGTTTTTCGTCCTAGAGCTTCTTGTTGCTGTGCCGCTTTCGACGGTCCCTGTCCAAGGTGAGACCGGTACATATTCGGAGTATTATTCCTTCGCTAACTGCTCGCTTCTCTGTTGGCCTTAGAGATGGTGGGCCATATTGTGAAGCCGTACTCTAAAATCGACCAGTTTCGCTGCTTGTAGATCATCAGCTTTGTCGTCTAGTTTAATTCATTTTGCTTGGGCATCAAAGGATAGATGCGATGGAAACCTAGGTTGGCCTTCTTAAGGATCAGGGTCAGTTTCGAATGGCTGTTGAACTTCAACCAAAGCCGAGATTCATTTGGGAGCACAGTCCTTATGATCCCACATTTGGCTGCTGCCCAGCATCCTCATCGGGACGGTGTCCCCAAGCACATCAATACCGATTTTCCATTTCGAAAGTAGTGCACTCATTCTGCACACTTATTGTAAAAGGAAAGGCGTGCAACTAACCTTGTCAGACTTACTTCATTATTGGCCAAGTACATGCAATGAAATATTGTGGGAATCAGTATGTGGCGCCATCTGCACTAGTTGCGGTATGCCATCTAATAAGAGGTGTCTCCTTAGGTAGATTTTTGCCTCCATCTCCCTGGCGAGAATGTCGCTATTGATCGCACTCGCAATGACACAGGCTGCTGGTCCATAGAGTACAGAACTTTGTGTATTGACGCTGTCTGCCTTAATCTAATGCAGGTTGTAGAAGGATTGAGTTACCGCACAGGAAAGCAGGATCCTTACCCCGTATCCGGATCATCAGTCCGTTCGGCAGGGACCCTGAATGCTTCTTTCCTCCAGTACTCGACGTGGATCTGAACATTTTAGTGGCTGTTGTCTTAAGTGAATTGTCTTCTAGAATAAGAGTTTTGTAGGAGGTTCTAGTTAATGCGTGTGTTGTCTGTGTCACACAGCTCATCCCCTCGAAATCGCTATTCCCAGGCTGGGGTACGGATGGCCCGCATAAATCGCTGCCATGTCGGTCTGTCATTGTTTGGGAGATTGAGTCAACTCCTGTGCCTCTGGGTCCAGTCCAAAAATATCTTTTTTCCGTCTCGAACCCTCCCCCATAAGACTGACTGAAGTCAGCTTTCTTCTGAGATGAAAATGTGCCCCAGCTTCAAGCTGGTACAGGATCTGTCAATTGCCAATTTGGTTGTTTCCTTTTTACAGTCCAACGTTCACTTTAACCAGTCATGCATTCTGGCACTGTGACCAGCGAGAGAGTAAATTGGATTACCTACCGGCCGGTTGCCATGAGGCAAGCATAAAATGAGAAAGAATGTCGGATATAAAAAAGACCCTTGTGGTACACCATAGTTTTTTTGTGTGGTTATGGGAGTGATTGAATTGAATGGTTCGAGACGAAATTTCTAAGTCATGAATCAGATTTAAACGACATTGTTGTGTTTCTGTGGCATCTCTACAGCGTAGGCCCTAGTCACCTGCTTTTTCCTGTGGTCAACGGGCTCTCTACATTTCGGCCAGGGGTTGTGAACGAATAACCACTTAAACTGGTCAACTGGTCCTCAGTAAGCCATTGTCTGGACCCGAAGTTCCGAAGACAGTCGCAAAACTCTTATCCGACACTCTCAACCTACCATCCGCTGACCTATTGGTCGTCGCGGCATGGTTGAGGCTTCGAAGGATTAAATAAATTTGATGCACAAAAAAAGTTATTTTAGTCTCAAAGTGGCACTCATCTGGTGTAACTTTTCCCCACAAGACGCAACAAGAATTCTTCGTGTTGTCTGTCTCACTCCTTTTTTTGGGCTCCCTTCCAACGATCTTTACGTTGCTTCGATCCACGTTAAGTCGGTCTATTCACAGTCCATTCGAGCACAAGAAGAAAATCCTGCCCCTAATGCCCTCATCAGTAAATCCACATTCAAACTAGAAAGCAGTTCATCACTAAGCAATTCCCATCCACTGACATAACCAATCAACCGCAGACGGATGAGACAGAAACGACACTCTCCATTCCCACGCGTTAATAATTTCCATAAGTAAAAGTAGCCGGGACAGCATGCCACCTTACGGCACCCCGTGCCGAATGCATTGTCGCCGTTATACAACGCGGCCTCATTATGTCAACTCATTGGCTTTCTGCATGCCCGATCAGCATCCATCCCGCCCCTCCTCCGCATTGCCATCATTATCACATCTCAATCATTTTTACAGGCCTTGCCTTCTCTCAACTAACCGAGCATTTTTTTTTCTTCTTCTTTCTCTTTCCAGGTAAGTCAATCAACATCAACATCTCAATGCACACGAACAGGTAACCACACAATACAACACTCTCACTTCCCTGAATTCCTGAGGCTTCGCCGTCAAACAGGTCCTCGCCGCGTGCAGCCATTGTCGTCTGCCGACTAATTGCCGAGACTTTCTGCACAGCGGCCAGACCGAACAATAACCGAGAGCCATCCGCGATGGCAGGACGCGCTCAATCATCGGCGCCGGTGTGTCGTGCGTCGTCGGGGAAAATTAAAGAAACCATCGCATCGCAAGAAATCCACCGTCCATGGTGGCGATGACTTTCACTAGCCCCGACCGGACGGTGTAACCAGCGCGGCAGCATTTCCCTTTGGGAGGGCGCCCCGAGGTTTTGTCGCTGAAATGGAATTCCATGCAATCACGTGCGCCACTCCGTCTGTTGCAAGTATCCGTCGGATATTTGAAATTTTTGCTGCCGCACCGCAAGTATCGAGTGCGCCGCCTCTCGGATGTGTGTAATTCGATCGGCACCGTCAGAGGCTGCACACACAGAGTGGGCCGGGCAAGTGCCACCGGGTCTATGCGGCCGCTGGAGTCACGACGACGATGGAAAATGGGCACTTGTGCGATTGGTTGCGTTGATTGCACCGCACTGTGCTCCAGAATGCCCGGGTGGAGTGGTGGCGGCAATTATCCGATTTACAGGTGACGGCGGCGCGGTAGATTAGGAGGTTGATTCGGTTAAACGCCCGAGTGGCGGCCTAGCGATTTGTAAACATGATCTTGAAAGCTGGCTGGAATCGTGACTCGTGCTCGTGATCGCGATGGTGCTTGGGAGGGAGATTGGATGGCGTTTGGATGCCAGTGACTCGTGAGGTTGTGCAGGAAGGAGTTCAATGCCGTGTGTCCTTTGTTTCGTGGATCAAGGTTAAGAGCGCCAGCATGCTCCAAGGTCACGATGGCGGTTTCCGTCGCAGGATGCTGGAGGGCGTTACATCAGGACTCGACCACGTCCCACATGAAGGGGGCAGGCAATTTGAGTGAAGTCAGCTATTTGAGGTGTCGCCACGAGCACACGTGAGCAATTTCGCTGAAATGTCTCTTTCTTCGACCACCACTCCGCCGCAAGCGACCGATGTGAGGCGAACCAATAAAAATCGGCAACCATCGTCATCCTCGTCGACTGTTAATGCTGGATACACGCGAACTTCATACATCCCCAGGGAGCGTGTTGTTCTGCGCGAGTGTATGCCTGGCTACACCCCCCGAAAAGGACTCAATCAACGCCATTAAACACACCAATCGTCCTCGTCGTCGTCCGCGATGCCAGAGGAGACTCCATCGCCAGCATCCTTTAAGTGGTATCATCGCGTTCTGCATCCCTCCCCAGTCGCCGTTACGCAATCGCAATAAAAATTTCGTCCTTATTCCGACGATGAAGCAGCAAACTTCCGCGCTGGCACATCCCGGAAATAAAGTGTCCTTAACGAGAAAATTGAGAAAATTGCATACGAGCCCGGCGCAGGCAGACATGCCATAAATACGAGACTAATGTGAATTCTTTTCATCCTCCCTTCAGCGGCAGAGAGCAGCATTCTCTCGTGTGCCGTCGGATCGAATCACTTCATTGCGCAAGCTTCAACCGTGCCGGGCGTCCCTCCGCCGGAGCAACGAAAATAATGAATAACAAATAAATAGCACTGAAAGGATAATGTATCCTTCATTGAATATTTATAATAGTTGACTTGAAAGTCTCCCCCTCCGTTGCTTTGTTCGCCTCGCAAGAGATTCCAAATTGAACTGGAAAGGACCCACCACTGTGACCACTTTATGCTGCTGCATGCCACTAAAGTGCGAGAGCATATTGCTCGACGAGGTTAGCTAGTGAAGGCAACGAGTCGTCGGTAAACAAGTCCTTGTTCTGTTTGCATTCTTTTCCTCCGTTTTTTTTTGTTGGTCGCAGTCGTAGTTGGAGTCGTAAAAGTGTCATGTATCGTCGTCCTCTGTGAGCACCTCCCCCCATTCAGAGATTCAAATGCGCGGCTTTCAGTCCACCGGGGGGAGGTGGACCTGCTCTCCCACCTTTTAGCATGTCAATTGCCGGGGCTGATGGTGGTGATTTATTTTCGGTTTTATGTCGGGTTCTTGCGATGATTTGCCGGCTGTAAGTACTCTCTAAAGCGTTACTTACCCCGCCCGGTGGCAGGACACGCCGAGGAAGGACATCTCGAAGCTGGCCAGTGTGTACTATCGAGCATTTACTACCGTCGAGAGTGGTGGTCATTTGAATGCTGTTGCCAGGGAAATTCGTGTTCGTGTCGTGCGTGTAAATGCCACTTAAGCACTTGAAGCGGAAGCCCATATGAATATGTGAGAGTTCGCTTGATGGGAGTCCTTTATTCATTTGATTTTCTTTATGACAGGCAATCAGAGGCGTGTGCGCTAGTCCGTAGGCCGCCGAGTCGCGCATATTTTTTGCTGATGATTTATTCAATCTTTTGGATGACAATAAATGCGAAATTGCTGGCAGAAGGGGGAGGGGATGGGTGGCGTATTGGATTCCAGGGCAATGTGTCGACAGGTGGCGGTAACGATGTTAAATTGACTTTTTCGCTTTGGGTGCCATGTGACCCAAAACGCTCTTTCGCATGATTTACTGGTTTAATTTTGCAGAACTTGGAGAATTGAAGGAAAATTGTTGAATCTGGGAACAGAAGGAGATCTAAGGTGCCATCCAATAGGGATCTTCAAACTTTGACAGTTGACAGGGGCTATATTGTTGGAGCTGTATCAGTCACATTGGCTGTCATATATTCAGCCTATTTTGCCAAATGACCATGGACAGGTCGTTTAACAAGAAGTGACATGGAAAAATGTGCACCCATTGTAAGGCCACCATAAGAATTAAAGTGAAACTCATTTCTGGATAAAATGGTCCGTCAACCAACGGAAGCGGCCATATTGTCGGTTTCAGTTTGTTTTGGCAAATGACCGCCGATGGACATGGCGTTCAAAAACCAGTGCGAATGGCTTAATTCATTTCATGCGCTCCGTCCATTTTACGGTCGCCATAGGTTAGGTTAGGTAGTAGTGGCTGACTGCTGCAGAGCAGTCACACTTAGACCAGAGTAGGCCCATTGTGATACCACGCGGATTGACTTCTCCTAACGCTGGAACCAGTTGGTGCTGCTGATGAACCGATTTAGTTGGCCAATGTTGGCACTTTTTAGCTCGTTACGACTGCTGAAGTAGTAGGCTCCTAGGTGCAGGAACCTACGACGGGCAAGAGCATTGCAGGAGCAGAGAAGGTGATGAGTATTTCCTTCCTCCTCTTCATCCATGCAGCTTCGCAAAAATCATTATATGGAGCACCCGCCCGGTTATGACTCCAATGAGGGTCCTTAATGAGGGCTTGCTGAGTCCAAGTAGACTGAGTGACCGTTTTAGGTTAAGTGATGGCCAGATTTCTTTTGTTTTAAGGCAGGTGGTGCCTTCTAGCCATTTGTCATTAGTGGTTTTAGTTGTGTAGATACGGTCGCCATAAGATGAGGCCCATTTCTGGATGAATGTGGTTGCGTCAACAGACTAAATTGTCGAAAATGTCATCTGTTAACCCCTCTGCGGGCATTTGGGCCGATGCCTGCGCCCCATCGAGTTCGATCTTCTGCAACTCATTCCTAAAGAGCTTGATTCCTCTTCAACTGCTCGGTGCCAAGTTTGCCTAGGGCGTCTCGCTGTTCTGTCTGCTTATGTCAGCGGCTTCCAATGCATAGCGTACTTCGCAATGGAATGGTCTTCGCGCCGTTGGGTGTGTCCAATCCATTGCCACTTTCTCCTTCGTATTGTAATATATATCGGTTCTTGGCCCGATCTCAGGTGTTAGTTCCTCGTTCAAGCTACGGTTCGGCCGAAACATCTGTTTACGAAGGAGTAGAGGTTTCGTGTTGTAATAGTGTTCACTTTGCAGGTTAATTTGGCCTCAAGCTGATTACATTGCTTTTCCAGGTCGTGGATAGCATTTCGAACGCAGCTTGGGCTTTCACGGTTCTGCTGCACACATCAGTTCGGAGACATCGCGATTAGTCGAGATCACACGGTCACGAAACTGCTAATCTGTTCAACTCCCTGTTGGGCGATCTTGTCAGAAAAGCTAGGGGCTTTGGTTTTTTCCGAATTTATATTGAGCTCGACTTTGTTAGCTTCAGCTTCTAGCTGCTAGTGAAGGTCCATTATCCGATACGGTATTTAGGATGAGATGTCAAGCCCTTCGAATGCCAAACTTTCCATGCGTCAATACTATACGGAGTACATCGCTGATAACCCTCAGACTACCTGTCTGCTTCCCGAAGTAGTCAGTTTCATGTGAATTTTGGACTGGTCCAGATTTGGTAGAGACCGACGTTCGTCAGGCCATCACCGTCAACGCCGAGCGCTTACCATAGACCAACATTTTTTGTCCTGAATTAAATGATAGGGACAACAAAGGACATGAAGTTTTATTGTGGCGGTTCGGCGCTACCTGCTTCACGGGGCTCTCAATGCAACTATAACAGTCAGTCATGGACATTTCGATCTTCACCTAGAGAAGCCGTGGCGGACCTTTGACGCATGGTATGTTCCACACATAATTGAGTCGGAAGCGTTACTGAAAGACTGCTTGTAACACCAGACGAATAGTTGCTTCAGAAGCTACCCCCAGATCCATCTCTGACCGTCGCACTACCGTTTGGATGGATCTCAATGAAACACTGTGTCGAGTTAGACACCGTGCCTTTACTAGTGCTTTCACCGTGCGTTAAGTCTCATTTGCATCCAAAGCCCTTTAGAATATTGAGCGCCGCAAACATCCCAACATCAAATCTCTTCGATTTCTTACGTAAGTAGGGGAACGTATTTTAGAATTTTTAATCATTGACATCTTCTACTTTGACTGGCGACCAGTGACATTACCATGAATCCATCTAGAGTCTGAGTCGACGCACTTATTCCGTTCACGTCAGTCGACGGTAAGTCAGCTTTCTTTGGAGTTTCGAAATCAATCTGGATCTGTCTTTGATCAACAGTTTGCTTGAAAAGTCGTTTTGTTATAAGAAAGTTGTGTACTTTATTGAATGTGATGAGAATACCTCTGTCGCTTGCAATCGTGTACGCAGTTTACCTCCGTGTGAAGTTGTGAAGTACCAGTAACAAAGTTTTTGTCCAAAAATGTGCCATGTGGCATGACGCTTATAGTTGCTCCAAAACTACCAATTGCTCCAGAATCCAGTCATTGAATAGTCGACATTGTCTTTGGTTATTTCCTTCAGCAAAATTGATCAAATTGATCTATGATTGTCTGCGGTGGAGGAATTTTCTTGTACGATGCAAGAAAATCGTGTCTCAGGCTGAACAAGCCAAGGCTTCGGCTATACAACGCATAGCCTGTACTTGTACTTCCTTACTTCCCAGGCCGACGACCATCGATGACCCTGGGCACAGAGAGACATTGCAATTTTATAAGCGGAGGAAAGGTGCCCATCATTACCACGTCTACCGAGTCGTGCCTTAAATGCGACTCCATTAGGAAGGTGACTTTTGACACAGGTTAAGGTGGTTGGGCCAAATCCAAAAAAAAAAAACATGCCTGCGCCTTGGGCTGAATCCTAATGTGTTAGAGTCGAAGGCAGGGGATGTAGATCTCTAGAGCGTGATTTATCCCCGCGACTTCTTATGTGGATCAAAATGTTTATGATGATGATGATGAAAGGTACTGCCTTCTGAACAAAGGTGCTGTTTGAGTCGATGGCATCTGGAGAAGATCCAGCCACGAATTGTATGTGCACTGCGAGTATGGCCAAGCGTCGGGTGGATTATCTAAAGTGTGCGAATAACCCATTTTCGGCTCAAATGCTAATCGAATCTGGTTCAAATATGGCCGTATAGCAGCTGAGTGTTGTAGATATTCACCGATTTTAAGCTGGCGTACACAATAGGAGAATGGCGTCACAATCAACATAGTACGCGAAACGTGAGCTTGGATTGGACTATAAGGAGACTAACTTTATTCTCAACTCAGTTCATTGTTGTTTCTTTCTTCTTTTACAATAACATTTTATAAATGACGAATATCGTACAAAAATCTGATCCCAGAAGAGAGTGAGGAGCGTTTTATTTCTTCTGTGAAAGTTGTTTGTTTTTTTTCAAATCGACTCATTTTCTTCGAGGACTTCTACTACGCTTTGAACATTTCAAGTTCCAAAACTGGAAATGATACCAGTACAAATGTACCAAGCCGATATTGAGAAGATGTGGCGAAAATGTGCCAAATCGCCATCAACCAACCGGACACAAATGATCAAGTGATTGTCTGAGGGGAACAAGCGAGGACAATTAACGTTCAGTCAGGCAGGCTAAAAATAGTCAACTTTGTTAAGTGGACGACTTGATAAGCAGTAATGACTCAATCGAAGAAACTCTTATGAAACTTCATTAAATTCGAAAGATTTTGCCCATTGCCGGCTTCAATAATTACACTCAAGATTTCTTCAAATTACACAACGTAGTCTGGTTCATAACAATTTTTTTCTAGTTGAAATAATCTAAGAGAGATGACTTTCAGAATTCTTCAATTCTCTTGCAAAAGCGTGCGTTAAGTAGAGAGCAGTCAAAAACAGCGATCGACGATAAAGGAAAAACAAGGATAGAGAACCATTTAGTTCTAACCAGCAAGATATCTTTTCAATCCGACATGTTTCGGAATTCTAAGGTCCGTTCATTGCTCATATCGAGCTTTTCAATCTTCGATGTAGAACCCTATTCCGCCATCCATCCCTCATCGAGAGCCTTCCTCGTGCATCAAACTCCTATATTGAGGTTAGGTGATGGTCCGTGGCGTTGTGGGTATGTGCGTCGACCCAAACCTCGACGTCGTAGGTTCGATTCGTACTCTGTGCGACACAACTAATTTTCAAGGCCCCACCTCTTTCGAGTTACTGACGATGCTCAAAGAGTACTTCTGTCTAGAAAAAGCCTCTCAAACTTGGTCGTTCGGAGTCGGCATAAAACTGTAGGTCCCTTCCACTCGTGTGAGAACAATAGCACGTACAACACAAGTGGGTGCTGAGAAGCTAGACCCTGGCCCCCTACGGCCTATATTATTATATTATCCTGTTCAAGTTTGCCTCGTTGTACAGGACCGCAGTTGCTCCATATTGCTCAAATCAAATGCTTCTTTCATATCGTTCTTGGGCGCGTTCTGGGTAGCAAACTTTAACGGTCATTCTAGCACGATTCGTGCACCACCTTGTACTTACTTGCTTCTCAGACCGACGACGCATTGGGGTTGCGGCCTTCGTCGTTTACGCTGCCTGCACAGACAGAGACTTCCAATTTTAAAAGCTGATGAAAAAACATTGGTGTCTTCTGAAGGAAGGTGCTGTTTGTATCGATGGCGATTATCCAGCTACGAATAGTACTCTGAGTATAGCCAGGCGTGAGGTGGACTATCTAAATTGTGCTAATAACCTATTTTGGCCTCAAGTACTCTTCGAATCTGGCCGTGTGGCAACAGAGTGTGGTGGATGATGTTCATTTTTCAGCTGGCAACCGAAGAATTGTGTCTCAGCCAATGGACTAGCAACAGAACAATTCCAGATCATCGAGACCTCAACCTCTTATAAGTAGACCTCGATGCGAACAAACTCCTCGAAGACATTTGCACGGACTCCAGTTGTGGCGTTTGGTCTGAAATCGTTTTGTCTCAACAATGTAGGGACGCCTTCGAGCTTTTCAATCGGCGATGGAGAGGCCTATGTCCCCTTCCATCCGTCACCGAGAAATTTCCTTGAAAAACTCACTGCTCTACCTAGTTAAAGTCTTTGGGCTGCCAGCGAAATTGCCAGCACACTAAGACCATTGTTGGTCCATTTTTATATACACATAGTCTACCACTGATCGACAACTTCAGTGAAAGTGACAATAATTGGAACTGGTGACTAGACCAAGTTTAAAAAGCAGATTTAGGCGTTTTAACCTTGCTTCTACTGGGAGCTTCCACGAATCAGGCACTCAGACAACGGCGCCATCATGCCACATCTCTAGTTGCCCTCATTTGTATTGTGAATACTTTAGAAAACCTAGCACTACCTTATCGGCAACAGAAACTCCTCCAGCGAAACTCCTTGTCATCCATCCGCAAAATGATGGACGGCCACTACTCGCGTGTCCGAATCTTCAAAACATCCCTCCGCCCAATGACATGCTCATCCTTCGAAGTGGAATTGCTCCGACGAACTTCCTTCCACTTCCACGCAGCGCAGTTGAAAGTCATCACTCAGCCCGACCTAAGTGCTTCCGTTTCCTGTCCCCCCAAACTTAACATTTCCTTCTCAAAAAAGAGAGACATCACATTTTGAAAAATGCCCTTCATCCCCTTTCGACCAAGATTATAAATCCTTCAAAAAAAAAAAAAGACGAATTACTTGACCTTCCTTCTGATTAATGACCTGAGCACGTTTCATTGTCGGGAGCCAACTAGGCGTATGAGTAACATCATCTTATCATCCGCCAGCCATCAATCCAAGCATGTGCTTCCCGTTGTTCGACGGGCGCCGTGGTGTTTGTGTGCTTCCTGATCGGGAACGGTTGCATCTGGCAGAGAGCACTCTGTCCGGGCGCCGCGTACTCGGAATATTTCATTTGAAGATGACACGAATGCGATATTTCACTTCGCTCTAATGCACCTCAAGTGGATTCTGCCAGCTCACCTCGATTGGGGGGGGACTGAGGGATGCGACCAGTCGATAATAAATTGAGAAAAAAACTGTATCTTTCCAGTTTTTGTCGGCAAGGTTCAAATTGAAATTTTAATTGAAAATCCCGGGGAAATATGAAATCGAATGGATGCCGCCGTGCATGTGTGACATTTCCGAGAGACTCTTGCTTTCGTTAATTTGATAAATGACATTTGGATGTGGAATGAGCGGCGCGCGAATCGTGTCCGTTCGGTTGTGTAACGTGCGCACCGAGTGAGATACGAGCGACAAGGAGGTCGGATCTTTAAAGAACCTGTTCGATGAGGTGAACTCTTTTTTTTCTGTTGATTGTCTCTCGAGTGTGCGAGGAGGATGATGGCACTTCTTCTTCGCCGAAGCACACTGGTGTCCCGGGCTGGTGTGTTGCATCACGAGTGGAAACGTGATCCGAGAGTCGGTGGGTAATTGAACGTACGTCGAGTGGTCGCAGTGAAGTCGTGAATAGGGATGTGTAACTGGTTTTCAATTGAATGCGAGATGTGGGGATACACTCGTGACCTGTTGACCTATGCGCCAGTGGCACCTGGGTTGTAATCTTAATCTGCTGATGACATTTCAGTGGCATGCGATTAGAGGTTGTGAGCGTCTTCGTCGCAGCGATGCTGACCTATTTTGGGGGATGAATGTGCAGGGAACCTGGTGGCAATGCCATTTCGGTCAGTTGCAGTCGCCTGAGATGGAGGCGGAAGTGGACACGGTTCAGAGTTGCTTGTAAAGTTCACTATCGGTGCTTTCATTGCTTTCTATGCTGCTGCAGTGGATGGGGTTGAGTTTCAGGGAGTCAATCTTGATTGGAGCGGATTTCTATGCTGACTGTGAGTCGCTTTCTATCCATGCCAGTGTTCAGGACTTTGCTAAAGATTCAAGCTTAGCTCGAGGCCCACTTTGAAGATCTATAATCAGTTCTTTTGCTGCAAAATGCTCCCAGCCCTGCAACTTGCTTGAAATTCTTCCGACTGATTCTTACTGAACTCGCTTCCTCTGGAGCAACTCACTCACTCCTCTTGAGCAGCTCGCTTTCACATCCACAGCTACGAGCCATCTTTGCCTACAGCCAGTCATGCCATTCTGACTCAAATGTATGGGGCTTCTGCTGGATTGTGCATCTCGCACTGTAGCTGCACTCATTCATTTTGCTGTCACCCTAGTTAGTCTAGACCGCAGATTTCGAAAGATGTCCAATTTCTCCAGCACATTTGCACCCAGTCGAGGGTGTTTGAGGTAAACAGAGTCTTGCTTCCAGTTGTGTCTATTTTGAACTCCACGTTGTTTGCCTCAATTTCTAGAATGTGAACCTTCAGATCATGGTCCCTTATACCATGTGAAACTAGACCGACACTAGCAGTCGTGTCAAGTTTGTCAATGTTTCAGAAAAGACATTACATTCCATCCAATATCTGCCATCAGTGCTACAGCCATCTTGTGCTTCTTCTTTGTTTGGCCCTTAAGTCCGGGGTAGACCTCGGCCTCGACCAACAAGCCTCTCAAGTCAGCACGATCTTTCGCCAACTACCTCTAGCTGCGCGCACCAAGTTGGTTGAGGTCCTTTTCCACCTGTGTGCCCTTTTCTCAGTCGAGGACGCCCTCTGTTTCGTCGTCTCTATGGCTAGGCATCGAAGACTCTTCGGGCCGGAGCTTTGGTGTCCATCCGCTCTACATGACACAGCCATCTTAAGCATTGGATTCGAAGGCGCTGAACTATGTGTACACCGCTGTACAGCCCGTAGAGTTCGCTGTTGAATCATCTCCTCCATCCACGCTGTCAACGCAAACAGGACCAAAGACCGCACGCAGAATTTTTCTCTCAAATCGATCAAGAATTGCTTCATCCACTTTCACCAGCGTCCATGTCTCTGCGCCATAGACCAGGGTGCGGATTGTCAGAGTGTCTTATAGAGTCAGCATTGTCCATCAAGACATTGCTCTCTTACTCAATTGCCTCTTGATCCCAAAGATGCAGCGATTGGTAAGAGTAATTCTGCGCTTGATCTCCTGCACTGGTATTATTTCTTCGTTTACTGCAG
Source organism: Eristalis arbustorum (assembly GCA_916610145.1). NCBI lineage: Eukaryota > Metazoa > Arthropoda > Insecta > Diptera > Syrphidae > Eristalis > Eristalis arbustorum. The sequence continues at coordinate 5,383,848 of OU744318.1, forward strand.
AGCCAAGCTAGAGGGCGTCCTTGACTACCTCAAAGTGTCTGTTGCCCATTATGATGCCCTGTCCTAGACGTCGTTTTTGTGCGTCCTACCGTGATGACAGCATGTACTTTGTTTTTGCCTAGTTCAGCGCTAGACCCATTTTAGCCGCTTCCGCTTCAATGCCAGCAAACGCATTATTGATGGCTCGCTGTGTTCGTCCAATCACGTCAATGTCGTCCGCGTAAGCAAGCATTTGAATGGACTTTTGGAGGATGGTGCCTCTGGTGTTGGAGTGTATTTTTTGCACGACGTTCTCAAGTACGATGTTAAAGAAGTCACATGACATCGTGTCGCCTTGCCTAAAACCTTTTTCGACATTGAAGGTCTCGGTGAGTTCGTTACCGACCTTGATGGAGCAGCTTCTCGACATCCTGCACAACCTGACGAGTTTGGCAGGAATGTCAAAACTAGACATGGCGCTGTAGCTCGTCTCTGTGCACGCTGACATATGCGGCCTTGAAATCGACAAATAGGTGGTGGGTCTCGATCTACATCTTTTGAGTCTTTTCCAGTCTGAGTCTCTTTCTACCGAAGTGTGAAGATTTGGTAGATGGTGGACTTTCCCGTGCTGAAACAGCACTTATAAGGAACAAAGATTTCCAGGCGTTCACACAAGACGGCACTTAGAGGGTTTCCTTTCTTGTTGACCTACAGTCATTAGTGGACAGATTAAACCATTGGTGAATTTGCCCTTGAGAAGCGTTCAACTAGACCTGAGACATGCCATCTTTCCGGATCTGCCTCTCCATTGCAAGACCAACCAGATAACATCTCGACTCAAGTCATTGAAAGTCTACAACAGATGTACCTAGTCTAGACTGTATTCCGATCATTGCTCTGTCAATGTGGGTCCACCTCAGAAAACATGTCAAAATGTTCTTTAATTCATTACAACAGAGGAGAATCGATGCATCTATTCAGTTGCCACGGCTAGATGGCGCAGTTCGTTGAGTGCCCACTATTGGTTATACGGTTTCAAGGTTCAAATCCCAATATAGCTGTCCGCTACCTGGCTATACTTAGAGAAACTGAAACTGCACTGACAAGATCGGCGCCCTACTGGATGGCGCAGTTGGTTGAGTTATATGGGCTCCAGGTTCGAATCCCAGTGAAAGCAAAAATACTCTATTATCTGGTTTTCCAATCGGGCCCAGTCAGCATTTGAATTTGTGATCAAATTACCAGCACTGGGTATCACAATGGACCAACAATGGTCTAAGTGTTCTGGCAATTTTCGCTGGTGGTTCATTATCCTAAACTAAGTTTTCCTTAAGCTCATTCTTAATCCCACTTTTCTAGCCCCAAGTTCTGTAAGTCTGGAGTTCCAGATAATGCAGCCATCATGTGAGTGGTTCAATGCATGCTCTCCCAAACTTCGAAGTCTGAACCGCATGTTGAGTAGAGTTCCGACTGCCATTGAGTTGATATGTGATGTGGTGGCGATCCTTGATCCAAGTGCTAGTTGCCTCTTCAGTCGTTGAAGTCAGTGCGAAACCAATGGGCCCCCGTTTGCTAAGTCGTATGGTAACTTGCACTTTCTCCTTCGTCGTCCGGTATAGGGCTTCTAGGTTAGTTCTGTCTACCGGTAAGATTGCTGCTATCCGAGAAACTGCTGCAGTACACTCATCAATCTGCTAAAAGTCATGTGCAAGAGCTTGTGCATTTCTGCGCAATACCGATGTATGGAGGTGCGGGATCCAGCGTGCTAGTGATCATCGTCGTTCTTGTGCCTTGAGGACTTGATGGCTCCTGCTTCTAAGACAAGGTGATTCCCTACCTTTTGACGCAGTCTGGGGTGCTCAACTGTCCATTTAGGGCTAGGAACTTGTTAACCATGACGTGCGATCCGAATGCATATCGACTGAGCCCCCTCATATGAGCTAGGACTTCAGTGTCTTAGGTATAATGTGTTGGCAATTTGGCGAGTCTCGGCCATTCAATGGTTGTCTCCTTAGCATGCCGACATTGCTTGCTTTCATCTGAGTTGCGCTTCGGCCTATTGCGTGTATATAGTAGACGCATGACAAGTGGCCAGCGAGTGCATCGAACTTGTTTAACTTCACCGCTTCCTCGGCCTTTTTACCTCTTTCCAAGGGTAGAAAGTGTTTTACGAACTTTTTGAAATGCTTTGTCGCTCTACAGCGTCAATGCCTAAAACCTTTTTTGACATTGAAGGTTTCGGTGAGTTCGTTACCGACCTTGATGGAGCAGCTTCTCGACATCCTGCACAACCTGACGAGTTTGGCAGGAATGTCAAAACTAGACATGGCGCTGTAGCTCGTCTCTGTGCACGCTGACATATGCGGCCTTGAAATCGACAAATAGGTGGTGGGTCTCGATGTACATCTTTTGAGTCTTCTCCAGGATCTGCCGAAGTGTGAAGATAGGGTCGATGGTGGACTTCCCCGGCTTGAAACCGCACTGATTAGGACCTATTTGATTATTAACAAATAGTTTCAGGCGTTCACATACAAAACCGCAAAGAGGATCTTGTACCCGATGTTGATTACATTGATCTCTCTGTAGTTTGCGCAGTCAAATGGGGTCTCCTTTCTTGTTTACCTATAGTTATTAGTGGACAGACCCAGTGGAACCTTGGTGAACTCCACCCATTTTCCTCTGAGAAGCGTTATCTTAGACCTGACACATGTCATCTTTCCGGATATGCCTCTCCATTGCAAGAACAAGCATCGATTCAAGCCACTGAAAGTCTACAACAGATGTACCTAGTCTAGACTATATTGCGTTCATTGCTCTAAAATGTAGGGGCAATGAGGGTCCAGCTCAGAAAACATCTCAAAATGTTCCGTGATTCTTTACAAAAGGGAAGAAAACACGCACCTATCTAGTTGCCACGACTAGATGGCGAAGTTCGTTGAGTGCCTACAATTAGTTATAGGAGTTTCAGGTTCAAATCCCAGTGAAGGCAAAGTCAATATGATTTTATCTGGTTTTCCAATCGGTTTCAGTCAGCATTTGACGTTGGGATCAAATTAACGGCACTGGGTATCATAAAAGACCAACAATGGTCTAAGTCTCCTGTCAACTTTCGCTGGCAGTTCATTATCCTTAACTTAAAAGTTTGTCTTAAGCTCATTCTTAATACCACTTTTCTAGTCCCTATGCTCTGTGCGTCTGGAGTTCCAGATCATACAGCCAGCGGCTAAGTGACTTAAGGAATTTTCTCCTAATGCTCGAAGTCAGAACCGGATTTTGTATAGAGTTCCAACTGCCATTAAGTTGATATTATTTGTGTTTTAGTGGTGGTCCTTGATTCACGTAATTGCCTCTTCAGTCGTTGAGGGCAGTGTGACATCAATAGGCTCCCGTTTTGCTACGTCGTGTGCTAACCTGCACCTCCTCCTTCTTCGTCCGGTATAGGGCTTCTATGTTGGTTCTGTGCTATCCGATAATCCGATAATCCACTGCATCACTCATCGATTCTCTTAAAGTCGTGTCCAAAGACATATGCATTTCTGCTCAATACCGAGGTACATATGTAGGCACGGGACCCAGCATTCTAGTTATCATCGACCTTCTTGTGCCTTGAGATTTGCATGGCTTCTGCTTCTAAGACAATGTGATCATCTATATTTTGGCGCAGTTGGAGTGCTTTTGAACTGTCCATTTACTGTAAGGGACTAGTTAACCATCACGTGCACCCCGATTACAAAGTTACACTGCTCTAGATAGGATGCCTTGGCGATTCACCGAGGCTCGGCCATTCGACCGTTGTGTTCTTAGCACGCCGACAGTGCATGCATTCATCTGTGTTATGCTTAGGCCTGTTTTATGTAGATAGAATAGCCGCAAGACGGATGGCCAGTGAGTGCGTCGGTGTTACTTCAGCGCCTCTTCGGCCTTTTTACGTCTTTCCTAGGTAGTGTCATACAAACTTTTTGAAGTGTTTAGTCGTCCTACAGCGTTAATGGGAATTTACCAAAAGTCTGGTGTTGGGAGTTCCGAAAGAGATGCCAACTGAAATCCATCCAACACCTCTACGACGGCATTGTAGAAAAGTATGCTTTGCGATGTGTACTGTCACTTGTGGGCCGCATTTGCAGTTTTGAGTTGTACGCAATGGATTGTCTTGGGTCTTAGCGCTCGAGTTACCTTTGGCTATGCTCATTGATTTCTGAGCACCCACTTTTAAGCTCTTGAATCGAATGACGTCTCTCTTCATCACACGGGCTTAGGATTGCCTATGACGTGATCGTCGTAACATCCTCCCCGACGACCATATCGTCAGCATATTAAACGACTGGAAAGCAATTGCTGTTCAGTTCAAGACGAACAGACATCCACAAGAAAGCAGTGGCCATCTATTTTGGTCTTGGCCACCTTCCTTCAAGCCTATCGCTTACCCAGCAATTCCCGCGAATTCATGATCGTTCCCTAAAAGGATCCACATGCGATTTGCTTGACAGTGGTGCCTACCGCCGGCTGACTGCAGCAAAATGTGTCTCCTCCCGTGGGGGCAAATTCCATTCGCACACACTTGTCATTTGTCTAGCCGTCAAGCTGTAACATGATAGCTGTCACTTTCCACTTGACAATTCGAAAAAAGAAAAAATAATAGAAGTCCACCACGTAGGACGTGTCATCGTCCCCCCACGGGTTGCGAGACTGATTACAGCAACAATCGCGATGTAAATCGTCACTCTGGTGAGTGTTTGACTGCCGCCCTGTCACATTACGGCTCCCGAGTGCGTGTGCGGTGGGGGGGTCGTTATCGGTTTGACACGCGATTCAGTGAAGGGGGAGATGACATCGCATTTACATAACAAATTGGTGTTCGAAAATAATTCAAAAACGCACCACCCACCACCCCCACACGGCCGCAGGGAGTGGGCGGAAATCTCCGCCATTTTCAATTTCGCAGAACAAACAAATTATACCTACCGCCGCCTCCCCCGCTGCACCACACACATGTCCTCGTCTCACGGCACCGCAGCACAGCAGCCAGGCATCCTTTGAACACTCACGTCAATCAATCAGCTTCGCAAATATGTACTTAACAGCCATCATTGCATACAGTGTAAGTAGGCTTTTGCACGCAATTCATTTGCAGCCGCCTCCCCGTCGCCACCCCCAACGGCTTTGATTTCTGTTTTTTTGGGGAAAACATTTTTCGTAATCCCCCGCCGATGACACACGGCCTCGCGCGGTTTGACGAATCAGCGGTCTTATTTCGAAAATGCGGGAATTTTCTTTGAATCACAGCGCGGATGCGCCGCGTAGGCGCGCGGATTCCAAGTCAAGAATGACCAGCTTGGCCGCGGACGAGTTGCTGCAACAAGCGGTGGAATGAACCCATTAACAGCCAGCCAACCAGCCCGCGGCACTTCGTTAGTATTCTATTTTCGCCAGCGGCCGACGATGGCGAATTTATTCTTTTGATCGGCGGCAATGTGGGGAGCACGGCCGGCCGACACACCAATGTTTGTCAACGGGAACGCTTTGTTTTTTGAATAAATTTCTTTTTTTTTTTTTGGAATCTTGTTTAGAATCGGAATCTATCTTTAGCGAATCGTGAATAAACATTTATTTATGCAAATGGGCGCGCTGATGACAAACACCGGCATTCGACGACGACGATGGGGCTGCATTTCATGGTCAGAGTGGTGTCTTTTGGACGAGATCAAGAGACTCGGTTTGTGTATGAACCTGTCAGCTGTGTGACGAGTCCGTGGTTTGTTTGTGTTCACATGGTGCCAGCCGGGGGGAGAAATCGTTCGTTTGTTTTGAGTGAGTTTTTGGATCGTAAATGTGCTAATGAATGATGTATGAGCTGGAGGAGGAGGAGAGCAGTCGTAGGCTGTAGCAGAAGTCTTTGAACACACATAAAACTGAAGTGAATCAATGAATGAGGTTAGTTGTAATTTGCGTTGACAATTTTTGAAGTTTTACGAGACCCACAAGCCGGTCGGACAAATGTGAGATTTTTTGACCTAAACTGGAAGGTGACGTGTTTGACGACGCGCCAAAAATGTGAAAAATGGTCAGAATTCTGACATAAAACCAATTGAAGACATTTGATCGGGAATTTGACACAGTTTTCGAAGTGGGGGCGGCTTGTTAGGAGTGTTCGCTTGTAAGTCATTCATTCTATGTTTTGGATCTCGTATGCTGCGGCTAATCGTGAACATTCCTCGTTCAGGGGTAATTGAAGGCTATATCTACTACTCCAGCCCATATAGGATGTCTCCGTTTCCGGCTCTTCTCCCAGAGTTCTTTTTCGCAATCGGCAGAAGCTTGGACATTGACGTAGATACTGAGGAATATACCATCTCTCTTCTTCGTCTCCACTGCCTCTACAGAAGTAGTCATGGATAAGACTCATTTTCTTCCAATGTCTCCTAAGCTCACCGACTACCATTCTGTGCATTTTGTATCCCATTGCCGGAGTTCGTCAAATGTTGTATCTGGTCCCCAGCATCCGAGTTCCGAGTAGTCTCGGAGGTAGTTAGATTCATCCACCGCTCATTTGTTTTTTCCCATTTTCCTATCATGCACATTTGTATTGACATCTGCCAATGCACGGTGAATGTTTAGGCTTGCCTGGGATGGGTCGATTTCGGTCCCTTTCCGGGCACGTTCATCTACTGCCTGGGACTGGGACTCAGCATAGATTAATCAAGTGCTGCGTATTAAGGATAAGGCAGTCGGCTACCAGTGATGTCCCGTGGCGTTGTGGGTATGTGCGTCGACCCCAACCTCGACGTCGTAGGTTCGATTCCAGCTCTGAGCGACAAAAATAATTTTCACGACCTCACCTCTTTCGAGTTACTGACAATGCTCAGAGAGTATTTCCTGTCTAGAAAAAGCTTCTGAAACAAAGCCGTTCGGATTCGGCATTAAACTGTAGGTCCCTTCCACTCGTGAGAGAACAATAGCACACACAACACGAGTGTTTGCTGAGGAGCTGGGCCCTGACCCTCTATGGGCTGTAGCGCCACCCATATTATTATATTGTTAGTCGGCTACCAACTTGGACCTCATTGCTATAGCCGAGGCTTGTACCCGACTTTAATTACCCCTTGACTGTCAATAAATTCGTATTGTCAGCCGGTGGTATTTCCAACAATGGTATCATTCTGGCCACTTCTTTGACTGTCAGGACAGTCCAGGCTGGACCTTCGCCTCAACCAACAAGCGTCTCCAGCCAGCTCGATCTTTAGCTAGCTGTCTCCAGATTCGCACGCATAGTTGGTTGACGTCCCTTTCCACTTGCGTGCGCCACCTGAGTCGCGGTCTTCCTCTACTGCGCCGTCCCTCGGGGGTGGATTCGAAGGCTTTTCGGGCCGGAGCATTGGTTTCCATCCGCTCTACATGACCTAGCCATCTCAATCGTTGGATCTTCACTCTTCTGGCTAACTCGATGTCGGTGAACAGGTCGTATAGTTCGTCATTATATCTCCTCCTCCATTCACCATCTATGCAGACGGGACCGGAAATCACACGAAGAATTTTCCTCTCGAAGCAACCAAAAGCAGCTTCATTCGCTTTTGACAAAGTCCATGCCTCCGCGTCAAAAACCAAGACTGGGACGATTAAGTTCTTGTAAAGCCTTACCTTGGTTGTTCGAGAGAGGGCTTTGCTTACCAATTGCTTTCTTAGTCCAAAGAAGCACCGATTGGCAAGAGTTAGTCTTTGTTTGATTTCAGTGTCATTATCTGAATTGATAGCGGTTGCTAGGTAGACAAACTTTTTGACTACCTCAAAGTTATATCTGTCTGCTGTGACGTTCCGACGAGTGCCCTTTCTTGTTGACAGCTTATACTTGGTCTTACCCTCGCTTACAGCTAAACCCATCTTCTCGGCCTCCGTTGCAATACCCACGAGTGGTAAAAGCCCCATTGACATCACGCTGCGTTCTTCCGATAATTTCAACATCGTCGGCATATGCGAGTAGTTGGACGGACTTCTGAAAGATTGCTCCTCTTTTGGTGTTGGCGTTCGAGTTTTGATTAATTCTTTCAAGAACGATGTTGGAAAAGTCGCATGACAGCGCGTCGCCTTGTCCGAATCTTTTTTTGACATCAAAGGTCTCGGTTAGTTCTTTACCGAGCTTGATGGAGCGCGCATCGTCTTCCTACACAAACGGACGAGTTTGGTAGGGATGCCAAAACTAGACATTTCTCTCTATAACTCGTCTCGATAAATGCTATCATACTCAGCCTTAAAATCGATGAACAGGTGGTGTGTATCGATTTGTTGCTCCTGGGTTTTCTCCAAAATCTGCCGTAGTGAGAATATTTGGTCGATGGTGGACTTTTCTGGCCTAAAGCCACACTGGTATGGACCCACCAGGTTGTTGACGAATGGGTTTAGGCGTTCACACAGAACGGCAGATAAAAATTTGTCTGCGATACTTAGGACACTGTTGCCTCTGTAGTTGTCGCAGTTCAAAAGGCCTCCATTTGCATTCGGTAGCCTGTCTAAAGTTGTGTAGAGCCATGGAGTCAAACAACAGTTTACATCGAGGAATACTAGAGGGTTCTCCTGCAGATTGACTCCTAGGCCACATGTGGTCGTGGATATATATTTGCCAAGGGTCACAGCAGCAACGTAGTCTACGTAGAGAGTGATTTTGAACCCTGCTCTTTATAGTCCTGAAATGAAAATAATCTTCAAATGAGGGCAAAGATCCTCCTTGACACAAATGACTGCATGACTTGATCAGAGAATGTTTGAGTGATGTGATTGTGCCCTGGACCTGGGCCCTGGTATAACAAGTAGGGAGCATCAAGAGATGAGACTATCTATTGGTTCGCTACGATTTGAGTTCCTCCGGACCAGCTGCAACTCGAAACCCTGAAATTAGACTGCCGACTAGATGATGCCCTGATAGCAAGCAGGATTTAGAAGGTTTCTGGTGGACTATGACTATTTGCTCGTACGATCTTGTTTGACCACCAGCTATGGCGATGACAAAAATAAAAAATACGGTGAAAAACTACATCCTTGAGGTATTACACTTTTTTTTTTTTTCGATTTCATCTGAGTCTTAAGAGTATGGTATCGACCTTGACATCGAATGACGACGATTCCGACTGTTTCTGACGTAGTCCACCTCCTCACCAAAAATGAAGCAAACGTTATTTGCTGGACGTGGTCAATTAGTCTGCAGGTGCGACATCCCTGGTAGCTTTTACGTCAAGACTAAATTAAATGGTCACACTAGAACTTTCCCACGAGCGCATAAACAAGACCGCCACAGCACAACCACCAAACAAACTACGTCTCGTCCGATCAGTCCTTCCGCGTAAACTCATTAACAGCGGAGCCCCAACGATCGGCTCTAATCAATGTGATGTCTAAGCAAACTTAATATTCACTCTATGGTAGATCCTGGATACCGGCATTGAATTCGAAATCGATTTATCGACTTTTTCGACCGCACATGGGTGTCGTTTATCGAGAGCAGCCGCGTCTAGCTTAAGTGTGCTTCACTTTTGCGCGAAATTAGTCTGGATTCGCTCGAAGACTGCCAAATGAGTGGTGGAGCAAGGCCGGTTACTGACTTTCATTCAGAGTAAGCTGAAGTCCTCGTTAAGGAAAAAAAGGAATTCGTCCATTTTTTTATGTGATCTGCATGCGTTTCGTTTTGCCATTCTTTGAATTTAGCAACGCGCTCCTACTACTGCTAGTCGACGGTGATTAGGAAGCGTAGCTTGTAGTAAATTTCTTGGCCTAAAATTCGCAATGAATGGTTCAGTGCGACTGGTGGACTTTGTCTACCCTCTATGCTTCAGCTTTCTGAGGCCACCACCGCCCCTACTACTGGTAGTCGACGAACATCGAACGAATCCACGAAGAGGCCGAGGAAAGGACCCAGTTGCGGTCGAACGGAAATTTAATTATCCCACCCTCCAGTCAGCCGCAGAAAATTGAATCCTCAAGCAGTTTCAATTCAAACTTTCCGCAGAAAAAAATGGCCCCTCACACAGCCCGGTAGCCTCCTCAGCAGACACCGCTGTTCGATTATGGAAAGTGTCATCGAAGCGGAATATTTTGACAAATTGGCGAATGGATTCCTATTCATTTGTGAAATGTCAACATTTGTATGGAAGCCGCATTGAAGCCTAGCGGCAATCGCCGCCAATTCATTCCTATCTGCAGACGCTCTCCTGCCGTCATCGGTCGTCAGTTTGCCATCCACCCCGTCGATTGCATTTGACAATGAAAACGTCAGTTACGACACATTGATTGTCACTTACGAGTGGAGAATTTCTTTGAATCAATTTGAAAAGAACCGAGAGACGGGGGAAAGTTATTGCACACAGCTGTGGGTGGATGGGTGCGTGTGCATCTGACAGCCGAGGGTGTTGGGATATGTGTAATGCTGTTGTCAATGTGACACGAACGTAGGGCTCTGACATGTCAGAGACAGAATTGAAATCTGTTTTCTTTGCGGCGCGGGCAGGGGAGGAGGTTACTGCAGATTGGTTGGCCGTAGGGGTGGCTGACGAGATACAAATTGATGTCATCTGCGGTAATTACGTTTGCAGATTTATTCAATGGCAATTGGAATGTGGTGCAAATATGCATATGGGCTCGGTTGATGAATATGGATTGAGTCCGTTGGGCGTTTAGATGGTGGTGTGAATTTTATTTTCGAAACGAGGAACTGGAGGGCGTAGTTTGATGTGTTGTTTGGGATGTTTAAAGCGGTGTCAAGAGGGAGGTGGGTTGATGAGGCTTCTGTTGGTCTTGGAGAGCTCCTGAATTGTGCGAGATGCCCTAATGTGGCGGCACTTGGAACAATTAAATTATAAACTGTGACCATAATGTTGTCTTTCGTTAAATTTCGTTGAGTTTCCTTATCTTTGGTTGAGTTTCGTTAACTTTCATTGAGTTTCGTTAACTTTCGTTTGAGTTCCGTTAACTTTCGTTATTTCCTTAACATTTGTTAACTTTCTTTGAGTTTCGTTAAGCTTCGTTGAGTTTTGTTAACTAACTTATATACTAAGCTTCCTACTGTAAGAAGTATGGATTAAATAAAATAAATAAACATAATCCCAGCGACCAATGAAAGGTCCGAACCGGAGCAATTGCTGCCTTCCATCGATGACGGTCCTGAGCACGCTGCTTCCAGTCATCAAGGCCAACCATACCTACTCTCCTTCTCGAACCAGACGGACACTCTCTTAGCTGGAGCGTTGTTGTCCATGAGCCCGATGTGGCGAAGTCTGTTTAGTCGACAGACTTTTGCCTTCCAGGCCTTCCGGCCCGATGCTTCCAATCATCAAGTCCAAGCTGTCCTACATCCGCGATGACTTGGTCTCTATACCGGAGGTTTGGTCCTCCTATAGTTCTCGAACCAGACGGACACTCTCTTAGCAGATGCGTTGTACATGCGCCCGATGTGGCGAAGTCTGTGTAGTCGACGGATTTTCGCCTTCCGGACTACATGCACATCCTTGTACAGCTCATAGAGCGCGCGGTGGTGTCCTGTCCTCCATTCGCGTTTCTCGCAGACGGGACCATATATTGGTTAGCTTTCATTGAATTTTACTAACTTTCGTTGAATAACACTAACTTTCGTTAAATTTTGTTGAGTTTCCTTATCTTTCGTTGAGTTTCGTTAACTTTCGTTGTGTTTCTTTAACTTTCTTTGAATTTTTTATAACTTTCTTTGGATTTCATTAATTTTCGTTGAGTTTCATTAACTTTCGTTGAGTTTCATTCACTCCCTTTTCGTGTTTTGACTTGCGTTGAGTTTCGTTCATTTTTTCTTACTCTTACAATCGCGTCTTATCAACATTTTGGTCCATTAATGCCCTGACTAGTTGACGTATCGTCCCTAAAAGGATTGTCATTGTCGCGCCTTAAAGTGCCACCCGGTCCGGGTCGCATGTGTTGCTTGGCAACTTCTTCTTCGTCCATTTTCGAACGCCTTCCTTCAACCCCTCGTATCACTTTTCAACACGTCTGGATAACCATTCATCATCACTTTTGAATAATTCACTTCATCAGCCATGTCATCCTCTTCCATGCCCCACCTCACTCAATGCAATCAATTAAAACCACGCAAAGTTGGTCAACCACCCACTGGAACACTGCTCCTTCCTGAAGGGCTTTCCATTACTCGCCAAAAAAAGCAAACATTTATTCAGTCGGCAACCCCTCCCGAGTAAGTAGTTCGATTAAAAGTTCCCCAACGACCACTTGCTGCTTACGAGAATATTGAATACGCCCGGGCTAGGGATACAACTTCAGTCCATAACTCCACACACTCACGGCGTGCCCCGCAGTCACCACCCTCACGATTGGACAGAAAAAAAAACAAAAAACACACACAGTCTCGTCGTCTATGGCACTTGTCCCCCGAGCTCGGGATGATTTTCAAAATTCAAACTTTTGCCTACGTGCGTGCGTTTTATGGTATCTATGACCAAATGACGCTGCAGACTTTGCCGTCGATGGCTCTGAATACGAATGATAATCGACTTTGACTCTTGAACAGCGACGTGCGGAGAATTCCAAAAAAAGCCAGCAAAACTTTGTGCCTTTAATTCTTGGACATGTGCTTGCTTCGAAAACGGCAAGGTATGCCGGCGTGTCATCATATAGGGCTCCTCGCACTCCACCAGTGATGCAATTAGTTTCACTCGATTGTCCTCATCAGAAATCAATTTTTGTCAACGGACAGTGTGCCGAGTGTGCGGCAACTAGTCGACGGCGAGTTACTTCACAGCGGAGTGTGCTTGTGCTCGGGCCGAGCCAATCGGAGACCGGATCACGTGCCGATCGTAAACAGTTTAATCTGCTTTGCTATTTATTTCGATTTAATTAAATATTTTTTTTTGTCTCGCCTTCACTCCGTCCGCAGTGGATTTTCTTTTTTTATTTTTAGCTCTGTCGAGGGGGCGGCCAGGCGTGAGGAGGCAATTGGCTCGGCGGCGCAAAGAGCCGTGAATATAAACATCGTTTACATGAAATTGCCTGTTGATGATGTTTGATGTTCAAATTAATTAAATTCGTGTGAACTATGGATGGGTGGGAGGAGCAACAAAAAAAGGGAATTAATGAATCGTTTGATGAAATCTGACGTGGGTGGGGGGTGTGTGTGGTCTTCCGACGCGACGGGGTCGACCCCGGCAACGCGGGAACCGCTGGTCGCGGGATTCACTCGCTTGGTTACGGCTTCCCACTCGGGGATTTCATCAACTCACTTTCTTTGGCTGAGGTTACCCAGACTTGGGAGATGAACCCGCTGTGACCGCAGAAAGCCGTTCATCATTTCATTTTGACGGCTTGTCTGCGAGAGGGAAAGTGAGTTAACGCACGTTGCTTGCCTCACGAAGTGTCAGAATGGAGGAAGAGAACGCTTCGTTGTTTTTGAAATCCCCCCTATATTGTGAGAAAGGCTCACAAAGAATGAAAAATGGTGTCGAAGGTTTTCAGGCAAGGCCGTGAACTGCGCGATTTCGTGTAAATGAAGCAAAGGTGCGGACAGAGACTTACTTGATGTCAGTGTCAATAACTATGCACCTCGCAGAGTTCTGCTTTCCAATGGCCAATAAACAACTTCGTCTATTGACAAGCCTCGAGGCTGTTGAAGCTTAGAGAGCTGCCTACAGAAGCTAAAGGAGAGTATAAAGGAGTACGTAGCAATTTTCCGTGGCGTTGTGGATAACACACGTAAACCTCGACGTCGTAGGTTCGATCCCTGATCTGTGCTACTAAAATAATGCCTACCTCTTTCGAGTCACTGACAATTGTCACGTACCTAGCGACAATGGCGGTCCCAAAAGCGTCCCCGCCCGAACGACTCAGCTGAGGTGGGTTTCCGGGACTCAAGTAGTGCCTCTTTTTAGAAAAAATGCTTCTCCACCTTTGTCGTGTGGAGTAGGTCCCTTCCATTCGTGATATAACAATAGCACAACCCTAAATTCTGCTGTGGAGCTAGGTGCTAGCTGTAGACTACGGGCTGTAGAATTATGTCGACTTAAGAAATTTAATGAACACAGTAAAATTATAACCTGCGACCAAAATGTTAACTTTCGTTGATTTTTTTTTAATTTTCGTTGAGTTTCGCTAAATTTCGTTGAGTATCATTCACTTTCGTTGAGTTTCATTAACTTTCGTTGAGTTTCGTTAAATTTCGTTGAGTATTTTTCACTTTTGCTGAATATCATTCACTTTCGTTGAGTATCTTTCACTCTCGTTAAGTTCTGTACATTAATTCAAGTTGACTTGCATGTACTTTCGTTAAGTTCCATCCTCTTTCATCGAGTTTCGTTGAATTTCATTGACTTTCGTTGAGTTTCATTCACTTTCCTTGAGTTTCATTCACTTTCTCTGAACTTCATTCATTTCCCTTGAGTGTTGTTTACTTCCCTTGAGTCTTATTGTCTTTCGTTGAGTTTCGTTCATTTTTGCTCACTCTTGTAATCGCTCTTAACTTCACGACCTAATGAATGGTTATTGCCGTCCTAGCAAGTGATACATGTCAGCGTCTATCTGTGGATCAAAATTCACTTCCATCGTGGTCCCAGTTGACGTGATAGTTCACGTCTTAATACGCCTTTTAATAGTCTCAGCAGGTTGGCATCAGTGGCTTCAGCCTCCTAGTGAGTTCACCTGACTTGCGGCAGTTCTTGTCTTTCATCCTCTCCTAGTGGCCTTCGCTGACGTGCGTCAATCCTTAGCCATTAGTGCCCGCTTGTATTCTCGGCAAAGCGTCCCCACGAGCTTCGTGGGAATTTTAGAATCAAGAGCTGTTGCTGGCTCGATATTTTATGGGTCGTAAGCGTTTATGATACAGTCACGCATCCAGATTAACTTAATTTGTCCACATTGCGCATAATTTATTGACAGGAACCTGTTGACAAGTGGCTAGACAACCGATCGTTGAACCTGAAGCCAGTCTCTGCGGAGAGGCGAGGTTCTTTCATCGTTATCACTTGTTCTCGAATCGGCGATTGGATGATCCCCGCTGGGCTGTACCCTATCCACAGTGCTGGCCCAAGCTTTTGTTACCCGTCAAAGCGTGGTACGGAACTGGAAGTGTCCCTCTCTATTTCGACCTACAAAAGTAAAGGCGCAACTGCACCAAATATCTCCAACTCCAAGCGCCCCCCAAGCGGCAGTCTTCAGCTGGACAAAACAGGTTTTTTCCGATTTCCCTGCAACGAAAAATTTCTCCGCCATCCATACATCAAGTTACGCCACAAAACACTCCGGTGCACCACAGGGGAGACCGACTAGGCCCCCTTCTATTCAATTGACTCACTTAAGCAATTGTTCCAGTTGCGCTCATGAGGAAATCAAAATTATTGATTTATGCTGACGACGTGAAATTCTTCGTATTTCGTCATCATCCGCCGACTCAACAACGAACGCGCATGCATGACGGCCAAAATGATTTCCATAACTGGTGCCGGAAGAAAAAAAAAACGCAAAACTTACTTAGACCTCGAAATTGAAGAAACAAAAAAATTATTCAAATGTCTTATCTGACAAACGCAGTCTGACACAAGCCATCGACGGCGGCGGCAACTTGCTCTGCATTCAAATCGAATTCCTGATTCGGGCGTTATCTCTCGCCGATGATGGACCCATTTGCCATTCAAATATGCGCGCCGTGATAAGGCGGCGAAGGAGGCTCTGGATATTTTAAACATTCGTGAATTGAATTGAATTGAATTCCTACATGATGAGACGTTCTGTGTGTGGCGTGGGGGGATGTGTGTGTCATTTCATTTTGATTTCAATTCGCGTTTACATCGTTTTTTTGGGTGAGGGAGGATTGATTTTGTGGTTGCCTCGGGGGTGGATTTAGCTTAATTTGCTGTTTTATTTCTGAGGATGTAATGAACCGTCAGGGAGCTGTTTGAAGTCGAAGAGCAGAGGTCGTCTTCTGAAATGTGATTCTCCAAGATTTCCCCGTGTGAACGGCAGCAGATGGGAGGCAGATTTTTAAGGTCGATCTTCATACACGAATGCATCGCAGACGGGTTTAAAGGAACGACTGCTTCGTCAGCAGCAGTGATTCCCAGTGTTCATCGACAAAGGAAAAAGATTTTCTTTGTGTTTTTGCAAAATTGGGTGTGTCACCAGTCAGTCACATCAATCAAACTCGTCCCGGGGCCTGATCGGCAGTCGTTAATAAAGATTAAGTGCAGTCAATTTATTGGAAAAGACTCCGAGTTTGACGTGGTTTTGTGGAACTGGGTGTGGCTCTGATTTACTCATCGCGATGCGGAGCTCGGAGAAAGTTTAAAATATGTAAAATGACACCTGATTCGGAGAAGAGAGTAGCAGAGCGCAGCATGAGGTAGAGATTGGCGTTATATCACTGCCTACTGCACAAGAAGAAGACGCAAATAAACTCTAGCTTAAACGGTCACTCGTGTTATCACTTGTCGTGACGAATTTTTATGTCGCCACCTTAATGGTCGCATTGGTTATTCATTGACCATCTTTGTGATCTCTGTTCAAATTCTGGAATAAATCTGTTTCGTGGTGAGGTTCAGTTAATCCACGAAAGTCAGTCAGATATGACCCTCTGCCTACCTTTCTGGAGTCTGGAGACTCTTTCTGGAGTCTGTATCTAATAGATCTCTGTCCAATGCGATCACTGGGAAGCTCTGGTATACACTAACACACGCATGCCAGCTGAGGCGCATACATAAATGTGCAAATATGCCTATACTGTCGCATTACTTGTTCGAAGACAGCTTATCATCCATTATGCGTGCAGATTGAACCGATGGCACGTTTAATTAAAACTTAACGAAACTCAACGAAACTTAACGAAAGTGATTTTTTTGGTGGAATATGATGCTGTGCTTACCGCCGAGTCGTGGGAGATGAAATCGATGCTTTATCATGCATGGTCTTCGAGGAACACGAACTTGTCATCGTGAAACTTTACCCAAGTCTTCGTAGTTGTGACTGCTTTATTGGTGGTTCCTCCCTTCGACAAATCACGTCACTCGATGGGACTATTTCTGACTTGTGAGTCAGTTCAAAGACTTAACGAAGAGCTCAGTAGTAGCTGAAGTTGACTTGATCAGTTCCTGCACGTTTTCACATATTTTTCAGCGAATCAGCGACTTAATTTAATTGTCTAATTGCCTTCAAGTGGAAGAGAAAATCTTCCACACAGACCCCGTCATCGCCGACAAACTATTGCAATCTGAAAGAAAAACAAAAAAAAATGTCAAGTGTCACTGGAACTAAAACCACAAAACCGCTGCCCGACCGAGAGACAATGCGTTCAATTTAAATTGTCCGCCATTTATTAAACCATATTAAGATCACTTAATGAAAAACGGTTGCTACCCCTCCGCGTGGTGTAGTGAGACGTGTAATTGCGCGTTTCCTCACCCAGCTCCCATCCAGCTCCTCGCCATCGACTAGACGAAGGCATTTAAATATAAATATGAGCACTTGCCGCGACCGACGACGACGCCATGTTTTTGATGATTTAATGGAACACAGGCGATTGGTGAGAGAGGGAGGCAGCCCGGTTCTGTTTCGTGACATATTCTCCCCCACTTATGTGCGCTCGTTGGAGAGTGGAGTACAACAAGCACACGGGACCCACATGGACCAAATTGGACCGGAAACACTCAATTGGCGTGAATAAAGCTTTCGTCTGTGTGCCGTCCCTCCCTCGGCACAGACACGCACACGGATGGAGGGACATGTCTATCTCTGGAGGGTACGACTAGATAAAGTGCACAAACTAACTGATTGCGATTGAGTGAGGGATGGTGGGACAGTGTGACTGTGAGCTGCCATCATCGCTCGGCGATGCTCTGTGAAGATGATTTTCATCGTCTAATCGTTTAATTAGTTTCCATGTGATGACATCTCAAGTGCCATCGACTAAATGGACGACGAGGGCGGCGCAGGGTTGTTGTGTCGAGTGCGACGATCCGGCAGAAGGATGGTGTTGCTCATCGATAATGGCGACGGTGGCGGTGGAGATGGCGTCGTCGTCGTCGTCTGCTGCTTATTGGCAAAATTGAGTTTGAAGTGAGTGCCTCGCAGGGCGGGTCCCTGTGAAGACTCGCATCGGAGGCTGCCGCTGACAGGCAAGTGAACAGCTCGCTTCAGTTGTCAATCGGGACGTGGTTCTGTAGGTGAACTGAGATGGGACCTTGGGTCAGGAGAGGTGACGGTGGGTGGGTGGTTTCCAAGAAGAGGTGATGGGACTGGCTTGTCAGACGTTGGAGTGGTCAGGGATTGTGAAGAGGACTTGGTCTTCCGACGAATTGGAAGGCAGTGATCATGGACTAGGAAGAAGGCGCAGTTTTTTCGGACGCTGATACGGTCTGGCAACGGGCATGGAAGCCTTGAAATGGTCTGGCAGAGGGGCTTACAGTGCAGTCTTATGGGGTGGCGATTGGAGACAGGACAAGGGAAGAGGCTTCAGTCTTCTGATCGAGTACTCGCTTCGCGAGGAGTTCTGTAACGCCGACGAGGTTGGATAGATCTCACGCCTGGCCCTAGTTTCAGAAGCCTTCGTAAGCTCTTTCGAAGAGTCCATCATTTCTCGGACTGACGCCAGTGCTGAAGCGGCTCTGGTTACATTTCTTGAGTTCCAGGCTTTCTCTCTCGACATGCTTCACATGGAATGCATCGCTCCAAGGCAAACCACGAGCATCCATGAATAGAGCTAGTCAACACCACGCACTGTTCAGCTTCGCGAGAATTTGTTGCGCCACTCAGCCTACTTAGAGAGCTCCAAAAGCACTGGCCACTGATGTCTAAATCGTACTCGCTTCGCGAGAAGTCCCATTCCTGCTTGACGACACACACAGCTGGTTGCCCTCAGAAAGTGTAACGTCGTTTACGACATCACTCGCATGTCTCGGCTCCTTTTTCGCTCCATGGCCACAGCAGCCAGTCGTTACAGAATCCATTCAATCTCAACTGTCCGTGGATGGAAGGCGGCAACGCCATAACTCACCGAGGGGTCATTAGACAAATCTCTTTTCAATGCTTCTTCGCCTCCGGTCGACAGTGGCACGCTGCAACTAGTTGCAGCCGAGCACGGCCGTCGCCGCCGCCGCTGACAAGCTTCCAAATTCGACTGGACAAGCATCCAGAGAGACGCTCGAGTGTATCAACAACTTGCTTTGGCCAATTCCAACCGGAATGTGTGTCACTGTTGTCGGTTGCAATGCCGGCCAAGTGGAAAACTCAAAAGCGACGGTCGTTCTTTTTTGTTTCTGTTTGTGTGCCTTTTGCTGTCGCCCATGAGGCCATAAACTCACGGTTTCAGGTTTTCCTCTTGGGCTCGCGTCGTCGTCTGCACTTGCTGGTGTGTGGCATCCTCTTGCGACCTCAAAGCGCGAGACACCACGAGAGTTGACAAAATATTTAAATGTCGTCTCGTCTTGGGGAAGATGCGGTTTATGTAGTGTGCGCTCTATCGACGAGTCGTCGTGGAGGAGGGGGTGGAGTTGCTGGAGGAGTTGCATGCCATCAGTTCATGAATTATTTGAAGAGATCCGATCGCGAGCTGATGGATGTGACAAGTGGACGGCCATGACAATAACGAGGCGAGATTTACGAGTATGAATGATTTAACAGTTAAGTTGGTGACGTGAAGAAAAATGCATGGTTTCGGGTAACTAAGCCAGTGGCTGACAAGTTTGTGAACAATTATGTCATGGAAGGGGGGAGAGAGACACAGGCGTGGTCGACAGAAGCTGCACGTGTCGACTTTGTGGGGACTTTGATGTTAATCCCTGATGGCAACGAGACGACGGCGACGGAGGGATTTCGAGGCTGTCCTTGAAAAGTTTTCTGGCAAAAAGTAAAGCAGCAGTGAGCGAGTCTTGTGATGGAGAGTGGGGATGTTAATTATTCATGTCTGGAGTGGATAAGGCGCGTGGCAGTCTAGACTGTTAAGGGGGAAAGGGATTGTGGTCCTGCTGAGGGAAGGTTTAGTGGTCATTGATGAAACAAAAAATTGTCATGTCTGAATGGGTTCCAGGAGGACATGGCCTGCAACAGCCAGTAGCTTCACCTTAAGAGCTAATAATCATTACACACCTGATCTCATACGTTGGCTTGTGCTTGCAAGGTTGCGTCTGTTGCGAGGACAGTTTCGGAGTCACGTCTGAATAGAAGAGAAAGAAGAAATCGGATCCCACTTCTTCAACGACTACTAGAACTACGCGATGTATTGTTGTTTTATGACTATACCGACTGCGAGTTCCAAAGGGCGAAGCTTGAGTTTTTTTTCTTCAGACTAGTCTCTTCTCTAACCATTGCCAGAAAAAAAGTCCTTCGCGTCGCCCTCAGAAAGAGTGCAGAAGTGAACACAACCATCTCCCACACGTTGGCAATTATTGCCGTGAAATGAGCTCAGACGAAGTAGAACGGCGTCGGCTCTTTCACGCTTTCAGTCTACACTTCTTTTTCACATCGGCTCCTGTCTGACTTGCCCTCAGTAGCCAAACCACTTCGAAAATGGACTTAAATTCGTGCATCAAGCTCTAGAGGTACGTCTGTCTGACACTATTACTTCAAGCTTGGATCAGAGTCTTCCACAAAAGTCTGTCTCCACACAAAAAATGTCAATAATTCGATTTTAAACCAAAATCACCTCAAAAATGGACGCACAGTGATTGATTTTATCTTCTGTAGACAGCACCAAGTGTGTCTCATGTGCTTCCAATGGTGTCCACATGAGTCGCGTTTCAATAGGCCTTTGGTCTCGAGATAAGTCAATATCCAGCATTTACACATAAAGTAGGCATAGTTTGCTGACCAGTGACCGCCTCAGAACAGAAGGCAAAGTGACGTTCCGAACTTATCTGATGTCCGTCGAAATAGAATATGGTTGCGACGGACGACTCCAAGCATAGCTCACTGGAATTACGGAGGGGTCCTCTGGATCATTTTTTTATATCGCGTGAATGGTTTGGTGGCCTAGTAGAATGCCATAATAAATGCCTGACCATTGGCCTCTATTTTGTAAGCAACTCAGTCAGAGCCATCATATCGTACTTTTGTTTTCATCAGAGAGCAACCCAGATCACTACGTTCTCGAAGTGTTCACTTTCAGCAGATGTTTGCTGCGCGACTAAGGATCGTCTATCGACTATTCATTACATCGTCAAACAATTTCATTGAAGATCATTAAATATATTAATGCACTTGATAATGGGTTCATCTTCATTGCAACCATTGTTGGTTCTATGTCTTTTGTCAAAGTTCTTCTCTTCTCTCATTTTATAATAATGTCTCGAATAAACTTGATTGACGTTGCCTTACGCCTGAAATTTATGGCTTGCAACCCACTTACAATCAAACTTTGATAACTCGAACCATCACTGGCCACCAAAAAAATCGAGTTATAAAGTAAAATACAAAGTCGATGAAAATTAAAAAGTGGTCTCTTAGAGCTTCCACTTGCACCACTATTGTCAATCGCATCAAGTATTGATTCTTTATATTTTTACAATGGCAGACCCTGTACTTGCGCACTTCACTGTTCATACGTGCCAAGACTCTGTGTATTTTGTCTTCGTCTTTGTGTTTTACTAGGCGCCAACTATTTTTTCAAATAACTCAGCTTGGAGTTCCTGTAGATCAATGTACCTATGTGTTTTCCTACTGTCACGATTTGCTACACGTATGTATACTAGGGGTAAAAGGAGAATTGGATATACAAAAACAGTGCATTTATGTCTAGCCAGTGACTACATCCCATCAGAATTCGACTTGTCGAAGATAATTCCAAATAATTTCTTCGAGTTATCAAGACATTCGAGTTATGGAAGTTCCTAGTTCGAGTTATTGAAGAAAAATTACATGCAACTTTCAGTCAGTTGGTGCTGTCATCCAGTTTGGTTCGAGTTATCAAATATTCGAGTTATCGAAGTTTGATGGTATTTTACATCTTTCATCTTAATTAGAAAGCTGTTCAAAACGTTTAACTTTCGGAAAGCATATCTCGTGAAGTTCTTGTGTATAATACGGTGAATCCCAAATGATGGATGAATATTGAAAGTACGGGGTGATTAACAAAGTATAGATGCACTTAAAACTTGATCCCATTTTCAGTCCGATGCCGATCTCTTTAGCCCTGTGGTCAAATACTGTGATTTGGTTTCTTCTCCATGCTTCGGAGTATTCTATACCTCAACAGATAGTTCCAAAGGGGAGGAGGCATTAGTGTTGCTTCACAAAAATGTAGACGTTCATCTCAACAGATGTTGCTTGTATTTCAGACGGAAATAACCGCAATTCGTGACGCCTTGTCTTCAATTGGGTGGAATGTAATATGAGTCCATTAATGCAATTAAATGGAATGAAACTGACGTGTATAAGCTCTTCTCTGATTGAAAAGCAAGGGTGTTGTGGACACTGGAGCAACGAAACATCCCAGGAAGCTCCCCAAAGGGAAGGAGTTTTCTAGGCAAACTACAAATTCCGCAACTAATCCGGACCACGAGTCTTTAGGATCACCACCTTTACCGCATGTAAACTATTGTTGTCAGAGGCAGGTATTTATAGGGAGGGACTCCTTTCTTAGAAGAGACAACTAGTCAACTGACAACAACCGTAGCTTTTTTCAAATTGGTTCGACATCCTCGTCACCCTCGAAAATGGCATCGCCCGATGTTGAATGCAAAGATCTAACGACCATCTTACATCTGATTCTGCCCCAGGCGGCTCTGGCATTCTCTCTTGGTCTCTTGCACAAAGATCACAAGAAGCCTTCTTCGAAATCCGTCGACCAACCCAAGTCTCTACTTGTCAACCTGCATTGCTTTGTTCGAGCATACATTCCAGATCAATTCACGGTGCCTGACCGATGCAGACGTTGCTCCCTTCAACCTTTCACAGCAGCTTTAGCCGGAGATTCGTCGACGGAGACATTTAACGCCGAGTTTCCGCGTGTGTCGCACGGAGTTCGTTATCAACGTCGCAAAGATCTATGTTTACAGCTGCGTTTCAAGTTAGCTCCGTCTCCGGACACACTTCCACAACATAGCGACTCATGAGCGTTGTTTGATTTACAAGGAAACTTCTAGAATGTCAAACGTAGCTTCTCAAAGGTGTTAAAGCATCCCGAGAAGGCACGCGCCACTAAATTGATAAGTACTTGTTCGACGTCGGTTCTCAAGCAACATTCGCTTGTGTCGTCGTTGTTTTACAAAAACGCCCTTAGCTCCTTCACATTCCGCTCGAAAGTACCCCTAGACCTCCCATCATCTTTCGACTTAAATGCAACCGGAATCCTGTGAAGCACTTATCCACCAACTACTTGAATGCATTTACATCGCAAAAATCCCCTCAAATCCGCACCAAATCACCCGCAAACACTTTCCCCGAACTATTTCCAATTTTCAGCAAATTAGACTCGAATCCATTCCCGTTCTCCTCGTAAATGATCAATCCTCATTTGGAACAAATCTCATTACGAAGACCCCCAATGTCGCTGCTCCGACCGCCAACAGCTATGAATCGCAGCGTTCTTCTGGCGCCCCGATAACCTCTCAATCGAATTGTAAACTTGCCTCTACCTCCAGCACACTAAACCTGGTTATGCAATCGCATTTGCCAAAGGACCTTCCGCTCTGCGCTCTCGCAGGGGTTCTCGGTCGCCTTGCGTTGCCGCCTTTCAGTGGACTTAATCGCATTTCTTAACATTTCACCGAGTGATGAACTTCGCTCGCATCTGCATGCGTCTACTTTACTTTGCTCCTCCCACCCACGCCTCGTCCGCCCTCGCGTAGCGCGCCATCCGCCATTGCCGCCGCTGTGTCATGCGTAATGGACCACAAATCGATGGTGTCGCACAACAAAGGCGAGTGATGCTGGCGGCGCGACGGGAAGGGATGGATGCTAAATCGAATGGCCACACGAGGGTGGTGGTGGAAATGATGTGGGTCGCCTTGAAGGCGGCCTTCGGTGTCGATTGTGAATATCATTTTTCTAGAAGAAAGGTTCTTCTCAGGAATTACATTAGTCTGACAGGACGGAACTACACTGATGGTGGGCACGAGGAAGTGCGTCGATGAGAGTGAAACGAATTATAAATTGATTGTGTTATTGATGCCCGGGCGATGTAAGCGGAGCGAGCAAGCAAAACACGCACTCACAAGAGACGAACGAGAGGAAGGGTCGCCCGTTGACAGGTTGATGGATGTGTTCAAGGAGATCACCGAGCAGGGGTGACATTGAATTCGGTTGAATGCGTTTCGATGGTCATTCTATTTCGGGGAGCGGTGGCTCGCAACCAATTGCAAGCAGAGTCGAAGAAGTTACTTAATCGTTGGCAACGGGGCTGCGGGCAGGTGATCGAATGGCAGTTTGGGGCTAAGTGATGGTGATCTCTCACAAGAAGACATTTTCAAGCAAATTTACAAAAAGGGGGATATCAAGTGAATTCTCGGAGACAGGGGATGTGCCAATTTTGATAGTTTTTCAAGGACAACCATGTTAAGAAGTCAGTGGTCCCGTGATGCGAGCGGTGTGGTCGTCTTGGGGGAGCAACCAAATGAGGGTCACCAACCCAGTCACTGAGTCGTTCATTCATTCCCCTTCTCGGAATGAGTCAAATCTAATCACGCTGCACTCGTCGTTGCACCGCATCGTTTGCATGCGTCACTCGTGATTATTAACTGGCTGCAGTCCGTTTTTCCATGCCTCTGCCTCAGCTACTGCCTTTAAAGAGCACCTACCTAGCGGTCTTCTTTTCATATCTGCACGGTCGAGGCATGTCCTGTTCACTCTCACTTCTACAGCTTTTACAGAAATCATTGTAGGGCGCTTCGAGGCGTCCAGAAGATGCCGTGTCCACTTATCATGCCTAAAAGTTTGCTTATTTGCTTCCAGTTTAGCTCTAGAGCGCCTTTAGCTCTGTTTGGATTGAGCCACGTCGTTTTCGGTGACCTACAGCATTAGCAATAATTTGTGCTTTCTGTGGGAAATTAGATGTCTTCGAATTCTGTGCCAGTGGCGCAACTCAGCTACTTCCATGCTACTACATCGGCTCTTTTGTTGCCGGGGATTTTCAATTTTGCCTTAGCAGCAGTCTAGAAGAAATGGGAGGCTTACAACAATTCAGCTTCTAGTCTCTTCAACTTCTACAGATGGCCGGTAAGGGAGAAGCATCTTGATGGAGAGGTGGCAAATACTACAGTCTGTTGTTCTAATCCCAATCAGAGTCCGAAGTGATCTTGTCTTCCGTCTAATTCGGCTACTTAAGCGTTTTTTGTTTGACTGTAGCTGATTTTATAAGGAGTTACATAGTGCTTTCAGGCTATCCAAAAGCGTGTGTTATAAAGGACATTTTGCCAAGCCATGTCAAAGGGTTCAAAATTTGTTATCATTTTCCCTTCGTCCCCTAAATGAAGTCAAGGATTTGAAGAGATTCCCGCTTTCGCTGACTTTGATTACAACTCAGTGCTCACCAAATGTTGAAGAGTGGCAAGCCTACTTTGAAAATCTGTTTCACACTACCAGTCTTGACATACTTCTTCTTCTTTGTATGGCGCTACAGTCCGTTGTGGACCTGGGCCTCAACCAACAAGCCTCTCCAAATAGCGCGATGTTTGGCTAGCTGTCGCCAGCTCTCCAATCTTTACATGCTACTGATCCATAAATGTGATCTTGATTGTCGACCAATGCTGATGGAGGCGTTCATTAAACTACCAAATAGTTCAATAAGAGGGTCTGCTTCGTTTCAAAGCTGATATTTGAGAGCCCTCAAGTGACCTCTCAGAATATCAGATTCAACGCGAGTAGTCATTAATGAGAGTAAGCAGATGATCGGAATGAGCTCTAGTGGAGTCATCGTTGTACTGTGCTTAAGCTAAAAATTATGTTGGCTTATGTTGGTAGTTAAAAACACGATTTCGTAGGGCACCGTTGCGTCGACTAGAGCTTTTGATAAGGGTGTACTCGAGAACCCACGCATGTATCCACTCCACCATTGATTTAAGTTTTCATCGCTGTTTTCTCTTTCTTGGCTGTATTATAATATTCACCATTGAGGTTGTACAACTTTCATTTTGGTATTGAATTTTTTTAAGGGTACCCATCAATTTGGGTATTATTCGGCTCCCTTAATACTCAAGCACTAGCGTCGACTACTCTGCTGAATGTCGAAGTTTGACAACTGTGGCCAGTCTTGGGTGACTGATAATGCACAGACGATGCAACTGGGAAGAACTGTGCAAAACATTGTAGATGGCAGTAGCAAGCAAAATATGAGTGGTTACTGAAGATGAGCCTGTGTCCACGCCGGGTGAAGATGCCGTCAATAAATGTATTATCAGCAATGAATGTGGAAGAAAAACGCTTTATTTGTCAATACCAGCTGAATTCTTTTATTTAAGGATCCTATGAGGGAGTGCAAAGGCTATCATTATGCCCAAATGGAGTCCATGGTCGCCCATACACTTTAGACCAAGTTGACCACATTCGACAAAAATTTGGCTAAAATTCACTTATTCTCGACGTCATTACAACGAAGCGCTATAAGTTCATCGAGAAATACATTTCGGTTCTGTCAAATTCCAATCAGAGTGAAGAGAAGCTGGAGTGCCGCAAGGAATTGCGATTGGTCCCCTTGTGTATGAACTGGTTAAACACAACTCTTTTCTTATGAAATGGACATTCGGTGTGTATCTGCATCACGTCTCTGCGGTACTCTCTCACGGCATCAACCAGAACCGGGGCAATCTCTCCAATCGATCACTTTTGACTTCGTTCATGCATTTTATGGGATCTGTCTGAAAAAAATTTCATACCAGTCACGACGATTTACGGCCTTGTTTTCTGTAAAATAATCCGTAATCCACGCAAGAAACCACTCAAACACTGATGGATGATCCGCGAGCACCAAGCAACACGCTCTAGCGCCCCAAATCCCTCCGAATCATTGATCAACATCATCAGCATCGCCGTGAAATATGAGTCTTGTCGCCCCACCAGCTAAATGATCAGCAACAGCTGAGTGCCGCAACTGTTTCACGATCACTCCTCATGACACACAGCGTCTGCAGTGCACAAGCAGATCGCTTCGCGTCTAATTTTATCGAATCCCGAAGAAGAAACATTTCCGGCAACCAGAGCTAAACAAAGCACTCGCTGTAACTCACGCCATCGAAACAAATGAAAGCCCTGTCGCAGTCGCAGCGTTACGAGTGCAGGCGAAAATAGCACCAACATGCACCGCAGAACAATTTGGCAACAATACCTCATACGAAATGATGACAATTATAGCAAAGACACGGCCAACAACACGACCACGGACGAAAATAACGAGAGTGTGTGTGCACCAACCGTGCGGACGGGCATGCATATTTCATCTCGCTGCTCTGACGGACGGACACTCTCATCTCGTCTCAGGTTCGTCCGCTGCGATGTAGTTTCGATTTAATTGATGTCATGTCACGGGAGGAGCGGAGCCTTTTTTTTCCTCTCTCGATTTCATAACAGACTACAATCTGACGTTGGCTCTCGAGATAAATTAATTAATGCCAAGAATCCACAGCACTCGCTGGCAACATGGACGGCAGCAGCAACAGCATCGCACATGTGATGTAATCACGTTCGCAGGATGTGTGCGCGCGGCAGACGGATGGATGGGCAGTCGTCACATGCGCACACAGCCGCGCCTGGTTTGTCATTAACGACAAGACAACCGAACTCGGTCGTATACGCAACCTTTTTTCTTCCATCCTTCACATCTCAACGCTTGCCATTCATTAATGAGCCTGGCGCAGTATTTAATTAGACCACCGACTTACGACATTTTTATTGGGACGGCAGCGGACGTACATAATGAGCGGTGCGCGGCCAATTTGTTCTCTGCGGCGCGTATTTTTAGGCGCTGCCACTCTGACAGAACGCCATCACACCTGCATGGTGAATTAGCAGCGCCGTGCAAGGGATGATGCGGCCTTCCGGTTGAAAAGGGGGGGTTGGGAGGCGATCGACCGCCGAAATGTAATCACGGCCCGGGGTTGCCCGGGGAAATTCCATTTAAATTCTAAATTGGTTGACCCCGTCACGCGCATCTTTGCGGCGGTGTATCGCTGCACGGAGCACACATGAACTTACCAAAATAACGCGCGTCCTTTTTCGGGAAAAAAAAGGAATCTGACTTTTTTTGCTGCCAATACACATCGATTTTGTGTTCGATGGGCGCGGCAGGGGAACGAGGACCCGGACTGAGGATATAAAAAGGATTCTTGCTGGAAGGGGTGGCGGGCAGGGTAGTTATTTATTTCATTCCAGTTGTTCTTTGCCGGAGCGAAACAACGCCAAGCACAGGACACAGGTGAGGGAGTATGTGTGCGTGTGTGTTTGGTCGTAAAACGAAAGGAGGGTGTAGAGAGGCGACGGAAGAGAAAGGATTTGACTTCGATTTTAGGGTATACCCATGTCAAAGGAAGATATCTCATCAAGTGGAATCGGTTACACAAGTCCTTGCGCACACACACACCCGCCCACCCACCGAGGAGGAGCACACATTTATTTTTAATGTAACGACGACGCACGGAATGGGGCGCCGTACAGGTATTCAAGTCTCCCATTATCCTAATGTTGTCATGACTACAATAAAATGCTAATGCAAAAGTTTTAATGTATCGCAAATTATTTGTACTGTCGTTCTCGTCCTCGTCGTAATGCCGTTTGGAATTCCAGTTCTCTCTGGCTGAGTGTGTGTCGGCGGGGTGGGGGAGGGGAGAGCATTGAATTCTTTGAGGGAAAAATATCGAATTAATGCGAGCGAGAGAGAGAGAGTTGGATGCCTTTGAACGTTCCCAAACGGAAGGATACCATAATGGGCTTGATGTTTGGCAAAGTGTTTACATCATGAGCGAAGCCGTGTTATGTAACGTTGAACATGAGCTATGGGGGACATTTTGAACGGATTTGCTGCGTAATTAGATGGAATAGGCAACAAATTGGGTTTTAACGCGGTGCGGGCAAGGAGGCGTTTTAAGCGATTTAAGGAGATGTGTGTACTGTGTTTGAAGAAGGAGAAGAACTAGACCAGAGGCTGCCGATTGCTATTTGGGCGTATTGTCTGGCTGATGAGTGAAGCACTCTCCGCAGATAGCGAAGCTGATATTCTCTGCGTGCCGTCGATTCTACTCGTCGTGCACTACTGAATGCAAGACATTTTGAGAACTGGTTCGACTTATGCTTCTGTTATGAGTGTGTGATGTACATCTACTCTTGCTCGGCGCTGCTAATTTACCACGCAGGTATGATGGCGTTCTGTCAGAGTGGCAAGTCCTAAAAATACGCGCCGCAGAGAACAAATTGGCCGCGCACCGCTCATTATGTACGTCCGCTGCCGTCCCAATAAAAATAACCTTGGTACATAACCTTTGTCCTTGGTCCTTGTTCCTTGGTCCTCAAAAATTAATGATTTTCACTCAATTGACTCAAATTCTCAACCAAGAGCCACATAAATCCACTTTGTGTCAAATTTGACGACAACAGATTGAAATGTTCGCCACATTGATAGCAAATTGATGGGGCCATTCGAAATCAGCATGAATCGACATGCATTTTTGATTGTTCCGAAAGGCCCCTCTTCAAAATCTTAAGTGCAACCACGACGGAATAGTTTCCTAGATAAAAAGAAACGCAACTGTGGCCAGGTTATTCGTGCTGAATAAACACCTTTCTCCGTTGGCATTCCCCAAGGGTGCGTGTTGTGACCTCTTCTTTTCTTTCTATAGACCGAACTCGCTCAATATGATTGCGGCCGTATGCGCTGATGCTGGGATGACGGTCAAATGGACAAGTTCGAGGTTATTCTCATTTCCAGAACGTCTGTTAATTGCACTCTACTTGTGAGTGGGGTTGTCCCATTGATGCAACTGAAGAAGTCTAGCATCTTGAGTGATGGCAGGAGTAATGGTGGCTTATCCTGTACCAGTATCTAGATTGAGTCGAATCTGACAAAGCTTGGAAGACCTGTCATGTAGATTGCGTGACACGTATCTACATGACGTAGATAATCGTGACAATGATTAAAAGGAAGGTCATTGTGGGAGTTAATCGCTGTGCTGCAGTGTTACCACATGCTAAATTATTTTTGAGTCCCAGAAGCTAAAAAAAAACGAGTCATTTTGAAAATAAATGAGTCCCAACCGAGGTTCTCGATAACACAACACCTCCTTATGCGAACAAAAGAAACTAGTTTGTGCTCAGGCGTGTTAAATGAAAAAATAAAGCTCACAATGCAAAATTATCAAAATGATGAAAATGAAAATATTAAACAAAATTTCGTTATATGTTTAGGTATCTCTGTTCTTAGGAAAATGGGATTTCATTGGAGAAGCGACCGCTTCACAGCTCCAAAACGGGGCAGTCCGAAAACTGTCTCTGTGAGTTAGGTTCGGTTGAAGTGACTGATCTCAAAATGCGTCCTAAGTGATGATCTGCTTAATGATAATAACAATATGGGTGGCGCTACAGCTCGTAGGGTGCCAGGGCCTAGCTTCTCGGCAACCAATCGTGTTGTGCGTGCTGTTGTTCTCTCACGGACGGGACCTACAGTTTTATGCCGGATCCGAACCGCTTTGTTTGAGAAGCTTTCTCTAGACAGAAAATACTCTTTGAGCATTGTCAGTGACTCGAAAGAGGTGGGGTCGTGAAAATTGTTTTCATCGGACAGTGCAGGAATCAAACCTACAACGCCACGGACCACCAAAAAGTCAGCTTTGTCTCCCCATTCTGCCAATATTGCCTTCTTTTAACTCAGGTGGTGTCTTCTCCTGCTTCTCCCTTGTCACAAGTCTCGTTAAGAAACTACATTCAACTAAGGGGAGTCTTAGAACTAAACGTGACTTGTCCAAGAGCATAATTGCCGCCCTTGTGTCGGGACCGTGCTTCTTGTTGTGTTACTACATAAAAAACTCTACAGTCGCCAGAAAGTTGTACACGGAATGCTTATCAACGCTCCAATGGTACAAATGAAGGCAGTCTTTGCACCCAGTTAAGTGCAATTTTACTCAGTGCTGTTCACTCCTGATGAGATCAAGTCGATGGCGAGACATCGGCTGGCCTGATGATCTCTCGTGCGCTCTTGCTTTATTTCGATGAAGAACAATTGAAGACTAAACTTTTTGAAACACATTTCCTCCAAATTTCCACCCATATTTACAAAAGTTAAATAAATCGACACCCCTTCTTACAAATATTTTTTTTCTCTTTTCAGGTAAGTGGAAACCACAAATCCTTCCAGCCGACCATTCAGGTAGTACAGTAGAATCTCCAATAATGTGAGCTCTTCAACATGAACTTGACAAATTGTACAAAACTCACTCTAAAATGTGAACTCGTGGCTGGACAAAAATGTGAAGAAACTCGTCCGACTGTCGTGAATTTCAATCATGTCCTCCACAACTTTATGTCTGCCTCATGAAAGCAGTTGAAGAAAAATCAACCAAATCTATTCTTTAAAGGAATACCGTCCGCTTTGTGTATTTCACTCTAACTTTTTGTTCCCAAGTAATTAAGATCTGTTCAATTAATTGGCAAAAAGCTTGTCATACGACAGGAAGAATGTAAAAGAGAAAAAAGTGATATTCTATAAAAAAAAACAGCCAAGGGCAGATTCGAACCCAAAAATTGCAGTCAAAATTAGTGAGGATAGCACCAACCCACTCTGCCAATGGACCCGACAGCTCCCTCAGTTTTTTTTTGTTTCGTTCACAGTCGGTATAGATGTGGCATACTTACGTACTCACATGATAAATTGTTACTTAAGCTTTTCCTCCTCTGTTGCTAGTAATTACTCTGCGGAGCCAAAGAATGTGAAGTCCTTAAACATCATGAAGGTTTAGCTTCCATTGTGTGGCTCCATCAAAGACGTCGATGTTGTTCGTCTATCTCTTGACCTTGATCGAGCAGCGAGAATAAAAGACATAGCATCGGACGTCTTGACTTCGAAAGCGACAGTTGTCCTATGCTGGGTACTTATCCAATGGCCATACAATGGCACCCACTATGATCGCGCTAAGTATGGATTTAAACTTGGAGAATAAGAATATTAGAAGAAAATTGGAAGACGGAGTCCAAGAGAGACTAAAACTCGCTCAATCTAGAAATTGGAGCGATAGCATTGGCCCTGTGGCCGACGCTGAATAAAAAGAGATGAGCGAACAGTTATAGGTGTCCACACTCGACACTGTTTCATAAGCACGCATGCAGCGCAACAGAACATATCAAGCATCAACTTTTACAGGAGCTGCAGAGATGGAGAAGAAACAAAATCTATCCAACGTCAACTTTGCACATGCCCAACCCTAACAAAGGAAAGGAAACAGTTCTTGGATAAACAATAAGTACATGATCCTATGGCAGTTCATCAACTATGAAAGACACAATGGGCCCAAGTTGTTGGTCTAAGTAAGCCACTGCGGTAAGGTAAGGTTGCAAGGGCACCCATATACCTCCCTACTATGGGCAAGTCCACCAGCTGCATGCCTGATTCAACGGCTATGCAATATTGAAGTTCACATGTTCTTCTTCATCGCCCTTGTGTGACGCTAAAGTCCACAAAAGTGGCTTGACTAACTGTCTTCAAGTACGTGTACCAAGTTGTCTTGGGGCAGACCTGGGCTTGACCAAAGACTCGTTGCATTCTCCACTGCTGTGTGGCAACTTAAATCCTAGTGTCTATTATTTCAGTGTCCTACTGGGTCTAACTGAAAGAATCTTCGGGGCGGATCCAAGTTGCGCATGTTCTCAACGTGTTCGGCCACATTTTTCATTACGTTTGGCGTAACATTCTCCTAGTTGTACTTACTTATATCGTCTGCGCCTCCTTCACGGTCTGACCCAATCAAGACATGACATCTGTTCCCGATGACCCTGTGCACAGGGCGCCTTGTTAACAAAACCGACCTCTCTTGCATGTCCGCCAAGACTTGTTCTTAACACTGACAATTCGGTCATACCTCCTTTTTGAACTAGGAGGTGCGGGATGTGAGGAGCCTCTTAACAGGAGCATGCATAACCCGATGTAGCCGAACGAGTAAAGTCGCCGATATTAAACCTTCCACATCATAGCACGTTTTGTAGAGTTCTCCTGTTCCTGTCTTCTCTGCCACTAGTGGAGTACCACATATTCAGCCCAGAGATTTTTTCTTCCGAAGACACTAAGAATGTACAAAAGTGCAATACTGTCCTCAAGAAAGGACCTGCAACATAAACGTTACGGCAGAGCTCCACAATGTGTAGCTATCGTCCAGCTTTCAGGACTTCGGTCATTTCGAGTTCGCAGTTCACCAAAACCGAAGTAGCAAGGCCACTGCTGCATCCGGCAAACGCCTGAGCTTGCCTCCGTTTTCTCGATTGCCACAGTTGCAAAGGGAGATGCTACTTCTCATCTATCTCCTCTAAGGTGCCAATTGTGGACACTTTGCGTCGAGGTAGAAAAACCTGAAAATCCTAGCTCTTAATCGAGATGTCTGGGATCTTCTACTCCAGAAGTTGTACATGGGAACAGGATCATGGTATCGTCCATGCCTCCGTGCCATACTGCTGAGAAGCTAGGCCCTGGCCCCCTATGGGCTGTAGCGCCACCCATATTATTATATTATTATTCGTGCCATAATGCCGCACTAAGGAGTCCATTGTCTTGGAAAAAACTGAGCTGGAGACGCTTGTTGGTTGAGGCCTATGTTCCCCTCGGACTCCAGTACCACCTTAAGTCAATAAGGCTTGTACAACGGCAACTTCTCCTTCTCGCGAGGGTTCTGCTGTTCAATTGTCTGAAAGACAAGAGATATTCTCCGTTTGATCTCTGTTCAGATGCTACTTGATGGTCCTCTCCCACTCATGCCCTCAACAGTCACCTTACGTGCTTGCCCATCGTCCGCTAACAACTCGCAGTTAAACCATTCAAAATTAATGAGGCATCGATTGCAACTCTTAACGCCGTGCTCCCACCCACAAATCGAATTAAAATAAGTGCCGTGCAACATAAAACACGTCCCACCCGCCGCGTCGCCGCTGCCGTCACAAGTTAACTGCCAGCATAATCGTGAACAAATAAAACGAAACGAAAGGAAAACCGAAGGAACATCGATAAATAAACAGGGTCAGCAATCACTACAACTAGCTCTGCGAGAGCGAAGAATCGTCGCTGCTCCCGGGTTCATTCCGGATTTAACAGTGGCAATAATCATAAATCATTGCGCCCGGCTTAGAAGAGCAGCCACCGGTGGCGTCGATTTGATGTGCGAATCCATAATCATCGCTTCGGTGTCGTGTCGTGAGCGCGTCGTAAACACCTGTTTGATGCTCCGGCCGCGGCCAGGTAGCATTGACCTCAATTCGGGTTCTAGTTGGTGACGTTCGAGGTGCCTGCCGGAAATTACAATTGGAACGTGCTGTGCTGTGGATGATGACGCACGCCGGTTGAAAGTGCAATCGGAGGAGTTTTTTCACTTTCTCCGGACAAGCGGGTGAGATGAATGACAGAACAAGTCTGCGGAAGGGATAGCTGGAGAGGGGGACTTTCGCTGGAGAGCAGGATGGATTGTGTAACGCGATAGTGTTTGATGGAAGGGAGACACTGAACGGAAAGGAGGAGAGTACGTCATTCAATGTGGGCTCATCTGTCTGACCGAATAAGAACGATAGGAAAACAAATTTAAATAAATCCACAAAGGAGGAAGATGTGCAACTGATTCTGGCCTTATTTTAAAGCTGCATTCATGCCA
This sequence comes from Eristalis arbustorum, assembly GCA_916610145.1. Classification (NCBI taxonomy): domain Eukaryota; kingdom Metazoa; phylum Arthropoda; class Insecta; order Diptera; family Syrphidae; genus Eristalis; species Eristalis arbustorum. Next base: position 5,418,581 of record OU744318.1, read on the forward strand.
TTTTTTTAGCGGAAAAGAACATCATTCAAATGGCCTTCTCGGCTAAGCTGGCAGTGCTTCAAGCGACTTCACTAACTCGGTGCATGACGACCGGCGTTGTTCTTGAGTCTCGAATGTTAGCCTCGACCTTGTCCAAGGTGCCTGCTTCTTGGCAGGAGCTGCGTGGAACCTAACTAGGACCCCAGTGTCAAGTCCCATGATAACGACGGGCAATTGATGAACACTCGCCTTGTGCCGACTTACTCACCATATGTCCCCTTGACAACTTTGAGCGTTACTGTAGAAGCTAGGCGCTGACCCTCTTCTACGGGCTGTCGTGCGTCACTCACTGCATCGTGCATAGCCTGGACAGCCTGTAGTGCCGTCTGATTGCAACAACAACTTGGAATTTTCGATGTTGCTGAGCTCTGTCTGCTGAAAGTGGGTTAAAATCGCTCAAGAGGGTGATTTTTTGGTCAAAAATCGAAACCCTGGACAAAGGTCCACCACAGTCTTCGACGAATGCAGGCCCAAATCCAGCCGCGAATTAAGTCGGATTGGCCCTCTGGCGATGCCCGGTGCCTCCATGTTAGTCCACCACAGTCTTCGACGATTGCAGGCCAAATCCAGCCGCAAATTAAGACGGGTGGGTTCTCAGCGGTGCTCAGTGCCTCCAGGTTGGGTGCTCCGACGGCTGTACTTTCTTCTTTTGGCACCAATCCCTGTCAGTTTCGTGGCTTGAGGTCCAAAAGGGTGTCCACAAGCTCAAACTTGTCCAAGATGCGACGAATTGCCAATGAAAGCCTTTAATCATGACGACTAACTTCAGGGGAAAGTTTGCTTTGTTTCACGTGTCGAGCCCTAGTTTTGATACATTTTTTCATCACTTCCTCAAGATCGACAAGCATGGAACATTGCACGATTAAATGGCATGCCTTACTGAACATTTTGACATTTCGATATCATCTGCCACCCTTCCAGCTGCTGAACCATCACAGTTTGAAAAACTATCACTGCTATCTGGTCACCCTTTCCATCAACAACATCCAATCCCTCCATGACCATGAACAGTCCACACGAACACAGGGCACCGTCACTGAAGTCCGTCGCATCACTGCAACCCCATCCAGCTCGCCCCAAACCTCATTAGCGTTCAATTGCATGCGGTTGGAGCCAAAAAATCCACTTAACCTGTCTCAGTTGCACCGTGACGCCGCGCGGGCTCCTCTCCTAATCATACCGCACCAGCCAACCAAATGACTCCTGCATTCCTCCACGCACACCCGCACAGACGTGCAGGAGCCGTAGGTCGCCCCCAATGGAGTCATCAGCACTATAACGGCTCCACATGCCGCATTCCGGCGTCTGTTCGAATTCAATTTGGCCCACAACACACACGCGCGTACGTTCCCGGGGATAATGACGTCGAAGGAGGAGCACGAGGCGGTTGGATTTAATTTTTATTTTCGAAAATCCAATTAACTGCGCTCTCTCGCTCTCCTCCACCCCCCCACACACATACACATGCGATGCACACGAAATTGCATTTGTGCACTAAGCCGACCACACGGACAGACCGAGAGACAGAGGCGCACTGCGCGACCGAACCCTTGGCAAACTATTTTTAATTAAAACCAAAAGCGAGTGGCATCACCAGCACCGGCACCAGCACCAGCACCGACAGCAGAGGCATCAATACGCGATGCATTCGAGATGCACTCCGGTGGGCGGGCGTTGCAGTGGGTGGGGCGCATGAGGAACGCTCGAATTCGAGTCCGTGTGTGACTCCGACTGAGTCGTCTGCGAGTGAAGGTGATAAATGCGCAAGTAATTAATTCAATTCACAAATTAAGATATTTCTAGACGCCGCCGCCACAACATCGCATCTGGGGATGGGTCTGATTGCACATCTTTCGGCTAAGTGGCTCCGTCCGTTGGGACTAGGCACCCGTCCCGTGACCGCTTGGCAGAAACAAAGCGCTGCGATTTCCATCAGGACGTAATTAATTGCTCGGCCGAAAGGACACACAGCATCATCGCGCACTCCCTCCGAATGGCACGATGAAAGTTAATTAAGCCACAGCGCGCGTGTGTGTGCTGGGTGCGTTGTTGTGTTTGGCTTTTATCTTAAGCCACCAACCGCATGCGGAAGGATTTCTTCTCGCCACTCGACGGGCAGTTAGCCAAAGCTGACAGGAGCACAGCCACACCCGCACCCGCACAAGGATGCTCACGCCGAGTATCTAGCTGTCAGTTGAATGTCATAAACATAATTGGAGATGGTGAGCTGAGAGCGAGAGCCGGAGTCCGATCCAGGCACAGGCACCGGCTTATTGCGGTCTGCTGGAATTCCGAAATGGAGCACACGGATGGATTACCTGGCGGGTGGGTGTGCTGTTCAATATTGCAAATGTATTCATGGGCTCTGTGTCTGCCGCCCCGGTCGCTGCTGCGTCTGGCCACCCGTCGTCGGCGATGGCGTGTACCACGTAATGCCATTCACGAGGCTGTTTACGTTGCCACGACATGGCACAAACTAATGCGATGCGCATAGATAATTGAGAATTTGTGTTCGAAATGCTCGGGCTCACGTTACCGAAGTGTCATGATACACTGACAGTCGAAAGTGTGCGGCTGGCTGCCGGAATGGCAGAGCAAACGATTTTTCGATGTCCTGGCTGCAGTCCTGTTGGATTTCCCATTTCCCCTGTCAGTCGTTGTCATTGCCACTGAATTAAGCAAGATGCCTGCAGTGAGTGCGGGCGTCCAGTCCCACTTGAAGTCGTGCCCAATGCATAATCGAGTGCAGATAATCGGAAAATCAGGAGGAAATGAACATCTCCTGGCACGTAATACTCATCAGTCTTATCCGAGATTTGACACTCACCCCTTTCGACGCGGGGAGTCGCATAATCATCGGCTTACCGGCGAACAATCGACCGATCATCAGGCCTGCCATTTGGTGACTGGGGAGGAATTTTAAACTTCATAAGACACGGAGTGGTCTGACGAGGAGGGTAGCTTAGCTGGAAGGGTGTCGTCAGTCCGTGGAAGACTACGTGCAATGCGCGGGTAATTGTTTTAATTCTTGACTGCACACTGAACTGGGACAGATCGGATTTAAGGCTTAGACATGTCAAAGTTTAGTTTTGGTTTTTCATCGTTGAGGGTGGCTTAAGGAGTTCATCAGAAGACGGGATGGTGTCTGAAGAGGAAGTAGAAGATTGAGGGGCACTTTATTGCTCCCAATATGCTCTAATTTTTTGTAGCGGCCCGTGCCGTTGTGGGTATGTGCGTCGATTCGATTCCTGCTCTGTGCGACAAAAACCAATTTTCACGGCCCCCCTCGAATCACTGACAATGCTCAGAGAGTATTTCCCGTCTAGAAAAAGCTTCTCAAACTTTACCGTTCAGAGTCGACATAAAACTGTGGGTCCCTTCCACTCGTGAGAGAACAATAGCACGTACAACACGAGTGGTTGCTGAGAAGCTAGGGACTGGCCCTCTACGGGCTGTAGCGCCACCCATATTATTATATATCATGCTCTAATTTTGGCTGCACGCATTAGGATTGTTCTCTTATTCCCCTCGTCTTTAGCCCTTTCTCTTCCAATCGGTCGCCACCAAGGCGATGAAGAAACAGACTTTTTCTTGATTTTTTCACTTTGGCTTCAAATGTCGAACTCGATCACTTCGACCGCATGGACAACAACGCTCCAGGAAAGAGGGTCCTCGAATCCGAGCATCCTGGTTAGAGAAGACGAGGAAGACCGAACCTCCAGCAAAGAAATCGACTCATCGCGGATGTAAGACAGTTTGGCCTTGATGACTGGAAGCAGCGTTCCTCGGACTGTCACTGATGCTCAGGCTCGGCCAGCCTGTTAACTGAACTATCTAACTAACTTCAAATGTCTCTTAAAATTAAAACTTGTTGAAGGTGGGCTTTATGTCGAGCGCCATACAAATCTGTGCACGCTGACAGCAACTGGCGACTGCCTTTCTTATCTGCATCAACAGGGGTCCTTTCGACGTCTCCAATGTGTTTCCGAAATTGACTTGTTGAACACGGACAATATCGCTGTCGTATGCCTCGTTCCAGTAGGCTCCTTCTACCTTCTGCAGCACATCGTTCAATGTCAGCGGCAACGGACATGGTGCCTCAAGCTGTTCAGTCCTCTGCATACTCTCAGCTTTCTCGTGTTCGATGCCTGTTTTAACAACAGCCAGATTTTAGCTGATTTCTTGGACAAGGACATATATAATCGACGACTTGGCAACTACATGCAACGAAACTTTCCATAAGATCAGGAGCAAGTGGGACCCTCTCTCAAACGACCAAGTTGACTTTATGCAGGGTTTCCTGTTGCGACTTGACAACTAAGCTTTCCTTGCAAGGTTGGGTTTGGTTTGGAAAGCGGCATGCTGGTTGACCACCAAAGGGTCCATTGTGCCACCTCTCATGTCGTCTCGTGCTCTTTATGAATCTGAAAAGATCCGGTACATCTTCTTCTTCTTCTTGTGGCGCTACAGTCCGGGGTGGACCTGGTCCTCAACCAACAAGCGTCTCGAGCCAGCTCGATCTTTAGCTAGCTGTCTCCAGTTTCGCACGCATAGTTGGTTGAGGTCCCTTTCCACTTGCGTGCGCCACCTGAGTCGCGATCTTCCTCTACTGCGCCATCTCTCGGGGGTGGATTCGAAGACTTTTCGGGACGAAGCATTGGTTTCCATCCGCTCTACATGACCTAGCCATCTCAATCGTTGGATCTTCTGGCTAAGTCGATATCGCCGAATAGCCCGTATAGTTCGTAGTTATATCTCCTTATCCACTCACCATCTATGCAGACTGGACACAGAAATCACAGGAAGAATTTTCCTCTCGAAGCCACCAAGAGCTGCTTCATCCGCTTTTGACAGAGTCCATGCCTCCGCGCCATATAGCAGGACTGGGACGATTAAGGTCTTGTAAAGCGTTACCTTGGTTGTTCGAGAGAGGGCTTTGTTTACCAATTGCTTTCTTAGCCCAAAGAAGCACCGATTGGCAAGCACAGATTGACAGACTTACAACATAATTGCTTAAAAAGACATTGAGTTGAACAAATTGCTAAAAATCTCCTCAAGTCAAAAGTTAAATGGTTGGTAAGCAAATAAAACAACGGTAGGTACTGCGGAATGTACCATAAACACGAGTCCTTTCCAGCGAACATTGTCAGAAGTACATAGCCAAAGAAGTATTTTCTGTTCGCTCACTCGTGCTAGGTGGAGATCTGAAAGATTTGAATGTTGCGTTAAATTGTCACGATAATTGGTACTCTGACTTCAGTGGCTTTGAAAATCTCACCCAAAATTCCGCACGGAGGTAGTAATTGCTTCCTCAAAACCAATGTATTACGAAAAGGAATTCCTAGTCTATGTAAGCCTAGTCATGTCTGTCCAACCCACGAGTCTAGTTTCAAACGGCGTCTGGATTGGAAGGCAGTTCAAGCTCTAACTACGCAACTAAGGGCATCAGAAGAGCCCGAATTAAATTGTCAGCCACTTTGCAAAAATCACATAAGTAAGCTTCTCTCTTTATGTGAATTGTGAAATCATCGTGAAATCATTTGTGAACTAGAACTTTCTCTAGAATGGATGGAGTCGAGCAGAATCCTGGTGGAACAATCTACACTGTTTACCATACAACCAAACATATCAAGAGATTAGCCACTGAGTTTGGAGTTGATGGGTGTTAGACGTTTTGTGAGTGACGGGGAGTAACGAAAGAAGGTAAGAAATTCTTTTGCAATTATTGGAAAAAATTGGACCAACTCGGTGTGCGTAACTGAGTCGGCTGGTCAAAGAGGTTGACGTTATAGGTTCAACTTACATACTTAAGTCCTTAAACCCCTCGGGGGACATAGGGCGTCAACCACGCCTGCGCACCATCTCGTTCGATTTTTTTCAACGCGTTTGAGCTCCTCCAACTCATCCCCAAAGAACTCGACTGTTCTGCGCCATGGTTTGCCTAGGGCGTCCCGCTGTTCTGCCTGCCTGCGTAAGCGGATTCCACTGCATGGCGTACTTTGCAATGGAATTGTCTTCGGGCCGTAGGGTGTGTCCAATCCACGCCACTTTCTCCTTCGTATTGTGATGTTTATAGGTTCCTGGCCGGTTCTCAATTGTTCGTTAGAGATACGGTTCGGCCAAAAAATCCTAAGGATGTTTCTTAAACATCTGTTTACGAAGGAGTGGAGCAATCGTGTTGTAATGGTGTCCACCTTCCAGGTGCAGCACCCATTCTACGTTGGAGTGGAACATTCGCAGCTTGATTCTTAAGCTGATGGCATTGCTTTTCCAGATCGTAGACAGCATTCCGAAAGCAGCTGCTTATGGGTTCAACCCAGTCTGTAACTTCGGTACCAGGATGAGGACTGCAAAAAAAGGTTGAATATGGGATATTTTAATGTCCTTGCCTAGGCGACGAGCGTTTTCTAATCTGCTCTTACTTACGTACTTAGGTGACGATACAGTTTGACTGAACTTGAGACACAACTAACAAGCCTCTCCAGCTTGTACCGTCCTTAAGTAGCTGCCTCTAGTTTCGCACTCCAATCCGGTTGAGGTCGCATTCAACTTGTTCCCACCACCTTAGGCGAGGTCTTCCTTAACTGCTTCTCCACCAGGTTATATTGGAAGACTCTGCGGGCCGGAGAACTGGTGCCCATTCGCTTTACATGCCCCACTTGTCTAAAGTGCTTGATGCGCAGTTGTTTGACTAGGTCAATGTACAATCCCAGAGCCCGTCAACGCAAACCGTGTATTTTAAGCAGCATTTTTCTATCGAACCGACAAAGGATATTCTCATCCGTCTTTATGACTCAGCGCCATACAGGACCGGGATGATCGCGGTCGTATACAGGTTCTCCTTCGTTTTTCGAGATAACTATTCAATTGACTTCTCTGCCAAAAGAACAAGAGTAATTCTTCATTTTAGCTCTTAAGTTAAAAAAAAAACACATCCAATTCAGAAAAATGCATGAAATCTTTTTTTGAATCGATAGTACGGTCCAAATAATTTAATGTTTGAAGATTTTTGCATGCAATTGTTGACCTTGATTGCGCCTCAAATGGTCCATCCGCTTAGTCCAATTTTGACACACTCTTTCCAACATTTCGGCGCGTATCTCACGAATAAAAGCTTCAATGTTGTCTTCCAATGCGTCTATTGAAGCGGGCTTGTCTGTTTAGACATGAGCTTTAACATAGCCCCACAAAAAGCAGTCTAAAGGCGTTAAATCGCACGATCTAGGCGGCCAATTAACCCGTCCCGAACGTGAAAAAAAATGTTCACCGAACTCGCCTCTCAATAAGTCCATTGTTGCGCGTGCTGTGTGGCATGTGGCACTGTCTTGTTGAAACCACATGTCATGCAAGTCAAGCTCTTGCATTTTCATCTCACGGCAGCGCTCACCATTCGCAGTTACGTTAGGATTCGTATTATCATTGAAGAAGTACGGTCCTTAGATGCCACCAGCCCATAAACCGCACCAAACTGTGACTTTTTCGTTATTACAAGCGTGCACAAGTGACATGCACGAAAATGTCGATGTCGCCCAATGAGAAAAAGTGTCTCAGATTCGATTTAAAATGAGCTCTTGAAATGCTTCTGGCTGATATTCACACCAAAATCGGCAATTCTGCTTATTTACGTGCCCATTGAGCCAAAAATGAGCTTAGTCGCTGAACACAATTTTTCGGTAAAAAAGTGGATCTTCGGCCAACTTTCCAAGAGCCATCATTCTCTAAAAATTGTACGTTGCCTAAGGTCGTTCGGCTTCAATTCTTGCACCAGCTGTATTTTGAAAGGCATCACACCTAAATCCTTTCGCAAATTTTTCATGTTGTTGAGTAACAGTGGCCTAATTGCTGCGAACGGCGACGAATCGATAAATTATGGTCATCATTAACACTGACCGATACAGCTGCGATATTCTTTTCAGTTTGCACTCTACGTAAGCGTGTTGGTGGTTTAATGTCCAACAACGTAAATTTGGTGCGAAATTTAGTCAAAATAGCCAAAAAAGCCGCTTCAGTGGGTCGATTAAACTGACCATAAAATGGAAGAAGCGCGCGATGAACTTTCTTAACAGAGCACGCACAAAACTCAATAATTTGCAAGCGTTGTTCGTTTGTAAGACGATTCACGATTAAATTCTAGACCAAACTGAAGACGTTTTACCGTGAAACAAAACACGAAACGTGAGTCAGCTGTTTAAAGCAGTGTTGCCAAAAAGATAATAGCTACAAATCACCCTTTAGCAGAGCCGAGGTAGTCAAAGTCTCTTACTCCCACAAAGTCAAAGCTGTCGATAGTGACGTTCTTTCCAATTTGTCGATGTTGTGCATCGCTTCTTGTTGACTGCATTTACTCGGTTTGGCCCTCATTTGCTGGTAAACCCATTTAGACAGCTTCCGTTTCGATACTAGCGAAAGCACCAGTGACAGCCTGCTGCGTTCTGCCAATTATGGCAATATGGTCGGCGCACGCCAGTAGTTGGTGCCTCCGGCTTTTGCGTTTGAGTTCCACACAATTCCTTCTAGTTCTGTATTAAGGAAGTCACATCACAACGCGTCACCTTGTCCAAGTCCTCTTTTGACATCAATGACCGTGTGGTGTGGTCTTTATCGGCCTTGACACAGCAGCGGGCGTTCTCCATCGCCATCCTGCACATCATGATGAGCTTGGCTTGGAATCTCAAAACCAGACATGGCTTTGGACAGCTCGTCTCTGCAATCATCATCTGCAATCATCATCTGCAAAACAAAGCCTTCCCATGCAAGTGGGCCACGGAGCAATGAATCCCGTCTCGCATCCCTTTAACTCCTTTTTTTTATTCCAACCTAATGCCCACCACTTCGTTTTTTTATTGACAATCATCGTTTAACGACTGCAACGTGACACCCGCCATCAGTGCGTGTTGCAAAACTTTTGATCACCACTGTACGGCCAGGATTGTCTTATCCTCCGGCAAAAGAAGGTTGAATAAATCACCTCATTAGGATATTTCCTTCGTAAAATTTTCCTCCCGGAAAATAATACATGCCCTTAATGGCGACGACCGGACAAACGGACTGAAAGTCGCACACACACTCCCCCGCACAGCCAGCAGCAACATCAACCCAGATGAGATACAATTCAGTAATAAATTCCGTTTTATGTTTGTAAACGCTGAGAAAATATTTAATTTCGTTTCATATTCCATTTCGGCGTGTATTTCCGTTGCTCCGGTGCTGCCGGTAGCGACGACGGCGGACAACTGCCGAGGGGATGAAATAATTAACGTTAAAATTAACGAGACAATTTTACTGCCGCAGCCTGCCAAAGCTCCGCCGAAGGTGGACGCGCGCAACCAGGGGTCGCAAGAGACACAGGACATGTCCTGGATGGATCTCATTTTTCCCCACTTCTGGGGTGGAATTGTGATGAAAAATGGAAGAATTTAGTGCCACCCCCGGCCGCCACAGGGAAACCGACGCGGTGTACTAAGGCCGCCGCTACATCGTTAATTAATTATTTGCTAATTAGGAAAATTGATATTTGGCAAATTGTGGAACTTGAGATGCGTACGATTTCGGCGGCGATGGCGCTCGTGTCTTCCACAATCCCAAGGACGGCGCTGGATGGATGGCCGAGATAATAGATTTGCTGTGCACACTTCGAGAGGTTTGGCGTGCGGTTGATTAAATATTAATTAGCAGGAGGCTGCGGTCGTTATGCATCGATATTATGTTGCACGGCAGCGGCGGATGGCTGATGGTGCTGACGCCGTTGATGGGTGGCGACGGGTGGCGTATCGGATTAATTTAAAATTGATCGATGTGGGCGCAGGCCATGTGTGTGATACGTGCAAATTAATAGCTTTGATTAAAGCGCCAGAATGTGTCACAGTTTGATGGGGAACTTAATAGACGCGTCGCTTTAACCGGAGAGAGGGTGTTCGAGGCGACGCACGTGACTTGAATGAATTTTGAGCAAAAATTGGCGATTTAAGGGGTCTGAGGGGGTTTATTATTCTTCGATGCGTTTGCTCATCACGGTTATGATGCCTTGATTGGCTTTGATCTGAGAAATTCTCTTTCAAAGGCAATCTGTTCGTTTTTCGCCGATGGATGGTGGTCGGAGTGATGGCGAAGGGTACTGGTCCTAAAAATGAAGCGTGGGGAGTCGAGGCGCCCACTTATGACGCTACAGTGTGGTGTGGACCTTCCTTTCGTCAGCCCTGGTAGGTAGAGTGGGCTGTAAGCGGTATCGGGCTCACAGGTTCGAGTTCGGAAGTTATGTGCCTGGGCCAGGTCATGTTGACGAGACGTCCGCACTAAGCTTGCCGCCATCAATATGGGTGCCATGAGGAATTGGGGATGCAATGGACTCTCCCTAAGTCGAACTGTCATGGGATATACCATACACATTTCAACTTAGAGAGTGTTTTCTTGTGAGAAAAAATGAGGAGCATGACAAAGTATGGCAAGTGAAAAATTCGACTTAAAGAGACTCCTCCGAGTCAACTGAACTTCAGGTCAACCAAGGAGTCTTGAACTAGAATACGAGCAAGCGGCAAACACCCTTGTTGTGTTGAAAAGTTTGACACGAGTGCCTTTCCCTCTCGCGGAACACATTTTGCTTGGAATCATGCACATATTGGACCTTCGGTGATTATATCGTTCGAGACTGTACATCCAAGCATCAGTGCACATCTTGTGCTGACGAAATCCTTCCAAGGGTGATTGGTTTTTCCTCCTATCGCCTTCATCAAATGAGCACCATTTTGTTACGAAGTGTATCCAATCACTGCTCAAATCCAGAAGAAGGGAAGTTTGTGACTCGTTCACAAAGATAAAAAAACACCCTTCTTGCATGTGTTCGCTTTCTCCCCCCAAAATGTTATCGGATACCTCAAGCTGCTGTCGATTTTGTAGTGTAATCAAGTCCTTGGGTTGGAAGCAGAAGCAATTGCTTTTCAAGATTAACACAAGTAGATGCTCGCAGTTTGAACGAATTTTTGAAAAGTGCTTGGCGTTAGTTAATGGTTTCAAGGATGCCCTCAGTGCCGGCATGGACTATGCTATTTGTAGGGTTGCCCCGCGTCGCTAATGGCTAGTGGGTGGTGACTGGACGGCCCATGCCTGCCTGTTAGAAGTGAATCAACTAACTCGACTGAAACACTCGCAGATCTGACAGTCGTCGTCGCCTTAGACTCAAACACAAGTACTTTGGTATGCACTTCTTTGCAGAGCTGGAGGACATATCAGGTGTAGATCTGAAAAAACGTCCTAAAGCTTAAATGTAGTGGGGTGGTTCCAGGAGAAAAGAGATGATCTCATTATGGTAGCATATCAAAAATCAAGGGCACAGTGGACCCAACTTGGTGGTCTAATTGAGCCGCGACTGCAGAATTGCAAAGGCACCCAAATACCTTGATCTAGACCCAGACCTACCTATCGGACACCAGACTGAAACATGCTTGCACTCTAAAATGCACATGTTCTGGTGGCTCAACTGACGCATCTTCAGCGAACAACATATAGAGTGGCAGTCAACACTATTTGCACACGATTTTCAAAACGAAGGGCATCCCGATATACACGCAAGAACTACCTTTGTTTGAGGAGGAAAGGGAACTCTGCATTCATTGACAACGTGCTGCCACAATAACGGGTACTACGATGGCCCATGAACTGTCTGTGAATACATTTGGGCATAATTATTCGTATCGGACTAAGCCATCACGGAAACGTAAAAAGTAAATCTATGGTCGACATAAGAGAATAATCTTCTGAGGACTCATGCAATCAGGACAGCTAACTAAATAACTCCATCCAGATGGTTGATAGCCGGAATTGACCAACACTCAACCTTAATGGTTTTCCTTGTCTAGACTTAGTTGGGCAGACATCAGAGCATTCACAGAAGTCAAAGCTGGACACTGTGCAATTGACACGCACGTTCGTAGAATAGTTCTTTCAAAGATGACTGTACAGACTATAGAAGAGAGAGAATGCTGATGGATTACTGATAATCCGGCTCAAGCCGAGTTACATCCAAATCGCGTTATTTAAATTCATCTAAAATCAAGTTACCGAGACTCAGAAGAAATGGGTGAAGAACGTTTTCGAGAAGTAATTTTCCCTTTTGACATGATCACTTCTACGACTCAGAAGAGATAAATGCTGTTGCGGTATGAAGGCCATAGACCTTCTAGGTTTCAAATTGGCCTCGTTTGATATGAGTTGGGATACACATTACAAAAGCCCCGAACGACTTTTCGAATGTCTTTCAGACGACGACTTCTCTCTTTCCTGACCCTATTCCGATTTATGGAAAGTTCTACAGCAGATCGAGACTTAGGTCCAGACGGGACTACCGCCGCCACAATATGATCATCTCTTCTGAACGTTTAGTGTCACTCGGAGGAGTCCGTAGGATAGGCCGTCCAAATTTTTAAGAGTGGAATTGGATCAGATGTCCTTTTTTGATCGCTGTTTCTTCGGGCTCAAGAGGCAATTGAGTAATGGGGCCCTCTCTCGAAGAACCAAGTTGACTCTATATAAGAGCCTGATCATCCCAGTCCTGCTTTACGGCGCGGAGGCATGGACAATCTCGAAAGCGGATGAAGAAGTCCTTGGTCTCTTTGAGAGAAAAGTTCTACGCACGACCTTTGGTCCTGTTTGTGTTGACGGGTTCTGGAGGAGAAGATTCAAGCACGAACTGTACGGGCTGTACAGCGACATGAGCCTAGTTAGGCGTCTACGGATCCAACGCCTACGGTGGCTAGGTCATGTAGATCGTATGGACACCACAGCTTCGGCCCGAAGAATCTTCGAATCCGAACCTGTCGGGCAACGCAACAGAGCACGCCCGCGTTTAAGGTGGCGCACCCAAGTGGAGAAGGACCTCAACCAACTTGGTGTGCGAAACTGGAGACAGCTAGCCAGGGATCGCGCTAATTGGAGAGGCATGTTGGTTGCGGCCCAGGTCCACCACGGACTGTAGCGCCACACAAAGAAGAAGAAGAAGAATTGGGTCAGATTCGTCGAGCTTGTTGAAGAGGCTTGATGAGGTCCGTCCAAATGCAAGCGCCACACAAAGGTGAAGAAGATGTGCGTTCCAATAAATTTGTCGCCCATTCAATGACGTTTTGTAGAAGCTGCAGAATTACGTCCATGCAGCAGGCGCCAACTAGTTTAAGACAAGTAGCCATTATCCAATCCATGGGACCTCACAATCGCCTTCCTATGTCCTGACTAAGCCACTACAGCCTAATCTATCGGACGTCACAGCTCACTGCAAGAATGCCCGTGTGTCGATCTTTTACGAAGCAGGCGGCAATTCTCTGTGACAACTGCCCTCACTTCCCCAGCTGAGGCCGTCAGTAGAGACGTCACCCACACATCCGAAACTACATCCACCAGGCCCCACCCAGTGGCATCTCGAATGCTAATCCATCAGAGCTCAGATGAAAATTCCCCCAATTTCAAAACGACAGTACCACTTAAAAGTTACTTATCCTCCACCCCCAGCGTCATCCCCTAAATTCTTGTTACGCACAAGTGCTCCCTGTGCGCGCGTCGACGGCATGAACAGCCCCCCACAAGTCCACTTTGTTTTCTATTTTTACACAACTTCTTATTACGCCGGAATAGATTCTGCAAAAGACCTCCTTAGCCGGGGGTCCAATTTGCGTCAATTAAGAAACAGCTCCAAGCAGGACATTCGACATTAGGCGGGACCGCCTCCGCCCGTCATTTTCTCTCCCTAATGGTCAAATAATAGACTGTATTCATTGGATCGTGTGCTTGCCTTGCTCCGTCGTCCCAGGCTTTGTCTTGTGTGCAAAAAAAGGGCATATATACCGTTATCGACTTCATTACCAATTCGAAAAACGAAAAACCATTTCAGATTCTGTCCGCAAGTACGAAAGCCTCTTAGGGATTCATTTCATTCGCACACAGGAACACCAACATCCCATCCAGTCGTCAGTGCTTCATAAGCTTCAATTTTGGTTTCTCTCCTTCTCTGACCGAAGGTCCCTTTTACTCCATCCCCATCGTCTCTGCCTTGCGAAGATAGCACACAACAAAAAAAAAACACCGACGACTCTCTGTGGGGGTCCTGTGCCTGTCCACCAGCCGGGCAGGCACACGTGTGCACATACTCCTGGTCATACATTAATTGGAAATCCTTCAGCAGGGATGTGTGTGAGTGGGGAGACGACACACAAATTTATATTAAATTTTCATATCCTGTCAGTTCATGAGCTCAATATGTTGGCCGTTGAAATCTGTAGTATCTATTGGCATTAGGCGGCTTTCTCTCCATCTCTCAGTTCAATTCCTAACGTTCCTTTCGTTTTTTTTCTTCCATTTTCCGTTACAGCACATGGTGCAGCCGGGTGTGGGCGCCTTTCCAACAGGATATCAGCCAGCACCGGCTAATGTCGGCGGGGCTGATAGCATCCCGATGGCAGTGGCTGCTGTCAAAGCCGAGCAAGTATCACAAATGAAGCCAGATGGTGCACCGCCGCCTGTGACTTCGGCCGCTGCAGTTGCACAGATTTATTTGCAGCAAAAAAAGGTAAGTGCCACACTGGATAACTTGTCCTTTCTGTCATATATTCCGTTTTTTTTTCTGTTTTTCGCTCTTTTGTTTCATAAAGTTTTTTTTTGTGTGTTTCTCGATGATTTCTCTCGTCCTGCTGGACGGAAGTTTGTGTTGGTAGTTGAAACTGTGGATAGTTTCTCTGTGCTGCCGGCCCCTCAGTCGTTCACCGAGAGTGAATTATTGAGGGAATCTATGAGAAAGGAAGAACATGGCGACTAGAGCACGTGATGCTCTAAGCCAGCTTCTTGGGGGAGGGATTATAACCAGTTTTCTTTTGTGTTTGGGTCCATTGAAATTTTGCACAGACAATATATTAAAAAAATAAACGCTAGAGAATGCATGCGAAGGTATTTTGTTTTTCCCTCGGTTTGGTTGGTTTGAAACTACGTATGTTTATCACTTGTATCTAAAACAGTACTCCAATGCAAAAGATTGAAAAAACATAAAAATAAATAGCTAAGAAAAAAAAAGTGGTCAATTGACGAGAATGAGATGCAATTTTTTAATGCTCGACTTAGTGGCTGTTGTTGTAAGGTTAAGTAACCAAAAGTGAACCAAAAATGTAAAGAAAAGAAATTCTTATGAAACCATCATATTTTTGTAAGCCAATCCGTTTCTCTGGACGGGCTGAGCTGTTTCTGTTTTCTTAAAGCTTTGTGATGTTTTTTATTTATTTTTTGTACATGTACTTGTATTTTGTTCACTGCATGAGATTGTTAAAAAAAGAAATTTAAAAGAAAGTGAATTTAATAATTAATTAGTTAATTGCTGTTTGGAAGTGCAATTGTACATATATTTATACTTAAACAAAAATGCTTTTGGATTGTAAACAAATTGAATTTTGGGTTTGATTGGAGAGTGATGGTACACTTTTGTTGAGTAGATTCTGTTTTTGAAGGCTGGTAGGTAGATTTAATTTCTGGAGAAGAGGATTCTTCTTTTTCTAGGACTAGTCTGAGCCTGCTGTAGTTAACTAAAAGGAAGTATTCAATCGGTTTCGATGGTGACCCGTGGCGTTGTGGGTATGTCGACGTCGTAGGTTCGATTCCTGCTCTGTGCGACGAAAACAATTTTTACGACCCCACCTCTTTCGAGTTACTGACAATGCTCAACGAGTATTTCCTCTCTAGAAAAACCTTCTCAAACTTGGCCATTCGGAGTCCGCAAAGAATTGTAGGTCCCTTCCACTCGTGAGAGCATAATAGCAGGCACAATATGAATGGTTGCTGAGAATCTAGGCCCTGGCCCCCTACGGGCTGTAGCGCCACCCATATTATTATTATCAAATCGGTTTCCGTTTCATTTATCAGTCATTGGGCTCGCGGCCCTGAAGGACCGATTTGGTGTGAGTAATGTACACATATTGATGCTTCTGCGAATTAAAACTACAAAATAATGTCGATTTTGGACTCATTTGGCGACTCCTGGACTTTCCCTTGATTTGAAGTTTGGCTTCTCATTGCGGACCTTTCCCTGTTTCAGACCACCACATCACTGAAGTTTCATTCAGAAAATGAGGTTCTTCCCAGAATGTGCCCAGAAAAATGTCTATACAACATACAACACGCTCTGAATCGGATTTATCGTATAGAAGTGAAAAATCTGAATGTCTGTTTGAAACTCGAAAAATGTGCACAAAGCGTGGTGCAACGAGTTTAAAGAAACAAAAAATTAAAAATTAATCTCGGCGCGCGCATACGGTACCAAAATCTTTTCGAGACAATTCTGAACAAAATTGCAATGACATCAGTGCTCTTTCGTTTACTTTTTAGAGTCTATATATGACACACAAAAACAGCAAACAGGGATTTTTATTTATAGAGATAATCTAAAGGTATTGACTAAAGTACACTCTTAACATTACCTACGGAAACATGTGATATATGTAATCGTCGAAACAAATTGTCTGTCTAAAAGTGCCTTGAATACACATCGGGTAGGCGACAGTTTGATAGATTCAGAACAAGTTGTTGATGAACCATAAACTCACTTGGTTGCACTTGGGTATAACTCTATCCCGAGTAAGAGTCAATGTCGGAAGGTCGAATGTTTTGGAAGTCTACCTTGTGCGTCCTAGCCAACCCCGTCTTTGGGATCTTGCTATCCACTGATGATGAGATGAGATGACGAAACATTTTGCTAAAAAACACAACATAATATATAGTTACCCACAAGCTTGACATCTTCATCTTAAACGTAGTATTTTCTATAGTTATTGGCCATGATTTGCTATTTAAGTCGCTAATTCAGACAGCCGAAATCTGAGCCACTCTTGGTGCATATCTTTAATAACACGAGTAATGGTTCTTGCAGTACCGCAGTCGACGCTGCTTTATGGTCGGTGAGCGAGCTATGATGTCCTCACAAAAAAATAAACCACACGTTCACTAAATTTGTTGAGTGAACTGATTCGAGAATATATTCCACAGTGTACTGCACCAAAGCAAAAAAGAACTCTGATACACTTTGTTCCCACCAGGTACATAAAAACGGTACCTACTATAGGAGCGCTTGTATATACTCACAACCAGAGCCACCGCCGCTCCCTCTAAGGATAATAAACGGCTTTTAAATGAATTTTTTGAATTTTTGGAAGGATACATGCTATCATGCGAGACTGATCTCTGATGTAGCACCTCGTATGGTTAAGCCATGTTAAGTACATGGGTCACTTGATCTAGTCAGAGATTCGTGAGCCGAGTTTTATGATAGACGAGACCATGAAAAATTTGCGTCGCACCACAGTTAAAAAAATAAAAATAAGTGCCATCGGACCAAGAACCACACTTAATAGTTGCATTTTGCAGATTTTGTCTGACCCTACTCATCACCGTACCGTAACTGGATCGTAAATAATTTCATAAACAAAATTAACATGCATTTAGTTTAGACGGCGTTTGGCTTCACCCTTTACACACTCAAACCTCGACGTCTTGGTTCGATCTCTAGTCTGTACAACATAATATTATCTACACGGCGCCTTTCGAGTCACTGCCAATGCTCAACAACTACTCCTGTCTAGAAACAGGTTCTCAAACTTGGCCCCCTCGGAGTCGACATGAAACTGTGGATCCCTTCCACTCGTGAGAGAACAATAACACGCACAACAGAAGCTAGGCGAGCTGTAGCGCCACCCAAATGCTTAAGCTAGTTCAATAGCAATAAAATCGCTTGTAAATCATCAACGTGCCTCAAACACCATTGAGAATCAAATTGGGACTCTTGGACTAGTGGTTTAATTTGTCTCACAGTCGTATACACTTGAATAAGACGTAATTACTTTGTTTCATCTAAAATGAATAATTCTTGATGTTCAGTTGGTAGTCTACCTCCTCTCACTACCAACAGCATACTCAGTGGTTAATACGTCAAGCTTTTCCTCCATATATTCGGTCTTCAGCTGGATGCCTCCATGTGCATTCTGCTCGGTCAGACCATCTAATTCCACCCACAAGCGCAAGATTATGAGATGACTTCCTTTCGTGCGTTGTTGCTCAGCGTGAAGATTTCCTCTCACTTGCACATCTTCATTTGATTCCATTTTCGTTCCGTTCGTTCAATCGTTCAAATCAACATCTCGATACATTCAAAGAAAATAATTTGTAATTTCTTTTAAATGTTCTTAGTGCGATGTACAGTCGAACAGTCAAAGTCCTTTGCTTTCTTTCATCCTCCTCCACTCGCAACATGTACAGAATACTTTTCTTCGTCTGATGCATGCGCCGAAATGTATCATCTCAAAGTGCCTCCTCCATCCTTGAGCTGCTCCTCAAAGACATTCCGATCGAATGTATGAATCCCCGTTTCTCTTTAGGGAAATAGTCTTTGTTTCTCCAGCAAGAAATCCAATAAAAGTCAACTCTTTCTGTTTCCTTCGTCCTTGGACTTTGCAGAAACTCCGATACGACTTAAGAATCAATCAATTTTATGTACCTTGAATCGAGTCCTTTTGATGATTGATGGAGAAGTTATTCGAGCGAATAATTATTTATTCTTTGAATCGCTCTGGGATCGGCCCCTTTGGAGAAATGTGCATCTTTGCATCAGCTTGTACTTTGCATAGTCATTCTTCAGCTGCATTGAAAATGTGCACATGTGACAGTAAGGGATTTTCATGAGCCATTAACAAAATGGAGATTTGATGTAAAAACATTATCATCCTTCGCCCAAGAAAACAATGGTCACACGAAAACTGAAGGCAGACCAGGAAAGTTGCATGGATTGTGAATCGGATAGCAATTCGAAATCGTCCTTCATATGACTAAACTCGGTTTTGGACACCTGAAATGAGTTCACTGACTTGCTTCTTTTTCTCTAGACCTGCTGAACACTTTGGATCACTTCTCCTTCAAGATGAAACACTTGCTTTTACTTGCGTCAGCCGGGCATTTGATTCGCTCGGTCTGAGCACAACGGGTTCAAGCGGGTCAAACTGCGGCTGCGATTTGAAGTTAGCCAATATGTTGCACTCCATGTAGTGGGTTACTTTTCGCTGCTTGGCTTTTCAGTGTTCTTTAAAGCAAACGTAATTTGTCGCATGTACCAAAATCAAACAAGCTCAGTTACCACTGCCATTTCAGCAAGAAGGGGCTAGAATTCGAACATCGCTCAGTATAAGCTGACATTTTGTTATAAAGTGTGTGCTCTGTCTGTGCAGATCTTTTTCGCACACTTCCATTTAACTTTAGGTAGTTCAAGCCATCATCAACGAATTTCGTACCTATTCCACGCCTATCCCATGGTCCGGCTTGGCAGTCCGTCTTGGTCCGTATTTTTTCACGTTATCATCAACGACCCGCTGTTGTTCAGTAATATCCAACTTTTTTGTCCAAAAAGACAAGTGCTGAACCTGAGCTGCCACCAAGACGACGCTTCATGGCATACACCACGCGAATCGATAGAGCTGTTTTGTAGTGAGTTCGACGGCAGATATATACCCGGTTTTGGACCGGTTAATTGGCCTACTAAATCGCAAGATTTGACGTCAAGTTACTCGTCTGTTCCGAAAAGACAGGGTCAATTGCTGCCTTGGTAGCCAACATTAGACGTGTTTTAAGCGAGATACCAACCAATGAGCTCGGAACAGTCACTCGAACTTGGACTCTCCGTAATCGTGGTCAACGTTACAAAAGGTATTCTTCGTAAAATAAGCGACTAGACCTCAATAAAAATTGTGAACTCTTTTAAAAAACTGTGTGTGAACTTCGTGGTTTTCAACAGTTTATTTATTCTCATAGAGGGTCCACTTTAACTAGAGCTCATCATCATAATTTCCTGACCCGCATGATCCACTAAAGGAGTCACGGGGGTACCAAAGCACGCACTAAAGAACTCCAACCTTGCAATCGACTCGAACTCATGAAGTTTTATGCCCAGGCGCAACCAAGGGAACTGGTGGTGGCCCGCAGTGAGTCTGTGCGTCGACCACAACACACTTGAAGGTCGGCGTCGTAGGTTCGATCCCTGGTCTGTACGAATTTTCACTGCCCCACCTCTTTCGAGTCACAACACGAGTGATTTGCTGAAAAGCTAGGCCCTGGCTCTCTACGGGCTGTAGCGCCACTCATATTATTAACCCAGCGAGTTTTTGGACTTGCTCCAACCACCTCGTCCCGCGTCGGCCAAGGTCCTGGGGACCATAGAACTTCCAGACAATTTCTGAATTTATTGTCTTCGCTGAGTAGTCTTGGTATATCGAGCTTGTGCCCTAAACTGGTTGCAGACGTCATGCTTTCTCATGCCTGACATGGTTTTCGTTTTCACACTTTCCCTGACTTTTGTCCCTTTTCCGTCGTTAGGCTAGGTTAGGTTATTGGGCTGCCAGCGAATTTGTCACCGCACGCTGACCATTGTCGGTCCACTGTGATACCCAGCGCCGTTAATTTTTTCCCACCGGCAAATGGTGGCTGGACCCGATTTGGAAACCAGAAAAAAAACGTATAAATCCTTGCTTCCACTGGGAATCGAACCTGGAGCCCCTATAACCAGGGCAGGCACTCAACCAACTTGCGCCATCCAGCGTTTTTTTCCTCGTTAGTCGCCTTCGTCTTTGTGGTACGGTCTCGGCTTTCTCGTCGTCTAATCGCTGTCGAGTCCCTATTATGCTTCAAAAGGCCGTCCTACAATTCATCATCCAGCGTGTTCCTAATTATTTCCTCGAGTTCAGGAAGTCACTTAAAGTTCGTTACCACTTTCCAATGCGAACCCACAAACAAACCTTACATTCCCCGACTGCTCATGCATTTGTTTACATTTCAAGCCTCCTCCAATTAGACACAACATTTAACATTTAAACCATATTCGATAGTGCATGAGAACGAGTTTAGATTTATCAGCGTTAACTGCATAGCTGGCAGATGCTCAATTATTGGTGTTGGGACAAAGCAAATATGTGAATACACGCAGCAAGTTTGCTTTTTGTTGTTGTTTTGAAAATGAAAATAAAATCAATTGTTAGACGACTCAAATTGCTCAACTTCAGTTTGCCTTCCTTGATATTGTTTAAACAGGCTAGTCTCCAGCAGCAGCAACAGCAGCACCACCATCAGCAGCAGCAGCAGCAGCAGCAACAGCAACAGCAGCAACAACAGCAGCAGCAGCAGCAGCAAGCAGTATCACAGTATAACAGTTCCACATCAGTTTTAGGAATCCCTCCACAGCAGCAGCAGCAGTTGAACAGTATTGCTGCCACCTCAACAGTGCCATCATCGGCCCAGCCCACCACATTAACTCTTCCGCTCTCGGTTGCCAATAGTATTACTAATGGAATTGAATCCCAACAACAGCAACAGTCGTCCAATGTCCAGCAACAGCTGCAGCAGCAACAGCAACAACAGCAACCGACTGTCAGCATAGTGAGTCCATGCAACACACTGAAAAAAAAAAAAAAACAAAAACTAAATCTTAGCAACCAACAGTTTGTCTTGTGTGGCCTGTACATTTTGTTCCTTGCAACGCATCTTTGTTGGTGTTTACTTACGTTTTGTTTTTCTGTTTAATTCTCGTCCTGAGAGGGGGGAGATCTGTCTCCTGCTCCTTGAGGGACGACACTGCACACGTTGTTTGGTCGCGGGATTGTAATGTGCTTTAGAGAGTTGGACTTGGTTGTTTCCTGTTTGGTTTTCTTTGTTTTCTATTTCCTTTCACTTCTCCTCTTCTTTTTATGCTTAATTCCCGATACATCCTTAATTTCTGTTTCTTACATCAAAACAAACAAAATAAGACAAAAGAAATTGTTCGCTGCTGAGTTTGTTTCCTTGAGCGCATCATTATCCGTTTTTTTAATTTTTTTTGTTTCGTTTTGTTTGTAAAGAACTAGCCAAGGATATGCAAAACGATTTTGATAACTGAATGTAGTTGTGTACGATGAATTTTTCAAAGTTTATACAATTTAATTAATTTTTCTTTTGTGTTTTTTTTTGTTCCACGCCCCATCCATCCGATGGGGCATTTAGGTTGTGATTGTTTTTTATATTTTCACTTAGGAATTTTGACAAAAAAAAAAATAAACCAAAAAAGAAGCATGATGTATCATAAAAAAGAAGAAAAATCCATAATTTTAGAGAAACAACAGCATGACAAAAAAGATAATAAATTGTTTTCGTTTTTTTTTTTGTTTAATGGTTAAGGGGAAAGTTTGGTTTTGTTGTTTTCGTGGTGACACTGATAACAAAAATTGTAACAAAATAAAGCAAGCAATGAATTTATGTATACTAGAGCAAACAGATATTTATTACATACGTTTGTGTATTTTTAAGCAATTTGAGCGCATGAATGAAACAAAAAAAAAACGCTAAGGGGCACTGCAAATATTTTATGTTGTTGTCCATGTTTTGATTTTCTTATACATTTTGCACAAAACGAGTGAGAATTATATTCTAGATCTTACACTTGCATTTAGTGGGTGATACGAGGAGTGATGATTATTTTGTGAAGGTGTGTTCTGTGGTAAATATTTACATTTTTTTTCAGGGTCACAGAAGAGTCTTTACATTTTATTTACTTATTTCAGTGAATTTCAAAGCTTTCCATGTGAAAATTATGCACTTTTCGATACTTATTAAATCCAACAAGACACTCAGATTTGTGGTAATAAGAGTCTGTCTATGGGCGCCTTAAGTAAACGCTCACTTCTTGAGTACAATGAGCGATTCTTCTTCTTATGCTTGTCGCGCTACAGTCCGGGGTGAACCTGGGTCTCAGTTAGCAATCCTCTCCAGCTGGCACGATCCTTAGCCAGCTGCCTTTAATTTCGCACTCCAAGTTGGTTGAGGTGCTTGTCCACTTGAGTGCGCCATCGGCTTCGTGGGCATCTTTCATTGCGTTATCCCACTGGTTCGGAGTTGAAGACTCTTCTGGCTGGAGCAGTGTTGTCCATGCGATCTACATGGCCCAACCAATCGTAGACACCTGACTAGACTCATGTCGCTGTACAGCCCATACAGTTGGTGCTTGAATCTTCTTCTCCAGAAACATTTAACTCCAACAGGACCAACGATTTAACGCAGAACTTTTCTCTCGAAGAGACCAAGTGCGTCTTCATCCGCCCTTGAGATAGTCTAGACTTCGGCGCCATTCAGCAGGACAGGGATGATCAAGGTCTTATATAATGTGAGCTTGGTCTTTGGAGAGACCAACTTGGCAGCCAAGGTAGATGAACTCCTTTACGTTCTGACGATTGTTTTTAGAACAATGAGCGATACCGGAAAGAAAATAAAAGACCTTAATGTAGCCGTTTCCCCTCACACTGTTTCTATAAATTTCGCTTAATTCTGTAAAATGTTGACAAAACCCGAAGCGAGTTGTTCATTCGATGAATGACTTTGCATTGAGAACTAATCTTCACCACCTGTCCATCATTTGCTTTCCAGTATGGCTTCTACTTCAGCCTCCAGCCCATCTTGTTCGTGACGAGATGACAGCTCAGAAGCAATCCCTAATATTTTTCATCCGATTTCGGCTGATGTTTCTTTCCATCTTTCCATAAACGGGCATGAAAACCATCCTCAAATCTAGCTTAATTAATTGAAAAAGTTTATTTGTATATTTTGGCCTATCGATCTGATACGTGTCCGCTGAGTTACTGAGTACTGCCTATTTTGAAGTGCCGTAAGCAAATATAATGTATTATGAATATTAGAAAAAAAGTAGTCTTCCATCACCTTCTCTTTTAATCCTCCAAGTAAACTTTCTGTGTAAGGAGGTTACTTCTCAATGTATTACCATAAAAATGTCAACAAGAGAAGGAGTGCTAACACTGACTGTTGGCTTCAAACGATGAAATGTACCTGAGTTGGTGTACTGCTGCACGAACAGACTTTAGAAGTTGTTGAAAACTGCACGAGAGCAGTAGCATTCGTCAAGAACCACGGTTGCCGTTTCCAAACAGCGGAAAACTAAAACACTTTACACAGTCAGGCAGCACTTAAAAAAAGACGGGAATTCAGAGCTATGTGGGCGTGGGAATGTCCGATTATCTGATTACCTGAAAAGTTTATAAATAATCAATCCTATCGCGATTCCACTTCATTCACTTGTTGTATGGATCGTGGAAAACGGCCGGCAGTCTACCTTACCGATATTCTATCACAATGGGCCTACTCTGGTCTAAGTGTGACTGCTCTGCAGCAGTCAGCCACTACAACCTAACCTAACCTACCTTACCGATGACTATTTCGAACTCGCAAACTAGATGTGTCGTGATAAGTGACAGGAATTAATGCTCAATTCAAATAAAGCATGTTTGGCTGCATAAGTGAAATAAGAAACATATAGAGTATAGTCTTGTATTTGAATGCATTAACTAATGAGGACGAAGTAGCTTTTAACAGGATAAGGCAGTGATAAGGGAGATTACAAGATTTGGTGAATCGTTTTGTAAAACTCAAAATTGAATTCCCTCTATAAAGTTGTTGTTTCTTAATTCTTCTTAAATTAAAAACACCTACGGCAGCATTGTCATATCGTGTTAATCGGAGCTTAAAATAATGTTCACCCTCTTCTTCACAACAAACACCCAGACGCGCAATGAATTTGCTGCGTTTGAGAAATGTCAAAGTTTGTATGGGGTATTTTAATTCGAACGTTTTTCACGATGTCTTCAAAATGCATTCACCTTACCGACAAGTGACCAATTCAATTCGAACGTATTTAACGATCTAAAGTTGTGAATTTTAGTGAAACGTTCCCC
Source organism: Eristalis arbustorum (assembly GCA_916610145.1). NCBI lineage: Eukaryota > Metazoa > Arthropoda > Insecta > Diptera > Syrphidae > Eristalis > Eristalis arbustorum. Next base: position 5,443,384 of record OU744318.1, read on the forward strand.
CGGCGTTTCCACGACAGGAGTGAAGCTGTTGTTACCTTCCGTTTGACGGTTCATTGCCACTGATCTGGCGAGTTTTAGGCACGCCTCATGCACTTGCATTCAGCGTTTTGCCACAAGCCATATTAACTTTATCAGATATTTTTTCAATACCAAGAGAGTTTGGATCTGCAATCACAGAGTTTTTCTATCATCCTTCTTTAGTAAGTTTACTAACCCTCGGCTTGCACTCGCAAGATTTGCCCTATAGAAATGTGTTTTTCGGAGCAGTGCCTGTGTTTTTCTTAGCATCTAGGAACCCATGATCGTTACTCAAGTGTTCACTCGCTTCATGGCTGATGTTTTGCAGGTTGCTTCATTTCTCTCAAACCGACTGAAGTTTTCGTTTAACTTTTGAAAACATCTGTGCTATGAAGACAATTGAGTTACAGAGTATCTTTGATCTTAGAACACAATAGTGCACTAATCCATCGCATAAATTCAGAAATTTTGACAACGACGTGGACAGAGTAAGCTTTTAATAAGGAGTCGAATCACTAGAGCTGTTGACATTCAAGTTCATATTGCTTTTTCCGCTTTTTGAAGTCAACTCAACAACTTCGAACATGCGCGGCAAATGCGGACCACATTTGACAGACCAAGTGATTGGTCTTGCCGGTGATCGAATATTGTCATTAGCCCAGATATCTACCCTTTCGTGTCATGGACAATGCTCAAAGAGTATTTTCTGTGTAGAAAAATTTGCTCAAACTTGCCCGTTCGGAGTCGGCATGCATAAAATTGTTGGTCCCTTTCACTCGTGAGAGAACAATAGTATTCGAGTGGTTGCTGAGAAGCTAAGCCCTGGCCCTCCACAGGGTGTAGCGCCACTCATTTTTATTATTATTAGATGCGCATCAGAAGATGGATTGGATTGAACAATTGAGGTTTTTCTTTTTCTCTACTTTCACATTTTGACCGATGTCTTTTGATATCGCTACAGTTGGCGTGTTATCCTGATAACAGTCTAGTCTCCCTCGCTAAGTTTGAAGTGGTGTTGATTTCTGTAGTGCCTTCTGGAATCTAGCGTTTTACCAAGTATATCTGAGTAAAGTGAAATTTATGTCGATTGAACCAAGATCTCAAGACCGAACATATTTGGCAACATCAGAAGAGGACACTTTGGGTCAAAATTTGGCCTTAAATCGGTAGGATTTTTCACATGTTTGATGTCAGAGTCACTGGAGACCACCTATCGAAGCGAGAGCGTATGGCCTCCCTATTAAACGATTCGTTGCCGTACATCAGACATATTCTTTCACGCGCGACCTTGGGAGCTAACATCCTCACAGATCTCCTTAGTTTTCTACCGATCTGTTGAAATAGCATCCAAATTAACAAGCAGACCCTTTCTCGGCTTTCTCGGAAATTAGGGACATTTACTGCACATGCGAGCCTATTAGCGCCAAATCCGACGCTACCCAGGTCTCTTACTCGTGCAATTGCTCCCATCTGATGGCCATTGCACCATCGTCCAGCAGTTATCCCACGTGGACCATCATCACCACCATCTCTCCGCCCTCCAGAATCTAACTAATTTATCGCTGTTTGTCCGGCGACGATATTATCACAGTAAAGACTTTTTAATTGAATCAAACACCACGGCTATGCACACCCAACCCCGTGATCTGCGCAGAAAAAATGTTGCACCATCAGGACTGTTTACCCTGGTCATTGGGCTCCATGGCGAGCATAACGCAAATTCAGCTCTAAAAATATCACGTATTCGCCACCGAAACCGAACCCAGCGAGCCAACGGCTCTCATTTCATACACATTTTTTTCTGTTCGCTCTTTCTTCCTTTAAACCAAACAAACAGAGATATTTAATGAACTTGCAATATTGTGCGCCAGCAGAAATCCCCGCTTCTGCAGAATTTATTGAGGGATGGGCTACCCCGGCTGCTGCTGCTGCCTCCAGACATTCACAGCAGCTGATGCTGATGCTATAATTCATAAATTTCTTATTTTTTTTCCGCCCAGTCGGCGAGGAAAAAGAGAGGACACATCAAAACAGACCAGAAAGGAGGAACAAAACAACGACGAGGGAATATCCCGGCCTGGCAGTTTCCTCTCGATAAAACTCTGCACAAATTTTGTTTATTTATATTTTGTAGTCGGAGCTGCGGGTGCCGGCCCAGTACCACTCTGTATCAGGAGGTCCTTTCATTATTTATGACGTAAATCGTATTCCACGTTAAATCGTTTAATATTCAATAAATGAGGAACTGTGAGGGGTTTTTTTTTTTTTCAGTTCTTTTGGCGCGAAAGTAAGCTCCTTAGGCGTATTCACCGAGGATGCGGCTGCCGGATGGAGTGCTGCAGAAAATGCAACCGGCCATTGTGCGGTTTTAGACATCTTTCGGCTTCGGGTGTTGGCTCTCTTTTATTTTCACAAGCACACTGAATCGGAGATTGGTGGCGATGCGAGCGGAAGGGTGGATAAAAACGGATCAGGATTGGAGTCTGTGTGTGTTTTTTTAAATCAGGATACATATTTAATGAATCGACGAACATTCGAGCACAAACAGATATTCGCTTCCCGTTCTCCGTCCATCCTCATCCGTTTCCGCTTCGCAAACAGCGGGCACACTACCCAGAATTCAGCACCACCCACGGGTACGTGTGCGTAAACAGAACGGGTGTTGCCTTACGATTATGTCTGACAGGATGATTTCGAAACGGATTCCGTGCCGGGGTATGGGATAACAACGAGGACATCGTTGTGTCCGCTTGAAAATCCCCAACAATCGTAAACAACAGCGATTTGATTTGAGCCACCCCAGCAGCAGACTGTGCCGGGTCCTCCGCCATCGCGACTCTTGCCATCCGGCCGGCCGTACGCACCGCACAGCTTGGCAGCGTTGCTCTGTTGCCCACGGCCGTATGAGGAGTGATGGGGCGTGTGCCGTTGAGCGGTGCGGTTGGTTGATGTCTTGCTTCAATGAAAACAGAGGCGCGCTGCATGGCAGTTGATTTGATTGGTTGGTCGGCACGGGAGAGAGAGGACGTTGAGTGATGGTAAATAATTCAAGGATCCACTGGCCGACGATGGGTAGGAATTCGGGAATGTTGTGAGCTTGTTCGTTTCTTTCGACCGCATTTTACAATCCCAACGAGCAGGGAAAAATTCCTCATTTTCCTCATGACCATTGAGAGGGCCGCCGGGGAAGGACGTCCCGTTGGGCTAACTGCAGACCAGGAACGTGCCGATGGGCTCGAGTGGGATCGAGTGCCATTGTACTCGACCAATATTAGACATGTTCCGCAGATGGTACATTCAATGTCAGCCCGGCGGGCGGAGCGGACCTTTTGTTGAGGTTTCTCTGTGACAATAGCCGACGACGACAACGACGACAACCGGTCGACCATGAAGTTGCTTTCATTTGTCGTCCGAATGGCTTGACCACAGAATGGTCATGCAGTCTCGTCGTGTGTTGAAGTTCTTCAAAATGTTAAGGGAACACAAATGACTTGGTTTTGCGGCGTTGGAACTATTTAATTAACAACAGGCAGACCTGCCCCTGTTCATTGGAGACAAGGTTGAGGTGCGTAAATCAAGAAGTAAACGAGTGGTTGGAGGGAGACTGTGACAGAGGACGTGCACAATTACTCCGTCCCTCCTAAAGGTCATGTGAAGGCCATGTATGCAGACCGGACCCCAGGCCTCCGCCCATCTGCTGTTGAATACTAAGCCGCTTTCGTCACAATTTCACAAAAAACTCTCGAAATATCCAAAGAAAAAACAAGCCATTTAATCCCTCGCTCAGATGGCGCAACCACATCGGCCACTGCCCAGAGAAACCGTTTAAAATCCCAATTTTACGACTCCATCATTCATCCGCTTTCCGAAAGTCTTCCCCCACCCTCGAGCCAGGGTCTCATTTTAAGTGTTTGATGCGCAAAAGTTTTCGTACCCTTTTCTGATAGAAAAGTTTCATCCCGCCACCATCCCGCCCGGGAGGGTTAATAATAAATTGAAATGGCGTTACTACATTCAAGGCCCGCAGCTGAACGGAGCGCGCGAAAAGTGTTTTCGCTTTTTACTGCCAAACTGCAATAAGGCTCGCCGCTCGTCCGGGCTAGCCCAAACGTTCGCCTGCTGTGTGCGCGTAGTGGCGAGTGATTTAAGGTTTCATAATATTTTATGGCTGAGTCATAAAGTTTTGCACAAGTTTTTCGATTCTTTTTCTGGTTGAGAGGCGGTGTCCCACGCATCGGACGCGTTCGGTTTACGCGTCAATATAATTTTAATATTTCATAATTTATTCAAAACTATTCAGAGGAACGCAGTGAAATTGACAGGTGCGCGATGCTGATGTCTAGCGGGGGGGATGTCTTTTCTCATCAGGAAATACTTGCCATTTCCCAGTCGGCTGTGGGAAATTCAAGCGATTTGTTGGGTTTCCCATTCGCTTAGTTTTATGCGATGTTCTGGGAATGAAGAGTCAATCTTCCATTCAAGTCTTTGGAGCGTGGTTTTATGCGATAAGTTTTCACACGCAGTCAAGGGCGAAATCGAAAGGAAAGCCATTAAATCCATGGTCCCAAGAAAAGGTTTAGTGACACACGCCGTGGTTTACCGTGGAGTTGTTTGTTGTCGCACAGAGCTCTTAAGATCTCTCTCCGGCACGGTGTTAACACGCTCCTTGGGACCCTAAGTCCACAGATGATGACATGAATTTGCTCGCCAACTTGGCTTATTTACAAGGCAGTGTAAAACTGACACGCATTGATTGTTTATTTTGTTTTAACCGCCAGCGTGTCTCAATAGCCGCAGGCACTTTATTGACTCTGTATTCGAGATGTCATTGGATAGTCATTCCGGTATGCTGCAGACCCTTGAAGGACTGTGTCGCCGCTAGTGATTTTTTGTGCGATCTGCTCAAGTGTTGCGCTGTCTTATCTAAGATTTGACATTGAAGCCCTTAATATTTCCAGCGAGTCTAACGAAAGAGTGTGAATTGTGCAGTGGCACGTCGCTCATGGTTTCGTTTTCGACAAAGAATCCCAAGAATGACTGGTAAAAAAAATGCAAACCAAATTGCGTAACCACTTGATATGAAATGAGAAAGCTTTTTGCGTGCTTTCCTTGTAGCTTAGCCACTCTTTAACCATTCAACTTCTTCTTAGTCCTGGGCCTCAACCAATCTTCGCCAGCTTCCTCGAGCTGCGAACACCAAGTTGGTTGAGGTCCTTTTCCACTTGTGTGCACCATTTGATCAAGCTTTCTTAAGCGTTGGATCCGAAGATACTTATCTTGTTTCATGCCGTCTTACTTTTCTCTACCTCAAAGTTTCTGTTGCTCATTAGATCGCTTTGCCCGAGAGGTCGATGTTGTGTATCCTTCCGTAATGACAGTATGTACCAACAACTGGCAAGCAGACCCCTGCCAAAGGGATTTAAAATATGTCTTCTTTTGTTTTAATTTTATTTTACGTCACCAGTCTAAAGCAGAGATGACTACATCTGACTATCAGATTCGGATTCTTATCGCTATGCCCTCTGCTAATTTAGTAATGCAGCTTTATCTAAAAACTGGATGATGAAGTGACTTTCAAGTTGTCTCTTATAAGTACAATCGCTCGCTTTTGGATTCCATCTAGTAGGTTCAGGGCGGTCTTGGGGGCACCACACCAGACATAAGCTTTGTACTCAGGCTTATAGTGAATATACGCTTTGTAAATGAATGCCAAATTAGAAGGCGTGCAATATATTTTGCATCGATTAAGGACCTAAACATTTCGCACCATTTTTGGCTACTTCGAATATGTGATTAGTCCATCTGAGTGTTGTGTACATACCACGGATTAAAATTTGTCTGGTTTCGTCGATACAAGCGCCATGTCGTGGATAATGGCTCATTATCAGGTGTTCGCTTTCGTGACAGCAGACCGCATTGAGTTTTGGAAGTATTGAATTCCACTCAGTTGTTCTTAATCCCAGTTAATTATGCATTCATGATCGGAGTTCAATGTGCTTAACATACACTGCCGTTCCAAAACTACGTTCGAAGGACAAGCTATTGAGTCTTGGAAAGAATATGACAAGTTTTTTTAACAAGCGCATATTTCCAGACTGATATACATAAAACGGCAGCCGAATGAGAATAAGAGGACAACAATCGTCTGGATGCCTAAAGCCTTCGTCCTCATTCCTGACTTATTCTCCAGTTCGGTTTTTTCATATCTACAGTATGCACTTGGTCAGAAATAAATGCAAGAACCATTGTTTCCACAGGAGTTCCCCAAGGTTGTGAGCTGAGTCCTTTACATTTCCAAACTGGTTTTTTTTTTTCAAAAATTACGAAGCATTGGTTTTGGACGGCAAAGGCAGACCCTTCTTGCGATATTGACCATGCCTTGAAGTCCCGGTGGTTTTTCGTCCTTGCACAGGGATAGATGCCACAGAGCATAGCCATCAGAAAAGCGCTTGAACACACAGTCATGGGCGACGCGGTTTCTTCAGATAGAACTTCCTGTCTCTTTGACTGGCGCTACATTTCCGACTGGACTTGGGCCTCATCATGTAAAAAGACGCAATTTGACTGAATTCGACACGGAAAATCAGAGTAAATTAACGTCAATTGGACCCTTTCCTTGGTAATGAATGTCCCTCCCTAACCGATGGCCACACATTCGCTATGAACTTAAGAAGCCGCCATAACCACCTGTGACTCGCCAATCAACCCGAGTGATTTTCTTCATTTCTGTCAGCACAGCAGACTGTCCGGATTAAGAATCAACCGACTCAGCTGAAATCCTCGAATGGTCCCAGACTCGATTTGAATAATCCCTCCTATCTCCGACCACAACACACAACCACGCAGTCCCCTTTCACTGGCCTAAGGTGAGCTTACAAAAATAGCTCCAACCACCGCCTGGTCGCCTAATTGCTTCCTAGAGCTCCGTCCAGCCGCACATTTGTCCACCCGATCCGGCTGCGACTTAACCGTGAATTTAATTTTCCCTAACCCCACACGTGTGTAAACCTAATTACGGATGGCTCATCAGGACGAGTCCCCCCAGCGTACGCGAGATGAATTCCAAATAAGCACACTTCTCGTTCCGTTTCGCTTTGTTGTGTCATCAATTCGGGAACGCGGCCACCTTCCGCACGACCACGCCGGCAGTGGCTCTGTCTCCGTTGTCTCTCCCATGGAGGGTATAATTACCAGATTAACTTGGCGATGTCTCTCCGCAAAACACAAACTTGTGTGCTGCCATCTGAAAATCCTATTTCGGGAAGCTTTCGCTGTGCGGTCGGTCGTTGCGCTGTGTCGGTCTTCTCGGACCCCGCCCCGGGACGGTAGGTGGGTGCGTTCATAAATACCCACCGCACAATATATTTCGCTTGCCTGGCTCCTTGTTAGCATATTCTCGCCATTTTCCAGATTCCAGCGCGAATTTAACGGCAGCGACGCGGCAGGACCACCGCCAAGTGTGATTGTAATCACACTCTGTGTGTAGCCTCCGTATTTATAAACTCATCTTGCTGGAGCGCGGACGCGACGCTACGACGACGACGACGACGCCTCGTGCGAGGAGTGAGGTGCAAATGGATTTCCTGTGCAGGATTTGCACACAAGATTCGGTTTAATTGAGTGTGTGCACATAATTCTTAGATATAATTCCGCGTCGACGTCGCCGTGGCTGGGGTGGCGGTTGTTCGCGGCACACATCGCCCCCCGTGCGCTTTGGCGATTATTTGTAGGTTTAAGGTGGCGTTCAGGTGCTAACCTGGAAGTGCTGGATGGGCAACCGTTAGCGGTGGATCGAGTGGGGCGGAGTTTTTCACTTTGGCGCTGTAAATTCTTTTGACAGCCCTCGTGTAATTAACTGGGATTACTTAATGTTTCGGAAAATTGTTGAATTTACTTTTTCCGGTTTGCCGAATGCCCGGGGGGAGACTGGAGGAGGAGCAGGAATGGCAACATGTGCGGGTAATTATAAAGCGGGCTTGACTGCCGCTGCAAAAGTTTCCAATTGTAACGCAATCAAAAGCAGATGCGCGTTCTTTCGGATGAAATATGTGGCGTGTATGGCAGCTAAATGCGTATTCTCAGATATTTAGATGTGCAATAAAATTTTAATTACCCACGCGAAGCGCGTGTGGAAGGTGTGCGAAATGGATTTCGCTGCGGAAATTAATGTCCTCGCCGAATGATTTAAACTCCGATTTGAGTGCGAGTTCTCCCCGAGGCGCGGGCACAGCTGTGTCGGGATGTGATGGCATCCTTAAACAAAAGTCTCGCATCTCACATAACATCCGCACATGGGCCATGGCACATAGATCACATAAAACTCCTCACGTACGGTGCCCACATGCGATGCGGTGTCGTAACAGGGTTTTGTTTGCGTTCGATTCCCCCGGGGCAATCTATACTCAGTCCATCAGACATTCGATGCGGTCTCGTCTGTCCAGAACGAGGGTTTCGGATGAACCTGATCTGAAGGCGGTTTCGATTGTGTCTTGCCTCGTGCGTGGAAACACGAACTCCTCGGTTGCCCCTTTTGCGTGTCAGGGTCACATTTTGAGGGGAATGTGGATGGTGACGCTTGCAGATGGGTTGGGAAGCTCGCCTGATTTGAATGATTTGTTGCCGAATTGTTTGACTCTGTTCGACGTGGACGTGATGTATACTCTGTGGCGTCTATCTGCCGCGCGAATTACAATTTTCGACGAAGTTTTCTTCGTGTGCCGTGTGTTTGTAGGATTTCTTAAGCGCCAAACTTTTTCAGTTTTCCAGAATATTTCTAGTTGCACGTCGGCGTAGATTGTTTGTTTGAACCACTGATAGACGATGGTTCAGTGTTTGATCTTTCGAGGGATATCCATCATAGTGTTGTGTGATTTCCGGTTACACTGGCTTTGTTATGATGCCCCACCATCTCAGGGCAGATTACATCTGACGTATCGATCCTAGCTGGCTTGACGTAACAACGACTACATAGTATCCACCCAGTTAGATGACTATAATCGCCAACTGAAGAGCGCTATAACTAAAAGCTGAGCAAAAGGTGACCGCCAGGATGACTTTCGAGACATCATCCAGTTCTATCGTCAGTACCCCAATTCATTGCTAGCAACAGCTCTAGTCAAAGGAGAAAAGCGTTAGTCAAGGCGTTGTCAAGGTGCCCGGGTTGCTCGAGTCGAGAGAGAGCAGAAGAGTGATGGGTATCACTGTCGCCATTGACTTATCTGCGGAAATCTTGGCGGAAAACCTGACCAAGTAGTACTCTTCTTCATCGTGAAGCCTGGCGTTTGTTCCGCCTAATCTCTGCCGTCATAAAGAAGACATTTCTGGCACGGTTTTTTGAAAAGCGTTTCTGTCACATCAGATACAAGAAGGTTGCTGAGCTGCCACGAGGGCTGCATTCACGGTAGCTGTCAACTCTTGTTTTACTCTGGCTTGGCTTATTTTCCTGTGGTCAGGGTTCACACAATTTATGAGACGTGTACTGCTTCCTTTGGTAGTTCAGCCCATTGTAACCGTCTACCGAAGCCGTCTTCTTCCAACTGCATGCTATTTCCCAGGTCGAACCCAAAGTTGTATTTCGCGCACAGACCACTACGTTCTCTTGTATACTCTCAGTATAGCTTTACAGCGATTAGTTCTGTGCCTTTCATTGAAGTAAGCATTTCTCACCTGAAGGTAGTTGCTTACATGCAGCATCCTCTGCATTCAAGAGAAAAACAAATTCTTCTGACTCAATGAAAAGCTTGTACAGCTTGTACCTCTGAAACCCAAAGCCTGTACTGATTGCGTACCAAATTTTGCGAACATAAGTGGTTGAACAAATGGGGAATTCCCAGTGATGGGAGGATGAAATCCAAACAGAATGGAGCCGACTTTACAAATAAAAACTTAATGAAGAGTGACCATAACCTAACTAAAAATTCAATTTAGTGCTTTAAAGCTTTGAGTTCATCAAGATGAAAAATACAGCATGGAGCCCAAATGACTACCTTGCCGCATGCCAGAAGAGATGTATTATGTCAGCATTTAATTGTGAAAACTCGAAACATAACAATTTAAGCTTGTCGTTTTTTTCTTCGCCATTACAGAGAATTGACTTCAAGAAACACAGTCAGTGTAATGCATATCTTCCATGCTTGCCAGGCAACATCTCTTCCAACCACATCTACTTATCGGCTTCAGATTCCTACTCTGGACTTAAGATAAAGTTGTCTTCCTAAATGCGTGCTACATTGACAGCTTCTTTAAGTGAGCAATGACACCAAACATTGAAAAAGTTGAATTTCTGTCGGCGTTGTTTTAGACCAGCTAAAGCATCAAGACCCTACTTTTAGACTCGCGTACATTGCAAGTTTTGTGATTTTCTGAAAAATCGCTTTGAGGCTGTGTTCAAAGTTCTTAAGAATTGAGTGAATTAAAGCACAAACATAATTATTGAGTGGCTACTCTTGGTTATGGCTTTCGCTGGGATGAAAGCTTTTATCGGGTTTTCAATTCAAATCGTAGCAGTGGGCAGGGTTATGAGATGTGGCGATTTATAGCCAAACTGGCGATTTTAAATTTCATTTGGCGACACAAAAATTGGTATGTCGCCACAACCTGAAAATGGCGATATTTTTGCGATTTTTATGTAACAACATATTTTTCCATAAACGAAACTTCACATCTTTCGCATTGTTAGTTACTGAATTCGAACACATCTCATTTTCTACAAAGAACATCAATTTCTCGTCCATAATATGAAAACAAATGACTGTAAGTGCAAATTGCAAGGCACCTCAGTTCGTGGTTGAAGTTCCCTTTGTTAATGACTAGTAGTTCGACAAAGAGACTGTTTTACAACAGCTAACTCGATGCGAGGATAAAGGTAATCCGCGTCATGGCCCTCATGCGGCCAATGACCATTTATGGCTGTCCCGTGTGATTCAAAGTGAGTGCAAGCTTGAGGGAGAAGATTCGGGTTTTTGAGAGGGCCCGTTTTAGGGCTTGCCTTCGCTTTTATAGAACGCCACAGTCCCAGTCCATAACATTATACTACAATGAGGTCCTATACATGAGGTGATTCGTGGTCATACTACCTAACTTTCATACTGCACAATCTGACGAGTTTGGCAGGAATGTCAAAACTAGACATGGCGTTGTATAGCTTGTCTCTATGCACACTGTCATATGCGGCCTTAAAGTCAACATCTCTTGGGTTTTTTCGAGGATCTGCCGTAATGTGAAAATTTGATCGATAGTGGACTTCCCAGGCCTGAAACCGCACTGATAAGGACCTATCAGGTTGTTGACAAAGCGTTTCAGGCGTTCACACAGAACGGCAGAGAGTATCTTGTAAGCGATGTTAAGGAGACTTATCCCCCGGTAGTTGGCGCAGTCAAAGGGGTCTCCTTTCTTGTGGACCGGACAAACGAGGCTGAGATTCCACTCGTCGGGCATACTTTCCTCCGACCACATCCTACAGATGAGCTGGTGCATGCGACCAATCAGATCCAGAAGCCAGAAGAAATCCGACTATTGACAAAGTTTCCCTTATCCTTAACGACTTCTTTAACACTCCGTCTTTCTCTTTTGTTTGTTTTTGTGCAGTGCGACTTACCATCAAGCCACTCCAACTGGAGCGACATCTGTCTGGCTTTCTCAGTTAAACGCTGCATCTTGTTGCCAATTCCTGCAATTTGTCAAGCCTTCGTTTTTAATCAGCTTAAACCAGAAATAGGTCTTGATCTAGCGTCTATTAACACTGTTCACAAATTAGGTGACTGTAGAAATGTTGCATCCTTTTTCTTGTGCCAATCCCGAAAATTAAAGCGGATCACACAAAAATGTCCGTCAATAGCGACTTCAGGGAAAACAGCTCAGACCGAAAAAATTCTGTCCTTTCCAAGAGGTTCCAAAGCAGCCAAACATCCTGCCCCACTTCGTGTCTTTGGGCGGAAATAATTTGACATTTCCTCAAACTTCTCGTCAGCCTCGTCGAAAACTCAGAGAAGTTTTTCAATTTTCATAGGACTCCCTCCCCACACACACACATCTTGGCCTCCTGCGGTTGAAAACTTTGCATGCTGTCGGTTCATTAACGTGTCCAAAACATGGCGCCCAGAATTCACAGTTGCACACAAATGAGACCCACTGCCTCCCCGCCACGACCGCACTCACATGTGTAGGACTTATTCAAATCACCTCTGCGGCCTTCCCGTTCCGCATCATGCCTTCTTCCAAAAAGGAGAAACGGGAAAAAAATGCACACAAAAGAACCAAAGCCGCACACAGTTTTCAGAGAAGGACCTTCATTTACTCCCCTGACATGAGAGAATCAATATTGAACCTCAAGCGAAGGAGCGCAGTGAAACAGAATCGACAGAAATGCCTTGCATTTAATTTCATTCGTAATGCAGAGTAGGACGCCGCCGCTGACGACAAGGACGACGACGATGCTGCCGCTACATGCAGAAACTCCAGAATTTCAATTTAAAGTTGAGTAACTGCATTCCAAAGTGGGAGCAGCACTGTACGCCATGGCCCCACACCGTCCCAGCCCAGCGCAGCAGTCATTCAATTCGAAGGTCCTTGTTTCGAGCCCGGCACCGAATGCAAAACCACACGAGAGACTCGACCCAGGCCAGGGTCTCCCACCTCTGCTTGCATTAATAACTATTCCTTGTGAATTACTTTAAGAAACTTCCATCGGCACGATTGATGGCGATGCTCTTGACGGAAGACGTCGTCGGTGGTCGTCTCAAGGAGTGAGGACACGGCACGGTGAGGTAAAACGAATTACGGTTGACTAAACAGTTTTTAAATTAAAATCAGAAAATACCCTGAGGCTGCGGCAATTCACTCTAATTGCTTTACTCAAACAGGATCACGGGGTGGCTCCTGGGGGCGGAGAGGAGCAGGACCAACGAGATAAAATATCTGACAACCTGTGTGAATTTTAATTCCCAGTGACCTTTTGCCCAAAAACCAAATGTAAGCCCTTCCTCCTCCCTTCCGGATTAGGTCTCTCTCTCGAAAGTAGGTAGTCCTTAACAGAGCAATAATCCTGTTGCTTGTTATACCTATCTGCTGTGGCTGACGCAGCACTATTCCTGCTGTACCGCACTGGAATATGTAATTGGGTCTTTATGTGGCGGCTACAAAGGAGTCTCGTTCATCAGTGCTGCTGGGTGTGGGCGAACGCTCGAAACGACAAAAGATGGACACGGCCGGCCGGGGACTCTCACACACAAATGTCGAAATCCAATTCAATGATGGGTCCTGTGACTCAATTTAAGATTTGTTAGGCTTATGTGACATGATTGCAATTTAAAAGCTTGTTATCTGGGCACACACACACACACCCACACACAGGGAGTCACAAAGGACACTTGAAGGATATCAAATACAACCTATTATTCCGTCTTCATGGTACATATTGACCTTTCGGAAATGAACAAGCAAACACAATCCAAGAGAGGAGACTTCGCCGACGCCGCCGGAGAGTGTGAAGTTGATGCAAGGATAAAGAAAGGGGGCGGCTCTTTGTACAGCAGTCCGATGTGTCCCCCCGGAGAGGGTGGACGGTTTATTTATTTTTAATTTAAAGAAAAAATGCTTTTTTTTCGTGCTCGTACACTCAAGTCGATTTTCGAGGACATTGTGTGGGGTTAGGAGTGAAATCATATTTCAACGAATCCACCGGGACGGATCCGGTGTTTGCCAAGGGATTGGATTATTTTTTGTGCTCACGAATGGCGTGGGCAATTAAATGAAGGGAATTGAGTCATGAGGAGGTACTGAGAAGGAAATATTTGCGGACTGTCCTCGGGGTGGGTGGTGAAAGATGCACAAGCCTCCGTAGGGGGCAGATGTGTTGACTAGGTCCGCTGTCAAGTGGGAGGGAGTTTACAAAGGATCTGGTGGAGACTGGTGGATTTAGATGGATTCTGAGAAGAGGTCGTTTACTTAACACGTGATCACGGGGCACGTGCGTTGTGTACGTGTAAGTCTTACAATAATAGGCGTGTTTTTTTGACTACTCAGTGCTCACCTTAGTAAGATTTTACACGAGAAGCAAGAACAAAACAGCTTACTGAGTAACTTCTCAGTAAAATTTCACTGTCATCACTGACTAGGACGCATTAAACAGTCTCATTCGTAGATGGCGCCAGAGCAAACTATTTGTCTAAAGGATGGTATCAATCGACTGTTTGACACTTCTTTACTTGTTGACGTTACTTGTGAAAATTTATAAAATATCAAATCATTCATATTACTTGTTTGGCTATCCATTATTTTTGTATTTTCTTTGCCTTTGAGAATTAAATTTCACTTATTTGTGACAATAGACTATTTTGACATCTAATGCGAACGTAAGCATACGTACCAACGTTCGGAAGAAAAATGTAACTCAGTAAGAAAGCGTTTTATTGAGAATCATTACTGAGCTGAGTACTGAGTAGTCAAAGAAACACGCCTAATGCCTGATTTGTACAACGTAGTACAGCGCGATTAAATTGAATTCCTAAATGAACGTGAAATAAGTTCACGTGATCATTTGATAATTTTGTTGTCTTCATTTGCATTTGCTTAAAAATGTACATATTTATGAACAAAAAGCTTGGGATGAGGGTGTACAATAGAGTAAAACTAATCTCAAAAATTGGCGTTTGACAATAGTTAGGCTCGCGCTCCCAGCCTGGGGTGGACCAGATCGTCTTCAACAACTAACCGTGAAGTGCGTGCTATTGTTCCCTCACGAGTCTTGGGGACGTTGTTCTCTGCCGATTCCGAAAGGCAAAGCTAGACAGAGGGCTCTCATTTAACATTCTCGGTGAGAAGATGCGGCGCCGTGAAATAGTGGGTTTTTCAATTAGGGCTTGTCAACTTTTTTTTAAATAAACATACGTTCCTTTCAAATGGTCCATCGGCTTCAGTTCTTGAGTCAGCTTCATGGGTGTTTACTAGAATCCCTACGCAAAATACACCATAATGTGGTCTGAACGATGTCCAATTCTTGAGAACGCCGTGGCTGATTTGGATAATTTGTTACGGACGCCTGAACGGCAACGATATTTTCCTTACTTCAACCAACCTATTGTCTCACTGGCACGGCAACATCACACAACGACTATGTACTAAGCTTGTTATTGCCTGTCTACAAGGGCGAGAATTACGATCGGAAATTGGAGTTAACGCTCTTAAAGTTGCGGTCACCTACTCCGAATTGCAGTAGCAAATTTTTATAATTTTCAGACATTGGTCGTTGGTGTAGTACCGCAGAACTGCCGTTGGGTATTACTTCGCCGGCTCTTGGACTCTTCTTAGAGAGCTTCAGCTCTTCGTATGACATTTAGGGCGCTAGCTTTGGAAGATGAGACCTCTGTTCAGACCTCGGACTTGGAAAGCTCGTCCCGTCTTCTGATATGAGCGTGCAGTAAAACACAGCATGCTCGGCGCCCTTATTCGCTTCTGTGCATTCGGGTCACATAGGCGAGCTACTGTGTTACAGTTGCCTCTCCATTCACGCTTGTGTGACGCTGGCTCTCCAATTAACTTGTGATGGGCTTATAACTTTTGTGGAGGTATCCCAACTGGCTTGCCGCAGTGTCATCGACCTCCGTCTTTCTTCCTAACGATTCAGGAACCGTCTCAGGAACACCCTCTGGCTGTCGTTTACCGCGATGAACATGTTGGACTTACGGAATAAATTGACAGGACAGGGTGATGATTAGTGGAAGACTGCGTTCACAAATTAAATTTAATGTTGTCAAGTCCCTATTCGATAACCTATATGAATCGTGTCGGGGAGTGAACATGATACGTTCGACCTAGGAGTTGAAGCATCTACTCACTATGAGACAGCTCATAGGCTCACTATGGTCTCTACACATATAAAGAAAAAAACTGCTAAATACACGTGTAATTAGATTCACGTGAAATTAAGAAACACGTGTAGATTTAATGCATTTTTAAGAAGAACTGAGATATACCTCAAAATGGCACACGTGTAGTTATATTCTCGTGAAATTAAATCACGGGCCAGAAGGTATCTGGTTGCCTTTCACGCATATGCCAATTTAAGGAACAACAAGTAACCTCATTCGCAGATGTAAATAATTGACGTGAAATTGAATCACGGAGTACCTCCTGAGTACTCTTTGACGCACATGCGAATTTTCGAAATATCATGTAATCCCAGACGCAGATGTATGTATTCACGTGAAATTAAACCATTCTACTTACTATTTCAAGCACAAACTAATTTCACGTGCGCACGTGAAATCGTAAACTCTACTACAACTGTTGTGATGTGTCCACGAATCTAGATCACATATTGTTTTGCGAATTTATGTTCCCTTTGAAGTGAATTCTTCGATATTAATCCGGTTTGAAAAACAGGACACTTTCGCACATCCTTCCGTGGAACACGTTCCATTGTTTGCTTGTGCGCATTACTTATAAGAAGAAAAAAAAAACAGTCCATCCCGCGTGTCTTCACACAAAGCGAATTAAAAACAACGCGGTCCCTGCCGAAAAGTTTCCACTCACTTAATCCTTAATTTTTGCAAACAAGTGAAAATGTATTTAAAACTCCAGCATCCTTTCAAACTGTCTCACAGACAGTGGACGAAAGAAAAAAAATAGAGAGCCAGTTGATTCGAAACCGTCACCTCCCCACTTCGTCGAATCCGAACGCTAAGCACGTATGAAACTTGATAGTAAACACTCTTAAGGGGGCTATCCTGCGGAACCCATTCACCGTCACATCGTGTCGGTTGATGGAAAAGTTTCGCCGAAATTCAAAACTCCCTCGGAGCGCGTCCAACAATGCCACGGCGGCGGATAAAGCTAGGGAGAGATAGAGAGAGTGGAGGAGAAGTTTGCAAAAAAGATAAACTAACCGTACACTCCTTTCCGTCTAATTAACTTCTTACACATTTCATTTGCAGGCTCCTGTTCCCCTGCTCCTGCCTGCACGGCTCCCAGTCCCCGTCGTCGTCATCATCCTTTCGCAAACATAATTACCAAGCGAGCAAACATTAATGCGGCATGTTACACCGCATCAGTGCGCTGCTTTGTCTACCGTCGGGACTTTAATTTGACGTTACATCCTGCCGCGGCAGACATGTGTGTATCCTTCTCGCCGCCCCTCCTTACCGGAATGGCAGTAAAATCCTGAATAATTGAGTGAATCCGTCCTAATATTCACCTGGAGTCGTGTCGGTCTGCCTTGGTTTTTATTGCCCGCATGTCTGCACGGCGGCGGGAGGACGGCTGATTCAAGGATAACTCGATGAAAATAATCAAGTCCACGCCGAGGTAACGAAGTTAATGATTCCGAACGGAAGCAGCAGTCCAATCGGCAGCCGCAGCAATTCTCCAAGATGACCGACCGGCCACCACCCGCTCCACTTCAGAAGCGGGCGTAAGCGAAAATGGAAGGATATTTCATTAAAAAACATCAATATTAGCACAGGCAGTGGAGGCACTCAGCGAGTGTGGCGCGACAGACAATGGCTGAGGAAACAAAAGGACACTGGCCGTGAGTCCGGGCAGAGATAGCATCTTCGCCAAGATAAATCCGAAAGGAAATTCGATAGAGGACTTCATCTGTTTTCACCTTCTGCAGGACGAGCGAGTGTGTGCGCCCGGCAAAAGGACCAATAACTTGATTAATCCCTATTCCGAGCACGTTCCAGGGCAGTTTGCTCGAATGCGGCTCTCCTTTGTCGGGGCCTCAAATGTCATGGCATTTCTGCTCCGCTCGTCGTGCCAAGCTGCTGGGGGTCCTGCTTTTTTGCTGCTCCTCCTGCCCCGGCCGCAGAGCATTCGTTCGGCGTGTTCGAACAACTGTTAAATAATCCAATATCCGATATGGCAATTTTTCTTGCGATGTAAGCAAAGGTGTGACAAGGGAAGTTTCTTGTTTTCCTTTTGCGCGCGGGGACGGGGGACAGCCGTATTGAGGTCAGGACACAATGGTGACGATGGCAAATTGGGAGAAGTCATTGGTTTTTTTTGTGTTGTGGATTCTAAATTGAAATGGGCATTCGTGGGATTAACGCTGAATGGCACTCATTTGAAGAGAGGCAGCCGAGTCGGGAGGTGATTTCTTATTTTCGCTTTGATTACCCTGATTTCGTTAGGCAATCACATCTGGCAATTGATCTGTTGTGTGGCTCTTGGATTTGGTCACGTTGTCTGTTTTTTGAGAAAAAATTCCACACACTTACTGGCGGTTGCGTGGATTGGCCTATGCACGTGCCATCATGTAATAAAATTGGCACTCATACGTGGCCATTGCAGTGGCGTTGTAACTTAGCCGGCTCTGGCAAGGGTCATAGAAGTCCCTAGTCCTCGTTGGGCTTGGTTTTGAAGCAAACCGAGGAATGACATTCAATTTAATAGTAAAAGCCATCCTCGCTCCCGAGTCCAAGTGAAATGATTAAGACCCATCGCTGTGAACTTAAGCGAATATTTGCAGTTGCCAGGAACTGCCACAGCTCTCCTCAACTTTGGGGTATTAATTGGACTCGTAAGGTCATTTCGCATACATGCCCTTAGGGCTTGGGGAACATGCAGTGATGAGGGCTCCAGCTTGATTACAAGGATCGTGTGGAAAATTGAACCCAGGCATGCAGCTGTCCCCAAACGGGCACAGGGACCAACCTGAGCTATAAAAGTACACAAACATAAAATCGTTGCTTGTAGCCACGTAGCCCTTGAGCAACACAAGGCGTGGCTAGAAGATGTCCACTTGGTCTTTTCAACGAAAACCTATGCCAACATTTAAAACAAGGAAGCTTCTTCACCAATGATCAGTCACCGAAAAAAACCCGATTGAATTCTCACCGCCTGGTCGCCTGGGGTTACCTGGGTACCTTAGCTGACTCAAGACACGAGGCCCGTGGCGTTGTGGGTATGTGCGATGAAAACAATTTACACGGCACTACCTCTTTCGAGTCACTGACAATGCTTAAAGAGTATTTCCTGTCTAGAGAAAGCTTCTCAAACTTGGCCGTTCGAAGTCGGCATAAAACTGTAGGTCCCTTCCACTCGTGAGAGAACAAAAGCAAGCACAACACGAGTGGTTGCTGAGAAGCTAGGCCCTGGCCCTCTGTGGGCTGTAATGCCACCCATGTCATATTATTCTTTATATGGAACTAAAGTCAGTCATTCTGGCCACTGAATGAGCTAACATCACCAGCCAACATAATTTGGTTCCACAATCAGGAGGAAATAGACGTCGATAGGATATTCTTCGTTCAAACATCAATTGAGGTCACCCCAGTTTTGGCCCGTTCCACTTTAATGCCACCGAATCTTTGTAAGTTCCCAGCACAAACATGAAAAGGTAGCTCTTAATATTTGTTGCGATGTTATTGAATGCTTGCCTCGTAAGTCGAACCATCTAACGAATCCACGACTCGCGAACAGATCCCAACCAATTCAATCAACAAATTTGACTTTATCCTCCATGTCCCAATCCATTCACACTCTCTCTCCTTGCTCTTACGGAAAACATTCCACAATAGTCTAGGTGAAGGTCAAGTCGATGAGTTGCCTGCAGCCCAGCTGTGTGTGCAATCACCTTGAAATGCGAATATTTCACTATTCAGCCGCATTTCTTTCTGTGCTGTGGTTTTGGTTCAACGATCTCGACCACAATGCATCCATGTACCTCGACCTACACAAAGCATTACCAGTCTGGTCACATTTAATGAGGAAAAACTCCTCGAGTGTGCGGCAATTGCTAGCAATGCCTGGCCTCCAAATTTCGCACACGAAACGCACGACTGAATGAGTTTTGAAAGGGAATTGCTTTTCTTTTTGAATGGATTCCATTTGGCGTCTTTTTTTGAAGGAGTTTGAGTTGCAAATGACGTTGTAGATGTCGCTGTTTGGGGAAAGTGTGACGTTTGTGCTGCGAGTTTGAAATCTGCCGGGGAAGGACCGTTGGTGGTCGAGTTTAAAGGGAACTTTTTTCCTTTGGCTTGCATTTACGCCATTAAGAGACGTTTTATGAAGCAGTGTCAGTAGTGATGGGCATAATCGAATGATTTTAAGAATCGAGACTTTAGTAATCGAGATATTTTAATAATAAATAAAAAAATAAATATAAATTTAATAATATAAACACGACATAGTAGATGCTCTGCCAGGGGGAGTTAGAATTGCTAGTACCACAATCAATGTGTTGCTATATGCAGATGACCTAGTCGTACTTGCTGAATCTCCCGAACATATGCAACTGATGACCAACCGCCTGTCATGTTACTGTAAGAGATGGGGATTAAAAATCAATACACAAAAGTCGAAAATGATTGCTTTTACGCGATGTCGAAGAATCCACATAAAAAGGCAATGGAAATACGATGGCCAACCACTTGAAACCGTTAAACAGGTGAAATATTTGGGAGTCAAACTGAATCCAACTCTAAGTTTCAGTAAACATCTTAGAGATAAAGCAAATAGCTCTCAAAGTCTGCTCAACCTTTCGTGGAAAAATGTGTTCTTCAACAAAAAAATTAAACTATCTGTAAAATACAAGATATTCAACTCAGTCGTTAAATCCATCCTCGGTTACGCCTCGCAAGTGTGGGTGGCTGATGAGTATGAAGAAATTGAAGCATTCCAAAGGAACTTCATTAAAAAACTCTTCAATCTCCCATTAAATACACCTAATTACGCTATACATTTAGAAACAGGTCTACCAAAATTGTCAACGGACACACTCAAGTCACAGGCTGACTTCATACTTAAGATATGCAGATATGACGATTCACGAATAGCAAAGAAACTGCTCTTGTACGAGTAGATGAACGCAGATTGGTGGTATGCAAGGTGGCAAACTATTAGTAACGACTGTGGCGAGACTCTACATATTGACGTGCATTATACAAACGAATGAAAACAACACCCGAAATACGTTAAAAATAAAAGCTCGAGTGTCAGAATACTATACAGTCAACTAAATTATGATCTGAACCAAAGAAACTATTTTCATGACTCATTTAGTTATGACGAAATATCTCTGATATTCAAAGAAAGATGTGAAGTTCTTTCACTAAATTGTAACCCCGATAATGGAAAGTTCAACCAATTCTGTACACTTTGTAATCTCAAATCGAAGGAAGACTGCTTTCATATTATAAGTTACTTACTTACTTAAGGTGGCGCTACAGTCCGGGGTGGACCTGGGCCTCAACCAACTAGCGTCTCCAACCAGCTCGATCTTTAGCTAGCTGTCTCCAGTTTCGCACGCATAGTTGGTTGAGGTCCCTTTCCACTTGCGTGCGCCACCTGAGTCGCGGTCTTCCTCTACTGCGCCGTCCCTCGGGGGGGATTCGAAGACTTTTCGGGCCGGAGCAATGGTTTCCATCCGCTCTACATGACCTAGCCATCTCAATCGTTGGATCTTCACTCTTCTGGCTAAATCGATGTCGCCGAACAGCCCGTATAGTTCGTCGTTGTATCTCCTCCTCCACTCACCATCTATGCAGACGGGACCGAAAATCACGCGAAGAATTTTCCTCTCGAAGCAACCAAGTGCTGCTTCATCATTGCCTCCGCGCCATATAGCAGGACTGGGACGATTAAGGTCTTGTAAAGCGTTACCTTGGTTGTTCGAGAGGGGGCTTTGTTTACCAATTGCTTTCTTAGCCCAAAAGAAGCACCGATTGGCAAGAGTTATTCTTCGTTTGATTTCAGCGCTGGTGTCGTTGTCTGAGTTGATAGCGGTTCCTAGGTAGACAAAGTTTTGACGTTCTGACCGAGACGTCGGTGTTGGGTGTCCTTTCTTGTTGACAGCATATATTTGGTCTTACCCTCGTTTACCGCTAAACCCATCTTCGCGGCCTCCGTTGCAATACTCACAAAAGCGCCTTTGACATCACGCTGCGTTCTTCCCATAATGTCAATATCGTCGGCATATGCGAGTAGTTGGACGGACTTTTGAAAGATTGTTCCTCTGGTGTTGGTGTTCGAGTTTTGAACAATTCTTTCAAGAACGATGTCATATTATAAGTATATGCCCATAAGACCTTCTTTGCAAAACAGACATTAACAATGCTTGAAACCTTACAACTTTTAAACGAATGTGACTGGAAAATTCTTATCAGTTTTTTATAATCGATTTATAAATATAGAATGCTGTTAATGACTGAATACATTTGAACTGTAACTTGAGTTTGCACGTAAGGATTTCAAATACAAATTTAAAATTCTGCTAACCAGGCTGACGGCTTAGCCATAGCTTTTAAATTCATATTACATAAAAAACACTCTTTTGTTAAGAATTATTAATAAATTAATTAATTACTTACTATTACTTACTTACTATTTTAATAATCGAATGATCACTCGAATGACTACTAATCATTCGAATGACAACCAATCACTCGAGTGACTACTAACCAGTCGAGTGACTACTAATCATTAGAATGACTACTAACTAATTACAAGCTACTAACACAAGATAACTGGATAATTGTATTACTTCAGCGCAAGAACAAGTAACAAATAGTTCTCGTCGATAATTACTCATCAGGAATGTAGAATGAACATCAGAATGAAAGAAAAACGCAAGTATTACCCCACTACTCGGTGCATAAATAAAAAAATCAACACTGGGCCCTGAAAGGTTGCTTTCGAAGCTGTTTTATTTGTTTCCATCTCAAGAATCGTTTAAAACAACTTGTCTCAAATCACATTCAACCTCCTTACGTTCCTGATCAGTAGCTCTCGACAGGAATTTTTTGTTACTCGTTCTCGCGCTGTTGATACATTAATCGAGTTCTCTTGTGGTAGTATTTAGAAGCCATGCGAGTGGTTCGTAGAGATTAGTAGTCGAGAGAGATTAGTAGTCATTCGAGTGATTGATTGAGAATCGAGACGTTGTCGAGATGTTGTAATAATCGATTATCACTCGAGATATCATTCGAATGCGCTCATCACTAAGTGTGAGCTGCAGATGGCTTTTTGGGTGTCCTTCTGGACGTCTGAGGCTTATGCAAGAAGTCTGTTTCGACGAAGGATGGAGAACAGATTCCATTGGCCTCAGTAAAAAGACACAATCAGCGTCGTCTTCGTGCTTATCGCCGTCTGAGTTGTCTTGTCACACATGCCACCAGTGGACGCCGCTGTCTGTAGATTCTTCAATTAGAAGCCACTCCTTTATTTCAATAATTTAGCAAGCTAGCATCTCAGTTCAGTAAAGACGCCTCCCACATTTTGTCACAAACTCTTTACAACTTCGACTTCCCTCGAGAACTTGGCATGAGCGACAAAATCTTCCTCATTTGCCGCGCATTCTCCCCCGTAAAGTGCACCTAATCTTGCAAAATCGCCTTCCTTACGACCGTCCATCTCTCCCGAGTCCACTGTCGATTAGGAACAATCTCAGAGGACCCTCCTCCTCCCTCTGACAGTTGTCAAACACAAAACTTCCACGCAATGAATTATGCGAGTTTTCAAAACTCTTAATGATTGTTTGAGAACTCATCAAATTCCGTCAAGCAAACTCATACCGAATTCAATGCAATTCCACTTCATCTGTCCGCTGCGAAAAACTTCCCCCGGGCAAACTCATCGCAATCAATCTCGTCGCAACTCAAAGACGGACAACCGCAGCGCTCCAGCTCCGACGACAAGTATATTCCGCCATCCCCATCGCCGAGTGGATTAGTTTAATAAAGTGCATAATTTTCTCTGCCGCCATTTTTGCTAAGGACCTTCCTTTTGTCATTGAGCGCACTCTCCTTCCACTAGAACAACCAGAGCACACCTAGCCAACGTTCCACGTCCGCAGCCACCACGATGAAAATAATCAGAAGAGACAGTTGAGAGACTTTTCTCCCTTCACTTTCTTTCTTCTTCTTCTTCTGCTGCTTTTTTTGTGCAATTCATTTAATGGATATCTCTTAAGGATAACCGCAGGGAAGCTCGGCTCCTCGGCGCTGGGATGCATCAGGACGCAGCTTGGGCGGTAATTGTGTCAAGGTATGCGCGGGTGGGATGGGAACGCGATGTCCTGGCAGAACTCTATTTTCGTGCAATCCCAGCGAGGGTGCCGGCTCCGTGAGTGGACGACAGGATGAAGTGAAAGAATAATGGCCTAGCAAATGTGGATCAAGTGTCAGTTGTGTGGCACAACACAGATCCGAAATGAGCCACTTAAGGCGTCCTAACCTCAGCAGTGACTCTGAAGTGCGTCACGTTTTGGTTGCATAATTTCCATTTCCTTTCTTTCGCATCTAACCATCTCACCTCAGTCGGAGCCGGAGCGGGTGTTGCTTTGGCATTCCTGTGCGAGGGGTGGGATGGGTGTGGGAAGATTTTATTTTTAATTTCCAAAGTAGATCCCATCCATCCATCGTGGTGTGCGGTAGGCGGCAGGCAGGCTCACGTCCCCGGGGCACGAGCGGCAGAGTTACTCAACTGAGTGGGATTTGTCACTGCATTTTCATGCTCCACTTGCTGTCCAAATGATGTGAATGGGTTGGGCGGGTTGAGCTGTGAATTGGATACAAGTAATGTGGCCTCACGCTCCTGTGGATGGAATAAGTTTAAATTTATGCCGAGCGCCGATTGTGGAGGGATGCCTTCTATTTTTAGACGCGAGGGATAACCTTTTTCTCTCTCGTCCGCCTTTGTCTCGTTGTTGTTTTCACCTTTAGGGTGTGAAATGGTCAATAGCAAGCAGTGACAGTGTGGGTGGATGGATGGATGGAATCCCTTTGAGTGGTGGACTCCTTTTTAGGGCGCACCCGAGTTAAGTTGGTTGAAAAGATTTCACTACACATACACAAGAACGACTGGGCGCTCTAATGAGTATTGTGTTATTCACAGTTAAGCCTTTAAATTGTAGTTAGAGGGGGACTGTGTAGGGAACGGAGATTAGCTTGAATGTGCTCGGTGTGGATGAATGGAAGTGTCGAAAAGGGGTCACCAAGTCAACCGATGACTGGAGGCGGAACTGGGAAAATGTGCGAAAGAAAAAACACTGAATTTTGTTCTCATTTTTGAGATGGTGAAGATTCCCCAAGGGGGACGCTGAAGTGTGATGGTTTAGGGGTACAATTTGGACTGTTTTTTTGGCTAATAAGATTGTGTTTTAAATGAGCTGGCAGAAGTCCTTTTTCTTCGTTTACGTTGACTTTGCGCCTGTTTTAGATATACTCCTTGGGGTTGGTGGGGTGTCTCTAAGAGGTATCTTGTTTGTAATGCATTGTCCGTCGTCAGACTTAGACCTTGTTGGCTCTGGCTTCTGTCAAGAGCGAAGCATCTTATTGTGTCACAGATTTGTTATGGTCCTGCGTTTGTACACGGAATCAAAATGTGAACTTTCAAATTAGACCATGTCGGTACCGATACCGATCTACGATAGCTCGCATTGATCCCCAATACTTACGTAAGTCCTTTAACCCCTCGGGGGCATAGGGCGTCAACTACGCCTGCGCGCCGTCTCGTTAAAATTTCTGCAACGCGTTTGAGCTTCCTCCCAACTCACTCCTAAAGAACTCGATTCCTTTTCAATTGTTCTGCGCCATGTTTGCCTAGGGCGTCGGGCTGTTCTGCCTGCCTGCGTAAGCGGACTCCACTGCATGGCGTACTTCGCAATGGAATTGTCTTCGGGCCGTAGGGTGTGTCCAATCCACTGCCACTTTCTCCTTCGTATTGTGATGTTTGTAGGCTCCAGGCCCGTTCTCTCGTGCAATTGTTCGTTAGAGATACAGTTCGGCCAGAAAATCCTGAGGATTTTTCTTGAACATGTGTTTAGGAGAGATTGCAGCTTTCGCGTGGTAATGGTGTACACTTTCCGGGTACTGCATCCATATAGCAGCACCGATTCTACGTTGGAGCGGAACAGTCTTAGCTTGGTTCTTAAGCTGATGACATTGCTTTTCCAGATCGTGGATAGCATTCCGAACGCAGCTTTAGCCTTCCCAGTTCAGTGCCTCTTCGATTAGCCGAGACCACACTTCCCAAATATAGAAAGTTGTTAACTTTCTTGACTTCCAGTCCGGCAATGTTCAGTTGGGCGCGGTTGTCAGAAATACTAAGGGCTTTAGTTTTTGCCGTGTTTATTTTGTTTGCCTCTGCATCTAGATAATGGGCCATCAAATGAAGATCCATTACCCGTTGCGAAAGGAGACAAACATCATCATCATTGATCCCCAATGGGCGATGATATTGCTTTATTTTCAGCAATAAATAGCAATAATTAAATGTTCGTCTTGATGACCATTGTTGTAGCAACAAATTGTCCTTGATTTCGCTCTCTAAGTGCGTTCGCTACCGGTCCTTACAAGCATATGATGATTGTCACTCTATGCGGATGTTGGCAACCCCACGTCTGACTATCGGAACAAATTTTAGATTCCAGATTCCATTTGAGGTCAAACCTTCCCAACTTTCATCGGGTTTCCTCGTCCAATTGTTTTTTACGTCCGCACAGACGGATTTTTTGCGCTCCCAGAAAAATTACCGTTTTTTAAAATTTAACGAAACATATCAAGACTCAACGAAACATAACGAAACTGAGCAAAGTTGGTATTGTTGTCGTAGAGCATAATTTCGGTATATTGACCTAATGTTCAACGTTCAAGAGGGAAACAAAGGAAGAATTTCCAAATTTAAGGATTCCCCACCATGGCGTCGTGGAGTGTTCCTTCGGGCACAGTTTTTTAAAAGATCGTGCTGGCTCAGGATGTTTTTTGGTTGAGGCCCAGGTCCACCCCGGACTCTAGCGCCAATCAAAGAAGAAGAAATTGATCAGAATGTATTCCGATCCAGAAAAATCTTCTCAGACAATGCCATTCGAGGCTGCAGTCTGACTGAACTGTTGCCTCGTCTTAAATCGGAAATAGCTCTGGTTAGAGTCTAAATTCATGGTCATCACTTAAATTACGTACTCTCCCGCTCGCCCGTCTCTCACTTCAACCGAAGCACATATGAGTAAACATCGTGTTTTCACTCCTGCCTTCAGTTTCTTTTTCAATTCACATGGGGACTCACGCAAAAAAAAAAAGAAAACGCCCACTCAGTCCTCTCTCCCACCTAAGCACTTTCCACCCACAGTCCTTATGACAGTTCACACACTACTCAACATCACATCGTACATCCTGAATATCCTTAACGTTCAACGAACCCTCGGCAACATCAGAGAGTCAAGTGAAGCTTAAAAAGCAATACCATCCCACTCACAATCGATTATGTGCCATTTTCATTCCGCCATTTTCAATTCCATTTCACATCCAATTCCCCCCTCCTCGGCCGGCAACGCGTCAGCCACCTTCAACAATTCCCATTGCGTGTGTGTATGCATTTAACATGCCACATCATCACAGAAGTCATATCCATCCTCCATCCCATTTAGACACTCAACTCATCCCGGGCATCAGGGCAGATACATTTGATATCATCCATCCATCCATCCATCCATATTGTGTTCTTTTCCACAGAAGCACGAAAAAAAATGGATTAATCCCCAACTTAACCCAGCCAAGAGGGTTGTACTGTGTGCACTGTTATTTGAAAACTCTCACCTCACCGCCACCCCTCAGACGACCGATTCCTAGATATTGTCAGATCATATCCCAAAGTCTCCCGTCAGCCCTGCACCATCATTTACATCCCGGGTGGTGGAAAGTTGAATAAAACAAATATCCACAAAATACACATTCACCGATGGCATTAGAGGACGATGGGGAAACAAGACAAAACAGAAAACAGGACAAAAAAAAAAACAGGCGAGATGCTTCTGTGCTCCCTTGATAGAGGTCGCCGCACAAGCCCTTGTCACGACGTCAGCCAAGCTCCGCATTACAATACTCGCTCTCGCACCCGAGCACCGGAGCACCGGGGCACTCGCGCTGTCATCTCGTTTCGAGAACGATACAATGGGAACGCCACTGAAGCAACATTGTTTCAGTTTAATTAAAATGCTCGAATGTTAGCATATCATTATGGATTCTCGTGGCGATGGAGTGCGGGTGGTTGTCTTGGATCCTGCCCGTGGCATGCATTATCCAAATTCCTCCGCTCCTCAGTGGGAGGGTTGAGATGCAAGGACCAAACAAAAAATTGAATGTCGCGCGTTTGTCTTGAAAACTTTCTTCGTTCAGTTGTGTCCTTCAATTCGCCGTGCTTTCTTAAGACTTGAGGGAAATGTGTTCTTTTTTCTCGTGTCTCTCTGCATCTTACGCTGTTAATGGATATTCTAACATGCGATAAGTGTACTCCGCCAATGAATACCTCTGGGTTTATGGCTTAATGCCGGTTTGCAGCCCGAGCGTTGGCTTTTGTTTGGTTGTTATGACTCCCGCCCCTCGTGCTCTGTTTACTTTCGGAATATTTTATGAAGATGATAAAGATTGATGTGGAAAGTTTTGTTTTTTCTTGCGGAGGGATGTACTGCAGGAATTTTCGAACAAACAACATTCCAGAAGATTGCCCAGCAGATGTTGTTTGATGCCGGAATAACATTTAACGATCCGAATTGTCTTTGTTGCCACTTGCAAGGGAAGATGGAGGAGGCATTGGTTTGGGAAAGGCTTACGCTTGTTTTTGGTGTTTTCCTTTTTTCATTGCTCCGTCTGTTCTGGAGATTTATGGGAATCTAGGAGGAGAGGAGCGGAAAGCTTTAGAAAAGCCGTTTAATCAGGCCAAGTTTAATGCCAGCGTATCGTCACACTTCAGTACTGAAAGTTGGCGGAGAAGTTGTTGAAATTTAGTCTAAAGCACTTCAGTGGGCATAAGTGCTCTTGAGCAGTAAACAAAAATTCAAGAGATACTTTGGGATTCTTAAGGGTTCTGTTGTGAAATTTATTTCGGTACCGACAATGACGCTATTTGTTGCATTTGATCCCTTGCTATAGGGTAAGTCGTTGTTAGCAGACATCGGTGTTCAGATATGCCATCCGTCTGAAATTTTATTCCGTAGCTCTTGGCCCAAAAAACATGAGTTATCACATATTGTCACATAACCTCGTACCGTTCTTGGCCTTCTTGAGGTATGAACATAATATTTTTTCTAGTTCTTCGCTCATTCCGTGCCAAGAAAGTCTCAAGTACGTCTCAATAAGATTGAAAATGAGGGACAAACACGAGTCAAGACCCAATAGAAATGATTTTAAAGAGATTCAAGGTATTTCAAACAAACCAGTGAACACACCGGAATCGTGCAAATAACTTGGTTCACTTTCGTTAAGTTTCGTTCAGTTTCGTTAAGTTTCTTTAAATCGTCTTAAGTGTCGTTCCCTGTTATGGGAGCGAAATATATCCGCCCGCGAACCACAATTAGTCAAGGGACACCATGATAGACGGGTAGGCTAGACCTTAAATTAAATTCGGAAACAAAAGACTGTGACGAATGGTATACTTATTTCGTGCAGCAAAAGGGATCCATGGTCTCTTCAGAATAAATTCCACTTTTGTACTACAAATCGAGTAGAATGGCACAGTTGATTGAGTGCCTGCCATTGGTTAGAGGGGTCTCAGGTTCGAATCCCAGTTGTAGAGGGTATCACAATGGACCAACAATGGTCTTAGTGTCAACGCAATATCCTGACCTAACCTACTACACATCGATAAAATGAAACACCAGATTTCTCTCGAAATGGATCTCACTTCTTGCAACTCGCTTGCTGCAACCGACTTGATTGAAGTCATTCAGCGTTTCTTTATCGGTTCTTTAATAACACGGGCGACTACCCCTGGTTCCAAACAGAACCCCTCTATTGCTCTCCACCCGGCAACTGTCTGAGAGTACTTTAAAGAAATCGCGTCCACTTTGTCTCGCCTGTTGCACTTATGCCTATCAGACAACCGATCTCTTCCATGAAAAGGACTTGTTATTTCGTGTCCTCTCTAATATTCACAGTCATTTCGCGGACCCCGTCCTTTCACGACGCCATTAATGAAATGAGACAAAATGTCTTTGACAAATTAAAAGTTTCCGCAAGTCAGTGACTTTTTTTTTCGATCGCTCCGACATTCGTTTGAAATAAGTTTCGCAGCCAAGGGAGGAGACTTTTGAATCTTCCTTTGAATTAAAGTGTAAATGCACGTCTACCTTTGGACAAACATTTTCACGAAGCAATTTAAAAAAGTTTTTTTGCCAGACTTCGCCTCAAAGAGGTTGTTGGCTGTTTTATTTTTCGCGGGAATGGACGAGTGTAATTTGTGGACTTGGTGGAGTGGTGGTCTTTAAGTGAGTTATGGACTCGTGAGTAGGGAATTTGTTGCACTCTGTGTCAGTGAGTGTTGCCGTCAGGTGGTTTAAGGGGACAGAGAATGATTCCAATGAAGATGAAGACGTTCGTGTTTATTATTCCGTTTGGAAGCCATAACGTGTCTCCTTTTTGTCTCTTGTCTCTTGTCGCACCATCTGAGACGGCAATCAGCATCATTGAGCAAAGGCGCACTTTGCATGATATCCCCTTTTCAGTTCTGCGTTGCAAAAAGCTTAGACTCACAAGAGACTTCCCGGTGATACCACGAAGATCAACAACTCTTGGTACACTTTGCGATTACTCGTTGGGATTATTTCGTTGCATGACAAAGTTGAACGAAATTTGGAATTTGTCCCTTTTTAACTACTTCTTAAAGGACATCATCTATCGGACGGAATTTTGTGAATTTAACGCAGTCGACCACTCGTATACAAGGCACTTTGTAGTTGTTCTGTGTGCTTGTCAACTTTTGTACATGTCGGACAGACTGACGAATTATAGCGCCTATAATGGCAGTGTACCCGGACATAAACTGCCTGACATGCTTGAAGACACATTTTAAAGCTGCTCTGACAATTAACTTACTTACTATGAAGCCGGCTACCCATAGAGGGTTTTCGCCTGTGCAATTGCTGCCTCCTATCGGTGACTCTATTAAGTGCACGCTGTATTATGCCTTTCAAGACTGTCTCGCATCTGCGATGACTTGGTATACCGCCTTCCTCTTCTTCTTGAATCAGGAGCCATGGATTCGAAGAAACACTTGCTGTTCTTGTCCATGCGCTCGATGTGGCAAAGTCAGTGTAGTAGACGGATATTTGTCTTCCTGGTTCCTGGTTGACAATCTGGTACAGCTCGTAGAGTTCGCAGTTGTGTCTGCTCATCCTTTCGGCATTTCGGAGACGGGACCATATATCCGACGTAGAATTCTTCTTTCGAAGGCGTCAAGAATCAGAGCTGCAGTTTTGCTTAGGCTCCAGCTTCTTCTTTGTGTGGCGCTACAATCCTTGGTGGACCTGGGCCTCAACCAACATGCCTCTCCAACTAGCCCGATCTCTGGCTAGTTGTCTCCAGTTTCGCACACCAAGTTGGTTGAGGTCCTTCTCCACTTGAGTGCGCCAGCTTACGGCTCCATAAAGCACGACTGACAGAATGAGAGACATGTTTTTGATTCATCACCTAAGGAGTTTTGACCTCAGTTGCTTCGACCGACCGAAGTAGCATCGTTTACCAAGGGCGATTGTACGTCAGGTCTCCACTAAGACGTCATGAGTGAAGTTCATGATTGGCTCAAGGTAGACAAACACCTTCACTACCTCAAAATAATGTGACAACTTTCGTTGAGTTCTGATGCTCTTGCTCCAGATCTTGATGGCTTTCTGGCCCTATTCTTCATTCTAATACTGCGGCGACTGCGTAAATCTTCAAGACTGTTGATAAGCTTTGTGTCATCCGGCACAGCAGTGAGCGGCGTCATGATCTCATCTATTATTTAATCGCCCGCCATCTCAGTTCTAGTACCCATCGATCGTATAGCTTCCTGTCGGCCCCAAGATTACAATCGAACTTGAGCGTAAAATCCATTCTGCATCGTTTGAAATCCTCCGTAAGGCTCAGAAATAAATGAGTAAGAAGGAGATGGTTTCCCTAGTCCATGGCGACTATTTTGAAGTGTAAGCCGTAAAAGATAAGTGTGGTGTGGAAATTTTGTTGCATTTCACACATGCTTTCACAATACTCAGGTATGCTCACAGACAGGGCATAAAAAACGCTGTCAGATAAAATCAAGGGGCAAGATAGGAAGAAGTTGCATATCTCTTTACTCATTCATTTCTGGTCAGCCTGTCAGTGTCAGCGTTGTCCAAAGGCTGTGCTTTGGTAATGGATCTTTGGGAGTTCCAGAAAGACTACCCGTAAGCTTTCGTGTCAATCGGAGGAATATCGGCGACTCGGAACTTACTAGTTTTGAGAGTAGAATCACGGCTGTACACACAAGTCCCCTCGCGAATGACATATTTCTTTTTTATCAAAAAAATGTCCTGCTGTCTTCCGGAAGATGGACTTTGAAGTAGGCGCATACTTACTCATTTGTCTGACCTACGATATATGCATGATCTGAGGCTGAGCGCTCCCTTGCACCCTGCTTCCACTCATCAAGACCAAAAGTGGACAAGCATCGTTCTGAGCAAATCAAGTGTCCCTTGTTAACAACGCGTTTAACACCATAAACATGAATATGCTGTTGAGCGCGTACTTAATTTGAATTTAATCGCTTGATTCCTTGACCAGAAGCTTCTCCTTCAATCCGTTTAAGACTCCCAAGCTCCCTCCTCAGCTCCCCCGTTTCATCGGTGGAAAGACACTTCTCGCCGTCGTAAAAATCAAGCAACCCCCTCACTTCCATGCACTACATCGCGTCATAAAAACGCCTTCTCGAAGTGCAAAAAAAAACCTCCGGCCAAACGCAACCACCCCATGGCACGTCATTAAAATCAAAGAACACTCATAAAAATAATCCACAACCACTTAAATAATTAATCAGTCTCCTAGAAGGATCTCCCGCTCGAACGCGCAGAACACACCTAACTCCTCATGTCGTCACCTCGCTCTTACGTAGCGACTCCTTTAGCTTCTGTTAATGGTTTGCGGTTTTTTTTCTTCGTTTGCTGTGTGTTTAGAGCTAACAACCCCGGTGGCTGGCAATGAATATCAAGCAAGATTAACTACTTTAATTATTTATCCATAAGAACTGTGCATCCTCCTCGACAATCGCATGCATTTTCTAGAATTATTACGTATCCATAGGAGAACTGTTTGCAGTTCCTTTTTTTTGGTTTTTTGTTGTGTTTGTTGTTCACGCTCTGTCTCTCTCGGCAATGGAATGTTGAGCTTTTTTCCCCCAATTTCACACCGCATCGCAACCCAATCGAAGACACCCTCATTGGCAGCATGTTTTAATCGATTTTCTTTCTTTTTTTTTTTGTGTATTTCTGCAGTCATCAGTATTGATCAAAACCGAACCAGAGCCAAATGCCGGACAGAACAGCACCGCAGGCTCCGCCGGAGGCGGTGGCGGTGGGGGTGGATCGACACCCGCATGCAGCATATCAGCAGCGGCCCCCACCTCGGTGGGCAGCACAAGCCTTGTGACCGGCATCACCATGGGGGTGAACGCTGCCATCTCGAGCGCAAGCAATACATCACCGATAGCTGCGGCCACCGCAGCCACTCCGACCACAAACGGCATCGTGACCAGCGCCACCGGTGGTGGCCTCATGGACATAAGCAGCGCCAATCAATCAACTGTCACCTCACAGATGATCCTCAACAACGCGAATGCGGCCGCCACCGCCTCCTCGCAGAGCAGTAACATGGCAACTGTCACAACCAGCTCACAGCAGCTGGCCCCGGTCACTGTTAGCGGGATTGGAGGCGTTGGCACCGCCGCCACTGGTGCACTGGCCACATCGTCCTCCACCGGACTCGATACCGCCTCGATTGTGTCATCCATCGTCAGTGGGCTTCCATCCAGTTTGCAGGCAAACATCGCCGGTCCAACTGCCGTCTCATCCAGCACCGTAGCATCACAGACAACATCACAGATTATCGCGTGCTTGAACGCGCCCGCCAGCGGCATCATGACACCATCCATTCAGTCACCCGCCATCTCGCTGGCCTCAGCTCTAGTCCCCATCGATCACAAGAGCCAACCGAAGCGGCTGCACGTCTCCAATATTCCATTCAGATTTCGTGATCCCGACCTACGGGCCATGTTCGGGGTAAGTTTCAAGCGCCTTCTGCGCCTCTCAACAGCAATAGACAGTTTCAACTAGACAGTGTATCTAATAGAGTTACAAATGTTTTCTTTGGGACTTTTGAATGTTTTGTTGCATTCGGAGTTGAAAGAACCTTTTGATTTTGTTTAGTTAAACTAGTTTACTCTCTCTCGCTCTTGATTGTATACCATTTTGATTGTACTCGTATATATTGAAAACAATTTTCTTTTTTCTTTTTTTTCATTTTTTGATCGTTCCTCCCTCAACTGAAATAATCGAAAAAAAAAAAAAAAATCGAAAAACAAAACCAACCCCTTGATTTGTGGTCGTTTTGCATCCGTTTACACTTACTCCCTCAAAATACAAAACTGAAATGTGCCCAAAAACCAAATAATTAGCAATTTGGAACAATACTTGATGTAGAAATTATATTCAATGAGCGCGGCAGCAAGGTATGTATCGTTTTTCGTTGACTACTTAAACTAAAAAAAAACATCCTTAATCAATGTTTATTATTCAGCAGAAATATATTTTATTCAGACTATTTTAGAGTAGCTATAAGTATTTTTTCTAGATTCTGTCTGTCTGTCTGTCCGTTTTGAAGCAGCGAAAGGGAGTCTTTTTTTCGGTTCGGTTTGGTTTGATGGTGGAGAATGCTGATGGAGGACAAATGGAAACTGACTGCAGACGTTTTCAAAGCAGTTTGTGTTGATAATTGACGGGGGAGTGGGTTAAATCAATCGAACAATGTCGCGTCAAGGGTGTACACTGACTTGAAGTTCGTCTTTAAGTGCTAGGGGAGCTTTCGAGAATTCAGCCGGATGCACAGACACCCCGGCGACTGCGTTCAAACACTCCCACAAATGCCTTCAAAGCACTACATTCCTTGTGGAAAATGATTGATATGTCAGAGGAATCAACGATAGAACAAGTTCTGCTTCAAATTTTAAACATGTGAGTCCTTTCGCGGATTTAGCCACTTTCTCAGTCGACGTGCCTTCAAATACTCGCGCAGATGCCTTCAGAGCGCAGTCTTACTTATGGAACACGAGTGATTGCCAGAGGTAACAGCGATGTAACAAACACTGCTTCAAAATTAAGGACTAAAAGAATATCCATCAGGCTGAGGTACAAACAGTTCTTGTGACCAAAGAGGTCGCGTTGATGTGCGATTGCAGCTATATTTCTACAAACCTAGTGACTTCTCAAGTCGACTTCAAATATCTCTATGCAAATGCTGCTTCCGACTTCACTGGCGACCTTAGAAGGACGTTTAGACAAATGCAGGGAATAGGTCTTCCAAATGACATGAACGAACTTATCAGATAAGCAGCCATATCGCAGAAGAAAAATGCAAAGCTCCGACTCAAGTTGCAAATAAACCTGAAAGCCTGGGCGGAGAACGTCACAACCTTAGGAGAAATAATAGAACACAGAGCGGAGTTGTTGTGCTAGTGGCAAGACATGCCTCGGAAGTAATAAATGCTGGTCAGATAATGCCAAGATGACCCATTCTTTGCGAGATGATGAGAGGATCAACGAGAAAGGATTCAGATTGAATGATTCAGATCATGTGCTGTACTCTGCAAATCGGATCCACATCGAGTCTCTATATAATTCACTGAAAGTGACATGAAAAATATTACAAATTAGAAAATTTGCAGTTTAAAATATTTGCTGAGTTCCATCTCAGATTTGGATGAATCGTTCTGGATAACACTGGCCAACCCAAGATTTGTTTTCTACGTTTTCCTTTATTGGGTGTTTCTTTGGCCCTGACTATGAACAGAATACTGGGAGATGTCTAACAGATCTTGTTTTCAATAGTTTAAATTATATATACAGTCTTATTATGTTGACGAAAAATTAAAAAAAAAATAACAAAATTGCTCTTGAACATCAGTAAATGATCGCTCCTCGAAACAACGACTCGATCTCGTTGCAAAATCCAGCAGAAGTCTGCCATCATATGTGAGTCCGAACCTTATAACGCTCTTCCGTTGTCCAAAGATCCTGATGGAATCTTTCACTCTGCTACTCACACTAAAATCAAGATTGTGTTCAAATGCGAGTACAGAAGTTTTTGCAAGTTCGATAACATGCACTCAACAAGCTCGACATGGTTGTCAGAATCCTTCCTGGCTAAGAAATTTCTCATAACCATGGGAAATTAATTTCAAGCTTTGGATTCGACTTCAGTTATCGATTTGACAAAATGAGGATACTTTACAAGTTGCCTAATAGGTAGCCTATTAAAAATACCAGCTTTCAACCTTATCTTGGAAACTTGAGTCAAAGAAAATTCAAACACTCGCCACTTTTGTGAAGTTCCATTCATTATGTCGACCTTCATATAAAGTATTGGAAGCATGATGCTGTATACGTACGTTGATAACATGTTTTGTACCGACTTTAAGCTCTTCCCGCACTGGGCAAACTTTTGTGATCAAAATGATAATATGGCTCGATAACAGAGGCTAGTACATACAATAAATAGACAAAATAAACGTCAATTGGGATGCAAACAAAAAAAAAGAGGAAACAAACAGCTTATTTTTTGCTGACCAGTCATCTGCTCGTGCTCTGGATTATTATACTTCTTACAGTAGTGCTTAAGTTCAATTTGCAAGGCGCATTTATACAAAAATAAAACAATCTTCTGTGGTGATCGACTGAAATAACTATAAACATAGTTCTTCGAAACTAAGTGATATAGATTTGATTTTATGAGATGCTATCAACCAGAAATCACATCGGCTACGTTGATTAAGAAACCAAAATAATCACATTTGTCGTGCTTGGAATAGTCTCGATGAACTTGCAACTGATAGGAGCAACCCAGGCCCTCGTGTGTTTCAACTAAACCAACACACTTTTCCAGTGAAATCTCGAGCAATCGTCAGTTTTGAACGTCAATTAAGCATGTCCTTAACTGGTGGGCACCTCAACACCTCATTTATGATCGTCCTTCGTTCGGTTGTACCAATTTGTCGTTTTTAATGTTTCTCAAATTGGAAATATGTGGTCCCTGTCCCAGCTATTTACGTTTGATTTCATTAACATCCAAGTCGAAGCATAATCCGATGTTTGGCTTTTACATCGGACTCGATGTTGGTCATCAACGGTTTCAGCACAAGTGTGGAAAGCTGAACTGGGCTGAAGCGAACGCAAGTAGCGCTGGACTCACTTGACAGCTACGTAGCAGTAAAGAAAAGAAGACAAAGCACAAAAGTACAAGAGTGCAAGAGGAGTTCTTTAATTTTATCCAATATTTGATTTCTAAGCTTAGTAGATAGATAAATCATAAAATTAACGCATGCCAGAAAGAGGAGTTCCCAAAGAGGGAAAACAGCCCCTTCGAGAGAGTAGATCTGGATGCAATGTTTGTAAATTGCGTTGAAGGCATTGCAGGCTATAAAGTGACTAAAGTCGACCCCAGCTCCAACAGATCCATCGTCTAAGATAAGCATGTCATGCAGAGCTCATGGACAACTCAATTCCGTCCCCAGGAATTTTCGAATCAGAGAATATGGTAAAAAGCACCAGAGAACGGAAAGGTGGAGAAGGACTTTAGACAACTACTAGTGTGCAACTGGTGGCAACTAACTAGAGTAAGATTTGTCTAGCTGGAGAGGCCTGTTGGTTGAAGTCTAGGTCAGAAAGGATCCATGTCAAAGAAAATACATTAAGAAGCACTACAGCATCTAGAAAAATCAATGAAAGTACTCCTGTTTTCGTCCATAATTCTTGCATTTGAACAAACTCAAGGAACGCTCCAGCAAATGGTAAAAGTTGAACGAAGCTTGCATCAGAAAGCACAAGCACATTATAGAAATACAAAAATAACGACCAGGTAACACCTTCTAGCAACTCTCCACCACCATCAATCGCCAGGAAAAAAAGACTTCCCACTCCCCACACCTAATTAAGATTATTCGTAGATTTATCTAAGTACCATATATACATTCATGACAAAAAAAAAATCAATAAATATTAATAATCTTTCATTAATTTTCCATTAAACCTTAAAAGCAGACCTAAATGCCTTAGAACTAATAAATGCTTCTTAAAATAATCAAAAAATAATTAAACTTCCATCTCTTGCTTCAGACTCGACTTATTAAGTTTCACACACTAAATAAGTAAAACCCAATGAATGTATATATAGACCAACACTTAATTTAGATAAAAAATTATAAATGAACAGATTCGCTTAAAAACAATTTGCAATAAAAAAAACAAACCGAAAAAAAGCAGAAACAAAATCGAATTAATGTAAAATTGTGTGTATCTCTCTGTAAGTCTGAGATTTGGTATTTTATTTAAGGACACAATTTAGTAAGGAATGCGTTGTTTTTTGTTCTGTCCTTTGAATGCGTCTTGGTTGGTTTTTTGAAGCGTCAAGGTTTGGAAAGGAAATTTTGAACCGTTTTGGTGTTTTTTGTTTTGTCCTTGTTTTTTGAAAGTAAATTCCGACACGACTGTGTTTTATGCGATAATTTTAATGTTTAGTGAGTTTTGTTCGAGAAGGAGCACGGAATGTGAGTTAAATTCGATTAGTTGCTTGGTTTGGCATAAGAAGGATATGAATTTTGTGTTTTTTTTGTCAATATGACACGATTTTAATCAAGTACGGAACCAGTTTTTCCAGAAAAAAAGACAGTGTCGTCGAATAGTTGTGGACCATTTGGTTGATGCTAAAGACCAATCGCTATATTTTTGGACTTGGAAGATCTCCGAGGAATTAAGCCCTCTCTCTCTCGAAGAACCAAGATATGTCTTTGCAGTCCCAGTCCTGCTCTATTTCGCAAAACCATGGACACTAACTACAGCGGACGAGGAGATTTAAATCGCCCTCATTTCTTTGAAGTTGTATGTCGCTCATCTCGTTTTACGTCACCAACAAACATGGCGGATTTTCTAAAAGCTTGTATACATTATTCTTGGTGTATAACATTGAAAGACCCTCCTCCTGCTTCAGACACCTCCAAAGTTCACGAGCAGCATCCTCAGAAAATCAGAAAAGAGTCAATGTCACAACAACTATAATAAACTTGGCAAAAGCAACCACTTTCTCAAACAAAAAAACAAGTTCTTCCCCAACTTTTGATCGACACTGTCAAAAACTACGCATCGACAAACAATTTTTCCGGATAAACAGCGTCACGATGGTTTGCTTTTTGTGAAACGTCAACCCATAACTTATGCATCTCCCCTCCTGGGTGTGTGCAATTACAGTCGTTCTTGCTGTCAGTGTGCTATGAGCAGTCATCAGTTGTTTTGGTGTAAAACCATTAAATATTCATCGTTTGCGCACGAAAGCAAATAGCAAATAGTTTTGCATAAGTTTCCGAAATCGGTTTACCGTAAGTTTCAAAGGCAATCGAATTCTTTTTGCCTCAAGGACACACTTGTGCCACTGAACTGATCCATATTTAGAGCTCGTCGAGCTGGATTTTCTCAGCCTGAGCTGGTAAATAAGTAATTTGTCGGGAAAGAAACACTGCAAGTGTGCATGCAAGAGGACAAGAGAGAGTCCCATCAAAGGGTCGTGCGGGTAATTTATTCAGTATCTGGGGCATTGCATGTTTGTTTGAAGGCATCTACAAAGTTGAGGCGGCGACGATGATTCATGGAGGCCCAGTTATCGAGTTCAAAATGTGGAACATGAGTGCGCCTTTAACTGGTTTGCAAGGTTCAAATATTTTTCTGTTTAATTGCGGCAACTGAGAGAGAGGAGAGTTGGCCCACCACTTCAGTCGAATAATTGGCTTTTCCAAGGACTGTCGGGCAAATGCCTTTCTCTGGAAATTCTTAAAAGATCCTTGAACTCTTTGACGAAGCAGTGGCCTCGACAGGAAAAATAAAGACGACGTCATCATGCGTTAAAAAGGACTTCCTTCCACTTTTTGGTCGAACAATTCAAATTAATCGTCTTTCCGAATGTCAAAGGACCTCCTTCGAATTGAATTGCGTAACATTTTTGTCGGAAAATTCTTGCGAATCCCAACTGGCATTTGCGGAGGCTGACAATCTCCCCCAGAATCCATTGAGCAAATACACAAGCACCCACGGGACCCCCGCACAAGGTAACACACAAAAACCTGCCCAAAAATAGAATAAGCCCCGGATTCACGCAAAAGTTGTAATTCGTAACTTCAACAGTATTTGCGCTCTCAAAGTTCAAAGATTCACGGCAAATAAGCAGCAACCGCCAACACATGCCGCCGCACAAGTGATGCCACGCACAAAAAGTGCCCGCAACTACGATCCCCTGAGAGGCCCCCCGAGCTAGTAGTGTCACCATCTGAGGCAAGTGGAAATTAATTTCGGCAACAGCCTGTGATAGTTGACTCAGTGACAAGTCGCAGCCGCCCATCTCAAAGTCATGCGTGTGTCAATCCGAGGATGGGCGGGAAACTTTGTCACTTCAAAGTTAATATTTTCCCTTGGAAAAACCCCAAATCAAATAAAACCCCCACTCATCGTACACATCTGGTTCCGGTTTACTTTTCTGATAAGCAAAATTGCTCCCGAATCACATGGCATCGCACATCTTGAATGGAAGTTACTTCGTCCTTCTTGAATTTGCCATTCTGTCTGGGGGGGGGGGGGGGGGGGCTTTTGTCCCAACAGTGACACACCACCGCCATCGTCATGGCGGCGTGTTTAATAAGTTAAAACTTTTGACTTTTCACTCGAAAACGAAGGCGTACACAGGCAGCGCCACCCTCTCCTGCGACGCGACAACGACGCCGGAGTCGGCAAAGA
The DNA here is from genome assembly GCA_916610145.1 of Eristalis arbustorum. Classification (NCBI taxonomy): domain Eukaryota; kingdom Metazoa; phylum Arthropoda; class Insecta; order Diptera; family Syrphidae; genus Eristalis; species Eristalis arbustorum. Next base: position 5,484,167 of record OU744318.1, read on the forward strand.
GAGTGCTTTTTAATTTTGCAATTAAATTTTTGGTGCGACGGTTGGGTTGGGATGACGGCGTAGGCAGGACGATGGAATAAAGAACGAATCGCAGCACACTAATTCCATTTCGCTCTGTAAGAGAAATTTAAATGAAGATAAAGACGTTTGCATAATGCCCGAGCGAAATATCCGTCCAGGATGATTTTCCCTCTTTTTATTAGGGCATTACGACGACGAAGGATATCACGGGCACGACGACGATGATGACGAGAAAGAGAATAATGATGATTCCGCGCTGTCATTGGCGGACGACGTAAATGTAGCGAGCAAATAGGAAGTATGAGCGTAAAATTTTATGAAACTATTAACATTTAAGATGATTTCTGCATGAGAGTCCAGACGGTTGTGTACGAATGCGAGTTAATAAAACTAAGGACGTATGCAAGGATCTTATATAATTGCCACTTTCCCGCTCTGAACCCGGCCAAACGCGCCGCGCCGCATCGAATGTATGAACATCCATGCTGATGATGATGATGCACTTGGGCTGGTCTCCAAATGGGGCTTGGAACGAATTCCTTTCACCGAGTAAATTAATTCAATAGACGAGGAATTTTGTGTTATACCAGCTCCCTCACCACTGTGAAGGGAAATGTTTCAAAACTTTTGTAATCCCAGACGCAGGTCTATTATGGCAGGAGGGTATAATTTATGGCCGGGCCCCCGTCGAAATGGAATGCAAAGCGAGCGGGGGCGGATGTAGCTTCAATTCAAATTCATGAAGTGAAAAGAATGTCAGGCTGAGTGTGTGTGTGGAGTACGTGGTGCAGGATGTCTCTCTGAGGATCCTTGAGAGCAATTTCGCAACTGTTCGATTCAAGCAACTGTTGCTAACTGAGGGCATTCGACGAGGGTTGGTTGGGGTGAACTGGAGTTCGGGAAATGCATTTGATTTTGAACGTCGTTTTGGTAGTGAGGACTCTACGATTGGACTTGAGGCCCAATCGGTGAACCACATTGGCGGACCACTAGAGATGCAGTAAAGTGGGAAGGTTTCGATCGCCATAATTCAGATCAAGCCCAGGTTCAGCCCGGACTGTAGCGCCAGCCAAGGGAGAACCTCGTAGAAAAAGAAAGAAGGATAAAAAGTGGAGGCTGTTTTGACAGAGAAGGGATGTTATGAAGTGCACGTCGTCCTCGAGTGCCCCAAATGTCGGTCTAAAGCGGGATTATCAGCTCAATTGGTTGAACTTCCACCCGGTATATGATCGTTTTCGACGACTTCTCCCTTAACTCGACTTAATACAACTCTGAGTTAACTTACACACGTACTTGTGGCACCGCGGGTCCTTATTTAAGAAAAACTAAGCCAAACACTTATCGCGTAGCACTCAACACCCGGCTCCGGTCCCGATGTTCTGTGCTGATATGCTCACAGCTTCAGTCTGAGTTGTGAACGCGTAGTCGCTGAGCACAGGAACCTTGTAGCGCGTCCTTTTTGTGCCAAAATGACAACATTGGCTATTGTTCAAAAACTAAAAAAAAGTCTAGTGGTGACATTGAACTGTCGTGGGTTTCATAGACGCTCACTTGCGCAATTACTTGTTGTGAAAGAGGTGCACCCAAAAACTGACTGAATGAGTCGGAAAATGATGAGAATATCCGTTCCCACCGTATCTGCAGAATGCCTTTCATGGGAGCTCCAAAGTCTTTCTGACCCGACGTACTTACTGACAGAAAAGTTAATTTGAAGCTCTCAAAAATATTAAGTTAGGCTCCTTTCCGGACCAAGTTAAAGCTGATCTCAGAAGAACCTACGCAACTCTGTAGCTAAACAAGCCTGACCTTAGAGCACTATGTGGCGCACTTGCAGGCCACTTCAAATGCACCTACCATCATAATTTCTGATCCACTAAAGGGATCGCGTAGGTAAAGCACTCACTAATGATCTCCAGGCCACTAAATCCTCCGCCATCGACTGCCCAGGTTTAACCGATCTTAACCCGTTCACCTCGTTCTGGGTCTGCCAATGGGATGCCTTTCTGACGGAGTCACATTAAAGGCAGGTTTCGGAGGACGTGATGATGGGGACATTCGTGCGACGTGTCCAAACCATCAAAACATAGCTCTTTCCGTTCGAAGATGTAGCTGCTCGCGATTTTATTCTCTCGGTTATCGCCCAAATTGCATGAACATAGGTGAGGGTTGGACTTAATACTGAGTTGAAAACCGCAGCTTGGCCTCGACACCAAACTCGGCATTTCAGCAACTACCATCTATAGAAAATGAAGTCTGTAGCTAAGACAACTGTAGGCCCTGTGCGCAAAGGAGACCATGCAGACCTTCTCATCGAGTGGCCATATCTGAACTCTAGGCAGATAGAAAACAAGCAATTGAATCGCGTTTACATTTACAGACTATCAGGACATCCCATCTGAAGAAATTATAAACTGTCTCAAGATAGCTTGAAGTTCTGGACAAAACAAGGGGGTAAAGTAATGTGGTCTCAGTGCGTGACTCTATTGTCACTCCTCCTCTATAGGTATTCAATTCAATGTGGCGAAATATGAACCTCTCAACTAAGCTGCAGTAGGGAGCTCCTGGTGATTTACAGAAGGAATGTGTCTAGCGTGGAACACAAATCGACGTTTTTGGGCGAGCAGAACTCATAGTAGATGATGCCCTGCCCAGCCCACTTGCACGTCAATCATGGCTTGTGTTCAAAAACATATATTGACAATTATGTGTGAAATTCAATTTCCTTCGCATGAGCACCACACCACGTTTACAGAAGCCCAGTCGTTGAACCCAATTTTGACCAGTTTTTGGCATCAATTGGCCGAGATTCCACCTATTCCCGTTCATTTTGGGCTCATCTAAAGTTGCCGTCTTGTTGGTATAGTCCAATGAATTAACGTAGCCCCAATGAAAGTAGTCTTATGGCTTTAAATCACATAAACGAGGCGGCCATGTGATGGGATGATAAATTTGAAAACTTGCAAACGTTGGTCAAGTGTGTTGATGATTTGCCTAGAGCCCTGAGCATAAATGTCAAGGCGTCCCTATTGGAAAACCTCGTACAATATTCTATGGTCCACATAATGTGAGCGAAACGGATAGAAGACACATAAAATCAAATGCCCTCTAGTGTGGACTCCGTAATGATCGAAAAGGACACTTATGGGCATCTGAAATGTGATACATTAATGGTGATACGTAATGGTTCTTCGTATATGATATATTTGGGTGGCGCTACGGCCCATGGAGGGTCAGGGCCTAGCTCCTCAGCATCCACTCGTGTTGCGTGCTATTGTTCTTTCACGAGAAGGAACGTACAGTTTTATACCGACTCCGTTTGAGAAGCTTTTTCCAGAACATATTGTCAGTGACTCGAAAGATGTGGAGCCGTGAAAATTATTTTTGTCACATAGAGCAAGAATCGAACCTACGACGTCGACGCACATACCCACAACGCCACGGACCACCACCACTGTGCTTGCATTGGATCACACTAAACCATGTTCCCTTCAAGTTGTCGCAAGTGATTCACATTTTTCAGTATCACTTGAGAAATTGGGTCGATTTTGTTATGATTTGAGCAGCGATCCCCAGACGGAAATTCGGTTCATGAGGCTGTCTTGCTTTAACTGGTGCAGCACAAACTCATTTCTGTTTCTGTGAGCTGCTTAGTGCGTGCCTATTCGAAGCAGTGCACACATGAAGGTTACACCTTACAATGTCCATGACTTTATCGACATTTGCGAACTGATCCCTCCTGAGCATGGAGCATGGAGCATCATCGAAATTATGACAGTCCAGTTCGAACAAAATAGAAACCTCGCAATGGACGCAAACTGCTCTTGGCTGAGCTGTTTTTCTGTGATTAAAGGGTGAATGCGACAATCACGAACCTTGACCGAGTTTTAGTCAATTCCCTTTAATATAATATAGGTGGCGCTACAGGCCGTGTGGGTGCTATTGTTCTCTCACGATTGGAAGGGACCTACAGTTTGAGAAGCTTTTTCCAGACATAAATACTCTTTGAGCATTGTCAGTGACCCGATAGAGGTCAGCAGTAAATTCCCTTCAATTCGGTTTAAATTTCACCTCCCCGACTGTCCAACAGTGAAACTCCACAACACCCACCCAGAGGATGTACAGATCTCGCACACCCCTTGCAACAAATGGAAAATTTCCAACTTCATCTGTCATCATTTGAAAGCATCCTCCCGCACGTCAGTCCTAGACTCAAAGCCTCACCCAGAGCAAGCCTGTTGACCCCCCCGTCCTTCCACACACGAGAGTCTGTGAACGAGCTTCTGACAACCCTTCACGATGTTAATGTCCCCAGAAACCGTAAGGACATTAACCTTCGAACTGTCTGTCTGCATTCCTTCAGCTTCACAATTATGCATGTGTCCAGACCGAGACGGGCGCCCTCCGTCCTCCGCACCCAGCATTCCATTATTTACAAGACAAACTCCAGAGATTCTCTCTTTTAATATTAATAAAATAATAACTCACTTGTATCCTTCTATTTTCTTTCATAATTTGTTTGTCTTTCGTTTCTGAACCTTGGTTCACAGTCTCTCGCTCGCTCTGTCTCCCTTTTACATCATCACAGCACAGTGTAGTGGCCCATGTGTGTGCTTACGAGTTCGGCTTTCTGCCATGTGCATGCTCATGCATTTCAAATAACACATTCCCTTCCAACCATCAATGTCAGGACACCCACACCCACACCCACACCCTCACACCCGCTCGCTCCATTCACCGGGAGGAGGTTTATGAATATTCAATTGCTTAACAGTGCATCCCACAGAGGGGTCCCCTGTCAGGGCTTCTTCCTGCTCTCGTCCACACAAGAGAACACCACTCTCGGCTGGCTGTTGATAATCTTCAACTGGCAGCAGGACCGGAGTGTGTGTGGCCTGTGTGCCCTCTTCACTGCATTGAGGTCGTGTCTCGCAGTCGTCTTGAGTCCGTGTAGGATGTTGCCTTCACAGGCAGAGAGACACATCCACCACACCCCCGTCACCCAGTCAAGTGTCCTAGAGATCATGTGTGTTGTGGGAGCTGAGACTCCAGGTCGATTGTCCTCCTTGTTCCACATTGCATTCGCAGATTGAGAACGTGCCCAAATCAAAAGCACTACGTCCTGCTTTCAATTTACGGGGAACATGGGAAAATTAAATTCCTCAGCGCGAGGCGGAGGTGCCTGCAACAAAGGACCAGACGTCGGACGGTGACGTGCAAAAAAGTTGGAATGCCCCGCCACCCTCCTAATGGCCCCAGCGTACTTTCTCATTAGCTATTCCCTTTTTTGCACGATTATCTATCAGGAGTCAATTTACCGGCGGGGGCTTTGTTTTACGGCACAATGATAGGGAGCAAACGAGGAGGTCCTTATCGCCAAGGGACATACATCAATTTCTTCACGTTGCCATGCACTCCATCATCAGACAGTGGATGCGGAAAAAAACCCACCGGTAGCTGGAGTTAATATTTCATACGAAAAGAACATCCTTATCCGCTCGCCCGGTGGGTTGACCTCTGTGCTTGGATGCAAATAAGTCTGCCGGAGGAGCAGCAGTCGGATCCGCACACAAAAGCGCAGATATCCAAAACCGAGAAAAACACACCCATTCAGTGCTGCTGGGGAGGACGAAATGTGCATTAGAAAAGGACACACCGAAAATTTGCTAACAAATCTCCGTGGCAGCCGACTAAGGAGCCAACCAGCCGCAACAACCAAAAACTTTAGACATATCCTTGAACAAATGGGCAAACGAACGGGCATCCCACCCGGTTCCCCGAGAGAGATATCGAAGTTCTCCTGGGGAATGCGGAACGACGACAGTGACTACGATGACAACAGCTTCCCCCCAAAAAGAAAAAAAAAACAGGGATAAAGAGACTGGGAAAAGTTTGTGTTGTTCTGGGCGCTTTTTTCGGATCGTTTTGCTGCACAAAAGATTAATCTGTAGAATCGTCCATGCCACGGCGGAAATGGATGTTCTTTGTCACATGTACACAGGGATCCCGACCGAGAGAAAATAACATGCTTTCGCATTCCATTCCTGCTTTCCTTTTTTTTTGTCAATTGCTTTCGAAACTGTCTGGATTAGTTCTTCAAGTTTTTGAGATCGAGACGGAGACTCAGTCCATTCGATGTGTGTTTTTCATGGCATCTGGAATGGGATTCTTAACAGTTAAGGAGATTAAATGCTGCAACCGAACCAATAGACATGAGTTTACATTGTTAAATGGTCTTGTTTTGTTTCGATTTCGTTTTGCCCGCAAAACATGAAACGGAAAATTGTTGGGGGGAGAATGTATGTGCTCGTTCAGAAGGATCGGACGGATTTGCAACGAGAACATGAAAGAACGTCGGTAATGGGCTTTATGACTGCTTAAACGACTTTTATTGACTCCAAGTATGTCGTTAATTAGAATTCAGAATGAGTACACAACGTCTGGTGGGGGCTTAAGAGGATTGGGGTGAATGGCGAAATTGACAGGGTTAGAGGCTAGACTGACTTGTCTGGGAATCATGTCTTGTTCGTCTTGTTCGTGGAATGAAAAGTCATTTTTTATCGAATTGCATTTAAGGCAGCTAGACACAGGCTTGTGGCAATCCAAGGCCACTGTGGTGATGTCACTTTGAGACTCTTAAACCATCAGCTGTTTGTCTTGCTAAACATGGAACGGTCTGGTAAACATACTTACTCAAAGGCTTTTAATCTAAAACTCTGAGTAGTACTTTCCGGACGGAGGCCATTGTTATCCGGTTGGCTGTTGCCTCATCCACTTAGTGGTTCCAAAAGTTAATTCAAAGAAAACGTTTACCATTTATGAGTTGAATTTCAGTCATTTCAGAACCATACGAGCTGTTTTCAATGACCTAGAACTCTGAGGACACGTCTTGTTAAGTGGTGATAGTCTGATTCCACCAGCAACAGATCATCATCTTCGCACTACGAATATCCGCCTTAGGAGTCGATTTTTCGAGTTAGCCTGACTAGATGCACTGATGGATACAACCTTGCTCCTCACTCGATTCACCAATGGAATCATTTATGACATCCATGATCAACCTTCAATAGACTCCACGAGACTCCAATTTATATGGCAAGCAGTTTTCCTGATTTTGTCTGAATCTAAATATCTGCTTTCGTCCATCACAAATTACATTTCCAATACGTCCTCAGTGTGAAATGCCTCCAGATCTTCGGTCTTCGAACTTTTTTAGATCACGTGGTTCCTTGTCTGCAGAGGAAGTAACAACTCTCATATTTTCAACGACGTCGACTATTTTGTTTGTATTTTATCAAAACAAATAGAAAACCGAGACTTCCTGCTAATTCTGTTCCTTCTTTGCCTAAATCAATAGGCCCCATGAGTGTCTCTTCGAGTTTTTGACGAACGATTATATCGGCCTGCTCGCGAAACGTACATTGGAGTAGCGCTACAGTCCGGGTGTACCTGTTCCTCAACCAATATGCTTCTCCAGCCGACACAATCTTTTGCCAGCTGCCTCCAATTTTGCACGCCCAGTTGAATGATGTCCTTTTCCACCTGGTTCCGTCAACTATTTCGTGAGCGTCCTCTATTGCGTTGTCCCAATGGCCAAGATTCGAAGATTTTCGGGCCGTAGCTGTGATGTTCACACGCTATACATGACCTAGGCATCTTAAGCGTTGTATCCCTAGACGATTGACTAGTCTCATGCAAACAGCCTATTCTGCGTTAAATCTTTTCCTCCAGACGCTATCAAAGCAAAGAGGATCAAAAATCACATTTCTTTCAAAAAGACCTAGAGCTTCCTTATCCGCTTTTAATAGCATCCATACCTATGCGCCGTAAAGCAGGACTCGGATGATGAAGGAGTTATACAATGTCATCCTGGTCTTACGAGAGAGGGCTCTATTACTCAATAGCTCCATGAGCCCAAAGAAACTGCGATTGACACGAGACAAGACAAGATTCTGCCTTTATGTATGATACTGATGTTGTTATCCGTAATCACTGTGAAGCTGAACTGCGTAGACGAAATCCTTGACTACCGCGAAGTTGTTGCTGCCCATTGAGACGTTGATATTGTGCATCCTTTCTCGATGGCAGCATGTACGTACTTAGGTTTGCCGTCAGTTACCGCGTCAGTTGGCGGCCTTCACTTCAAAGCAAGCAAACGCTTCATTGACGGCTTACTTTGTTCGTCCAATCACGTCAAGCATTTAAACGAACTTTTGGAAAATTGAACCTTGGGTGTTGACGTTTGAGTTTCGCACGATCTTCTCCAGGACGATGTTGAAGAAGTCACTGTGTCGCCTTGCCTTCAACCATTTTTGACATTGAAGGTCTCGATGAATTCGTTGCCGACCTTGATAGAGCAGCGAGAGTTCTCCATTGTCACCCGATGCAACTTGACGAGTTTGGCAAGAATGTCACAACTAGACATAGCGTTGCATAGCTCGTGTCTATTCACGCTGTCATATGGCGCCTTGAACTCGCACTTCTTGGGTCTTTTCTAAGATCTTTCGCAGTTTGAAGATCTGGTCTATTGTGGACTTTCCTGGCCTGAAGCCTCACTGATATGGACAGCGGAACGTACCAACTACAGAGTTACTATATGTTATTGTAGTAAGCTGTGCCCCGTGGCGTTATGCGTTGACCCCAAAGCACTTCACGGCCCCAACTCCTTCAAGTCACAAACAACGCCCAAAGTGTATTTCCTTTTTAGAAAAAGCTTCTCGAACTTGAACGTTCGGGTTCGGCATAGAACTTTAGGTCACATCCACTCGTAAGAGAAAAATAGAACGGACAACACGAGTGGTTGCTGAGAAGCTTGACCCCTTGCCTCTACGGGCTGTGGCGCCCTAATATCATATCATTGTAGTAAGTTATCTCAATTTGGAAACATTCAACAATTCTCAAATGGTTCTTGAACCAAAATGAAACAGGCCTATTAAGCCGGATCCAAAAAATTCTGATAACCTTATATTTCAAACGGCTTACTGATGAACTGAATATTTTTTCTGACAGCAACCAAGAACAATAAAGGTAAAAATCAAACCATCTAAACCACAATAAAAACAACCTGCTTCAGTAAATTTATCTCCCAAACTGAAGTGAATTTTGAAAAGAGAACACCTAATTTTATTGCAAATTGTTTTTGAGCGAATAAATTTGAATATAAATATCCTAAATTATTGTATTATTTTATTTAAAATTAAAGAATAAACATATTGTAAAAAAAAGTATTTCTTATAAGCATATTTAATTTTATTTATTCAAGTATATTTTAATCAAGTATTACTACATTTATAATTACATAATTAAAAAGTTGAAAAAACAAATTTGAGTAAAACCTAAAAAATGCATGTATCTTTGTTCTGTCCTTTGCATGTAGGGATTCGGTTTTGTAACCTTCGCTAATAGTAGCGATGCGGAGAGAGCACGCGAACGTCTTCACGGCACTGTGGTTGAGGGACGCAAGATTGAGGTGTGCATGAACATTTTTTACTTAAATATTTACATTATATTAAAAAAAAAACAAAAAATATATATATTAGGTCTATAACTTATTATTTGTGCGGTTTGCCAAGAGATGGCGTTGCTTGTATTATTCCAGTGGAATATGCATTGGAACGCTACTTTGAATAATACTGTTGTACATGTTTTTCTTAAGTAAATGTTTAAATTTTGAAAAAAGAACAGCACGAATTAAGTTATAGACCCAATATAGAGATATAGTAAAAAAAACATACATATACATATATATTTACTTATCTTATAATCAACAATAATTACATAACTTTTTTAGTTTTGATTTTTGTTTATTTAGTAATTTTTGATGGAAAATAAGAGATCGAAGTGTGTGTAGTAAATGAGTACAAACAAAACAAGTTTTGTTTGAATGGCATTTTTTGAGAATTTAGTGATTTCTGTATTTTTTTAAGTGTGTTTTGTTTTCTGTGTCTACTGTGAAACAAATAAATGATGTTTGACTGAAATGAAGGTCATTCGTGGTATGAGTCCTTCATTTGGAGGTGGGGACTACACTTTTCTTCTTCTTCTTGGATTGGCGCTACAGTCCGGGGTGAACCTAGGCCTCAACCAAAATGCTTCTCCAGCCAGCACGATCTTTCGCCAGCTGCCTCCAGTTGCGCACACCAAGTTGGTTGAGGTCCTTTTCCACTTGTGTGCACCATATAGTGCGAGGACGTCCTCTGTTGCGCTGACTCTTTGGGCCGGAGCTGTGGTGTCGATCCGCTCTACATGACCTCGCCATCTTAGGCGTTGGATCCGAAGACGCTTAACTAGGTGCATGCCGCTGTACAGCCCGTACAGTTCGTGGTTGAACCTTCTCCTCCAAACGCCATCAACGCAAACAGGACCAAAGATCGTACGCAGAACTTTTCTCTCAAAACAACAGTAATTACATTATCACTCCACTACACTTCTGCGACGGTAATTACATTCCCACTCAGTGAGCAGAAAACTACGAGAACCAGAACCTTTTTTCAGTCGGTTGCGATAGTTGAATATTTAAAACTATTTTTGGTCCACATCATCACGTCTTCCGAGGCGACTCCATCAGAAACGCGACTCCATGGCAGAGCCAGGACCAGATGATCAGAGCATGTCCTGAAACTCGCTTGGTCGCTTCTGTGATTCCTGATGAGTTAGAGTCGACGGCGGAGGATCTGGAGATCTCTGGTGCGTGCTTTACCTTCGCGACTCCTTTAGTGGATCATGCGGATCGGAAAATGATGATGTGGATGAGGATGATGATGTCTGAAGATCTCAGAACATTATGACGATTTTTGGCCACCAATTGCAACAGATTTTGCACATTATTGGAAATGTCCTGCATTTGCTCTCCAGCAAGGGTGATGTCAATGTTGCCACTCATCAGGCTTGCAGTTTGCAGCACATCCATCGGAAAATGATGCACTGTTCTTACAAGGAAATACTTCAAATACTCTAAGTGTCGCCCAGCAGAAGCTATCGACTCTGAAACGGCGTACTGTCTGAGCTCCCAGATGTCTCTTTATCAGTAGAGTGGAAATGGAGTCTATGTCTGCATTGTTTTTGCCTTGTAAGCGGGAGCTGTGTCTTCTTGGAAGGTTCATAGTGTCAGGAGGCTTCAGAATGTTCTCTAAAACACTCGTTTGGTGGCCTTTCAAAGAGGTTTTGACACCTTTTTCGCAAAACTCTAGGGACTATCCTCCAAACCGTCCCATGGGCTGGTTGGCGTCCCCTTGAACACTCGGAATGACCTCAGACGCATGTCGTGATGACCAAGCATGCATAAATCCTTTCATTCCCTTTGTTGAATACCTCTTGAATGGCTAAACAGGTATTTCTGTGACCGTCTTGGCCAATTCCATGATTCCAGGGCCTGAAGCTTAAGCTTGTTGTACCGTGGTTGGCACAAAAACATTGCAAGAATTATAATTTGTTTATTTTCCTCTCACTTCCTCGTTTCAAGGCCATCAAGGGCTGTAGCTGCTGGAGGTCTACGAAGCGATTGACAAATTGCGCAGCCTTGCAATCGGCTGTAATTGGCACGGAAAAGGGATATCATTGCTAATCAGTATTATTTTTTTTTTCGAGTGGACTTGAAGGCTCTTAACACTTTTCTATCAAAAATCAATCACGAAATAAGTTCTACGCAGCTCCAGAGTCTATATTCACCTTAAGACTGTCAAAAATGGTCCTCTGGACACAAGCCTTCCAGTTCAACAAATACTCTTTTAACGGGTACCTAGTGGACGTCGTGTGTTACACAACCCTACCGAGTGACATCAGCCAAAAAAGGAAGGCTCTTGAGAGGCCCATGTCCACAACGCTTAAATCAAGTACACCGCTTCTCTGGAACCTCCCTTGCTCACCATCGTCGTTAAATCAAGCGAGTAAATCAGGCCCACAGCAAAAGTACTTGTTGAACAAACAAAGCCAACCAACGTTCATCAGAGGTAGTAATTAATACAGATTCCATGGCTTGCTACGTCCATCCCTGCGCCGTCAACAGGACGTTCCCTTCACGTTGATCGTCGTTAACTCGTTTTCTCTCCGGTCACTTGATCATTCGGTTTAAACGCCCCGCGTTCGTCCACCTGGCGCGCCATCTCACTCAACAAACGCATTTAAATCGAGATTTTATTCCCTCTTCCGCCTCCAAACTGAAGTTCCATTCAATTATCCTCATACTCCGAATCATAATTAACCACTCAAAGGTGGCGGTGGGCTTTCGCTTATTCCGCTCCTCCATATCCTTTCCAAAAAAAAAAAACGAGAAAAAATGAGAAAATTAATTCGTTTGGGTTGTTCAATTGTTTTTAATTATTTCTTCCTCTCGGCGGTGCCCATAAACTTTTTGGATGATTGCCATCGTTCCGAAATATCCACTTCCACCAGGAGATGCATTTCATCATGTGTTTTTTTTCCTTTGTTTTTGCTCGCTCTCGTCAACAATGACGAACTTTTGCCCGGTCGAAGAGAAAGGTTTTGCGCTGGAAAAAAAACCCCGAATACGGTTACCTACTGCTTTGAAAGTATTAATTATAAGCGTTGCGTTCAATTCAGTCCGTGCGTTCGTTCCGTGAATTCGCGCAATCCAATGGGGAAGGATGCCCTCCCGCTCCGCCTCCACTCGGGCGGGGTTCGTGTTCGTCGTCGGATTTATTATTTTAATTGCTTGTGGTGGTAGGGGGTTGTCTGATGTGAATTCTGGGCATGCAACTGCACCTCGAGCTATTCTGTTTTATTTTGCGTTTTCGCCGACTGTACATCGACTGGTTGGAGATAATTACTATGCACTTCTTTTTGGAAAAAAAAACGCAGAGTTTTAATCAATTTAGAAACCCGGGCTTTTTTTATCTAGACAGATGATCTGGCGTGGAAAAATTAATTCGGGATTCAAAAAAATGGCATCCTGTTCCAAATTAAGTGATGGAGAAAGGAAATCCAATTAGAGTTGGTGCGGGGCCGATGCTTTTTTTCCAATTCAAATGATGATCAAAAAAATGAGTAACTCTGATTGTTTTGAATTAAAAATTGAATTTGCGTTGAATTCATGCGAAAACTAACATCGGGCGACAGTTGTTTTGCAGACCACTTCAGGAATCAATGACATCAGCGCCAGATTGCAACGTCACCTTTGATCAGCCTTCACTCCGTTGCATTGTTCTGTGAAAAGCTTTGTCAGTATAACCAAGCGGGCACTGTGTCAGCCGCAAGGCGAATCTCAAGTTTTGTTTTAAGTTTGACCAAAAACACTCAAGTTCCGTCCGTTGCGGACTGTAGTGCAGCGGAAGAGAACTCCTCAAAAATATTATACTGGCGAGTGTCTCTCCCGCGGGAAAGTATTCGTCTGGCTTGCACCATCTCAAGGATCTTGCTCATCATGGCGAGGACCTTCAAAACGAGGCGCGCTTACCGATGCCGACGTCCTCGAGGAACGAGAAAAACACAAAGACGATGGTTGTGTTCTGCCGAGAGTTATTCGAGAGGTGACCGGTATTCTTTTAAGTGTCTGATTCATCAATGTGGCACTGGTACCTGTCGTCTTGTGTTACAAACGATAATGGCACAGTGTTTGACAAATTACGATGCTGCTACTTATGCTGATCAGCAGTCACAGTCGAGGCAAAAGCACACAACGATCATTGATCAACTGCACTGCACATCAACTGAGCCAAAAAAGGTGACGGCAGTCGCGGCCGTAAAAAGCAAAAATCAACCAACTTCTGCTACTTTGGCTGAAGAAATTCAAACGCTGCACGGCTCATAACATTTTTGACAAATATTAAACAAATGACTGCGTTTAGTTGACACTTTCTTTACAAATCGAGAGAGTGTGAACTTATATTTGAAAAAAAAAATAAAACAGATGAATCTAGGTGCTTTCAGTCATTAAATTCATAAGACGATGTTTGAGCGCAGAGGAGTCGAATCAAGATAATCTTCACTGAATTCTGCGATTCTTAGGGCATCATAGACAAGGCATTCGTTGCACAGGTCACAGACTCTAAAAACTTCCCACCAGGACCCACCAATGCATAATTTAGGATCCAGCTTAGGTGGCTTCTAGGATACTATGTCCTACTTCTGTACTGTGCCTTCGATGGTTTGGTCTCTGTATCGGAGATTTAGTCCTCCTCTCCTTCTCTAAACAGGACACTCAAATTCGATGACTGACCTTGCCATGATGACAACTGCTGTCAATGATGTGGTTGAACTGTTCCAATCATTGTACAGCTCAGACTATGAATTCCCAATATTACCTTAGGATTTTGGTGAGATTATGGGCCAGAAATGCTTGGTGGCCCGTGGCGTTGTGGGTATGTGCGTCGACCACAACCTCACCTCCGTAGTTTCGAATTTTCACGGCCCACCTCTATCGAGTCACTGACTGAATTTCTTATCTAGAAAAAGCTTCTCAAACTTGGCCGTTCGGAGTCGCCAACAACTGTAGGTCCCCTCCACTCGTGAGAAAACAATAGCACGCACAACACGAATGGTTGCTGAGAAGCTAGGCCCTGGCCCTCTATGGGCTGTAGCGCCACCCATTTTTATTATTATTATTAAGGGAGTTTGTCTAACTCCACGAATGACATCGTAGTGGAGATCCAATCATTGTGCTTAGGCGGAGTACAAGGAAATGAGTGAGTAGTGGTTTCTATCCCAAAGGCCAAGATCACTCGCCTCGTCAATCGCCAATCGACTTCTGCTTGCTTCGGCTTAACTTGAAATAATCGCGTACAGTGTGCGGCTGTATTTAAAGCTAAAATCAAATTGTTTCTGTACAAGTTCTGTTTCAAATTACAAAATTAACACACATTGTACCCAATAGAAGGCTTCCACCGACAACTTAGTCGCCCTTGGATGCCAGCCATATGTGTGTGTCTCGTAGAGCCCTACCCTGACGGGATCATTTTTAACAAATGTGACCAACAAACTGCCCTGCTAAACGTCTTCCTCTTTCATTAAAATTCTATCAATCAGTTCGCATAAAAGCTACAGAAAAAACGTTCCCTTCAATGTAAACTCCCCTCCCTAGACAACGGCCCCCCATGAGGAATTCAAGCCTCTGTGAAATTGATTTTGAAGTGAAAGAGATAATTAGCCAATTTAAACGTGAGTGCATGCTCCAACTCGACCAAGACCACACCGCCAGTGGCACCTCATTCGAATGGATGAAGTGATTCGGCGTGTTCCCTGCGTCACTTCAAATTCAAAACCGCAAAGAATTTAGGTCCATAAATTAGAAAGTGTGATTGCACAGCCCAATTGAAGTTATCGTCTGATAAGTTACTTTATATGGGAAACCGCATCACTCAGTTAAGAGGTGACTAGGTTTGCTCTGAATTGTGTGAAGGTTTGAAATTGCTGGTGGAACAACATGCCAAATGCTTGTCATACATTGTGGTTCATTGAGTGGAAGTCAGTAGTTAGGCGTGTTGAGGAGGGTAGTGGACATTCTAGGAAGCTTAGGCAGATACTAGACTGCTGGTGCATAGGGAGGCTTATAGCCGTCAGGAGGGCTGTGTTTTAGCACAAATCGCGGGAAGAATTTGACAGGAATATCATCAGATCATGGAATGTACAATTACCGCCTTGTCGCGCTGCTGTACGACTTTTAGATTTGAATGTAGTACACTCAGCGATTTCAATTAAAGGCAGTCCAAGGAAGGTAAAAATGCAGTAACTATCTGTATAACAAGTAAAAGTATTAATTAATAATGAGTGCAACCTCCAGACATGGTTATAACTTCGAAAATCCAATCAACGCCTATTTGGATGGCCTGGAGTGGTCAGTCCTCCACCGAAGCAAGTTTGGGCCCACCAGCATAAACATGACGAGCAAGATTTCCTCACATGTTTTCGATGGGCTTTAAGTCAGGTGAACATGCTGGTAGAGTAGCCACGCTCAATCACGATTGGCCCGCTAAGTCTTGTTTGAATTAGGTTGATGTTCCAAAAAATCGATCAAAATTTCTTCCAACAGAGTTACATAATCTTCTGAATTAATTCAGTCCTACAATGTTAGCTTAAAACAGAAGGAGATCACCAAAGTTCCACCTCCAAAGTGTCGCTTAGTGAAGAACCTCTAAAGACTTCTTAAAACATGCCAATAATAATTAACACCGTCTGGTCCCTCAAGATCGAACTTTTTTTCATCCGAAAAGATAACGTTTCTCCACTGTTCAAACCAAGTCATGTGTTCTTTGGCAGCTTTAAATGCTTGCGTAAGAGCTCGTTGACTTCAGATTTTTACAAACGAGGCGATTCCTACCAGCTAGAATTTGTTGTACCCTTCGTTTACATATCGGCAACCTAAGATCGTTCTCCCTGGTTCGGGTTGTAATTAGTTCCAATTTAACACCATTGTCGATTGCGGAAGCCGATCGATTTGATTTAAAATCTTTTAAGGACACCATTGGACATAGCCGGCTTCCGTATAAGCAAGAATTAGCGCGATTTCCGCATCAAAAATCATTTTTCCTTCCCTCATTCTAGCAGTTCACTTGTAACTTCCAAAAATTCAAGAGTTGTATTTAATTTATCATTCTTATTATTTAAACAATTATTTTTGATTCCTATCAAGAATCCCCAAAATTGAACCCCTGAGAGTAAACACAATTAGAGAACGGCGCTTCCCTTGGACGTAGTTGGCCTCTTGGTTTCCTCTTGAACTTATTCACTATTGCTTGACAAAACATACTGGACCGACACACACTTCAGCAACGCTTCCTTATTATTCAACTGCAATAGCGTTCTGTGAAAAACCTCCTGCCTCAACCATCCGAAATGTCGAGTCTTCCAAAACTTGAAGCAAAGTCAATGGTTTTTCGTTCCGCATCTCTGGAGCTTGGTGTCATAAGCTCTTCGACATGAGATCAATTCAAATCGAGTCCCATCGAATGCTAAAAATTAACCACATTTGAAGGAGACATCGGTTAATACTTCTTTGAGTTCATCAAGAATGTACCATCTGCTGGTTCTAGTCCACTTTTTATGGATAATCGTATCCTACGTGCACTATGTGGATCTGTTGCTGCTCTACATACGACTGGCGATACTAGACGTGGAAAGGCGCACACGGCACTGTTTTAGAGATGTGCCAACTCTAAGCTGAACTTTCTTAACTCGAGTTGACCCAAGTTGGAATTGAAGCGAACAGGGTTGCAACTCAAGTTGAGTAACTCGGTTTCAAACAACAGAATTTACGTATGCTCTCTGTATGGAAAATGATTTATGAGTTGGTTAAAAAACGAATTGTATTAAAATAAAATTTAAATGTAAACTTTGAATGTCACTCGTGCAACCCCAACCCCATTTTTTATGGACCAGGGCCTCAACCAACATGCCTCTTCAGTCAGCACGATCCTTAGCCAGCTGCCTCCAATTTCGCACTCCAAGTTGTTTGAAGTCCTTCTCCACTTGAGTGCGCCATCGGCTTCGTAGTTGGTTGCGTTGTCTCACTGGTTCGGAGTCAAAGATTCTTCGCGCTGGAGTAGTGTTGTCCATGCGCTCTACATGAACTGACCTCGCACGGCGTTGGATCCGTGGACGGTTGACTAAACTCATGTCGCTGTACTTTATTCGTTTCATTTTCGATTCACCAACTCGGCTTGACGTAAATTCAAATCGGTTCAACTCGGTTTGGACGTCACTCGGGTTGACTCGGTTTATCAACTCCAGTTGACCCATCCCTGCACTGTTTAACTTCGCTTGAGGAAAAGTGATCAAAGAGGACTCTTCACTGGTATTCAGCTCCCGACCGAGATGGAAGAACAGGAGGAATGTGCCCAGAGGCAAGACTAAAATTGTTATTTAGGCCAACTCCACGATGACCACAACTAGATTCGAGTTTGATCAATCCTCGAACAAACAGTAGGTTGCCCTAAATCCCCTCTAAGAGCTTGTGGTACCCAACGGACGCGCTGATACTAAGACTATGTCCGTTAAATCTAAGCTGATGCAAGAAAAAACCAACAATCGTTCGTGTAACACTGAACCCTCTAGAAACAATTTGAGTTGAACCCTCGAAAAAAGAAACTAATTGATGAAAGATAACATATGCCCCTGTCAGTTAATTCGCCAATATTGCTTACAGCAGCTATTCCAAGCAATTGCCAATAACAACCAACGTTTGAACGACCCCCACCTGCAGGCGATTTTTCCACCAACACAATCCCGAGGCTCTTTGATGCCAACAACACCAGGAATCCATCCCCCAATCGCCTGCGGAGGAAACATGTCATTCTCTAAGCCGCCCTAAGCTCTCCTCGAAAGCCATTCACTGCAAATGGCTCTATCCTGAGTAGACACGATCATTTCGAATAGTTCCAACCACCCACCCCCACACACACACCCATCGGCATGTAAATTGATTCCGAATAGATTGTATCTGACATCAATGTCCCCACCTAGAGCAATCTGTTTCTGCATACACCGTCATCGCCGTCGTCGTCTGTGTACAGTGTTCGCTATCTCAAAAGCAAATATCCCTCAAGGAAGACTGCCACCCATATCCTGGCGTACACGTCGCCACCACCATCCGCCATCACCTTGCGACCTGCAGCGTTGCTTTTTCGCTCCTTCCCCTTTGCCAGAGAGGACGATGACTTCAATTCAATCATACATCACTTATCTGACTCCGATGTGAAAACATTTTCAACGTTTCATTTCCTTTCTTCCTGTCGAAGGAACACAGCCATCCAGCCGCCAGTCGACGTCTTCTAACCAAAATCGAATAATGGCTCCACGAAACCGCATTACACCTGAAACACCCGCACCTAGAGGCGTCGCGTCACCCCCACCATCCGTCGAAGAGTGTCTTTGGGCGAGATTGCACATTCGACGATGATACAACATACAGCGCCTCGCCTCGTCGCGGATTCAATAAAGTCACAGCACACGCGACGCGACCGGGATAGGAACGCAAACGCGCTGCGAATACGTAATTTTGCAAACAAAAATTGATCCTTTCGCCAGAAAGTTCCGCACCGTGGGGAAGGGGAACTAAAACTGCCAAGTAACACCTAGCCAGACGTACGTACGTGTGGTGGGGGTGGTAGCCTCTGGGTGCTGAGCCATAAAAGTTCCGCTATAAAATAGAGCATCTCATGCGAGAGTTGAATTTGAATTTGCATTCGAGTTCGCTGCCATTAACGGCTTTGAATGACGGATGGAGAAATAATGGCTGGCAACATTAATGACCGCTGACAGCAAAGCTCCGCCGGATTCAATTAAACTTTTCCCTCGTCCGTCGACCGTGCGACTTGAAAATGTAAATGCAAGTGCACCCGCCCCCCGGCCGGCGATGCATGGAAGACATCTTGGAAACCAGCACCACACCGCACCGTGTGCAGGCGGGAGAAAAAATCCTCAGGATAAGCTACTTTATCCTTGAAATCCCTCTTACGTTCTCTCCGCCCGTCTCCCACCAGCGTTAGCCAGCACCTCGGCATCCTCGACCCCAGCCGCAGGCTCGGCTGTGTAGAGAAAATGCACTTAGTCCAAGTTATTGCCGCTGTGCTGCACAAAAGCGCCCGTCGGTGCGAGTATCGAAACGATTTTATTTTATCCATAAAAGTTGCTGATATGAGAAATAACACAGAACATGCATGTAACCGGGCTTATTTAAAATGTAAATGTACTCCGCTCCGTGGCGGTGCTGTGCTGCTGCTTCTACTGCTGCTGCTGGTGGTTGTTGCCTCCTCTGGCTGTGCCGAGGCATTAGGGGCCGTTTTATTGAGCTTCGGTTAAGCCGGCTTGCGAGGCCTTGAATGGACCAAATTTAGTGTGGAATTTCACAATAAAATACCGAGCGGTACGATAAATGCACTGTTACTGGGGGGATAGAGCCGCGAGAGGCTTTGGACGTGAGGCGGCTGCTGGCGGGATCAACATACAATCGTGTTGGTTTTGGGGTTTCCTTTTGTGGGGCTTTACTTCTTGTTTCGTTCCTTTTTTGCGGATAGAGAGGAGTCGCTGTTGATTGTGGTGCGGTGATGTGCGGAAAAATTTCGGATTTCACTTCAATGGAGAGTGATGGGGCTGTGTTTAGCGAGTAATATTTTGTGTGGGAAATAGGCCACTGAGTGGTAGTTCGGTAGTTTTTGTTGGCTTAATTCGAAGCGGTTCCCTGGTTGGATTAGTTCAATGTGATGCGTGGGTTTTTGGGTTTGTTTTTGAACGACTGGGGGTAGTTGGATGGTATTTGAGGGCGCCACTTAAGCTACTTTGTTTGTTAACATCGGGGAAAGGGAAACACAACGCATATTTTGTGAAGCGAAATGAATGCCTCATCAAACAAATGGATTGTTGCGCGGATTGTGGATAAGTTGGTAAGGTAGAAGGGTATTGTTTCAAGTTGTACCCACATTCCGAAGGTATTTGTTTTGTCGGAGAGCTTAGCACGCATTCCTAGGGGCCGCTATGAGCTCAACAGCGCCAGCATGGGCCAACTAAATCGCTTCACTAAAAGCACCAACTGGTTCCAGTGTTAGAAGAAGTCAATCCGCTTGGAATCACAATGTGCCTACTCTGGCCAAAGTGTGACTGCCCTTAGCAGTCAGCTACTATAACCTAACCCAACCTAAAACGCACTCAGATCCGGAACATTCCGTGGTTCAATAATGTAGGATTTCCCAATAAGGACTGACTGACTTTTAAAAACTAGTCGTTTGTCGCTTCAAATGGTCCATCGGTTTCAATGCTTGAGTCAGCTTGATCTTGGATGGGTTTAAACCAAGATCCCTACGCAAAGTACGTAATTATGTGGTCGGAGCGATGCCTAATTCTTGAGAAAGGCGTGCAATTGGCAAATTTGGATCGTTTTGTACGGACGCCTGAATGGCAGCGGTATTTTTGACACTTTTACCAAGTCATTGTCTCATTGACACGGCAACATTTCACAACGAATACGTAGACTCAAATTTTTGCACTTAACTTGTTATTGCCCGTCTACTAGGGCGAGAATGATGACCGGAAAATGGGTCAACGCTCTTAAAAGTGCGGTCACCGACTCCGAAATGCGGTACAAAATTTGCACACGTTGCTCAATCGTGTACTCTACCACGATGAAAGCGTTGAGTTTACGAAATAAATTGACAGTGATACTTTGATGATTAGTGTAAAAGTGCGTTCACAAAGACGACGAGTTTAAAGTACAATCAACCCGTTGTGTGTTAATGACGACCAAAATCCTATGTCTGGAAGGGTGAAAATGTAACGATCAAATTCCTCAGTCCTTATATCCGATTTTCACTATATTTCGCCTTGCTTGTCCACACAGGGGTTGTAAATGAATTAGCGCAGTACCACTGACCCTAGGCTTCGTTTAAAACTAACACATATTAGTTAATATACTCATCAGGTAGTAATCTGAAAAAAGAAATTTAAAGCAACACTGGCTTCTTTATTCAGCTGGTACTAACGGAGGGAGGGACTTTTAAAATCATCCAACATAAGTACAGTGGACTCTCCCTAAGTCGAACTTTCTGAAGTCTAATTTCGAACTTGTTTGCCATATTTCAGCAGTTTCTCCCCAACTTTCATACAAAAACACTTTCTCTTAGTCCAGTTCTTTCTAACTCGAACAATAATGGTATCCCGTGAAAAATTCCTAGCCAAAGAAAAAGTACTTTTAACTGACCTCTGCATCGGATTCTACGTCAACGTCTGCATTCACATCATGTCGTGGTCGAGATAAACTTATTCTACTCAGCTAGGAAATTTCACTCTTCTTTTCTTAAATAATTGAAATATTTTGAGAACCTAGTCCCTGAAAAAACCGAATGTCAGGCAGGGATTATAAGTCAGCAATCTACTGGCAGTTCCGAAATAGGCGGCTGTGTCAGCGAAATTTGATAAAGAATTTTTCTAAGCTATAAAAACAAGACTTCAAAATTTACTTTTAAATTTTTAAAAAGACTATTCTAAATTTAGAGTGTTTCTGATCCCTTACCATAATATATATACAATATGGGTGGCGCTACAGCCCGTAGAGAGTAAGGGCCTAGCTTTTCAGCAACCACTCGTGTTGCGCTAACTATACAATTTAATGGCGGTAATTAAGTAAATATTGTTGGTATGCCGCTTGGTATGCTTTTATTATCGCCATATTGGTGCTGGTGCGAAAGCCTATGGACTGCCTGACAGTTCTAGTGTGTCCCAAACAGGACTACTTATAATCCGGGAAACATGTCGTCAATGTACAAGCAAATATCATACCAAAATAGATGGTTGCCTTATGTTTCGATGGACGAGCAGCGATCTTCGTTCGCTACACACAAGCTTATAGAAGAATGCCATGCTTAAATCTTCAAACTAAAATATTACTTATCTGGGTTCTAGGTGACATCCTCAGTGACATCCCAGGAAATAAAAAAGCGAATAGGCGACGAACTAAGTACGCAAAGATCTTCCCTTCATTGCTCACCTGCAGAAGAAGTGTACATCTCTATATAAGCCGGCAAGCCTAATATCCCTACGGACTTCCTTGTAAGTGGGGGTTCTGCGACTGTGTATCGATTTGATTCCCGATACGACAAAGAAGGAAAAAAACATAATTTTCACGACCCTACATCTTTCGAGTCACAATAAGCAGTGAAGACTAATATCTCTACGCACATCCTGGAACTAGTAAACCTCAGATGGGCCAAACTGAGAAGCTGTACAACATCAATAAAAAATATGTCCTGAGTATAACCGATCCTAAACATACGATCTCCTTCGACATGATATCACTAGATTGGTGGCAAATTGTACAGGACACTGACTGATAGCAGATCATGACGTAAAACTGGGTATCCCACACAACACACACGGTTGCAGTTGAAATAACACTGTCGAGAGTGAGACGTTAGGCTATTTTTTTCCATTTTTTAGTCCATTGTGATACCCAGTGCCATTAATTTGATCCCAACGGCAAATGGTGTCTGGACCCGATTTGAAAACCAGATAAAAGCCAGATCCTTCTTTCACTAGGACTCGAACCTAAGACTTCTATAACCAAGTGCAGGCGCTCTACCAACTCCGCTATCCAGTCTTTGAGTGAGACCTTATTTGTTGCTGCCCGACCCTTACAAGAGCCAGACAGCGACTACCAGACTAACTGCTTCTTCAACTCACTTCAAATCTCTGACGTTTGTCACGGCGCAAAAAGCAAGGTTAAGAGTCACTATCTCGCAAGGTCTGCTTTGTAAGAAAAACATTGTGTGCGGAGCTACAGTTCGAGGTGGACCTGGGCAGGAAGCACTTTCATCTTTTGTGACAATTGCGCAGTCTTGACTAACTTGTCTTGTCGTGTCTACTTTTTCTGAGTAGGAAAGCTTTGGGGCGCATCGCCATAAGAAAACGTTTGAAGTTTAACACCCCCTATTCTGGTGATGTGGCCACAACTCACATATATCTGTGATGGGAAAATTGCGATTGCACCCATGGAATGGTGTTTGTGTCATTCTCGCTCTTAAAACATCGTAAAATCTATTTGAGATTTGTAAGGACAATGCGAAGAGAGAAATCCTCACAAATTTATGAGAAAAATCACCCGCCTCTCCTCAAATTGTTCGCCTCTTTGTTCAACAAATGTGTTAATTTTTCCTTGTGGTGTGCTCCGACGTTCATTACAATTTTGACATTTTCTGCGACGCTCACAAGTGGCGACGTTGCTAATTTTTAACTGCCCACGCTTTTGCGAGGCAGTTATAGCTCTGACACCTCATAGACGCATGGGAGATTACGGGTGTAAATTCCTATCCCTTGCGACATCTGCGAGTGTTGTCTCAATTCACAAGTGCCTTCTAAAGCATCCTCCCGTCTCCTTGCTTAGACAGAGCAATGTCCCGGCAAATCAACGTCATTCATCACATGCATCGCCTGCAGCCCATTCCACGAGGGGTCGCTTCAAAGTCAGTTCAGACTTCAACCCTCTGCCCAGGTTGCAAGTGTCAGGCCATACGTGTCCATCGGTGGCCTTATCAGAAATTCATTTCACGATTCCTTCAGCAATGAATCGCCCCCCCTCCCCCCCCCACACCTTCATCAGGTGTTCCTTGTTAACACAATTTAAATAGTGCCACCTATAAATTTTCACATTCAACCAGGCACCGCTGCCACCGGTCCGGACGTGCGCGAGGAGTTAAAAGCGACCTGACGCTGATGGTCACATCCCGGCATGGCATCCATTGTGCGCACACATTTTTATCAGCGTTTCCCCGGGAGAGATAGATATTCGCACCTCGTTGCGCTCATTTGTTGTATTTATGTGTACCGTGCAATTTACGAGGTGTATCCCCTTGCATTACGTGCAGTTTTATGAAAAGAATAAATATCCCTCCATTGCGCGTGCATTCACAGCGCGACTCTTAAGCACTCAAACGCAACCCACTATCTGCCTCCATTCGGTGGCTGGGATGCATGATCCTTAGCGTAAAACAAAGACACCGAAATGAGGATGCGGAAGGAAGGGCGTACAATAAAAAATAATTTACGAGAACAATTTTTTAATTATATCGGAATTATCTGCTGGTGCTGCTGCAGTGGCGGTGGGGTGCACATTCGCGCCTGTCCGCCTGCATACCTGCGACTATAGCATGCGGGGATAACTTTTTCAAAGAACCACCGCTCTGCTCCACCTTCCAGTCAGTAGTTACTGAAGCAACAAAAGCTCCTTATTACCACAGATTGATATTTACTGCCAGCTTAACGTCGAGCTGTAGTTGCGGTTGCAGCTTGCCGGAGCTGCTGAAGCAGGATAACAACCTACAGTGGATTATCAGCTCCTCCTCAGAGCGCTGCGATGGTGGTGCTGTTGTGTTCCCGTTTTTCGCTCCCGCTCCCCCACTCCCCATCCGGCGGCCACGGCATATACACTCCAGACTAGAGAATCGTATTTGCCTAAATGATTTGCATGTACTTGGTCCATAGTTAAATTCACTTAAATACGTCGTCATGGGTTTTGTTTTTGGCTTCTGTGGCAAAAAGGAGGTTAATGTCCTTGTGGAGTTTGCTGTGGCTGGATTTTTTCTCTCTCTCTTCGTGATGGTTTCCACATTGTTCCCCTTGTTGAGGTCGAATGGGAAGCACAGTGCTCAGCGGGGTGGCGTAAGTGAATGGCGACGGCGGATGCCAGGAGCTTATGAATTGAGGTAAAACGACTTTGAAGTGGTTTCCCGTTCGACAGTGAATCGACTAAAGGAATATTGTTGTTTTTATTTTACATACTTTTTTGCTCTGTTTTGTTTTAAAGGACATTCCATCTCTGTTGGGTGGAGGGTCCTTTTTGAAAAATCAAGGTGGAAATATTAAGTGGTTTTCTGAGTTTGGCATATCTCTCACGAATGTGTGGTGGTCTCTTGTGTGTTGTTGAATTCGGAATGAAGTCAATTGAGGAGGATGGGGGATGGCCTCTTTTGGGCTGATAAGTGGTGCTTGTCAGGAGAGAATGAAATGTGGGCAATCCAGGGATGAAGACTGCATCAGCTTAAAGCTTGAGGGAATCATTTTACTCCTTCATGCCTGTTCGTCTGCTCTTAGGGTCTGCCGCTTGCATGTCGTTGACTTAAATTGTGAAAATAACGAGAGAGAGGAATGAAGGAATTACTGCGGCGAGTTTATCAGTAATCTCCTTGTGATGTTAACTTTTGTCGGTACTCTATCGTGCTGAGAAGTCGAGATTGTACAATTGAAGTCCATCGCTTTTACTGAGGTGACTGAATACACTGGAAGCGGTTTTGGTATGAAACAATCAACTTCTTGAGACTGAGCCATACATAATGGACTCAGAACGACTTAATCAACTCTATCTACCAAGCGAATGCACAGAAATAATAGACTTACGAAGACAAGCACTTCGTTTAGTTTCGTTGAGTACCGTTAAGTTGGTACCAGACCGTAGAAGGTGACTAAATACATTGCAAGAGGTTTTGGTACCAAACAATCAACTTCTTCAGACTGAGCCATTCATAATGGACTCAGAACGACTTAAGTCAACTCTGTCTACCAAGCGAATGCACAGAAATAATAGACTAACGAAGATAAGCACTTCGTTCAGTTTCGTTGAGTTTCGTTAAGTTTCGTTCAGTTGTGTTTTTCTCATGTGGAAGTTGAATTTAATCACTCTCAACGCACCCAAGTTAATATTCATGTTGGAATTTTTCGTAAATCCACGGAATCAGTTATCGACAAGAAGTTTTCGTTAATTTCATCATATGTTCACATCACTTAGACCATTGCTCTGATGTCAGCCAGCCAACGTGTTGTCTCGTCCACCCCGGACCACAAAGACAAGCAGGCTCACCTTTTTAAGTGTGCTTCTAAATCAACGTGCGACTAAGTATTGCCGCCCAACAAAACTGTGATGAAGATGAGACGAAGGTCAACGAAATTGTCCGTCGTGATACCCACTGCCGTTAATTTGATCCCAACTGCCTAATTGTGACTGGATCAGTTTAGTACCCTTGCTTTCAATGGGATGGACGAACCGGGGACCCCTATAACCAAGGCAGGCACTCAACCAACTGCGCCACCTAGCCGTCTAGAGAGATGAACCGCCATTTACCTCGTCAAAATTTAAAAATTAGAAACTATCTTAAATCAAAATTCGAACAAAAATGTTGTTTTGTTTGTAAAACACTCCCAATGTGTATAAAAATCCTTAGCCTATTGTGTGTTACATGCTTGATGACGTATCCTCCCACTTCTGCAGTTCCATTAGACCACCACTTCGCATATCTTTTGTTTTTTGTTTTATATCAATTTTTGTTCGATGAATGCAAATCGCATCGCAAATTTCTGTTATCTGTTTATTCGTTAATCCCCCCGACTCGTGAGCATGTTAAATTTGTGTGAACGAATGTCTATGATAAACTGGGTTATTGGTGAATTCGAAAAAAAAACAGTGCACAGACAAATCAGCTTTAGTTGAAAAAAAAACTCTTGAACTATAAACTTACGTGCATTTGTTACCTTCATCGTTTTGGTACATGATTTTGAATAGAGATTAAACAAGTAAATACATACATTTTCTCTTCCTCTGGTGGATGCTATCGAATGTGTACATAAGTGTTGATGTAGAATGCGTAAAAAAAAAAGTAAAAATATGTCACCCGCAGAACTCTGCTTCTAACATTCTGTTCTCGTGTAGTCTGAGAGAGAAAGTAAATCTAGGCCAATATTATATTCTGCATTGATGACCTATCTTGAGCTTGTGTTCGTGTTTTTCATAAGGAGTCTTGGGAACAAAAAATCGACTTTAATTTATTTTTTGTTATGTTTACTATCATTTCTTTCATTTATCTGTTGAATGCTGTGCCTGCTAAAGACCTAACTTCTCTTAAGTCAATCATTTAGTCTATTTTTTAGTTTAAATTTATTCAAAATTTTCTTGCTCGAAAGTAATTTAAATTTCTACAGAAAATAGAAAAAAACTGAAAACAAAAAAATAGGAAGCCCTAGGATACAATACAGACAAGTTTTCAAAAATTTATGCAAAAAAAAATATATTTTTTTTATTTTGTTTTATTTAGTAACGTGGTTTGAGAGTTGAAAATAAGGTGTTTTTTGTGAAAAAGAAATCCCAAGCGTCGTTGAGTTTTGTGTGTGTTCAAAATCCAAACGTTGAAGGTAAGAAAATAGTTCGATTGCACGTACAAATTTATTCAAAAATGTAGGATAGACTAAAAATTGGTATAAAATCATGAAAGAAGGATTCTTATGATTAAGTGATCATCATGTACTCATCCGCTCATAAATAAGCTGAAAATGACATTCACGTTGCTTCTCGGTAACCATTCTACTTTGGCAATATCTGGCCTTAAAGTGTGTAGATTTTGAAACTTGGTCCATTTTAAGAGAGACTCAAATAAAGGCTTGAATATAATTTCTACAAATAGTGACCATTTTTGAAGCGATTAACCAACGTTTGACCGCATTTATGTTGCCATTTATGGACCAAAACTCTATTTTAGTGTCCGAAGAACAAGTAGGAAGGACCTCCAATTCAATTCAAAGATTCAAATCCACGTCTAACATTAGATGCACGCGGATATAAAAACCCGCGTTGCAGATGGCCCGAGGACAGTCTTACGATCGTCACCCGCGCGGTCTCGTCAGTGGAATCAATAAAGGTCATTTAACGAACTAGGGTTGTGTTTTACTTTTCACACGTGTCAATCCGAATCTTATCTCTCACCAATTTGAGCTTCGAGCTACTGATCATCTCTAGAAAATGCAACCTTCTTGAAAGCCCACTTATCCTTCGTCATCCCAAGTTGACATGAATCCGCAGGACAAGCCATTTGTGACAGCAATCTGACACTTCTCAATGACCTCCTGGTTCTGTGTCTTCTAAAATGTATTTTTATTTTCTTTGCATCATACCGATGAAACCAAGCAGGGAGAGTTTTCCTTTGTGTGGTGCTACACTCTGGAGTGAACCCAGGGACCTTCGATAGCAGCCAAACCTCGCCAGCTTCAGTAATCTCCGCGCAGGTGCCTGCATTTTCACAGAGCAACTTAGCAGAGTCATCTCTTAAGTTGCGGGTGTCGCCTTAAACGTTGGCTTAGACTCAAAGTTCAAAATTCACACGGACCACAGCTAATTTGTCCATGAGCTTCTTATTCTTCTAATGACGCTACAGTCCGGGTGAACCTAGGCCTCAGGCAGCAAGTCTCTACAGCTAACATGATCCTTAGACAGCTGCCTCCACTTTCGCACGCCAAGTTGGTTGAGGTCCTTGTATGCGCTATCGGCTTTGTTGTCGTTCGCCATTGGGTTGCCGCACTGGTTCGAAGTCAAAGGCTCATCGCGCTGAAGCAGTGTTGTCCATGCGCTCTACATGGACTAGCCATCTTAGGCGTTGAATCCAGAGACGGCTGGCTAGACTCATGTCAGTGTACAGTTCGTGGTTGAATATTCCTCTCCAGGAAACATCGACGCAAACAGAACGATTGGGCGCACAACTTTTCTCTCGATAATACCAAGGTTTCTTCATCCGCTCTTGAGGTAGTCCATACTTCCGCGTCATATACCATGACAGGGGTGATCAGGGTCTATGAGCTAGTCATCCTATTTTTGGCATTCGATCCATAGGCTCACGGACACAAGACCAGGTCTACATGTGAAACCTTAGGACTGAACTGAAATCGATGTCTTGTACAAGCAGTTTTGTCTTTGGAAATACCTCCATTGCCCCTTGAGCCGAAAACAACAGGGTTATTCAGAATTAGACATCGGATGCTCAATGCAGAGTAGAGGTCGATGAAGTGTCTGACGTACACTTTCGTGAGGAATACATAGACTTTGTCCTTTGTTCCTTGTCTCGTTCACCAGATCCATTTCTGTCCGCCTCCATTTGAATGCTGGAATTCAGCCAGATTGACAATTCGTTGCGTTCAACTAACAACGTTAATGCCATTGGCAAGTGCTATCAGCCATGAACAGATATCTGCTTTGGGTCTGTGGACTTTAGGGAATTTGATAGATTGGCCATCACGCTCAAGAATCGCTGATGTTCCCCAGGGCTCCATGTTGACACCCATACTTGTTCTCAATTTTTGTCGGTTTTAATAATATTCGCTAATAGTTTGACATTGTTTCTCATATTGACACTAAACGGGCCGTAATAGACACTCACCCCTCCCAAAGTAAAAAAAAAAATGCTGGTTTTGGAACCCTCTACGGCAGTTTTTGGCGCCAAAGTTATAGTTTGTCAGATATACAATGGCGTTGATGGCGCGTCTTAATAGCTTTAAAATGTATTGTCTCTTCAGTGTCGCCAAGAACAAGCAAATCCGGTGTCGCTTTGCTGGCCAGAACTTCGTAAATGGTCAGATGGTGCTGAGAAATAAAGGCTTTACGCCGAAAACAGCACGGCATCTGGTCAGTTTCACTCAGGAGATGTGGACTGAAGCCATTCAGGCAAATCGATTGACTCTTATATGCCTTCGTCCACCCTTTTGTGTGACGTTTCTCCCACTCGTGCTCTGGGATTAATTCTGTCAAGAAGAACTTGTTCTTCTGTCAACTCAATACTCCTGCGAATTGTATCCCTTGCCCTACATCTGAGCGCTCCCCCCAATCCCATCCCCGCATTTCATCGGCTTTTGAAGGTCGCAACAGTATTTCAACGATTACTCTCATTTATTCATGAACTCCCAGTCCCCGTTCCCGATTCGAGGAACTTTCTAAATCGCTATTGAATTGAGACCCCTTTCTTGCAGGATTCCCCAAAGAATCCTTTTTTAAAATCCCAACCATTTGTATTCCACACCAGAGCTCCTCGAGTGTCCGTTCGCCAGGGTCCTGCAGATAACCGAAAAAGGACGGATCCCCCACCCCTGCCTCCCGCTCAACTTAACATTTACTTTGTCCATTTGAATAATTCCGCCTGTCCCCGTTTCGCTCTCGGAGATGTGGGAATCCAAAAATTAGTCGTGCAAATCCCTGGCAATAAATTTAATTTGTATTATCGTGATATCTTAAGTGTCCCAATCTGTCCATTATAGCGTCTAACGTCTAGCAGCGGCTAACACACGCGCTCACCGTCGTCGCAGTGGCTGACTGGTTGGTTGGCTGTTCCCTCCGGCAACGCATGACCACTCGCTTTCTTTTTATCAGTCGCTTAATGACTCCTGGGAAGTCCCTGTGGGTCGTTCCTGTCCCTTGGGGGAAGGGAATCCTTTTCTTGCGAACGGCGGTGATTATTTTCAGAATAATTGCGTTAGCCATCACTAAACTAGTTCTTTTTCGGTCTCCCTCTCCACCGGCCAACTAATGGAGTTCGAAGACAAAAGAGGGTGCATTTCAAGACCACGTGATATCCTGAAGGACTCACTCACTCAATTAACAGTACAACTGTGTACAGTCAGTCCTCCTGCAGTCGCTCCCATTAATGGCCGTTGTTCTCTCGCACTCGTCACTTGGCACACACATCGAAGGTGTTGCTGCTTTTGTTTGACCGTCAGTCCCGGGTACAGCGGCTGCATTCAGCGGTGTGGGACGTCATTTTGAGTGTTCATTGAACGTGTTCAGCGCGGGCTGAGAATAGAAACCAATTAAATACAATAAAGACGCCAGAGATATGCTTTATGTGACTGGTCACTCGTCCGAGAGTCGGACGTTGTGTTTGCATTCGATTTAGCAGCGGAGGTCGATTTAATTCAGCATAAATGGAGGTCGAGGTGCGCTTGTCTGATTGTGGTTTTTGACGCAATTCTGTGTGTGTGCTTGCATGGAGGACAGTAAGGAAGGAAATATTTTAGAAAATTTATTTCAATTCAGAGCGTAATTTCAATTAAAATTCTGAATTGACGTTTAAAGATGTTAGATTTGATTAAACGGCCGGGGGTTGGGATAGGACGTGTGCGATGATGGGCGAGTGTGTGCTGTGATGTCGTATTGATTGGTCATCAATGATTTGCGATTGTGCTTGCTTGAGTGGATGACATGGCTTGACTGAGATTTATGAGTGGTTTTGATGAAGGCTTCAGTTTCTGTTGTTACGTTGTTGCTAATGTATTCCTTGTTGGTTCAAATCGGTGATGACAATGTCTGTCAGAAATATGTCGTCACTACGTCTTTTATAACTAATTATGGGTATGAGACAATTTAAGTCATGTCGCAAGACTACAGAAAAAAATTAGGTTAAAGTTTCATCATACATTGTACGCATATGATCACAGCCACATCTAGGGCTGAACTCAGGACACTTACGCGATGTAATAGAACATTGCGTAATTTGTACACATGGTCCTCGTACATTACCTCCTCTGAACGAGCAGGGCACTTGCTACTTGTCTGAACACTATTTTTCAACACGGACTGAGTTGTTTCTAATTATAAGGACGTCCTCTCTTAGTAAGTTCCAGCTGCTTTTATAAAAGTTCAATCCACGTGGTAACAATGGACATATGATTCATCGATTAAGAAGCAGTAGAACAAAGTCTCTCTTAACTAGTCTAGACTAATTGAGTCGCAAAGGCGTATGAAGGGATCTGTGTCATATGTTTGAATTTTAATTTCAAGTCAACTCTTTGTATATTTAGAGCTTCAAACTAAATATACAAAAAGTTCCCTAGGATCTGCAAAGCTACAGAGCGCGTGCTCGATAGTTTTTTATTAATACGACTTACTTACATTCTCTCCTACTAACTTCCTCTTCACTCTACTAGTTCCTTCAAGATTCTACTGTAAAGAAACCAGTTTTCAGAGTAGAAGTCTTACGATAGATTCAGTCAGCGACTTGTGGTCGACTTGCCCGACTCAACTTGCACTCTTAGAATTTACTCCATACATATTGCGTCTGTGAATCTGTGGCTTGACTCAAGATTGTAAAATGTTATTCATCGTGAGGCTTAATCTGTAATGTAAAATAAAACACATAAATTTGAAAGTAAACTTATATAATATAATAATATGGGTGGCGCTACAGCCCGTAGGGGGCCAGGGCCTAGTTTCTCAGCAACCACTCGTGTTGTGCGTGCTATTGTTCTCTCACGAGTGGAAGGGACCTACAGTTTTATGCCGAATCCGAACGGCCAAGTTTGAGAAGCTTTTTCTAGACAGAAGTACTCTTTCAGCATCGTCAGGAACTTGAAAGAGGTAGGGCCGTGAAAATTCTTTTTGTCACTCAGAGCTGGAATCGAACCTACGACATCGAGGTTGGGGTCGACGCACATACCCACAACGCCACGGGCCACCACAGAAAGTAAACTTAAAACATTTATTATGAGCTAGAAGGTCTAATTTTGGGCGAATCTAGTATCTCGCCTATAATACGAGCAACGTTGCCTATCAATGGTTAATCTTAGCTGACTGATTCCTGAAGACCTGGAACTTTACATATCCCCAGAGACAATAGTGCAAGGGTGTGATATCGCACAATCTACCATAGGCGGCCAATTAAGCGTAGTACAATAAAATTAAGTCCTTACCAAATTGATTTCTGAACAAGTGCATTGTTCCTCGCGCTGTATGATTCGTAGAGCCGTCTTGTTGAAACCAGAGCTCAGCCAAACTATGTGCCTGAATTTCAGGAAGCACCCAATCGAATAGGCCAGGCCAAGGTGCTGAGAACGACGATGAATCAATTTGTCACTGTCTTGGCGTGCACTATCGCCTACAGCTTTTATAGTCTCTTCACAACGCACTGGATGTGGTCTACCCGACCGAGTCTCATCTACTAATGTAAACTGGGACTCAAATTGCGAATGGTATTGGCAATAGTGGTTTCTGTATGCACACCGTAAGTTCGACAAATCGCACAGATTAAATTTCTCGCAGAACATTGGCAGACACACCTGAACATTTTGTAGACGCCATTGTGCTGTGAGTCTTTCCATAATGACTTGCCAAACGATACTGAAGAAAAGTGACAAAGCAGTTTGATAGGAGTCACGCCTGGTCTGTAAAAAAAACCTTCAAAATCAAACTTTAGCCTTTATTATAAGATGTTTGTATCACCCTGTAGCTTGCTTGAAATCGACTCAGTGCAGTCAAGCCGTACATATGTGTACATTTCCTTTCTAACCAAATTCAGTTTGGTAGAGCGCCGCCATTTTGGTTTCGTCTTAAAAAATAATCCAACATCGATAGAAGAACTGGATAAACCTCTTAACCTTCATTAAATAATACTTTTTCAACTCTTGTGCGTACTCTTGTCTTGTTCTTGGTCGACTGTTAGTCGTTGTCAAGATGCCTCTGTGGATCAATTCCAAGGCATTTATATTGCCGATCCTTGTAAGCCTAACAAAGTGTGCTCGAGCGACGCATTGATTGAATAAATGGTCTCACTATCGTTCGCTGTCCTCCAGGGTTTAACAGCAGCGACAGTGAGCTCCTGGTTTTTCCATGGCCAGCATCATCTTGGTACGTACACCAGTCTGGCAATTTTTGATCATCCAACAGACCTTGTGTTTGAAGCAATAGCGTGAATCAGTGCCGACTAGAATAGCCCGTTTTTCTGGACATGAACATCTTGTAGGGGTCTTCTGTTGTACTATGGTGACTAGTACACTTGCTTGGAAGATACTTGACGAATTCTGTTTTCCCATGGATGCTCCGTGTTTATTTCCGCCTGCACAGATAGACTTGCTGAGAAGCAATCGTTTTTAGAATCTGATCTAGAGTTCAAAGGTTTTCTGAAATGCAGTCCACACTTGAACGCATGAATTTTAGGTTAGATTCAAAATTTTTGTTTTAGAAATACGAAGTGAGTGCTCTGTAGAGAAGGTCAGAGAGCTACGGCTCGTCGAAGACTTATTCCGACTCACCACTTGCGATTTAGATAGTTTTTCGAGTGGGCAAAGAGACATGCATCCTCTTGGAGCTGTCAGTTTGACATTTTGTCAAGGCACATGGTTGGAAAGGAGGACAGTGAAGTCGAAAGGATGAGGTAACAGAGGCATTGAGGGGATAGACGTATATTTCCAAGAGTGCTTCATTCTTACTAAGTCATGAGAAAGAACTCAGAGCGTGGGGAGACCCGCATTCAAAATTCCACACTACTTCACTTGCAAAGCAAAGGAAATTAGTGTCAAAGGGAATGCGTAAGAATAAACGAAATTGCTCCTACAAATCGGTTCTGTTACAGACTTCAACATCAAGCACCAAGCAACTGTGGGTAGACGACGTGTTTCGCGTCCTGTCTATGTTTCCATTTCACTTTATGTAGTGGTTACATGACATTGTGGCTGTTATTGGGCTAAGTCAACAGACAGCCGTTTATGATGATGCATATTCGAAGTGTCGCGTTCCAGTGGCATTTCACATAGCGTTTCATCGAAAACGACGTCATGTCTTTAAATTCATCCCCATTCCTCGGATGTCCCAATGTTCTACGGTTCAACATGAGTCCATCACTTGAGAATCCAATGCCAGCAATTGATTGGACCCCTAAATGTGCGAACAAAAAAAAATATCCATCAATTCTAATTACTCAGCTCATCATCGCTAATTCAAGCACCACTTAAAGTTGCCAGCGCCTCGATTAACCGAAAAATACACTTCACGTGCGCCACTGTGTGCCGTGCCCCCCGAATCGTGATCATCGGACACATCATTCCCCTCATCACCGCTAAACTGTTTGAAAACCAATAAATTTAATTAAGTGGATTAAGCGTGTTTACCATTTGCCTTAATTCCATTTTAATAAATTTGTATCAGCACACACTCGACAAAAAAAAAAAAAAAACAACAAGCATACCGTCCAAAAAGTAAAAATAAATAAATTCCAAATCCACTGGCCGAGCCTTTGAGTCCTTTTCAATTCAAATCCGCCATTCAACTCCAATCAAAGTGTGATTGGAAGCATTTAAATAAATTTGCTCACTCCCCTTTCTCGGCTCGTCCTCTTTTCGTTTTAATTGATCCTGCAAGGGGTGGGGTTTGCCAACAAAAAAAAAAATAACAAAACTCACCCGCAATCGTTTTTATTCGGAAATTTATTCGAATCGCCTCGCAATGAGTTCCATTCAGAAAGGGTGCGGGGCGAAAACGGACGTCCGGATCTGGATTAAGAGCGCGTCTCCAATTAAGGCTCTCAAAGGTAAATTTGTTCACCATTCCTTTTTTTCCCGGCCAAAGGACATTTGTCCGTTCACCCCCATCACCGGGGGATTTCTAACAAGGAAAAATGTTGCAAATCCTTTCTTTAACACTCGTGCACTTAATTCGAAAAGTTCTCTACTTTTTAGAATGCCACCCCGTCCTGTGGTGCGGGGGTGACATCTTCAATATGTAGGTTGGTGCGCAGCACCTTCGATGACACGATTGTGTATCCGTTTCTCATTTGAAGGGGGGTAAAAATCTTGTAAAACAATGTTTGCCCGACGAGCTGAGAGTCCTCTTCCCCCGAGGACGCGCAGTGCACACAGTGGGCGGCGGGAGTATACCACCCACCACCGCCACCGAAGCTAAAGCCAAAGTAAAAGTTCCGCTCAAAGACACACAAGTTCGCCCGGGCAGAGTTTCACTCCTCCGGCCGGCAACTTGAAATGAATGTTTTATTTTTAATTAGTTTTTCCTTCCTACATCCTAAGCCGTCATCCTATTTAAATGGATCGCCTTCCGCTCCTCCCATCGGGGCATTCTATTTCGTGCGACTTAGAATGGGAAACAGAATACATTAGCGACGGATCGGGGGTGGGAGGACGGCGAAAACAAAAACACCGAACAACGAAATGTTTTCGTGAATTCACATGGAAAGTCAGAATTTTCCGGTCGGCGAGTGCTTTTTGTCTTCCGTGTACTCCCCAGCTGCTTGCGAATTGTGTCTAGGGGCTGAAAGTGAACGTATGTGCCCTCGTATGAGTGATGTATCCTTTAGCTGCGGCACAGAGGGGAGGGATGATATAACTTTAGCACATGTTCAGAGATCGTGTTTTAAGTTTGACAGAGAAGCAAACTCCTTCGGTGGTGTGTTTTGTTTTGTAGTTCCGACGCTAAGGTCAGAAACTGGAGAAATCTACAAAATTTCTTACTCCTTCGACGATGGTGTAAGGACGGCGAGCGTTGAGGGACGAATTTGTTTCCTAAGCTGGCTTTAAAGTTAGGGCATAAAGTTTGTCTGCTCCCTGCACTCATGCAGTACTCTTTGGCGAGGCAGTGTTTCACAGTCTTGAAGGGCGAATAAATACGAATTATTCCTCCAATTGTCCTTCTTAGAAATGTTCTTCTATTCGTTCAGTTGATGATGCAAGCAGCTTTGCATTCAACGGTCTTAATTTGTTCATTCTTTTACATTTGTGACAACTTAATGTTCGGTTTTCAGGACTTATTTGGAAAGGATTCTCGGAGCTTGAACAGAACTATGAACCTTCCTTGAACTTTACCCGTAAAGGAGAAACGGTCTTTAAGACCCACTTCGATAAGTTGTCTCCCCATTTTGAGCGTCAGTTTCTTCAAATTGTTCACACAAATTATGAGGAGTCTCTGCTGTTCTGCCAACTGTTCTAGAGAGTAGTTGCGATTCCTCAAGTTGTTGTTCTAAAAAATTGCTCTCATCACATCTTGGCCCGCAGGATCCACTAATGGGGTCACAGAGTTAAAGAACGCACGAGAGATACCAGACCAGACTCAGGGCATTGGATCCCCTCTGCTATCAGGACCTACGCCTAAGCACGACCTACTCCAACTGCCTCAACCTGAGTCTGCCAAATTGTCACATATCTGATGGAGGCGCATTCAAGGCTCGGAAGTCATGATGATATGGATATTCGTATCTCGTGACAAAAGCATAGAAGAATAATACCAACCTTGTAATAATAAAAAAAATACGACGCATGTGTCATATCCTTGGCGGTCGAAAACAAGGTCAATCACTGTTAAACTAGGTGCTATGAGCAATATTAACAAGACACCAAGACCATCATGTCGATGACTTAAAATGTTAGATCTTGTGGTCCTGTTCCTTTTCGGCAATTTTGATTTTTGGAATACGTGTGAATTTGGAGTCAAACAGTGGACAAAATTTGACTTACGGACTACATGCACGGTTATATACGACTTCCGCAGTCTTAGGTTGTGTCTTCTCCTCCGTTCGTAATACTCGCAGACGGTATAGGGTCCGGATTCAGAAAGTTCCTTTCGAAGACACCAAGGATCAACTCTGCTGTTCTCCTTATCGTCCAGCTTTCCGATCCTCATAGCAGGCCTTGGAACATGAGAAGGTTGATGAACCTACAATCCAGCAGTTGGGACACAAGTTGTTTCGACAAACCGAAGTAGCATCGGTTGTCAAGGGCAATTCTGAGGCGAATTGGCCATCGATGGCGATGTTTGATGTGAAGATTGAGCTCTGCTCGCCACCATAGCATACTTTCTCTCCTTAACCTCAAGCCCAGCTTGTTGCACGTGTGTCTTAAGCGCGTCTATCAGCACGTAAAGGGGTAGTGTCGGTGTCATCAGCGTAACTAAACAGTTGGACTGGCTTGTAGAAGATGCTGTATGCAATGCTTACAGGTGCACGACACACCATCTTCTCCAGAACAAGATTCATGCAATTAAACGACGGAGCATCACCATTCCGAAAGCCAGCACAGGTTTGAAACTGTTTCGAAGCGCGTCCAATAGTTTCTTGCAATAAATGCCGTCCGTATATGACTTTAAAATCGATAAAATTCGATAGCATGTTGATAGTGCTCTCCGTAAATTGTGTCAGTGTAAATGTTTCGTCTACAGTCGGTTTGTTGCCCGAGAGCCGCTGAAAACAGCTGTATAAGCTACCTTGAGTCCGAATATACGTTTTTACGTATTTCAAGATATCCGACCGCCTTTTTGCACATGTAGCTTGGATTTCAGACGCCAGGCTTGTTCGTAAAATCGAAAAAGCAGCCAAATCCATTATTTTTTTCTGTGTCTCAATTCAAGTTCTGATCACAATTTTGAGTTGCAAATCAAAACGTAGAGCAACAGCGAAGTGCAATAAACTATGAGCTGAGCAATAGGTGATAGCTGCTGTTCAAAAAAGTCCTACGGTTCGAAAATGTTGATCAAAAATTTGCTATTCAAAGGAAGCATATGGTGACAGAAGGCCAGGAACAGAACAAGAACATGATACACTACAAGTAGCATTTACAAACCGAGGGTATTCCCTCAACGTACTCCCATTCCGTCAGTTCGGAATTCGTATCGACACAAGTGCAAAGAGTGCTGAGAAAAAACTGATCTAAAATGGCAGAATTTTCGACCAAATCTTAAAAGTTCCGAAATTTGATAAAAATGTGCAGAAATAGAATTCTCACTTTCAGACCAAAAAGGA
This sequence comes from Eristalis arbustorum, assembly GCA_916610145.1. Taxonomy (NCBI): domain Eukaryota; kingdom Metazoa; phylum Arthropoda; class Insecta; order Diptera; family Syrphidae; genus Eristalis; species Eristalis arbustorum. The sequence continues at coordinate 5,522,932 of OU744318.1, forward strand.
AACACTTCTAAAACATTACCCAATGGAAAAAGTCAGATTTAAACATCAACAAATTTTAGTCATCAAGTTTTTGGAATTTTTCAGAAATTTAGATCAAATTTTTAACTTGCCGATATTGGTCCAAATCGAAAATAGAAACTACCAGCTTATTTAAATTCGGTTTCAGGTCAGAATTGTTCCTTGTTCAGGTTCAGTTTTCTCAGAAATGCATTTTTGGTCATAATTTTGTTCAGAATTTTAAGGAAACTTGAAAAAGCACGTTAGAAAAAATGTTAGCCCGAACTTAAAAAAAATCAAAAAATTAATAACATTTCTCCAGCGTTTCCCAATCCAAACGTAAAATTGAAATTTCCACTAAAAACCACACGTAATATAAAAAGAAACCGTCATAATCCAAAAACTTCCAACGCCAACGCCAAAGTTCTAATAAAATCCCACTCAATCCCTCATTGCGACTCCCCCCTCATCGCATAAACACTATGCGATCTACTACCCCGAGCATCATTCAATCCCTCGACGAGCTTAATCGATTCTCGTTAACGCGTCAAATCCCAAGTGCTCGCCATACAATTTTAAAGGCTCTCATGCGGGAGGGGTGAACGCAACCACAACGCGCGTTAGCCCAGTTTCCGTGCACGGGCAGGCACCATCCCGAACAATCACCGACACTGGCAGTGCATATGCAATCCATTCGACCGCAAATAAACATGTAAAACGTCATGTTGTCATTTGTTTCAATTACCATATCGTCAAATCTATTTTCGTGTGGCTCCTCTTGACGCGCTGAAAAATAACTCAATTCAGCGTCGGGTTTTTGGTTAATCCACGGATCCATCAATTGCCGTCGGTCGTCCATGCAAAAAGCTCACACAATTATCCGATAAAATCGCATCTCACCCGCCGGCCCTCCGACCAGAACACAAATCGTGCCTCTGGGGCGCGCGTAAATTGCGTTGAGCCTCCCGGGGCGGGGCGCGCATACTATTTTGATACCCCACCGGACGCCCCGCACTCGGATGACAAATGTTTAGATTTATCTAATTTCTCCCAAAAAGCGCCGAGATTTGGCCAGTTTCAATTTCGATTCGCAGCGAGCCTCCCGGCGAGGGTGTGTGACGACCTCAACATTGACAATCGATTAGGGACGCCGCGGCCGATGCCTCGTTCCAGGCTCGCCGGGGAAAAGGCGATTTGCGGCCGGATCCACGATTACACACTGCGACACCCACCCTTTAAGCCCCGAACCAGCCGTAAAGAGGAGGCTATGCAGAGTTTTTTTTTCCATTCTCTCCTCGCCGGGCTGCAGCACAGAGCACATGTACGTGAGCAGAGGGCTATTGAATTTCGAAACCGTGGATAGGCACTGCAGCTTAGCCTGCGCCGCAGTTGCCGCTCCTCCGACACAACGACACGACACGATTATATTAATAACAAACTATGTAGCATGTGGTTTTCGGAGGATGATGATGCTCATTTCGGTTGTTCATCCCATGGGCCGGCCGTCGGGGGCTGGTGTTGAACTTTAGTTGGATGCTTTCCAACGAATGCTGCCGGCCGAACGGTCCACAGTATCTCTCTTGGCCATTAGTTTATCAAATATTTAGGAATTCAATGGAACATTTCTCAAGTTATTTAATTATCTGCAGGTTTGCTCGGTGATGGGCCGCAACGGTGGGCGGGGGTGCAATTCCCCACGATGCTGCCAGAGTGTAATGAAATCCCATTTCATTGTTATGCCTGTACGACGAGTATGAAAGGGTTGCCGCCCGACGCTCCTCGGTGAATAAATGAGGCTGGCGATGGAGGGTGGTGGTTAAACAGCCTCTCTAAATGAAAGTCGTTAGATGGAAAATTGATTACTTCGGTTCCCTTTGTTTCATTATGGTTATTCGAGTATGTTCGGTCGGAATTATCTTGTTTGTGGTTAATTGAGTCTGAAATAACAGAGATAGATACACGAGTTAGTTAACTTCGCAATCGGAACGCACAGACTTGGGAATTGACTGCATTTTCCGATTATTAAATGTAAATATGGATCCTTTGATTTATTGCTTGTTCTCTTCAAATACACGAGTGTCCACTTGAGTCCTGCATTAAGAGGGAGTCAGTGACGAGAGTTCGATCGAGAACAGATTTATTGGGTGATGCTGAACGTTATTGTAACATTCTGCTAAGGTGATACCCAAAAATGTGTACTACTTACGTTCGTTCGTCATACGAAATGGTTCTAATTGGTTTAAGGACTCATGGGGCACCAGCATGCCGTCAAAAGTTGCACCGTGGCATTTCTTTAAATGCCATCGCACACATTCCAAATGCGTTCAAAGCGCACACGAAATTCAACGTCTCAAACGCTCACTTCTTTCTAGATCGTCAACAATCGTCATTCACTTCAAAGGAACCAGTTGAACAAAATCCTTCGCAGAGTTCAGCTCGCAGCACTAATTGGAGTGTTAGTTGCGCTTAGCGGAAAATTTGTGCACCAACTTCTTGTGAGGTTTCTTTGACAGGAGGCCTCTAAGAGGCGCTTAATGTCTCTGGTTGCCTTAACCCTTGCAAGTTGAAGGCAAATGCTACGAATAAAGACGAGTTGTCTTGAAGGTGTCGCACGAAACGAGTGAACAACATTAAATTTAAAGACGAGGAATTCGTATTGACGATGTTTGCTGATGGGAATCAACTTCCCCTGTTGAGCTCAAGGTCTACTGATACTCCTCACAATCGTGAAGCCCTAGCGAAAAAAATTCTTTATATAAACGGTGAGACTGTACTCGATCTTGGAACATATACCTCTGAAGATTGATGCTTTCAAAGCTGTTCAGTATGAATGAACAATACCTTGTGCGATGTTAAAGTTGTATAAACAGAGGCTTTCAACGTATGTATGTATGATGTGGACCTGATCGACAAAAAGTTATTTTTTCATGAACATATAGTTTGGCAGTTTCTTGTAACTGTTTTTCTTAAGTTCTTAGTTTAAATGCTTCCAAATCATTGCGGTTTGTCCGGGACGTGGTCAAATCTTCAACGAGGCGTCCTTTTGACGACACATTTGGCAGAAGGAACTCATACAGTCAGCCAACAACTCACAATCGTAGGTTCAGAGGCTGACATTTTAAAGACTAACCTCATAGAGACTCAGATTTCTTGAACACTACACCGCTTGTGTGATCGGTTCATGTTAATTCGCTATTTGAAATTATTCCAAGATTTACTACATGTAATATGTTTTACGGCAAGCTACAGAAGGAGGTTCTATTCTTTTGTAAACGGATTGTCCATGGTTTTGTCGGGTCTTACTAATTCAGCACAAGTCCTCGTTTAGTCAACTGAGTCTTCAAGTATACAAAGGGGGAATTTAAATAGATCTGGTCATGATCTGAAATGTGCAATATGACAACGCAGAACAGCAACAGACCGAGAATAGAGCCCTGAGGAACACCATTGCGAAAACCACAAAATTATGACAGTCTTGATTGGATGAACACCTCGGTTAGTAAGGTACGAGGAGATTAAATAATTAGTGGGAGCTCGATACTAGCATTCATCACTAAATAAAAAGTGCTACAGAATTACATTCATAGAAGTTACAGAGTCATTGAAGAAGACAGTCCCTGACTATGTATTCATCTCCTTTCATAGGTATAAATATTCAGTACGTCTACGTTAGAAGAAGTCCATAACTGAGATTCAATTTCGAGTTGCTATTTCGAGCATTTCTACGAGTGATTAGGGGTTTTTGGAGGGATTATTGGTATCACTCTTGGCGGTCAATTTCCACACAACGAGACATATGTAAATTCCTTAGAAAGTTTATTTCTTTGTGCATCAATTTTTGTGTTATATTGGATGTCCATGAATCTTCCGTCTTGCCGGCAGCATATGTCCATCAAGTTTATGTCGTGAAGATGAAAACTGGGAGATGAACTTGGGAATCGTCTACAACACGCACTAAACAGTGCACCTTCTTGGACCCACTACGAGTCCTTGTATTGTATAAAATTGCTCATCGGAACAAACAATGCAGATTTATTTATTGTGTCTTAAAGAAATTGGTAAATGAATGAGTTTTCCAGCTTTAGACACTTTCTTGACAGTAAACGGGATTTCCCCTAGTCTTTCAAAGGCACGATTAGAAAATGAGACCGTGTGGCAAATGGTTCCACGATAAAATGGCAATGACCAATCACCTCACATGTAAAAAAAAGACTGGCCAAAAATAGCTCAATACATTATGTACTGAATACTAGAGAAGAATCCGTTTGGATTGTAATACGCTCAACTGCTCTAACGTCGTCTGGCTCCAAGCATTCCCTCAAAATCCTCATTCCGCTTGCAAACCATTCAGTTTCTTAAAATTTGGACAGAGTGACAGGCAATCGATGACCATAGCTAGTTTGAAACCAGCTTGAGTTCATGTGGCTGTGAGCTTGTGAACCCTTTTATTTATTTATCAATGGACTCGAATTTAAAATCAATCTGCTGAAAATTTCGTTTTTATATTCATGCCAATAAAAAGGTTTCGCCACACATATTCTATTGACTTTCTATTTTAACTTTTTTTCTGATCCACTCAGACCCTTTCATTAATTGTCGACACTAAAGCAATAAAAATATAAACACTGACAAGGTCAGACAATTTGGCAAGGATGGAAATTTCGAAAATGGCAAAGGTCTGACCGGACCTACTTGTTGGCAGAAGGATTAAAATAAGCCTAAGAGTGCATTGCAGTTTATTTTGGTGTTCATTTTTAAATGACGAACAAAACAATTGTGCCAATCGTTCAAATGATGGTGGCTCGTGGGTATGTGCGTCTACCCCAATGCACTTGCACCTCGACGTGTAGGTTCGATCCCTGGTCTGTACTACAAAATAAATGTTCACGGCCCCACAGGGTACATCTGTCTAGAAAAAGAAAGCCGCTCAAAGTCGGTGTGAAAGTGTACGTCCTTTCCACCCGTGGGAGAACAATAACACGCACAACACGAGTGGCTGCTGAGAATCCAAACCCTGACCCTCTACGGGGTGTAACATCATCTTATGCATATTATTTTATTATAATCGGGCAAAGTTAGTTCTCAGCATATAGAAATAGAATAGGGTTCCTGTCAACAAACAGCTGTTTTGGTAGTTCACTGCAAAATTTATAGCTAACGCCATCTCAAGTTCAACTCGATCGAAACGGTCAATAGGCCCAATCACACCATTTCGGTTTAGTGGCAACTTGGTGGAGCCTCAGTTGTTTCGACAGACAGCAGTAGCATCGGTTGCCCAGGGCGATTCTTCATCGAATCTCCACCAAGATGTTACTCGTGGAGTTTACGTTTGCCCCGAAATAGACAAACACCTTTACTTTTCGTTTTACAAAATTGTTGCAGTTGATAGTGGTAGTGAGGTAGGAATCAGTTTTCGCTCGGCAGCATATACTCCGTCTTTCAAAAATAATAAAACTACACCAATGTCAAACCCTGTCAACATTAAGGCCTCTGCTTGCAAGACAGGTTTGTGACAGGTTTCTTCTAATCTTCCGTGCAATCCGAAAAACGACTTCCATATTCAGCGCCCTCTTGTATCAATTTTTATTATCTACGATTATCTGACAGCTCATACGCGGGAACAAAGTTTTATTGAATATTCCAATTTGGTGGAAAATTCAATTTCTGAAATTGTCAATGCTGGGTATGTTTTTGGTGAAAAACTCGGATAAAACTCGTTTGTGAGAAATGGTGGTTTATTTACTTTTTTTTAAGTAGTATTCTGCAAGAACTGTCAAGCGCTTAGTACAAGACTTGGGCACTTATACTCGACATTTAAGCATTCTTTGGGTTAAAAAGTATCAATTTTCTATTTAAATTCACTCTTTTAAACGTCACCCTATTTCGAGATTTCGAGATTTCAATGTTCCCTCAACGAGCTGTCAAAAGTTTTCCAAAGAAAGTTAGTACCAAAATCTGCCTACAGAGTCATATGTCGATTGGCCAATAGCGGTCGACTGTAATCGGATAGGAATTTTTGTTGTGTTTTTGTTTTTATTTGACAGCATAATGAACCAGAAAAGTCTAAGGCCCATTTATATGAGGTCGGAGCGAATTGCGAACTTCGCAAACATTGACGTTTCATTCATATGGGGGTTTTTCATTCGCAGAGAACCACGGGTGAAAACTGACACTTGACTGCGAATTTTTTGTTCGTGAGTTTGTGGATCGCGTTTTCGTCTTTGGATTGCGTTTGTGTATCACGAATTCAGTTTGACAGTTCGCGGAGAGAATGATAGATTCGCAGGGAAAAACTTTCAAATCGTTAATTAGGGTACTTCAACTAACTTTTATTGGGACTTTTGTCGATGAAAAAACTCGATAATTCAGTTACAGTCTTTTTGCATATCAAGAAGTTTAACTGGAAAAGGGTGTTTTGTAAAAGTTCGCATTCGCAGTTCGCCGCTCATATGAATGGGCCTTAAGTGAGGTAATTCCCCGTGGGATGTTGCCAGTCACAAAAATGTATTTAAGCACTTCTTGAATTATTATTTTACAAAATTCGGTTGCTTATACACAAAAGAAATATAATTTAAACCAAAAAACCAAATATATATGTATATGTGTGTCAGTTTCGTTCTGTCCGTTGAAAATTTGAATTTTAATTTTGATTTTCCGTTCACTCAATGATTAATTACTTGCCAACTTCTAGTTTTAGCAAAAAATGTCACATTATTCTTATAAATTTACTAATCGATTTTATTTATTTTCTTCTCTACAACAATCAACAAAAACAATAAACAAATCAAAATGAAAAACCCAAAACTAGGTGAACAATGCAACAGCTCGTGTACAAACCAAAAAAGTGCCAGCAGTTCCAAATGGTAAGTTTTACAAGAATACATCAAATTCACCATTATTTGGAGATCTTGTTTATTTTTTCCTCGTCTCTATCAGTCATTATTGACCTAGACTAAGATTATTCCCCGATAAATTTATTTTGGTTTTGATGAATTGTGCAAAATTTTCTTTTATTCAAAGAACTTATGTCAAAGTGCGAATATTTATTTTCTTTTATGAGGTTTAATATAATGCTTGAAGTCCGTCTATTTCTCTTCGATAATCATTTGTTTTGATTCTGCTACTTTTCTTTCTATTTATTTATAATGTGAATCTCTTTCTTTAGTTTTCTAATCTCTTAAATGTTTCTCTGTTTTCGGACTCAATTTGTTTTCTTTTTTGTGTAATCGTCCCTTTTTTCGAGTTTACAAAAATATTGTGCTATGTACTTGATGTAATTTATTTTATGTCATTTTTTCCCACGAATTGTGTTAACTTGCTGCATCGTTTGTTTTATTTTTCAATCCGGATCAGTCCAGTTGTGAATTTGCATTGAAATCTGCTTTGTAGTTGATGCCATCTCGTCGTGTACTTATTGTCATTCCATGTTCGTGTCGTTTTTCTTTTGAATGTCAAAACCTTGGGAGGTCTGACGTATAGCTTACAGAGGTGTAGTGGCTTTGCATAGCTTGAAGTGGAACGCTCGGCTGTTGCTTGAATAAACTTGTTAAGGTCTGTGGCGTTCGTTGAGCCGCACTCAATGGCAATCACGATTCAGACATCCGCTGACGTGTGTCAAGCCCTTGTGATGCTAATTATCAGCTCGTTCTTACTTGCTTCCCACAGCACCTTCAATTATTCAAAATTTTGCAAATCATGCAGAATTTTCCACTCCTCCCCGCCCCCTTGTTGACTTACAGCACAAATTCCTCTTCCAGATTAAACCATCCTCATTACGCAGCCAGTCCCTCTAATCTGAACGCTCCACGCTACACTCGAATGAGCAATTAACTCGTAATACTGCCACTTCCGCTTGCTTCGAACTTCTGCCCGGCAGCCAGCCAACGACCGTCCGAGTATCCTAATAACATCATTTTTCCCAATCAATTAATTCCCAGGCCCCTCCGTGTCGCCCGGACCCATTCAAATTGTTATGAACTCACCCGAAACTATAGTCGTCCCTCCAGCCGGGGAATAATAGTCAATTTCCTCGCAGCAAAGTCCGATGTCCGATATGAATGACAAGAGCAAACACCTCCCTCGAATCTCAATGAGCCCCGGAGAACACGTTCAGGCCAACACCCCCGCCATCCCAGCTGTTAAAGGATTTCTGCATCGATGCCTGTGAAGCCGCCCGGACCGTAGAGAGATGAAAACAATTCGCACGGAAGAAGGCGACAAGTCAGGATATGCTTCAGCATCTAACGGTCCACCAAAGTCTACGTCGACGGGGACATTTGCACGCCACTGGAGGAAAGAGAGAGAAAAGGGAGATTTGAATTTTTAGTCCTTTGTCTCTCTCTCTCTCTGTCTCTCCGGCCGCGTTGTCGTGATTAAATTATTTGTAAACATTATTTCGCAATTTGAATTTTAAACGCCATCACGAGGGATGGGCTGACTGCGTTGTCAGTTTTTTTTTGCCGTGTCCCGGTTGGCCAACACGTTGGAATGATTTTGCAGAGATTTCTAAATTCCCCGGAGCCATGCGGAATTACATCGAAATTAATTTGCGTTTACATCGTCGTCGTCGGCCTAATTAAAGCTGTTTTTCAGATTCCGCACCCCGTCCTTCGGGGAGCCACTACGAGCCCTTCGTCCGCTCGTCGTCCGCATAATGAGGGGTAGTTGTCAAATTAATACCACCCACCGCCCGCGATCTGGAATTTAATTTTTCGAAAATATTTACATATTTTGAAAATTCGAAAATTCGTAAATTGCAGTGCGGTCTTCGCGATTGGGTGTGCGCCCGTGTGGCCCCTGTGGTCGGTGATTTGCATAACCGCTGGATGGCTTTTAGGGTCGCTCGGTGGTCGTGGTCATCATTTTTGCGTTTCTTTTTGTTTATTTTTTTCCGGTGCAGCAAGTTAATAGAATGGATTACTGAATATTATTTAATTATTTTTTTGTTCTGTTTATTGTCTGTGCTATCATCAAATGTGTGTAGTTAGGTATGCCTTTGATTTTTTAGTGGTAATTGGATTTTTTGTTTTGTTGGTCTGTTTTCGGAAGGACTGGCAGTGGTTTTCCTCCTCTTTGTCAAATGGGCATTTGCTTGCATTTACATTTTTATGGGATCGTCTATTTGGTTTGAAATTATTGCCACACGGTGGGGTGTGATGGAAGTGGTGTGGTCGAGGTCGACATTTAAAGGGATGCCAATGCCGATTTGGAGGTGTGACTAAACTAGAAATTTTAAATTCAATGTACGGCCCGATGCGTGGTTTCGATTTATCACTTGGCTGTGAATGAATAAATCATGGATTTTTGAATTGAGCACAGTTGTGGTCTGCGATGTGATTAGGATACAGTTCGATGCTTTTGGTAGCAATTTAAAATTTAAACTTTTTCTGTGGCGTTCTGAACGGTACGTTCTTTAATTTCTGAGTAGTTTTAGTATTTCAGCGGGTCTACAGTAACTTTGAAAACCTATTCATAAATCGAACGCAATCTATATATAGTATCGAACAAAATACATACCCTTGAGGGACACCAACCGTCAAAAAATACTTGTGCAGACCAAACTGATAACCAACTCTTATCCATATGATGCCCATCGATGCCAAACACAGTCGTTTTTCGTCATTAGACTTGGATGTCTGATTTTGTCAAGTTTTATCAATCATCTTCATCTTCTGTCCACCCAAGAACGTGGCGCATTCCTCCACTGTTGTCCTTCACTGTCATGTGTTGTTCAGTTTGGCTAATACATTGTTACAATCCCAAGCGCATCAAAAATGATCTGCATTTAAACGAGTGTATCGTCATAAATAAAATATGGGCTAAAAACTCAAATTTATAATTGGTAGAAATACTCAGTTGGAGGTTACAATCGATTCTGTGATTTTCAACCCTTTAATGCCAGCATATACCCAATTATGCGCTAGATCACCGATCTTATTCTGCTGCAAAGCAATGTAAATAAGGTTGCTTAGTCCTGCCAGCTTATCGAAGTAATGTTCTTTGAGAAGCACGGTCACCGATAACAATGAAAGGCAGTATTGACAACTAACCCGAATATACTCTGGGAAACAAACAAGTAGGAGGAGGACTCTGACTGTTAAGTCTTATAAAGCCTTGTGGATGGTTGTGGCCATATTTATGTATTTTTTGATGACGCATTTGCTCCCCTCAGATCATACATCATGGTCATCTATTACTAGAATATGTCGCCAGTCAAGTGCTTAGACGTATTCTGTAGTTGAGAGGCAGTTCGCCACAAAAAAGAGCTCAGAGTTAGGGGGACACTAGCACACTCTACGTTCGTTAGCTCTGCAAATTTTTTGAAATGTCATAGTGTCCCGGCGCCATCCGCATAGTGTCCCGACAACAACCACATAATATACGATTCAATACTCGACCATCCCATTAAGAGATAAGCAGCAGATTAGAAAAGCTATCGAGTAAAGTGAGACAGCCCTCAGAGATTTGATCGTCGCTTGGCTTTCATAACTTGTCCTTCATATGACATTATTTTTGATACACTGTTGCTCTACTTGGATCCTTAAGAGCCGACTATTGCTCACAAACGATAAACACAGGCGATGCGACGCAGTGAAAGTACTCAAAATATTCTTCACTTTTCAATCATCTTTCACAAATGGCACCCATTCGTTCTGGCAGCAACCAACAAGCCTCTCCACCTGGATTGACATTTTGTCCGCTTTCCTCTCATGACTGTGCAATATTGGGCTTGTAGATCAATGCGATCATCACCATCTCAATACCAAAAACCGACACACTGCGGCGCTACTTTTGAGACAAGAATCGCGATTAAATGCGTACTCTAATCGGTAACAGCTGTACAACATCATAGAGTGTCGTAAGATCGTTGACGATCGCTCCGTGGCGCACCATAGTTGTATGCAAAGTGTTCCAAATGATTGTTGTCTCATTTAGGCCAGATTCGGTCAGTGGTATGAGACGTGGTAGAAATCTCCATCATCGGAGGACACAGATCGCTAGGAATACATGCCGATAGACTACTTCAGAAGCTGAAAGAAGAATGAGATCACTTTCCACATCACAAACAGCGCCTGCTCGTCTTAGCGTCTTAAATGAGGTGCCCTTCCGAAATGCCCATACATATGTCCTTGACTAAACAATCTCCTCGGAGATCCACATGAGAGTTCAGTGGACAATACATGTCCCAAGCTCGTGCGTGCTAAGGGGAAAGCGTCTCCTACTTCACAAGCCAAACCCGAATGTGTTGCTCAAATTGGTTGGTGTCAAGTGGCAAGTGCCAAGTTTTGTAGCCATTTACGATTACACTAGAGATTTCTAATTCTAGGTTTCTCCTCTCTCTCGAGGAGAACAGTGACAGTGCTTAAAGACTTCAATTGCCTAAGAAAAGCCTCTGCAACTCTGGTAAAAATGGAATTTTCGAAAATGGAAACTTATTGACAAAATGGTTCAAATGCTTCTATAAGTCATCTGAAGCCAGCCAACGTCAACTCCATCTTCCACATCAGCCCGATAAACTTAGTTAAGATCGTAGGAGCTGCACAGATGGCATTTATCAACTTGTTGAAATATAGGTTGCGAGTGTTTGGCCTGATTTCTTCTTTTTTGCAGAAACAACTGCACTGGACGGCTAAATTTCGGACATTTTGACAAGACGCGACATATTTGGTCGACTTTTACTAGAATGACCTGTGCCGTTGTGGGTATGTGCATCGACCCCAACTTGAACGATTCCAGCTCTGAGCGACAAAAATTGTTTTCACGGCCCTACCTCTTTCGAGTCACTGACAATGCTCAAAGAGTATCTCCTGTCTAGAAAAAGGTTCTCAAACTTGGCCGTTCGGAGTCGGCATAAAACTGTAGGTCCTTTCCACTCGAGTGAGAACAATAGCACGAACAGCACGAGTGGTTGCTGAGAAGCTAGGCCCTGGCCCTCTATGGGCTGTAGCGCCACCCATATTATTTATATTTACTAGAATTCGTTGTAATTTTTTAGGAAAAATAAGTAACTACAAAAAATAGAAAAATTAGAGAAAAACCACTGCACAGTAATTTCCGTTTGCTTCTAGGGCATTTTTCAGAAAACATTCTCTTTCCCACGCTCCCTTCTGCTTCAATAAAATGAACTAAAAATGCTTTTAATTATGCAAAAAAAAGAACAAGAAACTATTTTACTTTAAGTTGCTGTAGGAACACAATCCACGCTCTCCCTAGGGATTGTCTTCCCATTTACATATGTATACTCCTATGAGTGTTTTTTTTCCTCCGAAAGAACAAAAATATACGAAAATTAAATTTATTTTATTTGATTTATTTTAATTTTAATTTGTTTCCTTTTTCTCGTTACCTTTTTTTTCCATTTACCTTCGTTGATCACCTCACATCAGTTTGTCTAACAAAAGAAGGTGCCGTAGCGGCTCCAGCTCTAGGTGAGCAAAGCAAACAGCAATTATATTGTAATTCAATTTATTTTTGTTACCTTTTTTTACCACTTCATAATTATTGGAATGGATGATGTACTAAAGCAACTTTTTTTGTAAAAAACATAAAATCTACTAAAAATTATTAACCAACAATAAAATTAGATACAACTGTATAAAAATAACACTTGTGAATGAGCTTTTAAATAACCTTGAGTCATGGTTCTGTGTTGACTGTGAATGCGTAATTTTGTTGCGACTCTTAGCGGGCATGTGACCACATTTAATTCAGCACGAAACGTTAACGTTTACATCATAATATGCATATTTCGGGAATGAGGAATGTGCGTTCAGCTCGAGTTTTTTTCTTTCTTCTTCAGTTTTTTGTTTGTAAATCAAAAGCATGCTAAACGGTGGTGATGGTGGATAGGTGCTATTTTTTTTTCTCCCTCTCATCATGTGTAAGTGCGTCTCCAGGGTCGACCGGGTGAGGAGACAGAAGATAGAACGCGCCCACGTTCTGCAAAATTCGAAGCAATCTCATTACTTTCACGGCACACGTTTGCTCTCCTTTCTTCTCGAGCATCTATCAGTCACGAGAGCGAATGGGGGATTCGCTTTAAAAGAAGAAAAACCCACGTTCGTTGAATTGGAACCTCCCTCCGTCAGGCGATGTGACATTATGGAAGTTTCCCCGGCACATATCAATTTCTCATTTAATCCCATCATACGTTCCAGACTTCCCGCTTTCCACATCCCTGCAATGTCACCGTGTGCGATATTCATATTTCAGAATTCATCCTCTCGTCGCACAGTTTTTCGAAAAAAAAAACGAAGCATTTAATCCACGTGTGCAACTAACTACAGCATCTCCAGCTGCTGGTCCTCCTGCATCATGTGTGCCATTGTGGATAGTTTGAAAACTGTACGTAAAGGTGCTTCAACACTTCACACCGTTCACCGTCGGCCCGGATGGTTCCAGTTGCCGGTGCGCTGCCAGGACGTTAGTCAACTGAAGCAAAAATCCACGGAAATTGTCCTTTTGGGTTAATGCGATTTTTATAATCCCTTTGGATCATATTTTAACTTTATTCAGTGAAATTGTGGAACGAAAACCGGGAATAGATGGAATCTGCTATGAGCCGAGCTCTCGAATCGAGTTGACTCAGGAAGTCTGTGACGTGAATGGGATTACGTGCACTTGTGCCATTAGAGAGATTAAGGAGTTTTCCTCTCGCTCTCTCTGTCTCCTCATCTCAGTTCGGGGTGAATCCCCCCCAAGGTTGGTCGAGACTGCCCTGCAAACGAGGGTCGGGTCTGTGTGACCACTCAATCCACTTGTCACCAAGTCAGCGTCGGAATTGTGTTTGAATGCCGTGCATGGTGGTGGGAGGGTTTTTGTCTGCAACGTGCATGCACTGTGCATCGGAATGGGATATGCCTAGCAATTATTCTAGATCTAAGTGCATTCGCCTACGGGTCTACACAGGGTAGTGGGTAATGTTTATATGCTAGTTGTAAAGTTTGTTTTAAGAGCAGCTAAACACAGTTGTGAAATAGACTTGCTTGTCAGTGAGCATGGTAAAAACAAATCGTGGTCACTGAACAGTGGTGTGCATTAAAAGTTGGGTCACCAAGGGGTGATGTGATGAAGTGATTTAGCAGCGAAGAACCAGCGGTTGATACCTTGTATGAATGAATCTTGCTGCGAATTTTAATTCACATTGATCGTGAAGTTCTGTTTCATTGCACATAAAGTTTTGACGAAAAAAACGAAATGCACAATATGGACGAAATGAATTCTTGTGGATGTTTAATGCTGTGGAAGACGAAAGCATCGTCATTCCTTCATCTCATCAACTGCCTCTATTCTTCTTCTTCTTTGATTGGCGCTACAGTCCGGGGTGGACCTGGGCCTCAACCAACATGCCTCTCCAGCCAGCACGATCTTTCGCCAGCTGCCTCCAGTAGCGCACACCAAGTTGGTTGAGGTCCTTTTCCACTTGTGTGCGCCATCTAGTGCGAGGACGTCCTCTGTTGCGCTGTCCCAATGGCTCGGTGTCGAAGACTGCCTCTATTCACTTGTTATGAAATGCTTTGCCACTGATCCTTGCAGCAGTCCCTTTCTTTTGTTCCATCTCCTTATTAGTCCGCCACAATCTTTTGGAACCTCTTCAAGATTTAAGACAGTTTGTATTATGCCAGCACGACCAACATTTTGCCTTTGAAAACACAATCAAAGGTCGTTCCTACTAAAAGTCAGCAAAATGAGCGAACCAATAACAGCTGTGGTCGCAAATAACAGCCTTGGCGTTGTGGGTAAGTACGTCGACCCCAAAGCACTTGAACCTTGATGTCTGGTTTCGGTCAATGCTGTGCACGACATTCATTTTCACGGTCCCACCTCATTCGAGTCACTGACAATTCTCAAAGAGTATTCCTGTCTAGAAAAGAGCTTCTCAAACTAGGCCATTCAGAGTCGGCACAAAACTGTGCCTCCCACAAAAAAAATACTAGAAACTGCGATGCAATGTCTTATCAGCCCTATTCATTCAGTCATCAAAGACATGTCACCTTACATCCTCGACCACTGGATCCACACACCAGAGTTTCAGTGCGTCTCCCCTGAGGCTGGATCATTGTCTTGATGTGATCGAGTCAGTATAGTCGACGAAGCTTGGACTTCCGGACTGCATCAACATCTTTGTAGAGCTCATACGCTTTTCTGTTGGGCTCCTCTTCTAAATACCTTCTTCTTAGACAGGATCAATCAACTCATCTGCGGTTCGCGAACTTGTTGACTCTGTAGTCGTGGGACAAAGCAACACACGATCAAGACAACGCGCAAGTTACTTCCCGTGCGGCATTGTCGACAGCCACAAAAATGTTAGGATAATTGCAAGAAGCTTCTTGGTTGACTCTCAACTTAGCCACGACCTATAGCTTCAGTTAAGTCTCCTCAATTTTAGCCCTACCTTTGGCGGTCTAACTCTCCTTGTTTCACGTTCTAAGTTCGCAAAAGTCATATGCTTCGTATATGAGCCACCACCCCCAGAGAGAGTCGAAGTCAACCGTTCTTTGCGGCAGAGTTCAGCTACCGAGACGACGATTCATCTATAGAAACCTGACTAAATTAGATTCGTCGTTCAATCTAAGCCACAATTGACGTGAACATAAAAGTGTAAAGTTCGCAGGCAGAAATGTTCCCTCAAAGAAACTTATCTTGTCGTCATTCGCCTTGAATATCCTGCATGAATATAGGTGTTAGAGCAAGTTTAAGAAGATCAGTGTGGTGCACAGAATTGTCTTCAATCCAAACACCATGAGTTGTCATCATTTCGTATGAAGCCCACTTGAGGCATTCATATTTCAATGCCAGCAACAATCTCCAGTTCGAGCAATCGCTTCAACATCACCCTAGTGTGCCTTTAATTGTACTAGAAGCTTGAGCAGCTGTCAACTCTTATACAATTGTGCTTTCAACTCGTGCTGACTCTTGATCTCAGGAACTTAATGGTTTTCTTGAAACCGGTTGCGTTCGTCAGTTTAATTTTCAGGAAGGCTTCAAAAAATGTTAAAAAATACACATAATAGCGCTTTGTCTTGCCTAAATTGTGTACAGACGTTCTTTGTGAGATCCTTACTGACGGACAGAGTGACTAGAAAGTCTCCTCCTGATTCTATGTTGTCACCAGAGAAGTCAGAACTCTGTCGGGACCTGCCTCATCATCTTCCTATTTTTTTATTTCAAAATTGCTTACCCCTTCACAAATATCAGCGCTAATATTATTTCCACATCTCACATCACTCACTCAAAGCACTGCACCAACAGCGACTAACTTTTAGTGCACACCACCATCGAATGACCACCACATTTAAAATTACGTAATTAATTGCAAGCAAACTTGAGATTATACTAACTCAGCTCTATGATATGCGTTGAATGTTAATTTAAAAAAAAAATCAAATTCAAAAAACCCCCCTTTTTATTGTAAACATAAACTAATTCAAAAATCTTTTTTCTTTTTTTTATATTTTCTCCGTCGACGATTACAGTTTGCGTACAGTGGCCAGAAGGTAAGACTTGTTGACTCACACCTCATGCGATTTATTCATTTTTTTATTTAAGGGTTTTATTATTATCTTATGAATAGAAAATATACAGGGCAATGCTAACACTTTCCAGAGTATCAGTAGGCTTATATGTTTACACTCAAAATTTTGTGAGAAAAAATGAGTTAAGAAAATTGTAGATATTATTTTTGTTTATTTTTCTTGTCAAAAAGCGATCTTTATGTTTCTCTTTTCTTTTTCGAACTTTTTTGCACCGTGACAGAAGCCAATATGAAAGTTGTGTTTTTCGTTTTTTTGAATATTTATTTTTGTTCGTTTTTCTTTTTCCATATTCTTCATCATAAAGGATATAAATATTTTTTGTTTGTTCATAGACGAAGCATATTTTCTTTCCATTCAAAAAAAATTACAAAAAAAAAAAACAAAAACCAAAAGCATCGATTTGTTGAGCAGCATAAAGTATATACAAATAAATTATATTTAAACTTATAAATATGATTATCTCTTAATATATCGATATTTGATTTTTGTATGGTTTTCTTTGTTCAACAACTCTATTCATTCTTTTCTTTTTGTGGAAAACGTTTTGGACCTATCTTTATGTTTAGCGATGAGATATTACTTTTGACTACTTTCCTAACGAACGTTCATTCACGAGAGTCTCTCTCTCTCAATCTATCTATTTTTTCCTTCGGTTTTTCTTTTGCGTTTCTTCGTTGGTTTTGTTTTTATGTTTATTGTTTGACCAGTTATGTTACGAGTATTTTCGATGAACAGAAATGGAAATTCAAAACCAAAAAAAAAGAAAATATGAAAATATATTGCTTTTAATATTAATTGTTATATGAGTTGTAAAGTTCCTTTGTAGGTCGCATTATACTAAATAATAATAATAACAATAATCGTATGTTTCTGAATTTTATTTTTCCTGAACTTTCATTTAATTGTTTATATAACCTTTGAATTAATATATTTCAGTTTCAGAGCGAGTTATTCTTTTTCACTTCTCATGCATTATTCATTTTTTTTTTCTCTTTTTTCGTTTATAAATGAGAACTATATATATTTCTTGTTATTTTTTGTTCATTTCGTTTTCTTGTTTCTTGGGATAGATATGTACTTTGTGTTCATTGTCTTTTTTCGTGTTGGTTATGGGTTTCTTTTTTTTCGATTTTTTTGGAATTCCTTGGGGACAGAAAGTAGGAGTGTGTATATAGAAATTTTATTTATTTTTTTGTTCATCTACGCGGGCTTTGAAAGAAATGGGTACTATACGTGGACTTTTATTGGATCAGCGTGTTGTAGAGCTCATTTTGGACACTTTCTGAGCTGGTTGTTGAGTAAAACTCGGTAAGTTTCGCCTCTTAATGCGGAAAGTGGCAACTGAAACCAATAACTGGTGACTGACAGAGTAACCTGTGTTCTAACAACAACATGTGGATGAAGCGAAAAAAGCGGCAATGCTGGCCAAACAACATAATAATTCTAAACATGATAATTGAATAAAAGAGGCACCTGATCGGATCTCGGAACTCATAAGGTTCTTAGAGACAAATGAAAACATTTAGGGGACAACAACGTCAAAACAACATACTTACACTGATTATCTAGTGAGACTTTCACCGCACTTAACAAAAGTGACCTCGATGCTCCTCACAGTCATTCACTTTTGAAATGATGGGAACCCCTTATTTTGTCGAAAAGTAAACCTAGTGCCCTGCAAGAATTCCTGTAATTGCCACTTATATCTTAACGAGAAGGCCAAGTACTTTAATATACTCTTTATGTGTGTGCCGAGACACTGTGACATTCCAGATAATTACAAAACTGAAGAACTCGCTAGAAAGGGCACAAGCTGTGTAGACCTTCCGCATGGTGATATGCCATCCACGTCTGCTGTAAAGCATCTACAGAAGTTGAACACACTTGCGCGAATAAATCACAGAGGGTCAACATGCCTCGTAATTAAACAAATCTGGCTTATGCTAGATCCCAAAGGATCGCTTAACCTGATCAACATGAGCAGGCCTAATCTTCGAACCCTTATTGGAGTTAAAACGAGGCATTGCGCAATGGGTACTTACGCCTCTAGGATAGGCCTCTCTTACAGTGACTTTTGCAAGAGCTGCAGAGGCTAGGGTGAGGAAAAATGCAATTGTAGTGCCCTATCATCTGAACTAAGCAATGTGAACATCGGTCATCTTTTTCGCTTTGTCAAATGCTTTCGGAATATAAGCTAAATTATGCTTCGTATAAGAGGCAAAAACATTGGGCTTAGTGGTTTCAATTCGATCTTTTTCGCGTTTCGTCTTTTACTGACTCCACAAACCGGGATTTGTCTGGTTCACATTCAACATGCCTCCCAATCCATAACGGTCATGTGCTAGTTGATGCCACCAACGCACGCTCAGCTGATTGAAAACCCTTTCCAGCTTTGTACACCAACGGAGTCGTGACCTTCGTTTACCTCGATATCCCTCGGGTTTGGCGTCAAAGACTTTTCTAACCAAATCAGTCGCTCTACTTGACAAAACCTTCTGGAATGAGTGACTGGGACTCGTTTGACTAGATCTGTGACCAGCCCGCACAGTTCGTCGGTCAGTCTACTCCTCCAAACACCATAATTTTAAATCGCTATATTTGAATTTATGTTCATAAATCTTCTTTCCAACTAGAACTAAGTATCCACATTGTCATGTGAAGAAACATCTTGGTTCAGCTGATTCGTTTGTAGATTCACCTACTATAGGTATTCATTGACCCAGAGAGATACTCTACTCTCTATCTGAATATCGCGTGTATCCAGTGGTGGCCGTGGCTCGACGTCGTAGGTTCGATCCCTGGTCTATCCGACAAAAATAATCTTTTGCGGCCCCACCTCTTTCGAGCCACAGACAATGTTCAAAGAGCATTTCCTACCTAGAAAAAGCTTCTCAAACTTGACCGTTCTGAATCGGCATTAAACGCACGCACAACTCGACTGGTTGCTGAGAAGCTAGGCCCTGACCCTCTACGAGCTGTAGCGCCAGTCATGTATGCATAACTTTTCATTACGAGATCAGCAGTTTGACCAATTCAATTCGAACATAAAACACCGCCTATTAAATTTCATTCACTCATCATTTGTTCCAAACTATGCTCTAATTTTATACCGATGACATTTCAAATCAGCATATGAGGAGGCAACTTTGTGTGGCTGTGAAGTTCAAATCTCTACGCACCCTTCAACAAACAGACAAATCCTTACAAAATTCGTTAACAATTCCCTTTTAATAACCATCTCATTGAAATAGACACAATCGACAGTTTTCCGTCGTGCTCTCCCTTTGATTAGATTGATTAGTTTCCACAAAAGTTTATAGCTTCACTCATTATTTCCAAGTTGCTTCCGGAAATATTCTATGTACTGAATACATTTCCTGATTCCTCTCTTAAGAAATCAATCAGATCGGTTCATGGAATCAATAAAACCACCGCACATCGTTGATATTATGCGCATAAATATTTATGAATTGCAGTTATTCTTCTCATCGATCGGATTTAATCATACATTTGGTTTGATTCGACGAATTTCTTTCCCTTTACGGGTAGAGTGAACTGGAATTTGAGGCAAATTTATTGCGATGATGTGAAAGCATCTGTCGGAGAATTTATAGAAGAGAAGACTGGTGAATAATCGATCGAATTTTGAAGTTTTGTTTGATTTAAGGTTCTTCATGTGGTTTGTGGTGGTGAATGGGATGCACATAGTTAGACCTACATAGCTGGCCTGAGGGTCCCATGTACATGGCTGCCATTGCATTTAATGAGAGTTCCTCCATTAATCACTGGTGAGGAACTATCTGTAGATTAAGAAGAAGCGAAGTTACTCCGAAAGTCAGTTAACGAAACTTAAAGAAATTTAACGAAACTCAACTCAACTTAACGAAGCTCAACGAAACTTAACGAAATACAACAAAACCTAACGAAACTCAACGAAACTTCAAAATAACCTAGCCAAACTAAAGAAAATGACTATTATATTCACACGCATCCATTTGTGAATATTCGCTTGGTTCCGCAAGTTGTAAACATAATTAAATTGCCAATTCTAGTCAGTTCTACTTTGTCACTGTCGAAATTAGTTCACTATTCTAACCCTGGCAAAGCTGTGGTACAATCATTGCATTTAAGATCCTTGAGCTATCACCAAAAGTTCGAATCAAGTGTTTAATGACTGGAAAAAAATCCATTTCACTGACTGTGTGTCATCTCAAGAATTGTCTTCAAATGTATAAGTGTCCTCGTGAACTCACTTGCCTCTAACCAAGGCCGCCAGTTTGATGTTACCAGCGTCATCAGAAAGCAGGCACTCCCGACTTATTTAATTTAAAAAAAATGTAAATATCTCAACGACGGTCTAGCCTAAGGAGCATCCCTAGAAACTTCAAAGCAGTCCGTCCTAATACATTGTCTACTGTGCTGAACTTAGGAGACTGTCAATTGGGTTTAAGACAGCCAGTATCTTCTATTTGTCTCTTTCAACAAATTACCACCAGAGTAACGAACCAAAAAGAGGACCCATTTTTAAAATTTACGTAAATGTCAAACTGATACCACATTTAATAGCTGCTGTGATTGACGAGTATAAAATAGGACTACTTCTTCGTATTTGGCGATTCTTACTCACACGTTGTGTTGTCGTCATGGAAATTCGTCTTGTCTTGACCTTTAAACTGAGAAAAAGGAGGCTATTGAAAACTCATGCTTGACTACACATCCCGCCATCGTTGCGTGCGCTTTTAGAGATACACTAATTGCTACCTTACGTGACAGTTCTGAAGAATCCTTAAATCTCTTCAACGCAACACCCAAATCAAATCCCATTCCAATTAAATTCAAACACAAGCATAAATGAAATGTCTCTTTCATATTTCTGCTATTTATAAAAATGAATTCCACGAATCAATCATAAATTCCCTTGTCAGTCTTCCACCGCCGTTCGAATCCACGACAACCTCCAGAGAGAGCTCCCACACTGATCCGATAAAAGTGAAAAAATAAACTCCAAAGTAAGCATATGACAAAGAGAGAACCCTCCGCCCACGGCGTATACGTAACATTTCTTTCAACAGCAAAGGTACAATTATATTCTTAGGTAAATTTTCCTTTCTTGATTTTCTTGCAAATCTTTTTCTGTTTCTGTTGTGTTATTTATTTTTTTGTAAAAGTTATCAAAATGAAAACAAAAAAAAAAAAAGCAAACAAAGTAAAAATCAATAAATACAATCTATTATTAACAAAAACCAAAGGTTACCGACTACCGATGACATGGCCATTCTTAGGCGCTGCCGTCGGTGCTGCACCCATGAATCCAACAGCTGCCCCAGCTGCAGCGCCTTTAGCTCCGACAACACCATTAGTATTAGCACCACGTGCCGCTACACAAAGACGGAGGTATATACAAAAACAAAAAATCAAAAGCTAAAGGGAGAGACAAGGAGAAAAGCAAAATTCAATATACTCTTCATTTGTTTTCTCTATTTCTTTATTTATTTTTTTTTCCTGTTGATGTCCTTATTTTTATGTTATCAATCTTGATTTTTTTTTATTGCTAACCAAAAGCAAATGGATATACGAATAATGTGATAACTTTTAATTTTTGTTTTTCATTTTGTTTTCGATAAAATGTGTATGTATCTTTTTATATATCAATTTTTGTTTTGTGTATTTTTTTTTACTTTATTGGTTACTTTTCCTTGGGTTCCTTTTGGAGTTTTCTGTTTTCGCATTGAACTTTAATACATATATATATATCAAATGAGACTGTTATGATTGCATTTCTAACCCCCTGTCGTATGTTGAATGCTAAATGAAAAAAAAGAGAATTGGATTTTTTCAAATCGACTTTGTTTTTTTGTTTAATTTCTTGATCGTTTACATCAACGTGAATATGAAGCTTTGTTGTAATGGATAAACATTCATTGAGATATTGTGTGGTCTATATATATTTTTTTCATTTCATTTTTTTGTCTGTAATCAATGAAGGAATAATGTTATAGCCCATTTTGCACGCTCTCCATTAACGTTTATATAGAGCATCGCCAGCAAGATAATTACAAAAAAAAAACATACTCATAAAATAGTGTTCTGTGTAATTCCCAATTTTAAATGATGGATTTAAAACCATAAATACTATAAATTTACAAAAAAAAAAAAAACTATAAGGAAATGTCCGAAAAAAAATGCACGAATGCATGGTAATTGAATAAAATATTCATATCTATAAATATAAATAAGTGTTCGATACGATTTTGATTGAAGCGATTGACCCATAGATTGTAAATGCAATTTAATATTATTACACATACCTTTAAGAGCATATATAAATATAATTTGATTTCGTTTATTTTTCTTTTGTTTCTTTCTTTCCCCATTCGCCATGAGAGGAAATGAAAACCAGAAAAAACAAAAATTCGTTAGCAATTGAATCGGCATTGAAGGGACTTTTCATTTCGCATACAGTTTTTGTTTTGATTTTTTGTATGATTTTATTGGTTTGACGGAATTTGTCAACATTCAGCGAGGGAGTATTTTTATTCTGACGAAATCTGCTGTTGAGTTTTTAATGTTTATGAAAGATGGAAATCGGTTAATTGGTCCTTAATCATAATTTCGTTTTATGTGTTTTTTTTTTTTTTTGCTCTGTGGGTGAGTTGGTCTGATTTTATTTTCGTAGTACTTCATTAAATCGGTAATTATGATGTGACCGGTGGATAAGTGAATTATGTGTAAATACTGCTCGGAAAGGGGAAAAAAATCAATGGGATCCATTAATTATTTAATGTGTCAGTGATAGGTTAATTACATCTTGTTAAGCTTTGATCGATGCAAGTTTTTTTTGGCTTGGTTTGTACGTATCGTGACTTGGATGTCGACACAGGATAACATCCATTTACGAATCTGCTTGCTGTTTCTGATGTTGTCAGTGCAATTAACTGGGTGATTTTGATGAACTCTGAAGTGACATTGCAAAATAATGAGAAGAAATAAAAACGTTGTCTATGGTGTAAAATAATCCCATGAAGATTGCAGAGAGCTAGTGCTCAGTCCTGTCATACTGTGTGGAGTCTCAGTTTGTTAAACAGCTCTAAATAAAGCTGTCATCTGCAATGACTGGCTTGCATGTGCGTCAGCGGCGCCTTAAAGGATATGTACCATACTCCTTCATCTCCCTCCGTTAGATGTATTCCGCAAACTGATAGCAACGAGCATAGTCTTTAGACTCAGCGTCGGCCACTTAATGATTCTTAACGAATCTGACACTAAGACATCTTCTTCTCAGAAGCAGTTGTCCTTATGGAAGAACTGTAGCGGCCATCCAGCAGCCATAAAGGCCAACACCTCAGCAATCATCTCCTCTCAATTGGTTGAACAGAGCAAGGAAGAACTCAAACAGGCCAGTAGGAGGTGTAAGCTTACTCTCCTCTGAGTTCCATGCCATAGCAACGTAGAGTGAAACGAGATCGCCAAGCAAGACGCTTCCAGCAATGTCCCCACTTATTTGGTGGATCTCCCAATCTTGTGGCGCTACAGTCCGGGGTGGACCTGGGCCTCAACCAACATGCCTCTCCAACTAGTGCGATCTCCAGTTTCGCACACCAACTCGGTTGAGGTCCTTCTTATAGAAAGCGGGTGGGGTGGGCGCAAATGAAAATGCAAAAAAATGAAACACTTGATTGACAGGCGGTGTTATCTTTATTTCACAAAGAAGAGAAGAGAGCTAAAATTGAATTCTGCTTGTATTTATAGCAGAGCGAGAATTCGGTCGATAACCTGATCAGATGGTGCGAATATTATTATTTTTGTTAACAGAGGTCGCTGACTGAATGACCAAAAGCTTCAGTTCTGCACAGGGTGCTTTTTAACTTTTCTATATATGTTATTTATACTTCCGCCTACATTCTCCACTTGGGTGCGCCACCTTAAACGCGGGCGGCCTCTATTGCGAAGATTCTTCGTCTCCCAATCAACCACCACAAATATACCATATACCAGCACTTTCTGTCCTTCGCCAGTAGAAGTTGGACTAGGTCATCCACCTACAAGCTCTCTAGGAAAACCTGGCGTTCTTACTCGAAAAGTAGAACTGAAGACCTTCTTAATAGAAACCGCGGACAATCATTCGCTAGTAGCTGGTGTCTGCTCCAAAGACATCAACATTACAACCCTTTCCTTGCAAATTCGAAACGACTGTGAATGATGAAAGTTTTTGACAAAGTCCGCTTAAAACTAGCACTAAACCAACGGCAACACGTCCCGCACATCTAATGAAGCTGTGGGCTGTCTGCAGGCAGCATTCACCCTGACACAAACCCCACGCATTTGCCAGCTTGAACTCAATTCAATTAATTTCGTCTCAATTGTTGTGATCTAGCTTTTCCATATCAAAACACAGCTAATTTGAGTCAGTCTGAGTAAACCCAATGTCTATAGTATGACGTGGGAGGGGCTGGGAGGACTGTTTTCAAAGAGGAGACTTCTACCGAGCATTCAACTTCTTCCATTTGTATTTCAAACCAATATTCTTAAACAAAAAGTTCCTTAATTTATCTAGCAGTAATTTAAACTCACAAAACTGACAGTGTTGACATCAATAAATAGAAAGCCAATCGAAGAAGTAATAGATTTTAAATTTAGCACATATTGTGCTTCATTCCCAGCCTCAGAGCTGGTGCTTTCTAAATTGATATAGATCAACAATTCTCTCTAGACACAAGTTTCAGACTTCACCTGCATTAAATCTTTGCATGACTGGCTCGTAGTCCTAATTTGAGCATTTTATGTCATCATTTGAAATCAACTATGGTCACCCTTCGCATTCCATCGGAAATAACTGTGCACTAAACACAGATAAAGGTCAGACCATATTGTAGACCGTTTCGTCGTTAATTCCTAGTCCTTCTACTGGCTTTGACTACCTACACTCATTCTCGAAAGAAATAAAAACCCAGGGCTCCAGTCTCTAATTTACTGATTTTTTTAAGATTCGACTTCATGACTCACCATGGAATTGAAGATGTTCTAGTGTTCAGATTCTGCCTGCCGATTTGTCGGTGATGGATGCTTTGAATAAATCTGGAGGTACCCAACCACTACTAAATGGGAACGAAAAAACTTATTTAGAAACCCATCAATTTCAATCAGCTCTTCAAATCGAAATGTGCTGACCATGGATTCTCTCCCTTCCGTATTTCGGAATGAGGAACTTGTCCCTGTGATGTCTGTGCTGGCTAATGGGCTGCAACTTTAGAAAATGTCAGAAAAAAATTCTTCTAAGCTTTTGTTCTTTTTTTGGTCAAACTTTGAAAGAATCTGAGATCGTATGGTCTCAGTGAACCTTAATTGGTTTCATTCGCAGCAAAGTTTAGGAAAGGAGGTCATCTGACAATCTGTTATGTCTTGAGATCGCTGTAGTTCTATTCGTCTTGTGTGCGTCACTTTACTCGCGTCTTTCTTACAAGTACGCCACTCTTGCATTGCGCCACTAGATGGGATTAAAAAAGATTCGTCAATAGTTTCATGTTTTCAACAAGAAATATTCACTCCTCAGCAAGACTGATCTCAATGAATCTCTTAAAAGGCTGAAATTTCCAATGCTTTGCATATTTTTCCATTCATATGTTTATTATAAATACCGAAATAATGATTTTCGGACCTGAGGTGCTGTAATTTCCCCTTCTGTTTGTATGTCCAAGAGACGATAGTTAGACGTGCAATCTGTATGCCTAAATTGTTGAGTAAAGTACCTGAATACGGGACGCTGTGGGAAATTCATACTTGCACCGTAGGCTATGTACGCAATTGAAACTTACAAAGCCAACCGTCGCGTTTTAAAAGATGTATGTATCAAATGTTATGTCCGTTTAAATAGTTCTTGGCGAAGGTTGCTGTGCTTGTTATTGAGCAACGCAATGATTGAAATTGTCCTTGACGTTGAACAAAACCATGCATAGACCTGTATGTATCCGAAGTTTTGCTACGAAATGCATGATGTGGTCTGAAAATTATCACCGCACTCTGCATAATACATCATAATTTACTTGCTTTAAACCGTGTGTCACATCAAGGGATGACAGTCGAGTGATATTCACTTACTTGTATTTTTGCAACTCTTCTTGTTGATTCTCATAAATTTCAGTATCGCTCTTTATACATTCAAGTGAATTTGAAAATATCGACCTCTCCAATTCTAAAAATAATAATTTCATGCCCGTATGTATGTAACTATTTCACTCTATGGTCTTGTCTGAAAACAGAATTTAACTACTCTGTAATTTGAAAATAAAATAAAACAAATGAATGCTGATCACGCAAGCTGACGAGATATGCTTGTGATTAGTACTGCGGTAAGACATTGTTTGCAACGTTTATTTCTTAGCAATAAGTACAAACAGGGATTATTAAGGATAATTCAGTAATACACATTCACCCGACACACACACATATAGCCGACTATTATTTTGATACTCTTTGCAGCATAAACTTGTTGTACTTTAAGCCTGCTTAGCATTGCCAAAACTCTTTTAGCCTGTTATTATAGAGTATTATACATTTTCAAATATGCTTTAAATACTATATATAAATACGATATATTATATACTCTCTAACTGCATGATACTAATTGGTTTCCTTTCTTTTTTTTTATTTTTTTATTTTATTTTCTTTCTTTTTATGTTGCGCCCAACTATTTTAACACCTGCACGATTGTTCCACATAACAAAACAAAAATCAAAAAAAAAACAATAAAACACTATGTACATGAAATCAATTAGCTGCTGCAATACGTGGAGTACCAATTCAAAGAGCAGGCGGCGCTAGAGCCCTCTATCCAACACCAACATCTTCCTCAGCTGCCAATGCGGCTGCAGCAGCATTTGCAGCCGCTACCGGAAGATTACCAACACAAATGAATGCTGCGGCAGCAGCAGCGGCAGCAAACGCTTTGCATGGATTCACACCGTAAGTAGACAGTCTACCCACTGCACACAACACTTACCCCGTAGAAATGATACATTTTGTTATTAGTTAGTTGAACGCGCACGCACACTCCACACTCCCACTGTCCCACTGTCCGGTAGTTTTGCACAAAAACAATGCGACTGCTGTGAGCGCGCTGATGAAAATTTTATGAATTTTACAAATGATTTGTGAGGAAGGCATGAAATCAAACACAACCAATTGCACATTGACTATCTATGCATGATTTATGAATGTAGTGGATACAAATATTTAAATGTACACAAATGGTTCTATGTGATTTTTTTACACTTAGTTGTTTATTTTGTTTTTTCTTTCACATTTCCTTTAGTTTTCAACAGTGCTCTCTCACTGAATGTGTTATAGTTTTGTGTTTGCGAATATTTAATTTATTTATTTTTGTTCTATCGTTCGTTTTTCGAATGCTGCAAAAGAGTGTCCTTTTTTCTTTGAAACAAAAAACAAGGGCAGTTTTTCTTTATTTATTTATTCTACAAATGATTCAGTCCACACCAAGCACACGGATATCACACTCCTGCTAACATTTACATTTTGATTTACGAAAAAGGGCAACAAACACTTGTTTTTAGCCTTTTCACAATTCAAGTCTGGAAAATGAGAGGAAGGTAACGTTTGCAGAGCCGGCGAGCGTTGGGATTTAAAGTTTCGCATGACTTTTAGCTTCAATTAAGTGAATTTGGAAAGTTTATTTGTGCATCATGCTGTTTCGAAAATAATACCTTTTCGCAAATTACGAATACATTTAAGGGCAGAGATGCGATGAGGTCCTTATTTTTTGGAAGATATCACGTTTAATGAGGACACTTTGCAAAGTGTCGTACTAATGAGCATGTGTGAATTTATTCTGTCAGGGAATCAATTTTTGTGGGAATCAGAGGGAATCAGAGGCTGTTAGCTTATGCAGAAAGAACTTCGTGTCCGAGTAGAGTGCACATTTTTTTGGTAGTGATAAACTGGACATAGGAAGAGGGAACTCAGCCACCAAGAAGTCAAATCCTCCTCTAATGTATCTAGACTTTTCAACATTTAGAAACTCCACTTTGGATGTTCCACGATTTGTAGAATTTCGTACCAAAGTAGTTCCAGTGGAATTCCACTCGAAAGTCAGCCGAGTGTACACATAATCCACATTTTTGTTCAGCAAAAAAAGAACATTAAGCGCTGTATACCGTTAAATAGGACCTTGAATACATCTTCCAAATGTCCGATTTAGTGGCAAAAAGTTGATTTAGTTAAAGTACCAGATTTTTGAGTTTTGAAAATGCCTCTTCAACCTCTTCTTGGCTACAGAACACAACTTCTGCCGACAAAACGACTACAGACTGCGGTAAAGATGGTAGTCAGTTGGAGAAACATCACGAGAGTACCTGCATTGAATCATGCATGGGCTGTAGTATTTTCATGCAATTGGAATTAGACCAGTTTCGAGGCAATTGGTCGTCTCTGAACATATTGTTTTTTACGTGATGATGGCGGTGATATCTGCTTTATAGCAGTCAAGGACCTCCGCGAGTTCTTCGGCTGCACGTGGCCTGTTAAGAGACCTCACATTCCACGTGCAGAACCGAAAAGCATGGTCATTTGTTCGTTTGCTGGGGTCGTCAACAGTAGATCGGTCAGTATCCGAGGCAATTAGTCGTCTCTGAACATATTGTTTTTTACGTGGTGAGGGTGTTAACCCCACGCACAACCCCCAACTGGGAGGCCAGGCCCATTTATTTTACCCGGATGACTCCGGTATCGGTAACCTCGCTGCGGTTGTGAGTGCCGCCGTTGACCCTATATGATAGGGCTCCTCCGCCGCCAACTCTACTCCAAAATTCTGACATGACCCTGAAGGCAACCTTTTAGATCTGAGCTCCGAATATGTCAGAGTAGCTCTGGATGTCGCCGTTGGCTAATCTGATGATAAGCTCCTCCGCCGAAATCCGTAAAGAAGATGAGCCCTGATACAGACTCATCCACTCTCCGCCAATGACGTCCCACGGGGGTTGGGTACCCTATTTTGAGTCGAAGGAGCTCGGCTCTCGGATTTTACCACGCGGAGGTGAGAGTACGAGTTAATTGACAGAGTCTAAGTGCAGACGCCTCTGCCTGCATGAGTCGCTTGTCAACGCGAAACTGGAGACAGCTAGCCAGGGATCGCGCTAGTTGGAGAGGCATGTCCACCTCGTACTGTAGCGCCACACAAAAAAGAAGAAGAAGGAATTAGACCATTCCCAGGTTGCAGGTTGCTTCTCAGTCAATTATGCATGCTCTGTGTCAATTTTCTGTCTCCTATCGCTTCTCTCGATACCCTCAAGAAATGAAAAGTCAATTAGTCTTTGCGATGTCCACTCGATTTTCATCGGATTTTAGGTGAAGCCTTGAGCAGTGGCAGATATTTTACGATTGTCATACATTGTCGTCATCGAATCTACTAGACGTGTGATTTCAAGCGAATTTTGGTGTCTTAAACTCCTCGACGTACAATTTCATAAGCGCCGCAGTATTTGTGCTTCTTTCAGTTCAAGGGTCACCAATCTGCATCGAATGTTGGGCTCGCTTACTGCTGCATCTTGTACGTGCGCTATTAAGGTTTCTTGCTGTAAGCGACACGTTGTGGGCCAGGTGAAATTCGTGAAGCAAGACAGTCCGAGTTTGAACTGTCATTTACACGTGTTCCCAGGTCTTCCCTTGTCTTAACTGCGACTCCATCAGGATGGCAACCCCAAAGCAGAGCAAGTCCAAAAAATCTGCCATAAATCCTGACGATTTTCAGTCGATGTCAGCGGATCGAGTGGCCTGCAGATCTCTAGTGCGTGCTTTACTTCCGGGATTTCTTTAGTGGATCATGTGGATCATTAGATGTTGACTTACACTTTATCCGATTTCCATGTCTTAACCTCGAATTGAGAGCAAATAGGACATTTTTGTGTCTAATCCTGTCTTGAACTCGTCTACGTGTCGCTCAACAATATGAATCAGTTTCAATTCACGAATTCACTTTTTTCGAGATTAGGAGCCGTGAACGTGATTCCTTGCGCACCAACCACGCAGTCCATGAACTAGTTCGGACTTCGCAGTGAACCCATTTGATTAACTCTGCCAATGTACATAAAAAAGGTGATGACTATGAAAAAATGCACGCATGTAGAGTCTCAACTGTTACCCAAAGAACGACCTAGCAGTCTTCGACTCTGACTCTCGGTATCACAATAAAAATACGCCACTCAAGTGAAGATAAAACTCACCAACTAAAATGAGCCAGCAAGAGTTCGTGCCACCTGGGGAAACGTTTGTCTGAGCCCCTTGCCTGCTCCTGCGTGTGGCACCAAACAAAGAAGCAAGTCACTATTTTCGAAACACACAAAATCTCACTTCAAACTTTCCTCAAAGGGCGTACAAAAGTACTTCGCTGCAAGTACCTACATATGCACACCACCCAGAAAGTTACGCAAGGACGACCGTCGCCTAAGTTCACCCGACAAATGTCCCCCCAATCATATAATCTCAGATACATTCGAGAAGAGAAAAGAACGAAACGAAACGAAACGACGCACTCTTGCCAAATCTCGAACTTTATGCGCCTCATCCTCGACTCGAGATTTAACTGAAAGTATCTAATTTATTTATGAAAAGATTGAACTTCTTATTTCTTCCCTTCACTTCCAATAACATTGTTAAACTTTTCATCTATGCAAAGTACACACAAACGAAAGTTTGCCATCGTTCTACCCACCACCAGGCAGCAGCAGCCACCCTCCTCCAAAAGCTGCGGCAACATTTTAAAAGGGTTCCATGACCTTTGTCTGGGTTGGAACGTGTATTCAAGAGAGTCTATCAAAGTATAACAAAGTGAAAGACATTTACTTAACGTTATTGATTTATCCGCAGTACTCTTTAGTCGTCGCCTTCATCTCCCGGCATCGTTACACTCACTCTCTCTATCTCGCGCACGCTGGCACAACTTCTGCGCTGCTCAAGGCTATCAAATGTAGTATCGTTGACGTGGCTTCCTTCGTTCCTCATCGATGGTCTGACATAAAATGTACCTTGAGTGTATGCATGCAATTCAATCCGCGGATACTTTAACGACCGACGCTGCGAGAGAAACAGGGAGATCACAAAAAAAAATATTACTCAACTCGTTCAATTTCCCTTTATGCATACAGCTCCCAGGAATAACCAGATTTATCCTTACCATCCACGAGCAAAACTGTAATATGCGAAGCATAAAATGATACAAAGGAGGAAGGATTGAAAGGTAATACTGGCAAATCCTTGACGAAACTATTTCATAGTTTTTTTTCATGCAATTAGTAGAAAAGCCAAGCTACTTATTCGCTTCGGGGAACAGCACGAGCGGAGGGAGGCATCATTGATGGAAACTTGATTTACTTTTGAACGTCACTGCTGTTGTGTCGTAAGGGGGCCGTGTGGTGACAGGCCGAATGGCAGTTTCCAGGCCATTTTGTCGTGGCGTTTTTTTTCTATTTTAATCAAAGTCAAGGCGCAGATGCCTTTATTTATGGCGTTTGTCATTAAAAATGAAAGGACATAGGAGCTGTTGCCTAACTGCTTGTTTTGAAGGGAAACGAGGAGTGTTCTACTTTTGGACTTTCCATTTCTGACTGGATTTACGTGCATCTCTTCTGGGAAAGGACGATTGTCTTTAATTTCCGAGTTTCTATTTAGTCATGAATTCATTTTCTGCATCAGGACACCTAATACAGAACTTTTCCTCGAATTATCAACGGTTCCTTTGGTCGCTTTGGAATTTAGTTCAAATTGTGATAATTGTTTCTTTGACCCACTGAAACTATGAGAAACGTTGAGTCCTAGCTAGAAGGGTACTGCTTGAGTGGCAACACGGCCATGCAAATTTTGTATTTAGGTATCCAATCTAGGACTCATGAACTTTCGATCGACGGCATTTTGATGTTTACAACCTGCCTTTAGGACTTAATTTATAGTCCAGTTATTCATGCACTCAGCTCCTTCATATATTGCAACAAATTTGGTATCCTTGCAAAAAAAGAATGTCAATGACACTTTGGCTCTACGTTGTTTGGCTGTGTTCCAGGCCTGGAAAAGTAAGCTTGCGGTGGACTTTTTATTTTGCTCCCACAGAAGTAATCAAAATTGAACGAAACTTAACGAAACCTAAGATGGTGCTTAAAATGCTTGTGATTGGTTTGGTTTACACGGGAGAAAGCAAATGAGAACGAAATAACAACTTAACGAAACTTAACGAAGGTTGTATTTTTCACAAGGCATAACCGCACCGACGTCTGGTTTACTCATTTTTTTCAGAAAATCAGTTAGAAGTTTCTAACAAAGACGACAATGTATGAGAAATTGACGAAAGCTGCTTGAAGTTTCTAACAATGGCGACAATGTATGAGAAATTGACGAACGCTGCTTGAAATTATGGCCGCATTTTTAATACAGAGAGCTGAACAAAATTCACAAAATAGATTTGAGTGCACTGAATTTAATGACATCGAAATCTTCATTTTGTGTGGATTCATTGACGCAACCTATATTTCTGTTCTCCTTTTTGTCAATAATTATTAGACCATCATTTATTTTCGGGACCATAAATCCTTACCAAACTTGTCCGTCCACTCAATAGATGCTATCGTATGGGCATCATGGCACCACCAAGACGTTAGTGAATCGATTGCCCATTTTTGTTCCTCCTATCTAACTCCCTTGTATGTGTCAAATTTAAAATAGAAACAACGCCCAACTGCGGACTTCCAAAACCCTTAAGAAACATTCTCCATTGCACATTAAAGTATCTTAGAACAGGCACATTTTAAAGAAAAATATCTATTTGGATCTTTATTGCGAAGATAAAATCCTTTATTATGAAACTTCGGACAGCCTGGACACGCAATAAGACGTCCGTAAACCAGTGGAGGATATTAATGGTCCTGAGCGGGGGAATGCAGACAAACCAAACGCCATGGACGTAATTTCCCCATTGTTTCTGCCGCCTTAAATTTAAACACATCATCCCTACGTAGACCCCATTCCTTCCCGCATAACTTTAAAGTGAAATAATTCATTGTGTCGACATTGCGATATTTATTAGTCTTATCCAACAGCTGTCTCGCCGATATAAAGTATTATTCTATTCATAAAAAAATACACTTCGTCAAGGTCCACTCATGTGATACATTAAACCCACATACGGTCAGGTCATAAAAAAGAAATGAAGAAATCAAATTTAATAACCCCCCGAAAATAAATATTAATTCGGCCGTAAAAGAAAAATAAGCAGAATTCATGTCATTCCATCGTTTTATCTCTCACATGTTCCACGAATTGAATGAATAAAAATTTAAGATACCAATTTCCTGAAACTCCATACCACCACCGTCAGCAGAGGTAATTAACATATCTCTCCGAAGCTTCACCTGCAGTGGAGGTACACCACCACCCTCCACACCACGCCAACTGCTTGCTTCGCTTCATTGTCTGAGGTGTCTATCCAATTTTGAAATTGTAAAAAAAAATGAATATGTTTCACCCTTACCATCACCGATTGGATGAGTGGGGGAGAGAGGGTACATTGTATTCAGACTGAATAACAGCCATCATTTCCGCTTAAATGAGTTCCCTTTGCTTTTCGATATCAAATCGATTGGCATAAAAAATATTTCTTTTTTTTCATAAAACACACAATAAAAATAAAAGAAAAGAAAGGGAGGAGGAAAAAAAAGAAAACATCATCAGGAATCAGAAGATTGAAATGAAAATTTAATTTAAAATTTGTTCCGGCGAGCATCCCCCTCTCGTAGACGAAAGATAAAAAATGTTATTTCTCGAAATGAATGAAAGGGACATGTAAAAAAATGATCCGGAGAGAGTCCCTCATCAAAAAGCATTCCGTTTGGACAGACAAACATACACTGCTGGCGGGTCTTTATTGTTGTCAAAAGTGTGTTTGAAATGAAATTAATCATAAAGAAAACTTATTGAAGTGAGAAGCTCCTCTTCGAGAAATTTTACGTCTCTTTGTTCTCGAAGAAGAATCATTGAATCCATTCGGCAATCCATCAGATTGTTTGAGGGCTGTTTAAATGAACCGGACACGGTTGTGATGGGGTGTCGCTGTGTACTGCTCTTCGAAAAGGATTTTCACTTTTGAATATGACATTCAGTACAGCATTAATATTCAACAGAAGGCACATTCTAAGTCCGTGCATAGTAATTTTGTGGCAGCCTTGCGCCTAAACAATGTACACAGGATGTGCGTCAAACGCGCGAGAGGACAAAATATTTATGAAATGCAAAACATGTTGCAAACTTTACTCGAAAATGTGCAGACTCTACGAACGTTGGATGAAGTATTTTAAATCCACCAAAGGGATGCGATGGAATTTCCCCTCCTTGTAATTGTACACCACCCAGCAGCAGGCGTATCGTATCGTTAGCCCCCTTGACCCACTTAATTGGTATTCCTGACAGAAGTACTTTCCCTGTTCTTCTCTTGAAATATGGAATTGTCAATCGGTTGTGCGAACTCACCCTCAGGAGGGGACTTTGAAGGCAAATAATGTATTCCGCTCTCCCTTCTTGTTAACTAAATTATTTCCAATTTGTTCTGGAAATAAATTTAAATAATAATCGTTGTGTGGGTGACGGGCACTCATGTCCTAACCTTCGATTCGTACTAACTTTCATAATTTATAGCTTCTCGAATGTTTGGAGAATGCTTCTGAAGGCAGTTCGACCTAGTAATTTTAAAAAGTGTTTGAAAAACTGCGAGAATTTTCATTTGTTCTCCTGTTGCTGCGTAAAAAATCGGCAAGCAAAGTACACAACGATCATTAATGAATTGCACAGCAGCTTTCGATTGATAATTTAGCTTTGCGATTGCTTTCGGCCAGCAGCACAAGTCGAAGTTGCGGCAATGGACGACTTCGGCAGTCAACAGCAGTCGAAGTAACAGCAATTCGACGACTTCGGCAACCGGCAGTAGTCCACAATAGTCAGCAGCAGGCAATAGCGATTAAAGAGGCGTTGTCATGACTTAAAAACAACGTGATATAAAAAAAAGGGATATCATCATCTTTTCCGATAGTCAGGCCGCTATAAAATCCCTGGGAAATGTCATGTCTTACTCAAAACCATTCCTTAATAGCAGGCTGTCTCTTAACGAGATGGTTGAGCATTTTAACATTCACCTGATGTGGGTGCCGGGATATTGTGACATACTAGGAAACTGCAAAGCCGATGAACTCGCCAGGTATGGTACAACCTCATCCCTATCAATACCAGGTGTACCACCTTCCATGCCGATCGGTACAGCCTATCATCTTTTCACTAATGACAAATGGCTAGAAGGCACCACCGCCTTAATACAAAAGAAATCGGGCCATTACTTAACCTAAAACGGTCACTCGGTCTACTTAGACTCAGCAAATACTCATTAAGGACTCTCATAGGAGTCTTAACCGGACACTGTGCAATTGGCACTCATGCTCGCAGGATAGGTGCCCGATATAATGATTTTTGCAGAAGCTGCATGGGTGAAGAGGAGGAAGAAAACACTCATCACCTACTCTGCTCCTGTAGTGCTCTGGCTAGCCGTAGGTTCCTACATCTAGGGGCCTACTATTTACTTCAGAAGCCGTAATGAGCTAAACAGCGCCAGGATAGACCAGCTAAATCGCTTCACTGGAAGCACCAACTAGTTCCAGTGTTAGGAGAAGTCAATCCGCGTGGTTAGCCACAATGGGCTGGCCTAAGTGTGACTGACCTTAGCAGTCAGCCACTAATACCTAACCTGACCTAAGCAGCAGGCAGAGTTAATTTCAAAAAGATGAAGCCAATCGAAGCAATGAAAAACAAAACCAAGCAACTTTTGCTATCTGAACAAATTCAAACGCTAATTTTGCAGACCATTGGCCGCCATGTTCATTTTAAGAATGGTTCAACATTTGTGCTGGCGGTTCATGTTTCGATTCCTGACAAACTTTGAATTTTACGGCGCAACATATCTGTCGGCTTCCTGAAGCTGAAGCTCTAAAGAGTTTTGCGTCGGCACAGAGATCTGTAGGGCCTCCTATTAAACGCCTGGATGGCACAGTTAGTTGAGTGCCTGTCCTTGGTTATAGGGGTCCCAGGTTCGAATCCCCGTGAAAGCCAGAGTTTAAATGCCTTATCTGGTTTTCAAATCTCGGTCTTGTCACCACTTGCTGTTGGGATCAAGTCACGGCAGTGGACCAACAATGGTCTAAGTGTTCTGGCAATTTCCACCGCAAAAACCTAATCAAACTGAAGGTACAAGGATCGATCCCGGATGCATTAATATATAAATTTAAAGCAATACCTATGTCGAAACACAGTCAATGCTTTTCTTCTTTTTCTTTGGGTGGCGCTACAGTCCGGGGTTGACCTAGGCCTCAGCCAACATGTCTCTCCATGTAACCCGGTCTTGTGCTAGTTGCTTCCAGCCACGCACGTCCAACTTATTCAGGTCCCCCTCTAGCTGCGTGTGACGTCGTTGGCGTGGTCTTCCTTTATCGCGTTGTTCCTCGGGGTTGGAGTCGAAGACTTTCCGGGCCGGCGAATTGGTGTCCATTCGCTCTAACTGACCTTGCCATCTTAGACGAGAGATTCGAACTCGTTTGCCAGATACATGTCGCTGTACAGTGACGACGAACTGTACGTCGTTCAGAGGAGGTGTCTGAACAACTGTCAATATGCAGAGAGGTTAAATATCTAGAAAAGCTTTAGAAGCGTAGTCTACGTCGACAGCACGATTGATTGCTGTCGAAGTTTGGTTAAAATCCGCCTCAGACTGTAGCGCCTTTCGAAAAAGAGAACAATCGTTGCCCTAGTAGTCAAGTTTGGTACTCAAATAGGAGAAGTTCGTGATCACACAAGCTTGAAATGATAGTTGGTTTCTTGCGGACATAAAGCAGAAGGATAGGGATAGATTTAAAAGCTCCCAGAAGGTGGTAGCTTCATAAACGTTAAAACCTTACCTCTTACAAATATTTTCTTTTAGTCACATTTCTGACAGCCTTTCTTCCGTGAATAGCCCCCATTCAATGCAAAACCTTCGTCCATCCTGAATACAAACCCTCGGGTAATTTTGTTCTCCCTAAAAGTAAAAATAATAAACTCCCACTCACTTACCTCCCAAATGGAACATTTACTTACATTTATGCAAAAAAAAAAAAACACCAATTCTAATCCTCACCAAACTGTCTGTTAATCCGAAGCTCATAATTATAATAATTCACAAAACGGATGCACAGAAAACCCGAAGAAATGCATCCAACCGTCGACAAGCATTAAGTCAGCGTCCCCCCGA
This sequence comes from Eristalis arbustorum, assembly GCA_916610145.1. Lineage (NCBI taxonomy): Eukaryota > Metazoa > Arthropoda > Insecta > Diptera > Syrphidae > Eristalis > Eristalis arbustorum. The sequence continues at coordinate 5,560,780 of OU744318.1, forward strand.
CTGTGGCTAGGGAGATAGGAATGCAATCATTTATGTTGTTTTCATTTTTCATTTTCCTTACCGTTCTTTTTTATGAAAAGAAAGACAAAAAATGAAAGAAGAACTTATTAAATTCAATGCAATGAAAACAGAAAAAGGAAAAAATAAAAATAAAAAAATTGAATTTTGCTTTTATCTGAAATGTGCCTCACCTTTATTTCTCTTCCTTAGAATTGATGCTTTCAATAAATACATGTTTTTTATTAAATCACATTCTCTTTGTGCTTTTCTTCTCCTTCGATATAGCGTGTACTATGATCCATTCTTAGCTGCAGCTGCAACTGCTGATCCAAGTCTTCGCTTCCAGGTAATTATAGATTAATTCATTTTTTTGCTTTTTATTCAAAGATAAAGAAAGAAAAAAGAGAGATTTTATCAATATGCTATAGCGTATCTTTGTTGTTTTTTTTACATATATATATATTTTTAATTTCATTAGTAGTTGTTTTTAATTTTTATTTTTTAAATAATTATTTATTAGATAAAGTAGGTCCTCTTGTCGTTCTTACTCTATTTAATTGATTTATTTAAATAAAACCAAACAAAAAGAAGAAATTGTCCATGAACAAAAACAAAACGAACATTCTATTTCAGGCAGCCAAACCAGTCACGGAGGTACCCGCACAACCAGCAATATTAAATGTAATTTTAAATATTTTACTACAAATATTTACAATTAAAACCAAACAAAACAAAAAATGATAAGACCATTCTATTTATTTTCACTTATAACTATAACTATTAATTTTTTGCATTTTAACTCTTGTAGTTCTTATATTCGGATATAATGAACTCTTGTATTTTTTTTTATTTCGTTCACTTTTGGTTTGTTTCGATTAACATTTTATACATAAACTACATTTACTATACATACTACATTTTATTGAATTGATTTCTTCTCTTAATCTCTTCTCGGATATGAGAGTAATAAATATTGTGGCCTTAGTGTAATTACATTTATTTTTCTCTGTACTCTTTGGTTAATTCGGGTTTGGCGTATTTATTTTTATTTTATTTTTTTTTTTTCTTCAATGTCTCATGATTGTCCTTTTATTTATTTAACTTAACTTCGAATATGTATAAATATTCATCAGTCATCGTTCACAACTCATTTGAAAGCGCTCTTTTCTTAACTAAAATCCTATCTTTGGTTGTGGTTCAAAAAAAAAAACTCGGACACGGTTTAAAGGGGACTCTAGATGATTCCTGTAAAAAGTGCATATATCTTATAGAGAATGAGCAAAGAGCTGAAAACAAAGTAGAACACATTTAATTTCTCTAATATCTTCCATTTATTATATTTGTTACTAAACTTTATTTGTGTGTTTAATCCCCTGTCCCGTCTCAAGTGACACACTGATTCGTGAATTTATTTATTTTCCCTCACACCCTTTGGATATTTGGTTTTTGCATTGAACAGGAGGAAAAAAAAAGCAACACATGTGGATAAAATCACATCAGTGGCAGATCATTTTTATTTTCCTTCCTCCATCATCAGCAGAATGAGGAGGACGAAAAAAATATTTTTCATAATTTCCATAAAATTATGCAACTGCAACTGGCGTTGGATGAAATGTACCATTTCCTTTCGCACACTCATCATTTTTTTTTTTTGTTTCGTTGATGAGTTTAAATTTGGTAGAGTGCATCTGTGGCACATGTGTGTAATGGAATTTAACACATGCAACGAATTTTGTTTGGAGCATAAATTTAACCCAGGGGTGCACTTTAGTTTTGGATTAATGGAACTCTTTCTCACTTTGTTCAAATCGTATGCGAATATTTTGAATATGAATTCAGCAGTTCGACGTGGCGGATGTCTAAATTTGCAAAAATTAAAAAGGTATGTTCGTGTGAAATGCTAATTGGAGAGGAGTACGTTTGAACGATGGTGGGAGGGATATTCATCAGAGTTGTAAAGGAAAAAACGGCAGTAGTTTATGCGCATTTTTGAAAGCTTTTCTCATCACGGTTTTAAGTCAGTTTAAGTCCTTGCCTCATGGCTTTAACAGTGCTCCTCATTCTCTGACAGTAGTTCCTTCGAAAACTGCTATAGCTGTCTGCCATCTTTGACACACTGCCACTACCTCCAGCCATTAACGAGGTTGAATCCCTAACCCAGCCCCCAGGTCTCAGTGAGGAAAGTCAGCCATACCCTTGCGAACTGTCAACGACACCACCCAATATTTCCGACTGCAGTTGGTTTTTACATATTTGATAGCCAGTGGTGGCGTTGTGCGTAATTCTGTCGATACGTGTGTCCATACGCGCTTCAACCTCGATGTCAAGGTTCGATCTCTGGTTTATACGACAATAATTTTCACGACAAACAAGTCGAGTCACTGACAATGCTCCTGTCTAGAAAAAGCTTCTCAAACTTGGCCGTTCGAAGTCGGCATAAAACTGAAGGTCCCTTCCACACGTGACAAAACAAAAGCACGCATAACACGAATAGTTGCTGTGTAGTTAGGCCGTGGCCCTCTACTTTCCATCTTGTTGATTCACCTTCGTTTTTTTTGTCTTCATCCGCTTTTACAAGCGAAAAGTTCCTTGTTTGTATATTCATTGCTTATTGTTCAAACCAACCACTGCTTCAACGGAACTGTAGAGGATCAACAACTTACTTCCTCTGATCGCTGTCACTGGGTTCTTCGGAATTCTGAGCTCACTACTGGCCGATATTCCACTCATATCCGATGTTGATCTTTTACAGTCCATTGCACTGATGATCGCAAAAATGGGTAGCGGGTACGGAAGTGTTTGTTTATGTTCTTCAGAAATCGCACGACTGTTCTTCAATTTTTTTTGGCTGTTTTTTGCGAGTTGATTCTAATGTATTTTTGTTTGTATTAATCCTTCCCATTAACTCATAGAGAACCTGTCTTTCATTCTTGACGGAGTGCACTGGGTCATCAAAGCGATTTCGAGTTATGCCGGCAATTCGGTCTTCCGCTCCACGAATGAGAAGTCGGAAATTAAGACTTGTTTAAAACACGAGTGTTTATTCGATCCATGTTTCCGTGCCAATGGATCTTTGGCCTTCGGACTACATCCATATCGCGGTAGTGCCTTGTACTCCTTTCACCTTCCCCGCGGACAGAACGAAATATCCCACAATTCTCTAGTTGTTGAGCTCAATATAGACATTGTGTGCCTTTCTAGTCAATATCTAGCCAACTGGTCAAATACAAACCGAAGTACCACGAGATAGTTTCGTTTGTGTACGCAAGCTGTCAGCTTTGATCTTATGATGCAGAAGTAAAGCGACGTTTCTCTTCATACCGGCGACTGACTCAGTGGTCATTCAGTGGTCTGATTTCTTCTCCATCTTTGTTTGGAGCTACAGCTACCCCGCGTGGATCAGGTCTTCAACCAAAAAGCCTCTCCAATCGACTCGATCTTTCGCCATCGGCCTCCAGTTACGCACAACGAGTTGGTTGAGTTCCTTCTTCCAACGAGGGTGTCCTCTGTTCCGTTGTCCCAATAGCTCTGATTCGAAGACTCTTTAGTGGTCCGACACTAATTTGTAAATACTGGTAACCAATTGCAGATGTAATGAGTGCGTTCCTAAGTTAGCTTCTGATTTAATTTAACTACGTCACTTCTACGCTTCAAGCTACAGAGCGCTGGAATTGATGAACCAAATAAGAAATGAATTCAGTGAGCAATTTTTCTTTCAATCTCGACGGATCGTGCGATTTGACGTTTGATGGACAAATTTGCATGGGATTACGTCACATCAGTCGTTTATGCCTCCGTTCGTTTTCACAATTAAAAACTGAACGCTCCCAAACAACAAAACTCCAATGTTGTCGCTTCAACACATATTTTCAACTCTGTTCTGCAAAAGTACTCACCTGACCGTGTTTCATTGAACACTGTGAACCTTCTTGCGTTCAGCTGTCCCGCACTGTGTCTTACAGACCATATTCTTACCCACGCAACCAAATGAAGCTTGCCTCGGTGGTCGAAGAAGTTGGGCTGTTCGTCTTGCACAGCAAAAGGCTTCCTTGAACTTGAGGAAAGTAGTTGGCCAAGGATTGAACCTTTCCACCATTGATGCATCTTCGACAGGAAGGAGACGCAGTCTAACAAAATGTCCGCCGATGATGCAATCACCCGCGGTAGAGTCAGTTCACTAATCGAAGTGGTTCCAGTAGCGTCTAGTAGATGAGGCAAGTGATGCTTCCTATGACCGGATGTATTGATGATGATGTATTTTCTAGCAACAATTGAAAGACTTGCGGTTTTTTGCCATGATTGGCGAGCTCATTATCTTTGCGACTTCTTGGACCATGCCACAGCATCCAATCGTTGATGTGTTAGGTCAAACCATAGCGATTAAAGACGCGCTTTCATGACTCAAAAGCAACGTGATATCGAAAAGGGATATCACCCTCTGTTCCGATAATCAGGCCGCTATAAAATCCCTGGACAATGTCAAAACGGTCACTCAGTCTACTTAGACTCAGCAAGCACTCATTAAGGACTCCAATAGGAGTCATAACCGAGCACTGTGCAATTGGCACTCATGCTCGCAGGATGGGTGCACTATATAATGATTTTTGCAGAAGCTGCATGGATGAACAGGAGGAAGAAAACATTCATCACCTTCTGCTTTTGTAGGGCTCTGGCTAGTCGTAGGTTCCTACACCTAGAGGCCTACTACTTCAGCGGCCTCAATGAGCTAACCATCGCCAGCATAGGCCAGCTAAATCGCTTCACTACAAGCACCAACTGGTTCCGATGTTAGGAAAAGTCAATTCGCGTGGTTAGCCACAATGGGCTGGCCTAAGTGTGACTGCGCTTAGCAGTCAGCCACTATAACCTTACCTAACCAAGGTCAACGTAAAGCAGCACCCATGCTCAATACTCATTGCACGATCCCAAAACAACATAATCTGTTCTATCAACTTTGTGCAGACAACTACCAATTGGTCAATTAAGGACCATTGCCATAACCATATTCTAGGTGACTAAGTTCAAATCCCGATATGAACGACTTTACTTGAGGGTGGTTTCACCTTTCTTGGGGCACTACTAAGCAGAGAGAGCCGACATAGCCCTTTGGAGTCAGCATAAACCTACAGGCTACCCTCTACTCGCGAGAGTACATTGCCATGCCCAACACTAGTGCATGCTTTACAAGCTATGTCCAGATCCTTCAAGACGTGTATTACTTGCCACCTTCTAAATTCAACGCATTTACCTCTCCTCTCCACTGCAACAACCAAATATCAAAGGACCACCATTCGCCATTCAAAAAAACAAACAAAAACCCCGTCGAACAAGAAACTACCGCCCACACAACGTATTTTATTTCCGTTCCATACCGCAAAGTAAAAACCGTTTAATTTCACTTCCGTTTGATGATTTATTTTCAATTTTCATTAAAAAACAGAACTAAACCAAAAAAAAAGTCGAAAATTAACACGTTTTTTTTTTGTTAAACATTTACAAAGAAAAACATTTTTTTTGAAAAAAAAATGATAACTTTTTGGATAATATTTTGTAATTGACACGGTAAACAATTTGTTCGAAATTCAAATTACAGCGCCGCACAGTGACAACGTTAAACAGTAATCCACATTCGATCAACCGCATCCAGGTTCCTCAAAATGTTTTGGTAACAAGATTGAAACAATTCCTACGAGTTTTGCGTTTACGTTTGCGTTTGTTTGTTCTTGAAAATATCGTATCTCTCTGAGCAGTTAACAGCAATATTTGTTTTTTTTTTGTTCTTTCCTTGTTTCTTTTTTTTTTTTCTCTTCACTGTTGACAAAACTGAGTTTATGTTTACTGATTAATTTGAATCTAGTTAGTCTTGTGCTGTTTGTGTCGTTGTTTCAGTTGTGTTCTGTGTTCCGCAACTCTATGTGTGCTGTGTGGTGTTTGAATCGTTTGTTGTTTGCGTGTGTATGAAATTTCTTTAAACCCCTTGCATGAGTTTGTCCTCATTTGTTCTGGATTTTGTTTTGTAACATAGACAGCGTACAAGACATCCTTGTATCATGCTCATGTAGACAGCGGGAGTGTTTTTCTCTCGGAAAGAAAATTTATAGAAACAAATTTCCGGTATAAAACTTCAATTGTAACTCTCTCTCTCAGGCGAACTGCAGGAAAACACTTCCTCTAGTCATTCCTTTCTTTTCTTCTTCTCACTCTCATTGTGTACAGCTCAAGTTGTTAATTTCCTGTTCTCTCCTTTTTAGGTGAAATGTTGTTGTATTACTTTTCCTATTTTTTGTACTTCTTTAGTAAATATTTTCAGTAGCATGCACGTAATATAAAATAACAAGAACCACAGACAAAAAAAAAAGATATAAAATAAAAATAAAAAAACGCTTATGTTGCCAAACCACGCACACGAACACATCAGTATGACATGCAGCGGTTTTGGTTCTTTTGACTGTTTTGTAGAAATGTTGTATTGTTCATGCCCGGTCCTCCGGTTACGTAGAGAGGAAGTATTTTATTTTTGTTTTTTTTTTCTTTACCCCATCCCACGGTGTAAATTGTTTGACTATCACATTCCTCTCTCTCTCACACGAACACACCCCACCCACCAACACCCCAAATCGCCCAATTTAATGTAGCTTCATTCACCATTTTAGTGCAAATTATTTGATACGCAAGAATTGAAGAATTTAACAAACACAAAATCGATGATTTAAAAATGTGAAAATAAAATATGGAAAAACATCAATTTTCTCTTCTTTTTTTTTTTGTATAAATAGGCTACAGCACCACTGTTAAAGACGCCCTTGTCGCAGGCTCAACAGGCGTACACCGCAGCCACCACCTATACAGCGGTAGCAGCACGTGCATATAATGCTGCCGCTGCAGCAGCTGCACAGCCCGCCTTGGCTGGTTATGCCACAGTTGCGGGGTAAGTTTGGCATCAGCACATGAATGCCAGGAGGATTGCCGGGGAATTGATTATTCTTGATTGTTGGCAGTTTGAAGTGAAACAAAAAGTCATCTGACCTCATTCCTACTAACAATGACTAACCTTCCCACTTTCATTTAACCCCACTTTTTGACGTACTTTTTAAGTTGTTGGCAGGGAACACAACACGCTCAAAAAGCTTTCCAGTAGGACACTTACACATTATAAACGAGACTTACTTATCAGGCAGACGAACTATGAAGGGTCTGAGCCTGAGCAATTGCTGCCTTCCATCGGTGACGGTCCTGGGTACGCTGCTTCCAGTCATTAAGGCCAAGCTGTCTTACATCCGCGATGACTTGGACTTTGTACCGGTCTTCCTCTCCTTCTCAAACGAGGAGCCTCGGATTCCAAGACTCTGTTTTTTCTGGAGCGTTGTTGTCCATTCGCTCGATGTGGCCGAGCCAGTGTAGTCGACCGATTTTTGCCTTCCGGACTACATCCACATCCTTGTACAGCTCGTAGAGTTCGCGGTTGTGTCTTCACCTCCATTCGCCTCCCTCGCAGACGGGACCATATATCCGACGTAGAATTTTTCTTTCGAAGGCACCAAGAATCAGCTCTGCAGTCTTACTTAATGTTCAGCTTTCGACTCCATAAAGTAGGACTGGACGAGAACGTGACAAAACCAGACATCAATTTAGTTTTCAGGACTAATTTGCAATCGCGATTTTCCTACATATCATCCCAGACTTATGAGGACTTGATTTGAAAACAAGTTCAGAGCCACTGAAGCTGGACACCTTAAATTGAAGGTTGACTGATTTTTCCGAACCCAATTGTGATCACAAAATTAAGTGTGCACATAACTTAAGGCGTGGACTTATAGTCACCTCAGCCAGTTAAGAGAATACAGAAAAATGCATGCACTGTTACCTTACGAACCACTTTTTACTTTTTAGTTTCGTTAAGTTTCGTTCATTTTTTCCTTAATCAAATGAGACCAAAGGCTTACCCCTCATTACGAACGTTGGTGTTCGAAAAGAGTCTCTTTGCCATTACGGACGCTTTGATAATTGTTAATGCTTCCTGCTAAATTTTTCGTCTCGGGCATCCAAGATTTGGTGTATTTTTATTGAATCATTGCTGTTGCTTGGTGCCTTTCTCTGTCAATCCAAAACAGCAGCCAGAAACAAGAATCATGAAGAGTAGACAGGCAAAGGAAATATTTGTTCTGGTCTAAGATGGTCCAACCACTTCATCCGTCCAGACTTTAACAACCATCAAAGAAAACGTCACACGCTGAAACAACATCAGTCATTGCCCACAAAAAGCTTCCTGATTGAATTCTACCAAATAAGCTGTGAGGAGGCAACATCTGAGCTAAGGTACTGTCCCACCACGAGCAGAATGAGACAGACCCAATCCCTAAGCGGTGGCTGACAGTTTAAGCTGCGTTTCATTAAATTTAACCACCAACCGAGTGAGTTCTGATTTTCTGGTCACTATCTCTTCCTGCACATTTTCTTCTTCTTCTTTGGCTTGCGTTACAGTCCGACGTGGACCTGAGCCTCAGCCAACATGTCTCTCCATTTAGCCCCGTTTTGTGTTAGTTGCTTCCAGAGGTGCACGTTCAACTGATTGAGGTTTCTTTCCAGCTGCTGGAGGCGTGGTCTTTCTTTACCGCGATGTCCTCGGTATAGGAGGCGAAAACTTTCCAGGACGGAACAGAGGTGTCCATTCGCTCTACTTGATCTAACCATCTGAGATGAGAGACTCGAACTCTTTTAATCAGATCGGTGTCGCTGTTCAGCGCGTGTAGTTCGTCGTTCATCCAAATATCCAAATCATACGGGAGCAAAGATAATTTCTCTTAAGCGACCAAGAATCTCCTCGTACACTTTAGTTAGTGTCTATGTTTCTACGCCATACAGAAGGACTGGATCTCTTCTTCTAATAAAAATGATTGAGGCCAGCTGAAGAACTGAACTCACTTCTGCATCCAACAGGATTTGAGTGCAAACTCGGCATGAGACAAACAAGTACTACGTTTTTAAAAAGACACGTTAATGCTTCAATTTCTTATTCAGCGCGTGTGAAAGGCCTCATTGGATTACGTCTATTCTATATCGATTTGAACTCGATTTGTCGATAGTTTCCGATTCAACAGATGCAAGCCAGAAGTGGATTCAAAGGCAGGCTTCAAGGCTGAAATGTGGTCATGCGTTAAACTTCTTAAAACTGAACTTGGTGCGGATAATATAAACATCGTGTCCTTTTAACTCAAAACAATTTGTCTGTGCTGAGTTTCAGATTCCAAAATAATCTAGGACAATTTTATGACGACAATCTCTGCTAGAGTAAACAGCAAACAGAAACCACGGGGAACAGCAACAGAATTTACTTTACTTAAGTACAGCGCCACAGTTCGGAGTGAACCTGTGCCTCAACTTACATGTATCTCCAGCTAGTACGCTCCTTAGCTACTTCACGCCAGTTTCGTAATCCAACGCGGTTGAGTTCCCCTATAAATTGTGAGCACCACATATGGCAAGTCTTCCTCTACTGCCTTTTCCATCCGGGTTAGATTTGAAGGCTCTGCGTGCAGATTAATTGGTGTCCATTCGCTATACATTCCCTAGCTGTCTTAAGCGCCTGATGCGTGTGACATTTTTGACTAGGTTAATGCCTGCAAATAGTTCGTCGTTGAATCTTACTAAAGAACCCGTCAATGCACGTCGATTTTCCGATGATTTTTTTTTACTCGAACCGATCGAGCATCTACTCGTCCGTTTTCTACAAATCAATACAGCGCCTTGGATTGGGATTGGAATGGTCTTATACAGGATTGCCTTAGTTGTTCGAGAGAGGGTCCTTGTACTCAATTGGCTTCTCAGCCCGAGGAAACAGCGATTGGGAAGAGTAATTCTTCGTTTTATCTCTTCCGAGGTGTTTTTATAAGAGCTTATAATAGACCCAAGCTAGACAGAGTCCTTTATTACCTCAAGGTTATAGGTATCGATTGCGACGTTCTGACCAAATCGTCGATGTTGTGCATCCATTCTTGTTGACAGCGTGTACTTGGTTCTTATTTATTCACACTACTTTTACTTATTTAAAACCCAATGTGTGCAATGTGTGTACTTGTCTCAACGTTTCTCTGCATATTCTGATTCTTGAGGCGTAGACCACAGTTTCGAATTGGATATTGGAACGGTTTTCTTTTTATAATTTACAGTCTACTCTTGTCATAGCAGTGGTGGCCCGTGGCGTTGTGGGTATGTGCGTCGACTCCAACCTCGACGTCGCAGGTTCGATTCCAGCTCTGAGCGACAGAAATAATTTTCACGGCCCCACCTCTTTCGAGTCACTGACAATGCTCAAAGAGTATTTCCTGTCTAAAAAAAGCTTCTCAAACTTGGCCGTTCGGATTCGGCATTAAACTGTAGGTCCCTTCCACTCGTGAGAGCACGCACAACACGAGTGGTTACTGAGAAACTAGGCCCTGGCCCTCTATGGGCTGTAGCGCCTCCCATATTATATTCTTGTCATAGCAACCTTCTTTATTATTATCCTTCTTATAAGTTGCCCATCTTTGACACATTTTACTTATCCCAACCCCATACCCAGCTCCATTTCCATTAACAATTTTCGTTCTCTCTTCACAGCATCCCAAGAAAAACAAATTATCAAAAAAATCCCCTCAATCCAATGAATAACATCCAAGACCTTGTTTTAATAGTACTTGCTCAAGATTCCGAAACAATCAAGAAATCAATCAAGACTCACATTCGCAATTTAATTTAATTTTCTTATCAAGTCAAATTCCTAAGCAAGATCTTTTCTGTTTACATTCAAATTCACAGCTATGCCAGAGAATATGCCGATCCATACTTGGGACATGGCATTGGACCAGTACCTGGATATGGGGTGAGTGCTCTCGACGACTGTCTCCAGCCTATCGATTCTAATGTGCGCAAAATTTCTCTCCTCTTTCAGGCACAAATGTATCGCGGAGGATACAATCGATTCACGCCATATTAATCATACACAAATTATATCTAAATTAACACAAATACTCATCTAACTTAATACTCAGCATAGGACTCTAAGGACAAAGAAAATAGAAAAGAATCACATTTTGTTGGAAAAAAGAAAGAAAAACAAAAATGATCAAAACTTATTTCCTTTCTCTCTCTTTCACTCTCTCATCACGAAACAAACAAGCAACACACATTTATTATCGCCATGACACAAAAGAGATATTGCAGTGTTAGCATATTTAAGAGATACCAAATTATCCAAGAGATTTACTCAGCAGACCATTCAAGTACTTTGAATCTTTTGAAAGAATACCACTAAGAAACTCCATGACTAGATGTTATTCATAAGACAAAATAATCTACTCCATGTAAAACGAATCTCTTAAGAGCAGACAACTAGAATCTTTAAGAACTTGATGTAAAGACATTTTTCCATCATCATTGCACTGATCTGTGCGACACGCGATCGTTTTTAAGGATCATTGTTGAAGTGGATAAATGTAGAAGGTAAAATGTTCAATGCGATGTTTTACTAGCGAAGCCAAAAGTAAATGCAGTGTCAGTCTATTATTTTTTTAATTTTAATCTTAAGACTTAGTTTGTAGTTTGTAACAAGAAACAGAAAAAAAAACGCACACTCACACTCAAAAATATTCTTGTAAACCTTCGCAAAGAGGTCATAGTCATTTTCGTTTTTGTTGCCAACTCTATTACTCAGAAACAAAAACAATCAACATGCATAGATATACTATATATTGTTCTGTGAAAGGAAAACAGCTGAGATTAATTGAAAGGAAGATGAAGATGTTATAATAATAAGTGTATTTAGAGATAAGAGATGTTATGAGAGAAAAAATGTGTGTGTATTATTACCATGTCTTCGCAGAAATTTATTTTTCAACTAATGTTAAACTTCAGCGCACAATGTATCCTCATTTCAATCTTCGTAGAATTTAAGGTTTTTTTTTTCTCAATTTATTTTTGCTCTCTTTCTCGTACTCAGTTGTGTTTTTTTAAATTTATTTTATTTTTACTTTTAAATATCTTAAATGGCAGCTAAAGAAGAAAGAAACACCCTGAAGTCAACCAAACAATGATTGGATTATATTTTATAGTCATGACAAGTAGCTCTCATATGTATACTCAATTTACAATTTACATATATATAGATTTATTTTGCTTATTCCCCCCCCCCCTCTCTCTCTCTTATATTTATATAAGTTTTTTTTTTTAATTTTTTGTTTATACTCAAAAAAAAAAAGCTGAATTTATGCTCAAACAAATATTGTAACGACACGCAAAATGAAAGAAGAAAAGCAAATACAACAGACATCTACGTACGATTTAAATATTCAATTTTCATTTGTTTACCTTCGTTTTTTTTTTTTGTTTACTTTCGAATTTTTGAATACATGCTGAAGGGGAGGTTTTATTATTCAATCACACTTCTGCGCTCGTAATTTAATTAAGCTTCCCTTCAATTTATTTTGTTTTCTTTGAGAAAATATAGGAACTTTGCATATCGCTATCGAGCTTAATTCTTCCATGTATAGTTAAACTTCAATGTCCACTAGGGAGTTCTGATTTTGACTCTCTTTTAAATATTTCTTGACTTTTGTTGTTGGCTGGGTGGCTGGATGTTGACTTCGTTTGTCCATGTCTTTTACCGGCCTAAATGTGCGACCACTGCACCACTTCTCCAACAGTTTGACATTCATGGACTCTTGGATGGGTGGAGGTCTGATGTTTATCATGTGGTGGTACTCTTTTTCTTCATCTTCATCTTCTTGTGGCGCTACAGTCCGGGGTGAACCTGGGCCTCAGTCAACAATCCTCTCCAGCTGACATGATCCTTAGCCAGCTGACTCTGGACTGGTTGAGGTTCTTATTCACTTGAGTGCGCCAGCGGCTTCGCGGTCTATCTATTGCGTTGTCCCACTGATTCGAGTCGAAGACTCTTCGGGCTGGAGCAGTGTTGTCCATGCGCTCTACAAGGCGCAACGTAGAACTTTTCCCTCGAAGAGACCAAGTGCGTCTTCATCCGCTCTTGAGAAGCACCATCTGTCAACCATCCTCAAGTCAATCAGGGAAACTCCATTTGATAATGTCTACGACATGAGCATTGGACCACATCAATATCATGACTGTTATGCAGCCTTTCGGTGCTCAGCAGGGCGGTTGCGGAAAATAATAAGGGCACATGGGCGACTTCCTGGAAGCGAATTATTCGAGCGTGGTTCGAGCTCCCTGCTGCTGGTGGTGGTGGTGGTGTATAATCTCTTAGTATTCGTAGACTAAGGTGTAACTAAGCTTTGAGTTCGCTACGTCCATTGAGATTCATTCCAGCTGGAAGCTGAATAAAAAATCATGTGCTGCAGGAAAACATTGCTTGCGAGGCTTTTTTATTAAGAATGTATGTACTGATTTTAGTTTCAATGTTTTCAGTGATTTAAATGATGAACCAACTCTTATCAGCGGCACCCAGGCTAAAGGAGAAACCAATTCGATGACCTTCATCACCAGAAATCTCCATTGTCTTTTTGATCTGGGCTTCTGTTTCCTCTCAAACCTTAGAGACTTGGTTTTATAATGAGGTGTTGACGATACAAGCACTAGACCGTCCTTTGGTTTCATAATAAATTCATAATACAGTGTCGCGACTGTTTTCCACGCTGTTTTCCAAATGCTTCTACTTCTTCTTCTTTGGGTGGCGCTACAGTCCGGGGTGGACCTGGACCATAGCCAACATGACTCTCCATCTAGCCCGCACGGCCAACAAGCCTCTCCATCTAGCCCGCATGGCCAACAAGCCTCTCCATCTAGCCCTAGCCCCTTGGCTTCTACTTGGCAAGTCGAAAATAGCCAAAGATAATTTCGATTTACTCACGTCGTTCACGAAAGCCGTTGAAGTGGAATGACTTATGTTCTTTTGGGTATTAGTTCAGTGGCTCTTTTTTGGCTACAAGAACTGAGCTGCCTTCGCGATGGCGACATTTTAGTGATACAATTTTGTCTCAAGTCTCTTAGAAGACCTTCACTGTTTCGAAACTGTGAAAGTGGGCGTTTTTCAAACATTCACTATGTATTGACTTTAGCCCCTCGCGTTAGAAGCAAAGTACCACCATCGAGACATTTTTCCAACACTTCATCTGTTGTTAATCGTTTATCTTTTAACATCGACTAGACTTTTTCGGACCCCTTCAACTGTCGAGAACTACTAGTCCTTGAAATTGATGAAGACGACGACCTCTTGAGAATAGTCCCCTACAACTTGACAAATTCTCAGTCTAAGGAACAGATGTGTTGTCACAGAACGCTGTAGTGCTCTTTTGACCACAAATGGTTGTCTGTGCCTCCAGAACAGCTCACAACTTGATCTTTTGGGCTAAATAATCATCTGCCTTGAAAGATTTTGGAAGATGGGCTTGGAATTCGAAGATCTTTGTCATGGTTCGACTTAAAGAGAAAAATATTCATCACGAAACGTTGTGAAACAACAACCTTGAAGCGGCCACAGAAGCATATTTCCAATGCTTATTTCTTGGCTTGAAACAGTACAACATGTACACTCGTCAAAAGAAACGCAATGACATTTCCACAACCTCATCGCGCTTTTTCTCGGCTTGAAACAGAAGTAAACTCCATTGACTGGTCAAAAGAAATGCAATGACAATTCCACAACCTCATCAGCACTATTTCTCGGCTTGAAACAGAAGTATGCTCAATTGACTGGTCAAAAGATACGCAATGGAAATTTCACAACTTCGGCTTGAAACAGAAGTATACTCCATTGACATTGCGACACAAAAATATCGCTTAATTTATTGCGTTCAATTTAATTTCGCCACGCAGCCATTTTCATTTACGTCCTTTACAAGTCCCTTGGGTAACCTTTAAACAATTCCCAACGTTCCAAACTGCATCCATTAGTCGTAGAGATTAGCCCTTCAAGCTTCCCCTCGCCACATGTATCGTTAGGATTTTATAAATGTATAGGAAAACCAGGTTTCCGTTTCAAATTGGAAAACGAAAAGAAAATTGTTCGGCGTGACAGCATTGGAAAGTTTTGCACAAATAAGCAATTCATAGAAAGACATTTTTTGTGTGCCCCAAGACATAAGCTTGCTTACAATCCAATCGCTAAGCAAAGGAATATCTTTGAAAGAACAAGAAAGAAAAAACGTAATATTTTCGTCATCAAATGATATGAGAAAATACTAGAATTTTAGTACATACCACACACAATCTAAAAATTTAGTTCGAAAGAAAAAAACCAAAAAAAAAAAATGAATAAATATTAGAAAAAAAAAACATAACCTATTTCTACATCTATTTGTTTGATGTAGTGTTTGCTCAAAAAATAAAAAACAAAACAAAAAAATAAAAAAAAAATATTTTTAAATAAATACAATTTACTTTAGCATAGAAAGTAAAGGAATATAATGAAATTATATTTTCAATCAGACAACTGAAATTCTGTCCTAAAACAAAAGCAAATGCATTGATTTTTTGAAATAAAGAGAAAGCAAATCGCACATTTTTCACGAATTTTCGCGCACATGACAAAAGAAAAAAAAAACCAAGAACAAAAATTAACCTAGTGTACATCAACATATATTTTCACTCTTTACAATTTGAGTGGCTCTATTAATTATAAATATAAATATATATATATATATTTTCAGTAGTTGTTAGGAATAAAATATAGAAGAAACAAAACAAAACAAAAACAAAAAAATACTCTTTTTAAATATGTGAAGCCAAAGGATTACTTTTAAACGTTTTTTTTTTTTATTTTCTGTGTAGTTGATAACATTTTCAAATGAGTTTTCTTTCTTGAATAGTTGTGTTTTTATGCTTTTAAGTGTTTAGCGTTTAGTAAAAAAAAAACAAAAATCTTTTTAATCGCGCAAATATAAATATTTGAACAAAACAAAATAAAAACATCCATAAATTGCCAAATGTATAGCTTTTGAAATAAAAAAAAATAAATATATATAACAAGCGTATACCAATAAAACAAAACGCACTAAGCAATAGATGGTAGTGTATATCATTTTTTCTAAAATGAAAGAGTAATACAAAACATAAAAGCAAAGGCAAAAAAAACAAAAAATATCTTGTGTAATTTACTTGTGTAAAGTTGTTAAAATTTAGAAGATCCCAACAGAGATCGTTCACCCCAGAAAATGGTAAATAAAACATAGCAAGAATATATATATTTTTGTCTTCTTGTAAAAAAAAAAACAACAACAGAAGTTAAGTGTGCATTGACTGAACCTCACTGCAGCTATATATATAAATATATTGAAAAATCTGTCTTTCCTTTTTTTAAAAAAAAAACCAAAATTACAATTTAACCGTCTTTAATGTATAAGATCAGTAAGAAAAAACTGAAATCCAAAAAATCGTAGTAATGCTATAGACAAACACACCACAACCAGACCCTCCCTCCTTATCTCACACACACATACACAACAACAACAACAACAACAACAACAAAATAAAGAACTCGTATTAACGACAGAAATGAAAAAATGAAAACCAACACAAAATATCGTATCTACTTTTAAGCTTAGTGGTAAATGAAAAACAAAAAAAGAAAAAAAATTTGAAATAAAGAAGAAAAACAAAAATCATCAATATTTTGTAGAGTGAATAACTATTATGAATACCAGTTTAAAGTAAAAACAAAAAATCAAACCAAGAGGAGACACACACCCACAACACACCACACAAACTCTAAAGCAATCCGAAATCATACACACACTAAGAAGTAATAAATTTAAACAAAAATTAAGCAAAAATGTGCCAAATTGTACGATGTATCCAGTAAACTATAAATATAAAACCATATAAGTATGTATGATTTTTTTTTTCTAGAGATAAACAAAAGCTCATGAAAAATTGAAAAATCTCTCTCTTCCTTACAAGAAAATGAATTTGATCTTCAATTGTTTCTGTTTTTATTTTTTATCAATCACAATGTAAATAGCTGAATATCATTAAAGAATAAAAAGGTATAAAAACAACAACAACCAAACAACTTTAAGTCAAATCCTCATGCAATCTCTTGAACACAGGAAACGAGAATGAAGAAGAAAAACCTTCGAATTTCTCTGCAATTCAATTCGTTGTCCCTTTGTTTGTGTTATTTTTTCAATTTTTTTTCTTGTCATTCTTGTCATTTCACGGTCACGTCAGTCAGTCTCGCATTGGGAATGAAATTCAGTTTCTTTTCGAACAAGAAAATAGGCGAAAAAAAACCAAAAAAAAAACCATCGCTGCAAACACCGCATAATGAAAGATAATATAGGAAATTCGTATACATACATATACACACATATATATTTACTTATATACAAACAAAAACAAAACTATATTTAACAAAAAAAAAAAAGTGGAAGCAAAAAAAAAAGAAAATAGTAATATTTTAATATTTAATAACATCACAAGAGCAGAAGAGAAACAAACACTCATAAACAAAGCACACACATTTACAACGCACACGCAAAATGAGATCACAATTTTGTCCTTATTTTTCTCTCTTTGGTTCTTACCTTTCGTTTTTTTTTCTCTCTTAAATTTGAAAGCAACAAACATGAACAAATGCAAGAAAACACAACACGTGCAGCAAATTCTTTTGTTTTTGTTTCATTTTAAATGCAAAAGGATAAAAAAACAAACAGAAAAAGAAAAAAACACACACAAAAACATGAAGCAAATGAGAAAATAAATAAAAATGAAAAAAATAAATATATATATTCTTAACATTTAGTATTGGTTATATCAATTTTCAATTTGTAAGGTTGTGAACTGTGAGAAATACAAAAACATAAAACAAGAAAACAAATGAATAAAGAATAAACAAGAAAAAGTCTCTTAAAAATTCCAGAACATTAGTTGTTTTATTTTCGAAACGAAGTTGATATGAGATCGAAGATACGAGCAGGATGCAGGACAAGCTCTTTTTCCGCAAACAGCACACTCCTCATCCTGTTCTCCAAAACGTGATTTGAATCTGAATGAATGAAGTAGATAGCCGGTTGGTAGTAGTGATGGCAACTATCGAATAAAAACTATCTAGTTATTCGATAGTTGCAAACTATTCATTTATTCGATAGTCGAAAATCATTCATTCATCAAATTGAATGAACAAAATATTGAATAGTTTTTACTTTTTTTACTTTTACACACGCTAATTTTGGCAGCAAGTTTCACCTTTCTGCCTAAAAAATGGAAATGCTTGCTGTCAATTTTAGTTCTTGTAAAAGGGGCCTTGTATGGCTGGTTGGACTGAGTCAAATGGTTGGCATGGCAGCTTCTCTGAGAGAGAATTTTGTGTATGCATACACACATTGCCAAAATATTTGCATGAGAGATTGTTCTATGGTTTGGTTCGAGCCGATAGTTCGACTCAGTTAAGAGATGAGTTCGAATTCGTTCATTTGTATGATGCAAAAATGTTTGAATGGATTTAGTTGTTTGAAGAAGAAATCGCCTAAAGGGAGAAAAATTGAATCAAATAATCTCCTTAATAGCAATTCTGGCTTAAAGGCGATGGAAGAATAGCCAAACACCGGAATGAGGGATGTAATTAGTTAGTAAGTTATGTACTATGTAATGAACTTTGTATTTTATGAATGAAATGAATTAAGTACAAATGATGTATTTATGTATGCATTAAATAAAATAAGAATGGTATTTGATTTTGTAGTTCGTTGTGAGAGGCAAAGGGAACTCGCATGAAAAAAGCACCCTTAGGGTAAGAGACGGGGAAGACGGTTTTGATTTATTTTTTTGTGATAATTATATATATCGACGATCAGGCCTCCTAAGGAAACCTCAGAAAAAAAAACGGGAGCCCCCTCCCCACTCTTCAACCCTGGCGTGTATTGTTTTAACAACCCAGTCGGTGAATGAATGAATGAATAAAATCATTCGATAGTTGAAATCATTCAGTTACTAACTATCGATAGTGCAATTCATTCGATAGTTCCCATCACTAATTGGTAGGCCTTGGATAAATTAGTTGAAAACCCTTCTCACTCTCTATTGGGAAATATGTAGTAGCTGTAGCGTCAGTGTTCTTCTTCTTCTTGTGGCGCTACAGTCCGGGGTGAACCTGGGCCTCGGTCAACAATCCTCTCCAGCTGGCATGTTCTTTAGCCAGCTGCCTCCAATTTCGCACTCCAAGTTGGTTGAGGTCTTTTTCCACTTGAGTGCGCCATCGGGTTCGTGGTCGTCCACTATTGCGTTGTCCCACTGGCTCGGAGTCGAAGACTCTTCGGGCTGGAGCAGTGTTGTCCATGCGCTCTACATGGCCTAGCCATCTTAGGCGTTGAATCCGTAGGCGCCTGACTAGACTCATGTCGCTGTACAGCCCGTACAGTTCGTGGTTGAATCTCCTTCTCCAAGAACCTTCAACGCAAACAGGACCAAAGATTGAACGCAGAACTTTTCTCTCGAAGAGACCAAGTGCGTCTTCATCCGCTCTTGAGATAGTCCAAGCTTCCGCGCCATACAGCAGGACAGGGATGATCAAGGTCTTATATAAGGTGAGCTTGGTCTTTCGAGAGAGGGCTCGACTACTCAATTCCCTCTTGAGCCCAATGAAACAGCGGTTGGCAAGAGTTATTCTGCATTTAATCTCAGTACTGATGTTGTTCGCACTATTTACTTGGGAGCCAAGGTAGACGAAGTCCTTCACTACCTCGAAGTTGTAGCTGCCTATGGTGACGTTCTGACCGAGTCGTCGATGTTGTGTGTCCTTTCTTGATGACAGCATATACTTTGTTTTGCCCTCATTTACCGCTAAACCCATTTTTGCCGCCTCCGTCTCAATACAAGCAAACGCTTCATTGACGGCTCGCTGATTTCGGCCAATCACGTCAATATCGTCCGCGTATGCTAGCAGTTGAACGGACTTCTGGAAGATCTGTCATATGCGGCCTTAAAGTCGACAAATAGGTGGTGGGTGTCGATCTGCATCTCTTGGGTTTTTTCGAGGATCTGCCGTAATGTGAAAATTTGATCGATAGTGGACTTCCCATTCCTGAAACCGCACTGATAAGGACCTATCAGGTTGTTGACGAATGGTTTCAGGCGCTCACACAGAACGGCAGAGAAGATTTTGTAGGCGATGTTAAGGAGACTTATCCCCCGATAGTTGGCGCAGTCAAGGGGGTCTCCTTTCTTGTGCATCGGGCAAACGATACTAAGATTCCACTCGTCGGGCATGCTTTCCTCCGACTATATCCTACAGACGAGCTGGTGCATGCGCCCAACCAGATCATCTCCAGCTGCCTTAAACAGTTCCGCGGACAATCCATCCGCTCCAGCAGCTTTGTTCGACTTCAGTCTCGATATCGCTACCTTGACTTCGTCGAGATCGGGGGGACGGAATTCTCTTCTATCGTCGTCCATTGCGTGGAGTGGAACATTCTGCCTGACAGCGGTATTGGTGTCCTCTTCGCCGTTTAACAGTCTGCAGAAGTGATCCTTCCAGATTCTCAGTATCGACTGCGACTCTACTACGAGTTGCCCCTCTTCGTTCCGACAGGCTTCTGTCCGATGTTTGTACCCTTTGGATAGTTGTTTCACCCGCTGGTAAAACTTTCGGACATTATTTCTGCCGTACCACCTCTCCATTTCCTCGATCGCGCGCTTCTCATGCTCCTTCTTTTTCTTTTTGAGAAGCCGGTGCTCTTCCCTTCTTTTAAGTTCGTAGAGCTCACGAACCGCTCTCGTCCTTCTATCCAGCGTCGCCTTATATGCTGCTAGCTTCGCTGAATGCGCCTGCCGACACTCGTTGTCAAACCATGGGTTTTTTTTTTGTGGCATTTTAAAACCCAACACATCAGAGGCAGCTTCTCTAATGGCGTTTTGACAACGGTTCCACTGTTCGTCGATTGTTTCGCCTGGCAGGGTTGGACTCTCTGAGAGCTTCAGGGAGACTCGATCGGAGAAGTTCCCAGCGGTCGATTTCGATTGTAGCTTTCCAACGTCAAACTGTTTTGGTCTTGCTCTACTCCGTTGTACAATCGATATCCGAGTTCTGACCTTGGCTACAACAAGGTAATGATCCGAGTCGATGTTGGCACCTCGGAACGTTCGGACATCGAGGACACAGGAGGAGTGTCTGACGTCGATCGCAATGTGATCAATCTGGTTGACGGTTGATTGATCAGGGGACCGCCAGGTCCCTTTGTGAATATTGAGGTGAGGGAATTTTGTACTGGCTACTACAACATTTCGCCCCGCAGCAAAGTCGATCAGCCTACATCCGTTATCGGATGTGGTGTCGTGTAGGCTGTGCTTCCCGACCGTACTACCAAAGATGTTCTCTCTTCCTAGCTTTGCGTTAAAATCGCCAAGAACAATTTTAATGTCGTAGCTAGGGCATTGCTCATACGTTTTGTCCAGGAGCTCATAGAACCTGTCTTTGGTGTCGTCATCTTTCTCCTCTGTGGGGGCATGTGCGCATATAAGGCTTATGTTGGCAAATTTAGCCTGGATGCGAATTTTCGTGAGGCGCTCGTTCACTGACCTGAACGATAAGACTTCTTGCCTAAGTCTGCCTCTAACGACAAATCCACATCCAAATAGGCGCTGTTTTTGTTGCTTGTAGCAATCACCGTAATATATATCACAGTTTTTCATCCTTCTTTTGCCCGGTCCATCCCATCGCACTTCTTGGATGGCGGTTATGTCTGCTTTGCAGCAGTCTAGGGCTTCCGCTAAATGTTTGGCTGCACGTGGCCTATAAAGGGACCTTACATTCCCCGTGCAGATCCGAAGGTCGTTGTCCGTATATCGTTTGCAGGTTTCGTCATCAGTAAAATCATCCGTTTCCGAGGCTTGTTGTTGCCTCGTAACTATGGTTTTTTTTTGTGTGGCCGTGCAGTTACCCCGACGGCACAACCCCCAACCTGGAGGGCCAGTTCCTTTTTTGTAACCCCTAGGACAAGAGGTCGCACTTATAAGTTTGGCAGGTTGAGCTCGGGTGAACTACAACCAGTACCCGATGGCTACCAATTGGAGGTAAAATAAGCACAATTGGTGTGTAGGAAAAGTTGCAACACTGGGCATCGCCAGGTTGACGCCAGTCAGTGCCTACCCGATTCCCACAGCACCCAGCCATTGGGGCTAAGGGTACTAAAAACAATTTTCATCCTCAGTGTTGGACTTCGAAAAGGGTGCGATTTGCCTTCGAGGAGAGAAATATTTTACATTAAGAGAGTTGAGGGTAAGCCATCTTCATTTTGCAGATGACTTAGTTATCCTTACATCCTCCCAGACGGAACTCCAGTATCAGTACCTAGGATCAAGGAACCCCAGGAAATGCTTAAGAACGTTCACCGCGGATACGACGAGCCAACTGAATGTCTTTCGGCGTGATGGTCACTCGCTTAGCATGAATGGCGCACAAGTTAGTGCCTTCAAAAAGACTAACCAAATAGGTTTCAGTTGCCTCCTGGTGTGTCATCACTACTGAACTCTGGACTCTGTGAAATTTATTTTGAAATCCCTCACAAGGACTCACACTGAATTTTTTGTTAATCTCTGACTTAGATTGTTACATACTTACACCTCCTGTTTCTACTTGTTCTTATGACTGCTCTTACCACACCTCGTACTTAGATGATGGGATAAAATGCTACAAGAAAATTATGTGGTTAGCTCAGACAATAACCATATTTCTCAGCAGAGTTGTGCTATTCAGTTCATAGATGCCACTAGCTACGATTAGAAGAAAATGCTGCTAAGTGTAAATAGGTCTGTACCATTTGCTGTGAAATTCACCGAAAATCGCAGGAAAAATGTCCAAAGCCGTTCCATTTGGCGGTTTCTTCGTAGTTTTTGACAGAAGTTATTTTCCCCAACCAGCGAATTTCTGCCACAGAAAATTCTGTGGGCAGAAAATTGAATACTGTCAAATTCAAAATACAAACAGCAAACGACAGTTCATTCAGAATTGAATAAGTAAGAATTGAATATATTTTTTGACGTTTCTTGAATTTTGTGCATTTCTACGAAACATCGTTCCTCCACTTCTGAAAATTTGCTCAACTACGAATTGTGCACAAATCTATTGGAACAGACCTAATGATATGAAGGAAATATATTGCTTGTGTTTTGCGATTAATTTTATTCCGCTCTTCCTTTAATTATATTTCTAGAGCTTTGCTATTGTTCCCGATCAGTGCATTTTTCAGAATGTGGGTCAAAAGTATTAAATTAGACCAGTCGCTGTAGGTTTTTTACTTTATTAATTTATCCCACGTTAAAAGAATTTAATTGTAATCAAAATTAAATTTTGTAGATGTATACTTCTTTTGGCTTCAAAATATTCGTGAATATTCGTCATACTAGTCGTAAAGCTCAAAAGTTGAATATCTCGTTATGGTTGATATAAGGTTCACACAACACACAATTAAATGTAAGCTCACCCTTACACTTAAGCCCAACATTCATTTCCCACTGGAAATGTCATCCGCCACACTGCCCTACCGACTGTACTTCTGTCAACGCAAAAGAGAATCAAATGCACTGTGCTCTCTTAAAAACTCATCCATCGCTTCGCTTCACGCACAGAAAACCCATCCTTCCACTGAAAATTTCAGTCAATTTTCACCTCCGCAGTGTATCGATTGCGCATTTCTTCCCACCATCGCTCTGGTCACTGCCGCCGCTGTCGTGCTATTTGCTGCATTTTTATCAAGCACAATTCAATCACAAATCCGCGACTAAATAGTCCAGCGAAAATTATCACCGGGAATTATCCGTCGTTATCGCCTGAGTTTTATCAGTTCTCCCATTCGTAGTCGTTTGGTTATTCGTTGTTCTTTTTTTTCGGCTCACTATCTGCATTCGGTGCTCGGTGTCGTTATCTTCTTGCCTTGCATACGCGCAAAATTCTGTACAAGATTGTGCCAGCCTGCCACCCCCTGGTGTTTCGTTCGTCCTGTCATCGGCTTTCGTCAAACAAGCCCCCGCACAAAAATTTATTTGTTTTCCAACGAATCTGGCTTTTTTGTTCATTTTCCTTGAAAACATCTGGCGAGTGTGGTTTCTTCGGCCAGCAAAACAGAACAACGACGATAAAACGAGAGGAAAGCACAAGGAAAAGAAAAAAAGAATCGCACCAAGCGCGCCCCATTGGAATAATAATCACTGCGGAGAATTTGCTGTCGCTCATCACGTTTAGCTTCCCTTCCGCGAGACCCAGCTAACGATCTTGTATCTGTTTACAATAAAATCTGCGTTGCCCCTGTCCGCCGCCTTCGATGTCCCTTGTGCGTGTTGCAAAAAAAAAAAAAGTAAAATAAATAAATAAAGTTCGCTGTGTTTACGTTCGAGAATAATTTCACGGCAGGAGTGAAGCAGGAATCATAATCGCAAAGAATTCAAAGAAGTTGAGTTCGTCCCGCCCGCTGAAACGCTGTTCTTTCACCGTAAGCGCCGCCTAACAGTGAATCAAGTGAATTTTGGTATTTTCCGTGAATAATTTCAACAAATTGTGCTGTCGAAAGGTGTCAGAGCAAAGGCGCGAGCATCGTCCACTGCCCGGGAGACCTAGGGTGGAATCCACAAACAAAACGCTCCTTGTTCTCTTTCTGTTCCGCTCTTTCGCACGTCTGCCATCGGATTTGTTTATCTTTTTTCTCGAGAACGAGTGTAACGAAAAATCATTCGAAAAATATCGCATCCTCTAGGCGGGGGGTCCTTCTGGAATTTGGATAAACACTTCGTTTGATCGCAAGCGTATTTTGGTGTTAACGAACCCGCATCGCCTAGTCATCGTGATTTTTTTGTTTTCCTTCCGTTTAGTCTTCCTTCGCAAGGATATTCCAACGCACACCGCCACAACCAACACACATCTGCAATGGGCAAGCTATTGAGTCTCCTCGCACGGGACGATTCCAATTGTTGCACGGCAAAGTCGTATGACGTATTTTTGGATTTCGAGAATGCCGCCCCAACCGACACGGAACGTGAAATCTACGATGAAGTGGAACGAGTGCTGAAGGAATCCGATGCAGTACTTGATGAGATTCAAGTGTACAAGGTGAGTTTGAATTGAGTATTGGGTGCTTGTGTTGCATTTCTAATTGCGAAATGAAATCAAAGGAGTGAGTGGGATTGAGAGGCGTCCTTGTGGAAAAAGTATGCCATTCTGCTCATAGGCTGGAGATAGTGCCTGAGGAGGGATTTGCTTGTATTTGCCCATCAAATGGGCTTCTCAATCTCAATTCGATTTGAAGGATAGATCAAGGCTGTGATTTGCAATTTATTCAAGCCAACTGCAGAGCTATGGAGTCCGTTGTAGAGAGAATTTCGAATGGGTCAGTGCAAGTGTATGCTTCGATGACTTCTCTTGGGTAAGAGGCTTTCGATGTAAATATTGCCAGTCCTGGAGCTTGTTGTAGATGCTTGTTTATCAATGAATGGGAACGAGTTGATGTGGCTTATGAAATCAGAAGTGTGTTAAGAAGTGGGATTCATGCAGCAAGTGAAGGACTTGAAAGGCGTCCCTGTCCTTAACTTCCGGTCAAGGAGTGTAAACAAATATTTACCACTTAGGTAACCTTTTTTTTCTTGTTTTTCAATCCTGGTTTCGTCTTGGGTTTGGCGTCCCTAGTAAACACAGCTGGTGGAGGTGACACACAATTCTATGCAAACATCACGCTGTTTGAGAAGATTTCTTTATCAACTCTCCTAGCCATCTCTTAACCTTGTCCAGTGAGCCGAGGAAGATGGTGCTCTTAATTTACTTAACTTACTTATCAGGGCGGCGACCTAGATAGGATCCGAGTCTGAGCAATTGCTGCCTTCCATTGATGACATCAAGACCAAGCTGTCTTACATCCGCGATCATTTGGTCTTTGTATCGGAGGTTCGGGCTTTCTCTCCTTCTTGAATCAGGAGGCTTGGATTCGAAGACCCCCTTAGATGGAGTGTTGGTGTCCATGCGCTTGCTGTGGCCAAGCTGGTGTAGTCTACGGATTTCTCCTTCCGTACTACATCCACATCCCGGTGCAGTTCGCAGAGTTCTCGGTTGCGTCTTCTCCTTCTTCCTCCCAGACGGGACCATATGTACATCCCACGTACAATTTTTCTTTCAAATGCACCTAGCATCAGCTCTACAGCATAGCTTATCCAGCTTTCTGCTCCATCAAGCGGGACTGGCAAAATAAGAATTTTGTGGAGCACGATTTTGGTCCTTCCCCATTCGACTTGAGTCGAATTGAGTAACATCGATTGCCAAGGTTGGTTCTACGTCCTCTGTGATGACATGGTTTTTTTAGGTCATTCCAAAAGATTCGTGGCCACTTTGAAAATTGGCAATGACCTCAGCTGACTGAGCGAACGCAATTAGATCTTGGCCAAAGATCGTGCCAGCTAGGGAGGCATGTTGGTTGAGAGTCAAATTCACACCGCATGCCACCAGACGAAGAAACTGCATATGGGATGTGGGTTTTTGCCGGAAACTCGAAACGGAAGTCGGAGGATTATGTCAGTTACGCAGAGGCGTGACTCGTCTTGATGCAATGGTCCTTCGAGTCAGGAGTTTCGCGTTGTTTTGAGAAACTAACGATTGCATCGATTGCAAAGGGCGGTTGTGCGTCGTATCTCCACTATGATGTCATTCCTGCAGTTCACGTTTGAGCCGAGGTAGACAAACCCATTTACTACCTGTGCGGCAACTGAATATCCCTACAGCTAGGCTGACTTGTAGAACATACTGGTTTTCGGGTTTACAAGTGCCCGCACCAGATTGAAAAAATGACACCACAGCGAACCTTCTGGCCGAAATCCGGTGCAGTTTCCCAACTTTTCAGAGGTTCATGAACCGAACTGGATGGTATATACCGCATGTGTCGCGGTGCGATACAACCGGACCAATTTTCCCGGAATCCCGAATTCGACCGTGGCTGTGAACAATTCCATACGATGGTGTTGGCGTATGCGTATCTTAAAATCGGCTAAAAAGATGGTGATTATCAATGCGATTTGTTTGGCTGGAATCCGTACTGGTACGTGCAGATTAGTGCGGTGCAAAACGGCTTAGACAATCACACAGTATGCTGGATAGGATCTTGTAGACGACGAGCAGGGATGTACCTCTGTAGTTCTTGCAAGAGGTAGAATTTTTGGATGGGACATATGGAGCTGACATTTCAGTCGTCGGGCATGCTTTCGTCTTCCCAAATCCGGCAAATGTTTGGGTGGAAGCTCTCTTCCCACAACAGCTTTGATGGTAAGCCATCTGTGAACGGTTGCAGTTTGTTGCCCTTGGTTATAGGGGTCCCACGATCCAATCCAATCCAGTCCAGTCACTATTTGCCCTTGGAATCAAACTGACGGCAACAATGGTCTAAGTGCGCTGGCAATTTTGCTGGCCGCCCAATAACCTAAGCCACCTGAGCCTATGGCATTGTTATTCCTCAGCATTTTAATAGTTGTGCCGATTTCCTCCAAGACCGGAGGACTTGATGGACTGAAGTTGGGTTTTCCTGGTTCTCTAACACCCTCTCCTGGTCAGGCTCGCTAAGCAGTTGTGTGGAAGTGCTGCTTAATGCGTGCACTATTCCCTATAAGTCAGATTACCCTCGTCATTTCGAAGAGCTTGAGTGTCTTGCCTAAATCCTGAGGTCAGATATTTAGCTTTTTTATGAAAGGCCCGTATTTTTTGTTTGTCCCTAGACTCTTCGATATCCTTGAGCCGAGAGGTTGCGAGATAGCTTTTCTTCAAACGTAGAAACCTTTTCTCTGCCCGTCTTCTAGCCCAGTACTTCTCTTGCACTGCCCTAGTTTTCCGTGGTAGTGCTTTCTTTGGTAGGCTTCTTCAGCTCGTTTCACACTCGCCATCACATCACGGTCTTCAGTTGATTTAATATTTCAGAACTGTCACCTGTCAACGTCATGGGGATTAATAACCTCAAAGCTGTCATTAGTTTTCGTAATTTCGAACGAATTTGTTTGGATTGCAATGACTTGCGCGCACCGTTTTGAATGTTCTGGGGTGTGTATTAATCGATCCTGAGAGTTTGGAGTGCATCCGGCAACATTGAGATTTTGACCCCAAATTCCAAGCAGTGGTTAGTAAGGCATTTCTGATGGATTTCACGGCTCATCTTCCAACTGCCACAGCGGCCCTGCTAGGCCTACCAATGACTTGCGCACACCGTTTTGCATGTTTGTGTGACGGAAACTATGCAGCTCTAGAGCTCCAGCCACGAACTCCAAAGCTCCAGCCAAGCCCGCTGAACACCGCGTTTGAACTCCACACACCTCCCATTTGTCTTAGTCTCCGATTCATTGACCTTTAATCTTTCAAAAGACGAAACATCGATTAGAAATGCCTCTCCGTTCGGTTAGCTGCTTAACGACCGCCGATCGCAGTTAAGATATCATGATGAATTTCAAATTTCCGTTCATGTCCGCAGATGAAATGTTTTCCATATTTCTCAGCGGCACAACTAGTTTTCGAATTTGTATCTGATTTGCACATTCAAATGCTCAGCCAGTTGGGGTCTTCTTCATTTTTTGTTTTCTCTCTCCCTGATCACCATCTGCGGCAGTGGTCTCAAATTTTGTGCTCCACTTCCCCGGGATCGCTCCGAAACGAAAACGTCCGGTATGGGGCCGAATATGATCTCTTTAATTAAGCATAAATTAATTCTTAAGTGCGGCCTAACAGTGTGCCGTACAGCGCGATGGTTATCCGTCAAGGAGCGAATACATCTAGACCACTTGCCGGGGGGAAGAGGGTGGAGGGAGCTATCTTCAATGATATGTTAATTTGGTGAAAGACAAGACCGCTGAAGTACCGCTTCTTGGGAAATGTTAATCATAAAGTGAATACAAAAAATTAATAAAACGTTTTTTTTTGCTGCTTTCAGACCGAGTCTTTTGTTGGGAATTTGCTATTCTTTTTTTTTCGCGGATGGTTAGATAATGAAAGGAGTTGGCTTTTGCAAAGTCTCAACTTGGTCTTGGTGCATATTAAATTGTTATGAAACGTGGCTAGGTTACGCTGCAGTTATGAAGCGGCGTTTCGCAACCGACTTATGTGAGGTCCCCCAAATGTCGTTGGGAGGCACTGAGAAAGTTATAATTTCTTTTTTATCTTGTCATACGATCATTATCTCTGTTGTTTATCTGCTGATGAGTTTTTGCTTCGCAGCACTAGGGGGAAATAACTTGATTTATTTGTCATGTAAACCGTAAGTGCTTTGCGAACTGATTGCCACGGGAGTGGAGTTAAAGCGCATGTCTCATTGCGTTGGGTGGCAGTATAAGTACACAGTCATCGTTAGTTCATTCTGGAAAGGGAAAGATTTGTTTAATTTCTAAAATTCGCCAAGCCCAGCCAAGCAGTTTTTAGAATACCTATGTCCGCGTACATCAGTACCGAGATCAAGCGTAGGATAACTCTTGCCAAGCGCTGTTTCTTCGGGCTCAAGAGGCAATTGAGTAATAGAGCCCTCTCTCGAAGAACCAAGTTGGCTCTATATAAGACCCTGATCATCCCAGTCCTGCTATACGGCGCGGAGGCATGGACAATCTCGAAAGCGGATGAAGAAGTCCTTGGTCTCTTTGAGAGAAAGGTTCTACACACGATCTTTGGTCCTGTTTGTGTTGACGGGTTCTGGAGGAGAAGATTCAATCACGAACTGTACGGGCTGTACAGCGACATGAGCCTAGTTAGGCGTCTACGGAACCAACGCCTACGGTGGCTAGGTCATGTAGAGCGGATGGACCCCACAGCTCCGGCCCGAAGAATCTTCGAATCCGAACCTGTCGGGCAACGCAACAGAAGACGCCCGCGTTTAAGGTGGCGCACCCAAGTGGAGAAGGACCTCAACCAACTTGGTGTGCGAAACTGGAGACAGCTAGCCAGGGATCGCGCTAGTTAGAGAGGCATGTTGGTTGAGGCCCAGTTCCACCCCGGACTGTAGCGCCACACAAATAAGAAGAAGAAGAAGATGTCCGCCTATGGATCCAATAAGGTATTTGAAAGGTAGCCACACTCTAAACCAGACCTGAATGCGACGCCTTATTTCCAACCGACAGCAAGTCTTACCATATAAGGAATTGTATCAAAATAAGGTTCATTTAAAAGAGCACAAGTTTAGAAAGGCCTCAAACAATTTGAGATGCAAAAGACCGTGCCAGAGAGAGTCTTCCTAATTCAGGCACTGGGCCACCCCGGTCTTTAGTGCCAAAAGAAGATTTGTTGGTCATTAAAGTAAACCAACTGATTAATCAACAAAGCATCGATTTCCCCCGACTTCGAGTCGTCGCTGCCATTTACGCGGGTCATAAAAACTACTTTTCAGCTGGGAACGTCGGTTAAGTCCTCATAAAAATGTGAGCATTAATGATGCGAATTTCTATTTGTTTTGCATTTGTCTTCGGTCGTGTGGGGCACGGAAACTGAATGACCTTGTTCACAATATGGGCTGGCATTTGATATTCACGATGTACATAAATGGAAACAATTCACAGTAGAGAATCCCATTTAAAGACTAGGTCTCGTTGAAGTTACTTTGAAATACTGTACTCTAAATGTGAGGTTTCCAAAGATTGAACAACACTGCACTCATAACGATGCGTTAACCCTTCAGATTGCCTGTGATGTACATACGCGATAAATCTGTAGTTATAGTGAATTTTCTCCAAAGTTGAGACTTCGATGCAATCTTTCGAATGAATACCACTTGCCGGCAGTCGTCTTCTATAGCCTATGCCAAAAAGTGCTCATTGCTAATGCTTACTCAATGCGGTCCTCACTTGTTGTGAATAGGTGTCATTTTTAAGTCTAATCCGAATCGACTCGACTTACTTTATCAGCAGACGGCCCGAAAGTGCTGCGTTCAGTGTTTGCGCCTGTTTGTTTTGATTTCATTGGAAGATGATTCAATCAAGAAATGTGTTAACGACGTATCGTCTGCGGTACTAGCGATAGCCCATGTAGAGGGCCTAGACAACACTGCTTTAATCCATGTAGTCAGAGATGGGTGCTCGTATCTATTTGTAAGACTGTCTATATAGTGGAAACAAGTTATCTATTGGCATGAAGCTGTAATAAAAATAATGGATGGCCTGGCAATGAAACAAGAAGAAGTCAGTACTCAGCTCAGTAAAGACTGTCAATAAAACGCTCTTTCCTCAGTTTTTTTTTCTTTGCGTGTGCTTATGTTCTTGTCATTTGATTTGTCCATACATTCAAAATAGCGTCAACAAATTTTCCTGCACAAGCAGAAATACCAAAACAAAAAAATACACACACACAAGCATCAAATAAATGATGGATCCCAACTGATGCCACCTAAGATTTCGATGCTTCAAAGCGATCTAGTCAGTAATTCACTGTCAAATTGTAATGAGCACTTTTTACTCAGCAACAGCTCAGTAAGTTGTTTTGTTGTTGCTTCGCGTGTAAAAACGTTACTGAGCTGAGTATAGATTCTCAAAAAATAAACAGGCCTTATACGTGTATCTTCCCACACTGACTTCTCTCTCAAAATATCAATCCTAATCCCTGACAGAGACGAGTGGCTATCGAACGCCATTATCAAATACCACGAGATTGCCCTCGTCTCCGATGGATCGAAAATAGACACAGGTTCTGGGGCCGGATTCTAATCGGACTGTGCGCAACAACAGGAATCATTTAGAATCCCTGCTATGTGCAGTGTCTTCCAATCAGATATTCTGGCAATCGACAAAGCAGCTGAACACTTATAAGAAATCATGTCACCATCTTTGTACAGAGCCAGGCTGCTGACTGATCTTAACCAGTCATACTCACTTTGTCCTAAGCATGCATATTCAATATTAGGTGATTTTTCAGCTGCACATAGCTTAAGGCCTACAGCAGAAGGAAGAAATGCTTTCCTAGGATCTGGCTCCTAGGTTGCCAACCAACACTCAGCCCAAGGCATCAATCTCTGTCTTTATGTAGGACTTCGTCTTCTAGTTTTGGAGCTGAGCGGTTTATTTGCATGCGGGAATGCTTGCTCTCAAAGCTTCAATACCTTTTCAGCTTCAAAGCCTGTTCTCCTTTTCGTTTCCCTTTGATGGCAACATACTCCGGTAGTAACATAGGCTCACCGTGTTTACCAAGGGTATCTTGTTGATGACCCCACAACCTATCCAACTTCGATATCTTAATGTCTGATGTTATGGCCTTTAATGCTGCTTGTCTATCGGTTTGTCGGTTATGTTGTGATCTCTCAACGCTACTCCTGTTTTATGTATTTTCATCTTGAAGCATCCGTTCCAGAAAGGGTTCTTCTCCTTCTCCGGGGCTATGAGATATTTAGTCACGATAATCTCCATGCCATGCTGGTTGAAGTCGTACGCTTTCCTTCTACATTGGGTCTAAATCGCAGCTACCGTGATGACGCCCCACAAGAGTCAACCAAGCTGCTTGTAGTAACATATACTAAATGCCCTCTTCTTTACTAGATTGGTAAAGGCGAATAAGCTTCGTAGAACAAACCAACTGGTTTGAGGTCTGGGAACCATCTAATACGGATGGTATCACAATGGTGTGGCTCAATGTGTGAGTTCCACCTAGTCTTGGTTATTCACCAGAATAACATACACGTGTACACCCATCCACCTTAAGTTTTCTAGTGTCTTCGAGAAGTAAGTCCTTGCCCCACTTACTAGCCAAACGTACGTTGATATGACAGAATCCACGTTGGAAAATATATGTTTAGGCCTTTTAGACTAGACTTCGATAAATTGGCGAATGATTCATTGCCAATAATACAAAATAAAGTTTTTGTCCAACTGCCAGAACATAGCTGACAGCCAATTTCCATACGATACCTCGACTTGAATGAACAATTATCGGAACAAATCAACTATAGACCTCCTCACAAGCATGCTGTCCTCACAATTCGATTCGAGTGCCAGAGAAATTAAAGCGCGAACAAGGCACAAAAATAGATTTGAATCAGTCACGTGCAAGCTCTTTCTTTCATCCTGTCCTGGCTTTTTCCCCAAAATCGACGAAAGGTGTACGCACCTCGGCTACTTATTAAGTCTCTCAACTATGCCCAAGATGCAGTAGTCACGCAATGTACTGTCGTTGCCAGCGGACAGCTGAACAAACATAGGAATTAAGAATATCTGGATTATATTGTTGTCCTCACGCAGAGGCAATGAAACATGCAACACATTAACACAACCGTCAGTTGTAGAAAATAACTTGAGGTTAAATGTAACTTGGATAGGGAGTGAAGTCTGGTACACGAAATTATTGCAAATGGGAAGGCTCTGTCTGGCATCGAGTCTCATAAATACCAGTTTATTGAACTGACTTTCGTTGTGGCAATTTTGATGTCGACGATAAGACACGCTCTAGACGCTTAATAACCCATGAAGGTGATGACGATTTGGAAAAAAATTAAGTGGATTGTGCGTGGACATGAATCACGGCATCATCAACGCTTTAAACAACTAGCGTTACTTAGTCATGATAAGCTCCATGACATTCTTGTTCACATCTTAATTTTTTCCAGCAACTTTGGGTCTAAGCCACAACCACCATGACGTCCCACAAGGGCTGAAATCACATTCAAAGTCTTAGAGGTCGCTCCTAATTACCTAAACTTTGGTTAGTTGCGATAACACCCAGCACTAGTCTTTCTCCACCTCGGGCAAATGTGAGGTCCGCAAACGACATCGCAGTGAAGATTTGACATACAAACGCCCTTGGCAATTGTACATCCGCCGGTTTATCACATCAAGGTATGGATGTAGTTCGGAAGGCAAAATCCATCGGGCACGCTAGCTGGATCATATCAAACGCATAAGCATCAATGCTCCAGCTGAGAGGGTTTTCGAATCCGTTCTTCCGGGTTCGTGAAAGAAGGAGTCTAAATTTGATGTTAAAAGAAGGTCAGAAAAGCACCGCGCCCGCAAGTCACAAGAGCGGTTAGACTTGATGACTGCAAGCAGCATGCCGCAACCACATCCGACCCGGCCTTCCCTGCACCTAGCTCTGTAGAAGCCAACAACGTTGTCGATTAAGTAGCTTAGTGTCCAACGGCTTCACTGCTTTGGTCAAAGCTATGTGAAATGCCTAGATTTACTTAGACAGCACAAAAAATATGTCAGCTCAAATCAAATCAGGTGACATATTTGACCGTCCTATGATGGAATATAACAATTAAGTCTGGTTTGACGCCCTCAAGTTCTCACTTCCCTTAGTCTTCTAAGCGGATGACAGACACGAGGGATTAAACTTATAGGAAACAATAACCAGACCAGATCAGACCTGAATAAGTTCACTACTTTATTGTTATTTTAACAACGAATCACTGTAGTACACAACTCGCCAATTACTTTCTGTTTTTTTTTTCCCAGGAATGTTCATAAGTATACCCATTCGGGCACCCATTGAAGTTTCAAGAATCATTGTAAGCCGAACGCTAAGAGCCGTAGGGCGAAAAGCCAAACCTTTTATTTCTCAAGCTAACATCTCCTCTTATAGATGAGGAGGACATCATTAGACTTCATAGCTCGTTAGGTAAATTTGCTTTGGTTTTTAAAGCGGATACCTGTTTCTGCAGCTACGGCCAAGCTGTGCTCTAGGTCTTCCTTAACCCTTTGAACACTTCCCGGATAGATCAAGAATATTAGTTTTCTCTGAACTTGATCGGCTGTCTAAATTTACTAAGACTTGTTTGGGCAATGAGGTCGGTGAATAACTTGATAGACAAGTATACGAGAAGGAGTATAGGGCTTCCCTCGTTGGTTAGGCTTCTTGAGGGCACAAGTCGATGTAGCATAACTCTTCAGAGGCCTGTAGACAAGACGAGGATACTTCAGAGCCCTTACCCACACTTTTCTCGGATAAGGTGGCACTTGGTGTTTGGTGCTGAGGTAGTGAGAGGTGATGTTGTAGAGTCCTCATCACAAAAGCGCCTTCTGTTATTCATGCGGAAGACCAGTAAATTCGGCCTCTTTTCGGTCAAAATCTCAAACAGTCCAAACTTTTCTCCATGATTGGCAACAGGAATTTGGCAGATGTGGAAAGATCGATACTTGATGATTTAGCAAGTTTTAGTCCTTTTTTATTAATTTCTGCCAGGTGACTAGATAATCGTTGCGCTGATAACTTTATCCTGTCCAAATAATAATACAATGGGTGGCGCTATAGCCCGTAGAGGGCCAGGGCCTAACTTCTCTACAGCCAGTCGTGTTGTGCTTGTTATTGCTCTCTCACAAGTGGAAGAGACCCACCGTTTAACGCCGACTACGAACGGGCAAGTGTGAGAACCTTTTCCTAGACAGGAAAACTCTTTGAGCTACAAACAAAGCTACCCGAAAGAGGTGGGGCTGTAAAAAGTATTTTGTCGCACCAGGGATCGAACCCAGACCCGTAGGTCCAAGTGCGTTGAGAGCAGCGAACATACCCACAACGCAACGGGCCACAAATATTTGTGTGAAAAGTTATGTGCCAGCTCAGTTACCTACAAATGGCTACAGAGTACAGGCTCAGTCAATTCCCTGATCGCACAATATGGGAGTTATCGAGTCACGATTGTTTGAATGCTCTGAACGTTTGAAGTCACGGTGTGACGGAGAACTGTAAACAAAGTCTTTACGAGTGAAATTGACAGCAGTATCACTTTAGTATTTATCAAGCTTTTTCTTGATCTCGAGCGTCCTGGTTCGAGATGAGAAGAAGACCAAATCTCCGGTATAAAGGCTATGTTATCGCCGAAGCAAGCCAATTTGGTTTTGATGATTGAAAGCGTGTGCCGAGGCCCCATCCAAGGCAGCAATTGCTCAGTAATTAAGATCAGCGCATGAAATTCACGAGGTCTCCTGCCTTCAATGGTCGTCAAGCAAAGGCTAAATTACGCTTGTCTGTTTATATGCAGCAGTTGACGAGAGCAGCATTGCATTTAAAGACTATCTGTACAGTTCATAGGCATTTAAGATCAATGTGCTCGCATTTAAGATCAATGTGCTCAGGTGCCGCCCTCTCCATTTGTGTTTCTATTCCTTCAGTCCACGTTGTGTCGTGATTACGCACATTTGAGAGCATTTCTAAGTGGTGAACAGAAATCATATGTACATGCGTTGGATTAATATGCCTTGACAAACTAGACCAGGGACATGCATAAACGCTTTTGATGTCCAAACCGGTCCAAACGCAAAAATGGGCACTTGGCAAATCCAACCATGGTAGATGACACATTGCCCAACAATGCCCCCCTGACTCACAGCTATTCTATGACTTAAGGGATTTTGATCTCTCACAGGGGTATACTCCAAATTTTGGGCAAACACTTTACGTCTCATTGCGACAAAACAGGCGATCAATGTTTGGCCACCAGTGAATTCTAAATTTACATTCACACATCTCCAAAGCGGAAATGACTGACGCAAAACGAACAAACCAGCAGAGAGAGCGAGAGAACGACAGGAATTCCTAACAACACATGCTCACCGCACACAACACCGACTGCGACATTGCGAGCTGCACATGACTCACAAGTCACAGGCCGTTCCACATGCCTTCCCTCGTGCATTCGTTATTCCGATTAGAATTCAATAGATATGCTCAGAGCGCAAATAAAACGGACACGGGGGCTTTTGGCTCCCCAAAAAGTGTCTGCAACACGATCAGTTCGACAGACTGCCTTCGCCATGCTTAACATTCAGTCTATTCATCGCACATATCCGTATCGTGTTCGGAAATACACCAAAAAAAGCAAAACACACAATTCGGTGATGTCTGGCGGTGGAGCAGAAACAGAAAAGGTGCCAACACCGGTTTGAAGCTTGTTCAATGACTCAGACCGTCGTCGGTGACGGTGGCGCGGTGAGTCAGTGTCAGTGTCATAGAACACAAAGCAGCGCACAGTGGCTCTCGCAGAGGGGAGTCGTTATCGCGAAACTCTTCAGCGGGAAGCCGCTGATGTCACTGTCGCCCTGGGGCGGGGGAGAATCGCCGAATTCTGTGAAATATCCGATTGATGTGTGAACTGTGAAGCCCTGCAATCAATTGCGTCTCGAATTTCTGAATTGATAGATCGCTTTGTTCCCATGGAATAGATCCACGAGCGCGCTGAGCCGTTCAATTAAAGGTTCAAAGATCGACCTTAAATTAACTCATTACGTATGCAGAACTGCTCCGCCGTTGGAGTGCACCGCTGGAGTTCAATGACGAGTGGCGTGGCGACTGAGTGAGAATGTTGACAGTGTCTGGCTGGCATGTGGCTAAGGGCATGTTCACCTGCGAACAGTCCATCTTTCCCACTTAACCACTCATAACCTCCGTTTAACCCTCGATAAACGACGATCGAGCCCACAAGCAGCCAGCACACGAGAGGTGAGTCAATTAACAGGCATCTGCAGGGCAATTTCCACGTTTGCAATTCCCGCTGCTGGCAACATTCCAGCTTTTTGTTTGGCGAAAACCAACAGTATCCACAGCAACCCCAAACAAAAGTGCACACGGCGAGTGCTCTGAAATGAGTTTCTGGAATAACAGAGCGCACGGCAGGACTGGGAAACGAATTGAATAACTCGGTTTATGGGTCACAGCGAAGCGACCAACACACTCACTCTACACCGACTAGCACCCCATCCGATCCCCCACTTGTCGTCAGAGCTTCGGCGGTCTGTGCCTAATCAAAGCGACTATTGATTTATGGGAACTGCCGCTGCCATCTGTTCGTGGCTGTGTGTCCCATCGGGCCGGTCCTCATCCCCGGGCGATGCGATTGTGCAGCCATTTTCGTTGATTATCTATCAGCGCTATCGCATAACTCACGAACTCACTGGCAGGGTGTCGTGATTAGATGGTGAGGCGCGTAAGCTTTATCTGGGGTCAACCTCTGCTCAAATGCTCGAAATGCATCGAATAAATGATGAGTGACATTAATTTGGGGCGTGACGAGTGAAAGATCTCCCTCCCCTGTTCCCGTTTGTTATGAAGCAGCACATTTATCAAATGCCAACAAACTGCGCCTGTCATTGTGACAGCAAGGGATTTTGTTTTTAATCATTGTTTGGAGCAGGGGGCTTGATGCTGTTTGTATCTAGGTCACAAGTCTGTGCACGATGGAGGAGAGTTAATTAACTCCGTCGGTTTTCCGGTTGCATTGTCACATCCTTTGTGTCAAACTTGATGGTCTGCAATTTTAGAGATTCATTCAAAAATGCGAAGAACTTTCCTCCACTTCAGTCACATAATCGTTATGAAATCACCATCTCCACCCCGGAAGAGAGGACACTTGCCGTTAACGTTAAACTATCATTTTCCCTATCTCCTCCATTGAACGCTGCGTGTGCTTACCACCCGATCGGAGGGCCCTCTTGAAGTAGGTATCTGCGGAGGCAAATAACCTAATTATCGCAATTTCCTTCTGCGTTAAAATGATGGGAATGCCAGCAATTTTTTTTATTGATTTTTCTACTTCTTTCTTATTTTTTCCACGTCCTTACACAATTTTCCTTGCAGTCCTTTCGCAGACATGCCGTAATCACCAGCAGCAGCAGAACGTGTGCATGTTATTGAACTCTTCGGTTTGAATTTTTCCTCTGCACATGACGTGATTGCACTGGTTCGTGCCATTTCATATTTGCACAGCGCCACCGAATGACGATGATGGTGTCGATGAGGTCTGTAATGAGTTTCTGCGTTGAATATGACATTAAGGGCGGTCGGATTCGATTCGAGCGCTTAGGTATGTCCATCGTACCTCAAACCGATCAATAATGCCCATCGAAGTGGTAATCAACTTTGTTCAAGAATCCTCGACAGCATAAGCGCTTTAAGTTTGTTGTTAGGGAATTCTTTTACGAACAGCTTGCGAGGAAAAGACTGCTTTATTTACCGGGCAGAGTGGCTGAGTGAAGATGGTTTAAGCATCTCATTGAGTGCAGTTTCTTGAGTTATTGGCAAATTGAAGCACTTTAAGTGGTTCAATACATTCCATTGCGCGTCTTTTATAAATTCATATGCTGTCGCCTCAGAGTGTGGGAATGTACAAATGGTTGACGGTAAATACACGTCCGTCGGTAATGTGGTCTTAAAGCGCGAGTTACACTTTGCTGTTGGATGTGGTGACAAGGTTATGGGTTATGGTTTTCTGTTGTTTTATTAAAACTTTGTGTCATTTGCCGTATTCCAAGTAGTGTTTAGAACTTGCTTTGCGCCACCTATTGACGTTTCGACTAACGCACTCTGGCGGACTACATTGAACGATTTCTTGTAACGACAGGCTTGACACCCAAGCTGCAAACCCCTGCAGTTGACAGGGGTAGCCATCATCGCCCAAAGGTCACCATTGACACATTTAAGGGTGTGGGGCTTCAAAACATTCACAAACCTTGACGATACTGAAGAATACCATTTCAGAATTGTTACAGCTGCTTTGAACGAATTCGAATTTCGGCTCAAATATCGACACGTGCCTATGGCATATTCACAGCAACGAATAGAAAGCAGCTGCTTGTATTGTATTTGTGTTGCTATAAGGACTCCAGGCATCTTAGACAGTATCAGATCATAGTCAATGATGAATTGTTATCTAACGTACAGTAGGGACACGTAAGGTCAATAGAAATTGCCGATACCCAGACCAAACCGCCGCGGTTTTGGCAGTCAAGTCATTATAAAGTTAACTAGTTTGCCATCTATGGTAAGTTGTGTCGTTAGAAAATCGATTTGTGTTGTTCTTCACTCTTACCAAGCATATTGCTATTTCATTTTCTACTACGTATACGAAAAGTCTAATTCAAGAAGCACTACAATTCACTCCTGCCATCCTATTGTATACAAAATCTGCCAAGGAATACTAAAAGTGACACTTCAAATTTGTCAGCTGTTTTCATGTCTCAAATGTCAGTTTGAAACAAGTTTGTTATTTTGCAATGGTACGGTTATCAGAATGCACTCTCTCATACTCTGTCATGTGATATCATTACCATTACCCTGAAGACGACCATGCAATCTGACTTGGCAACACAGGAGTCTCGCTCTTTCACAAGTCTGGATAACTGCATTCGACAGAGTATCATCATGAACATCTACAACTTACGGACTTTGTCTGCCTTGACTCCTCAGTAAATAGTAGAAAGATAGGTATCAGTACAAACGCAGAATAACTGAGACGTCTCTTGAGCAATCAAGCTGACTATATAAGACACTGATCTTTGTGCAGAGGTATTGACAATCTCAAAAAATGGATGCGGATGTCCTTCTATTTGGTCCTGTTTGCGTTGATTGCATATTGAGAAGAGATTTCCACCATGACCTGCACAGCGACATGAACATATCCAGGCGTCTACGATCCAACGGTTAAGGTGGCTGTCCCATGTACAGCGAGCTTATGGGCAACTCAACTCCGGCCCGAATAGTCTACGGGTCCAGACCAGTGTGACAGCGCATTACGCAACAGAAGACTCCCGCATCTATAGTGGCGCACCCAAAGGGAGAAAGACTAGCCACAGATCGCAGTAGTTGGAGAGGATTGTTGCAAGAATTGGAAGTGGAGTGTTGGAAGACGACGATAGCACTGACGCTTCATTTTGTACCAGGCATAAACATTCTTTTCACGTCGTTGCACAATTACTGCCTCTTGTCGGAGTTTTAGTGCATAGAAGTGGTGAGGGAACTTGAAAGTTCTGTATGACGAAACATATACGATGCATATGTCTTTTCGTAGGAGAAGGATATGTCTGCATCTCTGCATAACAGCGTCAAGTTGGATTTACTTTCATTTGACTTTCTCGTAGAATGAAACAAAATTCCGACACGCTGTGGCCTCAAAACTGGTTTACAATTCAGTTTGCAGCTCTGAATGAAAATGTGGTAGGCAACCCCTACTTTGGTCAATTACACCGGTGATAGCAACGAGATGTCTTACCGGGATTTAAAGAGATCTGAACGTGAACGTTTTTCTGAAATTTTCCATGACTTAAGATCCTCCGCTTGATTCCTCGGTATATTTAAAATGCAATGTTTTTTTATCATATGTTTGCCTTGACAAAATAGAATGCTAAAATCTTTGCCCACAACGCTTTGCAGTGCCATAAAGATAATTGG
The DNA here is from genome assembly GCA_916610145.1 of Eristalis arbustorum. Taxonomy (NCBI): domain Eukaryota; kingdom Metazoa; phylum Arthropoda; class Insecta; order Diptera; family Syrphidae; genus Eristalis; species Eristalis arbustorum. Next base: position 5,601,848 of record OU744318.1, read on the forward strand.
AAGAAATCAAAAAATTATCTTTTTTTCTAATGTCTTGTATTGTTTTATTGCCATAATTTCATTATTCTTTGCACTGACATTTTATTTTTGTTATTTTCTTTGCAGGTAAACTTTCGAAATGTCAAACATTGCAGCATTATTTGCACAGACTGGTGACAAAAATTCCCCATGCAAGTATAACCAATTTATGTGTATCTAAAAAAATCGTCTGAAACACGCCGTATCGTATAGTATTTAAATAGTTCTTGAGACGCAGTGTTTTGGCGATAAGAATTCTTTGTGGCTGCTAATCCACAGAACGGAAATAAAACAAAAGATTAGTCACTGCACATCAGCTCGAGAACGAAACAAAATAGATGTTAGATCAGAGACTGATTTAGAATACGCGTCATAATAACAAAGAAATGAGTTGTTGTTTTGATAATAATGAGAATGCTCTCTTTTTTCTCCTTTTGCGAACATTTGACTGTTCTGGAGTTTCTTATATGGCAACTAGAATTTTGTTAAATATATGGTGGCCAAAAGGCAAATCTTCAATCTTGCCAAGAGAAAGCCTTTGCAAGTGTTTATTACTTTGTTAATCGTACGCATGGCCGAATTTGAGGTGGAAGCCTGATCGATGACGGTGATGACATTCTGCTGAATTTCAAAGCTTTTACTTGTGAGCTTATCCACTGATGTGTCTCAATTGAGAGCAATGCGAATCCTGGGGTAAATGTGCCATCAAAAAGATGCGCTGCTCTAGACCCAGAAAAAGTTGGTCTGACATGAGCCATTTCCTGGACCACGTGAAATTTTAGATTGGCAACTCGTACCATACTATTTTTTTAAGTTTAAGCTGTCATTCACATAAAGTGCCTGTCCACCTGAAGTCTTGTGAATTGAGAACAGTTTCTCGATTGATTCTAATAAAAGAGGAACCAATTAATGGCCACTGTACTCTCGCACGACTTATTTGAGTCTTCATTGAAGGCGCACCGCAAATACATTCCTATCATCAAAGGGAAGGTCACAAACATTCAGCCTGTTTTAAGAAAGCGGCTTTGCTTGCCATTTTTGTCCCTTTTAATAATAACATAGATGACGTTACAGCCCATAGAGGGCCAAGGCCTAGCTTCTCAGCAACCAATCGTGTTGTGCGTGCTATTGTTCTCGAGTGGAGGGCACCTACAGCCGACTACGAACGGCCAAGTTTGAGAACCTTTTTGTAGTCAGGAATATACTTTGTGCATTGTCAGTGATTCGAAAGGAGCGGGATCGTGAACATTATTTTTGTCGTACAGACCAGGAATCGAACCTAGACGTCGAGATTCAAATGTATTTTGACGCCCATACCCCCAACGCCACGGGCCACCACGATTGCCGTTTTACATTTCTGAATTACCCAAGGGTTGAGCAAGGCCTACAGTACAGCTTGTGACTATCGCTACAGACAGGAATCCCATTTGTCGAATTTTCATGGGATACCATCAAGAATCAGTTCGAGTTAGAGAGAATTCGAGTGCTTTTTGTGTATAGAAAATAAATACTCCGAACGGCCAAGTTTGGAGGGGGATGGCTAATTTATGGGACAGTTTTTTAGATTAGTTGATTGCTTATATATTGCAAACAAAATATTCGACTTAGAGAGACTCCACTGTACTTAGCCCCGGCCACTTTTTTTACATCCAGTCCGAGAACAATAAGCATACGTTTTCGTTTGGAAAACCGTCGCAAATTTACCTACCGTGGTGTATAGTCTGATGTTGTCGTCCTCCATGAAAGCCACAGTGCCAGACCCTATCTTGGTCTTGAAGCCGTGAAGATGCGACTAGACAACAGTTCTTTGGTGGCTCAGATTCTGATCAACGACAGTCCTGAGTGCAAGGAACTTCAGGGACTTTATGTGTATGTCGCAGCAGGATTACTGGTGTCTGTGCAGTAAACGACATATCTATCAGTCTTAAGACCTTGCCTTAGGTGCGCTAGTAGCTGCATAGATTTTTAAAAGAGCATGTGATTAGTGTAATCGTCCGTAATTCGTCCGTCGTGACGGATTCCACTTGTGGACCGCATTTGCTGTATCTCTTTCCATCTCTGTAAGGTTCTGATTTTGACCCACAAGTGATCCGCGGACGCAACATAATTTTGTCCTATTAGTAAAACCATTACTGAAAGCCTTCGACACTCTATCGTTCGCTACCACAGGTCGTCGTCTTCTTGGCATAAGAGTGAACAATGGCCAACCTTGCTGTCTTCGAAGCTAATACCAGGTCCAGTACTCATTGCCCACCCTGGTGGACATCCAATGTCACTGAAAAACACCTTGAACAACTCTTAAAGACCATCCTTCAGTCAAACAGTCTTACCTCAACCTTCACAACGTCGCTATTCACCAATCCCCTTCCTAGCCCATCCCAGAATCCCGTGTCAAAAGCAATAAGGCGGAAAAAATATGAAAACACGAATTCCATTTGAAAATCAATAAAATACAAATTCACGTCAGCCCTTTGCGGCATTAACAGAATCTCACCGAAAAAAGTCATAAGCAAAGAATGTAATTCACCAAGATATTGCCGACATTCTCGGAATACTGCAGCGAGCCCCGTGGACTCTCGAGCACGAATCGAGTCGAAAAAGATAAAAGTTCCCGTCATGTCCGATGCAATCTGAATCCGAAAGTACACAAAATACTTGCGGTTGAGTAAGACGAACAAAACGAGCAGAGAAACATAAAGCTACATCGCACGTTATCACAGTGTGTACGCTTGTTTCACTGAACTTCCATGTCCACATTTGCACACGAAATGGGCTTCAAGGTCGGCATACGTCTTACGAGCACATACAGCAAGCGATTTTCGGGCTCTCCTTAATCACTGGTGCCGCGTGATTCCCACCCCTCGCCACTCGGCCGCTCTGTGTATCCGGCGCATGAGCCATGGATCCAAGCGAACAAAACGGAAGTGCTTACATTAAGAATTTACAAATGTTTTCACCACACTTTAATGCGCGCATTAACATCCATAAGCGCTCGCTGGATGGCTGGATGGCTGGCTGGAATGCCCGGGGACAGCGGACCCTCGCCGAATAATTTAAAATGACAAAACATATGTGAGCGCTGGTTGAGGTTGGCCGGCGAAAGCGCCCCTCCAGCGGACTGCCCTAAGTCGTTCCGCATTCGGTGGAGTCTCGTAAACTATTAAGGGCATGCTTGTTGTAAGTCGTGTCAGTTTGACGTGCTGGCTGCGGTCGTTCTTGGCGCACCAGGGAACGGCACATGTCGCTGTTGTGCTCCAGCTACGATGGTTCGCTCTCTAGTGTGACCGGAAGTGGCGCATTACTCTCGCGCGCTGTAACGAGGAAAAAAGAATACATTTTCGTTCCGCCAGCTTGATGAGTGTCTCCTCCGCGGATCGCGGCCCCACGGCACGGACCATTGAGCGAATGGGTCGACCGTGGATTTCTTCGTTCCAAACGGTTCCGAGCTGGGATTGTTTCAGATATATGGCCCGGTTCGGTGGGGGTATAGATGTGCATCGGGGACCCCACTCAGCGCAATCACAACAAATTACCACCAAGTACGGGAGGGAGCCGAGTTCAGTGCATGATGTTAATGTTTGGCCATGTGCGGAGGAGTGGCGGAACCGCCAGTGGTCGTTGAAGAGCCGCTCAAATGAACCGTTGGCGGTATTGGCCCGCAAGCTTTGATGATGTGCACGAAGGCTGTGTGGGCGATGCGCGATGAAAACGTCAGGCCGACTGCAATGGAAGCATTTTTGACGACGACAGCGGAAGGAAGACGTTTGTGTACGGCGCGGTCATTCGTTGGATGAAGGGTTAAATGATGTTGATGTTTATGGTGGCAGTGATTTCGGCGCGGCGGTTCCTTGTAATGAGCAGTGGAGGTCTTTTATGCGTATTTGAAGGGGCACTTAATTGGTTATCTTGAGACAAGGTAAAGATATGACGGAAGGAAATGTTGATAACCTGGTTTCAATTGGAAATGCTGGCGCGTCAATTTGTTGTGACTGAAATGATAATCATTTGCCGAAATTTCAGACAAGTTACAGTTTTGTTGTCACCTTGGAAGTGGTTGCCTAGGTGCCACAACAGCGAATCCTTTGCTGAAAGTTCACGGTTCAATTCCGGGCGTGCCAACCCTCAATTTTCGGGCAGCAGTTCTCTTCTCTCAGCAACCACTCCTAATCACTCGCAAAGATCCTAACTTTAAACAGAAGGGAGTCCTCTGTGGAAGTTACGGTTCACGTTTCACATCAGGATCCGTCAAGGACGAAGCTATACCCGTACTGTAGTAATGCCCGAAGGAGAACAAATTGTCTAATAAACAACATCCTGTCCGCCAAGCCCAAGCTCCTCAGCATCCACTCATGTTCTGCATGCCATTGTTCTCTGATTAGTGGAAGGGACCTACCATCTTGTGTCGACTCCGCACGCCCAAATTTGGGAACCTTTTTCTAGCCAGGAATACTCTCTGAACATCGTCAGTGACTCGAAAGAGGTGAGGCCGTGAAAATTATTTGTTTGGTCGTCCCAGCATTGAAACTAAACGCGGAGGTCCAAGTACTACCCACAGCGCTACTCATTACCCGACAGACTTCAGAGTGACAATCAATCGACAGTCCTTGTCACAATTTCAAGGACGATACAAGTCAGAGTGACATTTACGATGACCGCATGTCTCCATGTCTCGCCCTTGCCCGACACTCCATCGACTGTAGTTCGTCTCGAAAAAAAAAATCAATAGAGTTAACCTTTCGTCAGTGATTACTTCGAGTGACTGCTCCTGGTTTGCCCCACGTGTAAAAGTAATTTCCATAAACACACCGACCAAGGGAAGTAATATCACTCACAGCCCACCCCCAGTCCCGTTTGTGGAAGAAGAAAATATCAGTTACACATGACTCCCACCGATGTGCGGCCACCTGGTGAGCAACGAAATCCATCAGCAACAGCTCTAAAAATAATCTGAGAGAGAGCAAAAAGGTGCGCCGCTACTTGTAGCGTATTCCTATGTCCTCGTGGTCGTCCGGCTGCACAGGCATTAGTTGTGGAAACCGATTACATTTTCCGCTCGAGAAATTCGCTTCGCGATATTGACCGCACGATTTTGCAATTTATATTTTCACTTCCTTCTTATTTACAGTCCCAGTTGATAATGAGGAAGATCGTCTGTGTATTTTTTTAAGGAAGTTTCGTTTATTTTGGGACGTGACCAGACCAGCAGTGGCCGACAGAAAGCATCGAAATTGTATGTCATCAACTTTCTCAAAGTTCGTTCTTATGAATCGATGAGAGGGTGGCCGACTGTTGGAAGAAATCTTTGTGAAAGGAAAATGTATTCCATTTTGCTTATTGCTTATTTTTTCTGATTTAATATAACATTGACACAAGCTTTTTGGTCTCTTTAGACTTTGGGTCCATTTTGTTTTTGTGCTAAGCCTGTGCAAACTTCAGGCAGTTGCATCTGTCAGAAAATGGTGAAATGAAAGCAAGGTGCACTGGGCAGCTTGTCAAAACAGATAACTTCATATATGGTAGCCCGTAAAGTATTGATTTGTGACCCACTTCTTAGAAGAACGAATACTGCATATTGATGTAAGATGAGCAGATTTATTTTATTTATTTAAAACAGTATGTACAGGGTGGGCCAAATGCAATAAAATGAGCAAAATCATTTTTTTGATGCATTATGGCTTTATTAGAAAGATCATCCAAGAACGAAAGACGTCGTTTAAGTGGCGCCTTGTTGATGGTTACGGCCTTTAGGTTACGGATTGCATGGACGATATTTGTTTTTACTTCAATGATAGTTTGCGGATTGTTGCCATAGTTTCCCACAAAAAGTCCAAAGAGAGGTGCTCCGTGTCGGGATCGCCAAGACGGCTGAGAACACGTTTTGGGAATTTGGTGCGCAAAACATCGATTGGGACATGGGCTGCGTAGCATGTCCTGCATGTACTAGAGGTCGACAGACCCATGTCTTCAATTTTAGTAAAAATTAAGTCGTTTAATAATCTGTTACTCCTCCGGTTGACCGAAACTTTGTTCCCATCCTAAATTTCGAAGGAAATTGTTATTCGTGAACTGAGTCTAAAACTCTCGGCAAGAGCAACCACATTCTCATATCTGCGCACCGTACGACGACGGGGACCATGAGTGTTGTTCACTAGCATACCAGCGTCACGAACTTTTTCTCACAATCTTGTGCACAGCAGTCACATTGCTGGCGTCATTTCGGCCAAAACTTCTTTTTGAAAAAAATCCCACTGCTTGGACTACACAGCACTCACTTTGGGGATAAGTTTTCAATACTTCCCGACGTTGTTCAAGCGTAAAGAGACTGATTTCGTCCCGCGGAGGTATGATACCGACTGATTTTCGTTCAAGATGGAGCAGGAAACAGCTGTGATTGTTAAGATGACCCACCCTGTACACATGCAGAAAATGACACTGCCTGCAGGTATAATAAGCAGAAAAACGAAAAAAGTCAGTTTCCGCCGATTGTGATTGCGCATCGCCCTGTAATGTAGTCCGGCTTACCTTACTTTCCTTACACAACGATGTCAAACCATTTCTCAGATTATCAGATTAGATTTGAAGACTCTCTAATATTGCCATCTTAAGTGTTCATTGTGCTGTTTTGTTTTACTCTGTCGTTGTCACTGTACAGCTCGAATAGTTAGTCGTTGTTTCTTATACTTTCGACCATTTTTTCTGGAGAGAATTTTTCTTCAGAATCTTGACAAAGTTCATGTAGGACTGGAATGATCAAGATCTTATGCAGAATCTCCTTAATTAATCGGGACAGGACCCTTCCATTCAATTACATTCTCATCCCAAAGAAAAAACGATTGACAAGAGTACATCTTCGTTTTACTTCGATCGAGTTGACGATCGTTGACAGCATGTACTTGGCTTTGCCTTCCTTTATCGCTAACCAACCAAGATGACCAAGATCAGACCAAGATTTGGTTCTAAAAATACTATTCGATGCGCTAAATAGAATCATGAGAGACCATCGCACCATCGGACAACTTACCGCAACATTTTCTTTAACAGACAAAGCTCCACCGTGACGCATAAGAAAAGAATACGTATGGAATTGATCGATACGCCGTGATTCACAATATCTTGGTGTTTGTCCAATAGTCCGACCTTTTCAAACAAAGATCTTCGATTGATGGCTTGCAATATTCAGCTCGTGCAGGAGGTCTATCTAAACGATCAACTTTGGCGTCGCGACTTTTTTGAACGATCGAAAAACATTCGTATTGGCTTCGTTGGGAATCTATGGATATGTAAGAAGAAGCATTTTGCACCCATTAATCTTAACCGTGGAACATTGGTGATTGATAGAAAATCACAAAAAGCGAAACTAACATTCCACCCGCAAAACTTTCGGTGAATGAGTTAACTCCACAAACTCTCCCCGGCTGGGATGCGAGGTGCCTTTGACTGTCAGCAAGAATACACTCGTTAAGGCTGTGAACGTCATCCTTGGTCTAAGAGGTGCACATCCGTCTTCAACTCCATTCCAACGAACCAACATGATCTTGGCACAATCTTTTTAAACAGGACTCTATATATATCGGGGCCGTACTTTAATAAGAGTGGAACTTCGAATTTTCATTAGCCAATCCACTGATCAGCTCCTCGGTAAAAATTCGTCTAATTTGACTCCTTCCTTTTTCTGATTATGGAACAAGAGACATCTAGATAGTGATGATTGCACATTCGAAAGGTTTGTACTTTGAAAAGCTAACAATTTTCTTTGGCATTGATGACAATAGTAGAAAATCGTATATTCTTGCTTCTCTGTGGGCGACTCGGGTCGAAAATTGTTAAAAACTATAAGTCAGTGACAGTTTCCACATTTCTGCTGTCACGCTGACAACTGCTGTGTTGACTTTTCAGCCCCAAAAATGAGATGGGTAAGCAAGTTCCATCCTACAAGTGAAACAAGTGAAAACGAAATACTTGCCCATTAGCTTTGTCACATCGTGATTCATGAGAAAATCTTACAATCAGCCAGACACTGTTTTCTTCTCCATTCCAAATAGCAGAAAGCCAATTATCGATCACACACAATTGAGACACATTTTCACTTTCAAACAATAAACCCACGTTATTCGATTACGCTGCAATACTTTTCGTCACGCCTGTCATTAGCTATTTTCGTCCAATTTACCTCACGCCCAAAGTCTTTATTGTCGTCTAATTCAGAAAGGTTAATCACCCACAATCATGGTACAAGCACGTCTTTACTTCTTTGTTAAAGTCGCTCGATTGTTCCAGGAGTTTTTTTTTCTCCGACTGATTAGGTGACGTAAGGAATAACAAAACAAATGTAAGTACCCGTCGAGTGTCAATTTGACAGCAAGATTTATATAACTCGGAGAAAACTACCTTTGACGACTGCAGTAGATGATGAGAAATTGTAATCGTCTTTCCCATGAAAAGGGAACGTTGACAATAGACGACGGCGGAATCGAATTAATTTTTAATGACATCCAAGCGATCATTTGTCAAGTACACTGTCACCATGAAAGCGCCCAGCGACATATTGGATAACAAGACAATTCATTAAGCTGCTTCCAAATGAAAGCAAAAGCAAACTAAATGCCGTGCGGGTGTTGGATATTCATTCATTTTGGCAGACAAGCGCATTGTTGACGGCCTCTCTTTGTCTGGGTGCATTGACATTTCAGTTGCTTGCAAGCTTTTCACATTTTTGTGCAGCGGTTCGCAGTCGTAGACCTCCAGTGACAGCCGATGCGATGTCTATCAGGCAACAAATCTCTGCAGGCAATCGTATTAAAGGTCAACCGATACCACCGGATCGTGGCTATCCCCAGGTGTAGAGCCTTACACACAACAGGATTATGCACTTAAGTACGTAACAAGATTAAGTCTGCTGCTATTGTGTCGTGGCAATCAAATTCTCCACCGATAAGTAACAGAATCTGTGCATTACAACCCCGAAGCCGTTATAATCGATTCGGACAACACCAATCACCTGCATGTGTGCGCTGCGCAAATGTGAATGCCTACACATGGCGAACTTGTGCGAATAAATAAACGAAAATGGCAAGCGAACAAAAAGATACAAATCAACTGGTGCATTACCTGGCATGCGGATTAGCGCTACTCATACAGATTCCGTTCGTTCGCCGAACGGCTAGAGCCACGATACTTTAAATCGCATCGATTCGTGGTAACAGCCAGCTGAGGTAAACCAACTCGCAACTGGCCTGTGTGCGGTGGGCTCTCGTCGAAGGCAAGCAGAATGCACATTTGAATAGCGGCAACCTGGAAAGAAAACTGCAGTTAGACGCTGTGTGAGTGGCATTCGGATTGCGTGCAATGATCTGGTTCTCACTCTCTGTTGTCAGCACACAAAGCACATTGCCTGGTTGGCTGCACACTTAACCGAAGTCCAATTAGAATGAATCATGCGTTGCGCTTATTAAATTCAACAATTATATTGCACAAAGGGTGGTGGTGGTGGTTGGCATCGTTCGATTTCGCGGAACATTGTTCGAATCTGCATAGTTGATTGATTGATCCGCCGTATGTGGGTCAGGTGAGGATGAATCATATCGGAATCCAGTGCGGGTTGCATTTTTCCTTTTGATGTGGATAATATTTTAGCGTGACTTGTGGCTGCGCATGAATGAACCGTTGTTTGATGGCTTAACTTGATGGCGGAACTGAACGAAAAGTAGTCAGACGCAACATCAAATTTACTGGAAACATGCCCACATTCCACCACCAATTGTCATTTTCCAAAACAGAAAGCGATTGACCTCGTTCCCAGCTGATTAATCCATATTGAACGAAACTTAACGAAACAGCCTTTAATGGTGCATTTCTTTCTATTCGCTCTAATGTTTAATTTGACTTGAGTGTCCCCGCGTTAATTGTGTTGGATTCTCAGCATACTCAAAGGCTGAATGAGTCTCAGTCATGTCCCCAGCTCCTGGAAAAGGGTAAAAGTAGTGTTTCTTCCCAAAGCGGGTAGATACGCCCATGCCGAAGGACCTCAGGCCAATAAGTCTCTCCTCGTTTCTCCTCAAAACTTATAGACCAATATATCAGGCAAGCCATCCCAGTATGCAGAATCTCATCTGCACAAAATGCCTACAACAAGGGCAAGTCTGTAGAGACAGCCCTCCACTCTCTGATAGGCACCATCGAAAAATCTCTCGAGTTCAAAGAATACACACTTGTGACTTTTCTCGACATCGAAGGTGCCTTTAACAATATCAACCCGGAAGCAATTTCACTTGCGCTTAGCAACCTCGGGATCGGAAAGCCCCTAGTGGCCTTCATTCATCAGCTACTCACCAGCAGAGTAATACACTCTCAGATGGGAGACGCTAAGATTCATAGAGGAGTTAATAGGGGCACCCCACAAGGAAGTGTTCTCTCACCCCTTCTTTGGAACGTAGCGGTAAATGCACTGCTATCAATACTGGAAGAGGTGGGGTGCAAAGTTATTGCATATGCGGATTATATTGCCATAGCGGCATCCGGCAAATTCGTCTCTACTCTAAGAGACATAATGCAGAATGCCTTTGACAAGCTAGAGGCATGGACACAAACATGCGGACTTGGCGTCAACCCACAAAAAACGGATATCGTACTCTTCACCAGAAGATACAAAATCCCCCAATTCGACCCCCCACTGCTGTGCGGCACTACATTACAGCTAACCACTAGTGCGAAATTTCTGGGTCTTACTCTCGACAGCAAGCTAAATTGGAAGCTCAATATCCAGGACAGGGTTAAAAACGCCTCTTCTGCACTTTTCAGCTGCAAAAAGGCCATTGGATGCAAATGGGGCCTACAACCGCGCATCACTCACTGGATTTACCCTCTGTTGTCAGACCGACACTTTTGTATGGTGTCTCAGTTTGGTGGACAGCACTGAACAAGGCTATAAACTGCAATGCACTCAACCGAGTACAAAGACTGGCCTGCCTGTGTATCAACGGGGCACTGAGAAGTACTCCGTCAGACGCACTGAATATTCTCCTCCATCACCCACCTCTGGAAATATTCGGGAAACAAGCAGCAGCAAGCACAGCCATGAGACTCAAAACACTTCCACTCAACCATTCTCAAGGAATTCAATTTCCTACCTAGCGACACCGACCGCCTACTACCCCAGGCCAAAAAGAAATTCTCAATCAGTATTCCTTCCAGATCGGACTGGATGACTGACAGGCAAACGCTGAAAGATCCTCTGTGCATTTTCACAGATGGCTCAAAGGCAAAAGAAGGGGTGGGTGCGGGTGTCTATTCACAAGACCTCAACATTGCTATCTCCGTGAAGCTCCCTGATCACTGTAGCGTTTTTCAGGCAGAAACCATAGCGATTAAAGAGGTGCTGTCGTGGCTTAAAAACAATGTGATATCAAAAAGGGATATCACCATCTGTTCCGATAGTCAGGCCGCCATAAAAGCCCTGACATTGTCATGTTCTACTCTAAAACATCCCTTAATTGCAGGCTGTCTCTTAACGAGATGGCCGAGCATTTTAACATTCACCTCATGTGGGTGCCGGGACACTGTGACATACCAGGAAACTGCAAAGCCGACGAACTCGCTAGGTGTGGTACAACCTCATCCCTATCGATAGAAGGGGTACCACCTTCCATGCCGATCGCTACAGCCTATCATCTTTTAAAGATTCATACAATTAAAACCACCAATGACAAACGGCTAGAAGGCACCACCTGCCTTAAAACAAAAGAAATCTGGCATCACTTAACCTAAAACGGTCACTCAGTCTACTTGGACTCAGCAAACCCTCATTATAGACCCTCATTGGAGTCATAACCGGGCACTGGGTAATTGGCACTCATGCTCGCAGGATGGGTGCTGCATATAATGATTATTGCAGAAGCTGCATGGATGAAGAGGAGGAAGAGAATACTCATCACAGTGCTCTTGCCAGTCGTAGGTTCCTGCACCTAGGAGCCTACTACTTTAGCAGCCGTAACGAGCTAAAAAGTGCCAGCATTGGCCAACTAAATCGGTTCATCAGCAGCACCAACTGGTTCCAGCGTTAGGAGAAGTCAATCCGCGTGGTATCACAATGGGCCTACTCTGGCCTAAGTGTAACTGCTCTGCAGCAGTCAGCCACTACAACCTAACCTAACACCAATGTGCTTCTGGATTAATTTTGCAGATGTAACGGTCAGCTTGTCACAAAGCATTTGAATAGTTACGATTGAAAGTCTGCATAAATTGGCCGAAGTCAGCATTCATTTCGTCCTACGTCCAGAAAATGTGTTGATTCCAACAACACGACACACATCTCGCTCTGGTCTTTCGAGTGCGTGCCACTATTCCGGTTTAACAGTCGTATAAACCAGTGGCCGCCACGTGCTTGTTAGTGCCATGCAGTCACAATTATTTATAATCACCGACAAGTTAACAGTCACTTGTCACTTAACAAGCATGTGAGCAATCACAATTACAGCGTAAACCAATAGACTTTGACGCCTTTGTCAAACATTATTGTTAACTTGTTTTCCCGTCGCGCATTCAGGCACGTCGATCACTCCAGTCTTGCGGACCCATCCTCTGACCAGTACCGCCATTCAGCCATCATCGCCATCAATCATCTGTCATTCCTATCTCGGTGTGCTCCCATGTGTCACGGGAACGAAATGACACCTCACTTCCATACAAGGTGAAATCCATAAGCGCGATCTGTGTTGCGCCCGATTCTTCCGTTGTCGTCGCTCATTGATACCCGAGATCCTCAGTCCGGCACACGCATTCGACACAATCGATGTACACGCCAGCAACGAGCCGAAAACGAATCCCTGAATAGACAGCCATCGTGTGTGTGTGTTGGAAGTGACTTAAGTGTACTTGCACCGCTACGCGTCTGGCTTAAGTACTAAATTGACGAGAGCTTGGAAGTAAAAGGAAAAGAAAGAAAAACAACTACGCACTGCCCCAATGAAGATGTGGGGGGCTTAATGAAAGCAAGAAGGCAAGAAAATCCGAAGACAGAGTTATTGTGTGCCTCAATGACACATGCCATGCCGATCTGTGTGGACGGCCGAACACGCGACGACGACGACTCATCATTCACGTCGGTCGGTCTCATAAATATTAATGATAGAGACGTCGCTCGTCGTCGTTGTCGTTGTCGTCGCCGGTGGTTGCTGGCTGTTGCTGGCTTTGTTGTGTTATTGTTGTTCGCCCGGTCTCTGGTTTCATCAACGCACAAGTGGCCCAAAGTGAGTTTGGCCACCAAGAGGTGACTGAGAAATTACACCGAAGTGTAGAGTTATTCTCCGCGCCGTCAAGTGAACGAGTTTGTGCGGTGAATGTGTCAAATTAAGAGAAAATTAGATTATATTTCATTTTTGTTTTTCTGTTGTATTCGTTTGAGAAAAACTTGGAAAACTGGCTCAGACTGGGTTGACAGACGTGTTAATGGCAGTTAATCAGATGTAATTTAATTAGCAATCACTTCATGAAGACATGCCTGGATGGTGGATGAAGAGGTCTACTCCATGAATTGTCGTTAGGGGGAGGAGAAGATGTAGTTCGTGATGGAACGTCAGACTCGTTGGAGAATTTTTAAATATAGACAAATGACAGTATGGGAGTGAACTCTGAGTCTAGTGATGCTCACATGGAGCGGTGATGGGTGGTAAATAGAGAGTTTATAAAAGTCACTTAAGAGCTATCAGTGCAATTTATGTCACTTTATGGAGAGATTTAACGTGTTTGACAGATTGATTGATTAGAAGGCAATTGGATTGTTTTCTTGGAGCTTCTGTGATTTCTAATCTCTTGACCATTTGATGTTACTTTTTATTAAGATGTAATGTGACCAGTGTGCTAATGAGCGAGCAGACTTATCAATTCAAGTGGCACACGTTTGCGGTCTGAAAAGTGGTACTTCAAGAACACTTAGTCGTGGGATTTTGGGTATTAGATATTAGACTTTTGTAGGAGAATTCAATATTTCGAGACAACATTTGATGTCGGTTCAGCGACCATTAAACAACGATAATTCATGAAGAGCATTTCGAGTCTCCGTCATTGAAAGGTTCTCAGATTAAGTAGACGTCGAAAGTCGCACTCTTGGTATAACTTCAGGATTGTTGAGCGTGCCATAATATTTTTCTGTGGTGGCCTCTTGAAAATGTGGTATTCACTTCTGTTGGTTTCTGGGAAAGTAAAAGTGTCGGTTGGCATAAAGAAATCAATCAAACAAAATTTGATAGAGGTAATTGTAACTGAATTCCCCTATATTTTCTGATGAATATATGACATCACTTTTCTAAAAACTGTAAATGCAACAATCTTCTTCTCCTTCTTTGTGTGGCACTACAGTCCGGGGTGGACCTGGGCCTCAATGAACATGCCTCTCCAACTAGCGCGATCCCTGGCTAGCTGTCTCCAGTTTCGCACACCAAATGCCTTATCCACTTAGGTGCGCCACCTTAAACGCGGGCGTCCTCTGTTGCGTTACCCGACAGGTTCGGACTCGAAGATTCTTCGTGCCGGAGCTGTGGTGTCCATACGCTCTACATGACCTAGCCACCGTAGGCGTTGGATCCGTAGACGCCTAACTAGGCTCATGTCGCTGTACAGTCCGTATCTTCTCCTCCAGAACCCGTCAACACAAACAGGACCAAAAATCGTGCGTAGAACTTTTCTCTCAAAGAGACCGAGACCGAGACCGAGACCGAGGACTGGGATGATCAGGGTTTTATATAGAGTCAACTTGGTTCTTCGAGAGAGGGCTCTATTACTCAATTGCCTCTTGAGCCCGAAGAAACAGCGGTTGGCAAGAGTTATCCTACGCTTGATCTCGGTACTGATGTTATTTGTACAGTTTACTCCGGAGACGAGGTAAGTGAAGTCCTTGACCACCTCGGAGTTATAGCTGCCCATTGTGACGCTCTGTCCAAGACGTCGATGTTGTATGTCCTTTTTTGAGGACAGCATATACTTCATTTTGCACTCATTCACCGCCAGACCCATTTAAGCCGCTACCGTCTCAATGTTAGCAAACGCCTCACTGACGGCTCGCTGAGTTCTGCCAATCACGTCAATGTCATCGGCGTATGCTAACAATTGCACGGACTTCTGGAAGATCGTGCCTCTAGTGTTGGCGTGTGAGTTTCGCACGATCTTCTCCAGGACGATGTTAAAGAAATCACATGACAGCGGCCTTGTCTAAAACCTTTTTTGACATTGAAGGTCTCGGTGAGTTCGTTACCGACCTTGATGGAGCAGCAAGAGTTCTCCATCGTCATCCTGCACAGCCTGACGAGTTTGGCAGGAATGTCAAAACTAGACATGGCGCTGTATAGCTCGTCTCTATGCACGCTGTCATATGCGGGCTTGAAATCGACGAACAGATGGTGAGTGTCGATTTGCATTTCTTGGGTCTTTTCCAGGATCTGCCGTAGTGTGAAGATTTGGTCTGTTGTGGACTTTCCTGGCCTGAAGCCACACTGATATGGACCTATCAGATTATTAATGAACGGCTTCAGGCTTGTACACAAAACGGCAGAGAAGATCTTATACGCGATGTTAAGAAGAAAGGGGAGAAAGGGGTCTCCTTTCTTGTGGATCGGGCAAACGATACTGAGATTCCACTCGTCGGGCATGCTTTCCTCAGACCATATCTTGCAGATGAGCTGGTGCATGCGCCCAACCAGATCATCTCCAGCTGCCTTAAATATTTCAGCGGGCAAAACCGTCCGCTCCAGCAGCTTTGTTAGATTTCAGTCTTGATATTGCTACCTTGACCTCGTCTATGTCTGGGGGACGGTATTCGCGTCTGTCATCGTCCAGATTGAGTGAAACATTCTGCCTGACAGCGGTATTTTGGTCCTCATCGCCGTTTAACAGTCTGCAGAATGCAACAATCAAACAACAAATATATATTTTTTCAAAATTCTTAGCCTTTGCGTTGGTTAAATCGTAATGGAACGGATAGATAGACAACCAAAATAATAAATTCATTGAAGTTACTTCGTAACAGTCTCCTTGTAAAATCGACTAGAACTGAAGTTGCCCGGCACTCGGTGTCATTTTACTTTAATGAAAAATAGTTTGGTCTGCAGGGAAAAGATTACGTTATACTAAATGACCGGTACTGTTGAACCAGAAATTTCAGAAAAGTTTATGTTTGGTGCAACTCATATGTAATGTGCATGTTATATGTGACCCATTCCTCATTTCTCTGTGCCACTTATTGAGATGCAAGTCTAATGAGCATCGCCCACATCTTTTGTACAATTTTGTGTGAGCGTTTAACTTTTCGTTAATAATCTGTGCCTTATACATGTCCTTGAAAGGGTGGTTTCAGGCATCGGAAGTCAAAATTGAACGCAACAAGATATCCTAGAAATGCAAAACGACATCGATTTTACTGTTGCATCTAACAACGTAAATAAAGTCCAGAAACGCAGCGCGATGATAACTATTGACATAACACATAGGCTGTGCTTTATGGCAATTGAGAAATTCTGCTCCATCTGGTTCGTTATTGCACTCATAGACAGCGTCCATGTGAAAAAATGGGTATACACCTAATTCTGTTTTTGACGGTTTTTTCTGGAACCAATCTACCGTGTAAAAACAGAATTAGGTGTAGTCGTAAAAGTCTTTTCGTATTTCTAATCAAACTTCGATTAATTTTTTTTATATTTATAATGAACTTTATTGAACCAAATTCGATGTCATGGCTGCTTATGTGACGGTCTTTGCCAATCCTTTCCATAATTTCATCAACTTTTTCAATTATAGGTCGACCAGAGCGAGGTGCATCTTTCACATCCAAATTTCAGAAGTGGAAGTGAGCGAACTATTGTTGTGCTACACAAACTGATACAGAATCGTCTCCGTGAACTTCACAGATTTTATTGGTGGCTTGCGTGGCATTCTTCCCTTTTTTATGCCCAAATTTTAAAATATAGCGAATGTCTTCATTATTTTCACTCATTTTTGAAGGGCTGTTACTTTTTTTCGACTGGTTAAATGAAGTTTAAATTGTCACCTTTCCAACACCATATGCTATGGCTCAACATTTATTAATTAAATGAATTTAGAAAAAACCGGCGTGCTGTATTAGTACAGACTTTACACGGGAACACACGAAGCACTAACTTCACAAAAATGCTGGGAAACATTGACGTGATTAGTCGGACATATCGAGCCGAATGAGGAAGTACAAAGTGGATTTACGCAATCCTCGATTCGTGCAACTACTCGATGTCCGCAACAATAACGGCGTGCCACGTCTTGACTTGTACTGTGTAATATGAAGTCTTCAAAAAAGGACAAATATGGGTGTGTTTTTTTGCAAGTCAGAACAATTTGTTACCCACTGTTTGTCTCCCTTTTCAATGTCTTTGCAGTTTTGAATTTTTTGTGCAAAACGAAAGAATTCACTGATGAATTTTATGACGTTTCATAATGAATTATCGATAACATACAGAAAATAATGGTTGGAAGCCTTGCTTTTATCCAGGTCACAGACCGCAATAAATACGATAAGTAACTTAGTCCGATATAGACATTTTGTTAGTGTATTTTACATGCAAATTGAAATGTATGCCTGTATCGTACCTACTCTAGATCACAATCTGCGCAGTGCAGAATCTTGCAGGAAGCATAAACTAGGATGTTGCCTTTTTTGAATTTTTTCGATCATTTTTCACTTTCTGGCGTTCCATCCTCTTTCTCGTTGAAATATACGATTCTGTTGTGTTACCACCGAATCCCACAATCACCTGTTTCCGTTGGTGATATAATCACTTAAAATTTCCATCCGTTACACCCAACAATTCAAATACCATAAGTTCTAAGATTGATCACAGAATTGCCAATCGTTGATTACTTGGTCTCAAGAGGAACATTGAATCAAAATTGAGTAGTAGAGACAACTTTTGCTTTCAATCTTTGATTCTGTTTGGTTTCATGAGATCTAGGGAAGAAAATTGAACCACGAACCTACACCTTCTCTGCAGCGACATGGGTCTAGCCAATCGTCTATGCAATTTACGCTCGATATAGACTTAGTCAACAGTGCTCTAGCGCTAAGAGAATACGCAAAACAGGACTCCCACGAAAACATTGGCTCATACAAGTAAAGAAGCACCTCAACCGTCTCGGTGTGCGTAATTGAAGACAACTGGTTATAGACTGTGTTAGTCGGAGAAGCTTCTTAGTTGAGTTCTAGTTCTCTAGTAGTTGCCTTGTTTTCAGAATGAGAATGTGAACAGTGGCAATACTATGAACTCAAAAACATACAAACTGTGACCATTTTGTCCTATTCAAATGTTGGACCAGTACCCACTAACGTTGTAATTTCATTTTTAGAGATTACCGGCATTTTGCCACAATGACTCGTCTAATAAATGTCATCCGAGAGACAAAGTTAGAGACCTTCTTTTCACGGTGCCTTATACGAAGTTTGAAACCTCCTTTTGAAGCTCTCCTACACATGTCCTTAAAAATATGAACTGTGTTCACTTCCTAAGTGTCGATTGGTCCGAGAACAAGGGGAGTACCAAAACGTCTGCATCACCTCGAACGGAAAACAATTTGGTAAAACAATTTTAGGGGAAAATGTCAATGTTTCCGAATGCACTCCAAACTCTCAGTATCGACTAATATTGGTGACTGGGTAAGGTGTGGCTGAGCCATGGAAGTAAGCCGCTGCTAATCCATCTAGCCGCTATTCCAAGTCTTTCACTCGATCTAAGCTAAAAATTCCTTAATCCCCGATTGAAAATGATCTCAAAGCTCAAATGAATAATTAAAAAATCATCTCAGTCATTAGATAATGCATCCATGAATGTCTAATTACGCTATCATCGCGCGAAAACAACGTAATTTCTCATCTAGATCCCGTCTCAAAAGCCCGTCTCATCAGTCAACTGACCTCTCATTACGAATAAGCTATTAATAACCATATTTTTTCTCATCACTTCAACGCAACAGCTCCGCTCGCATTACCCGCAGCGCGCACAGCAGTGCCTTGAATGAAAGTCCCAGTTTCAGTGCAATTTAGCGGCTTATCCATCTGCCACCTCGCGCCGCGCCATGCCACAGCGCCAACGCGAACGCCAACCACTTAGAGAAATTATATAAAATGTCTCATTAACCGAATGACGCACTCTATGTAGCCAGCCACATAGATGTTTATTCCTTTTTCGGTCGTGCTCGTATTCACGCGGGCGCTACACATGCACGTACACTGGTGGTTATTTAGCCGTCTATGCACGTAGCACCTTGAACTCCATTGATTTGCCGAGCGTCGCGAGGGGAGAATTTATTTATGTTTCGACAAAACGACGAAATGGGCGCCGATATGACCCAGTGTGCGTGGCACTGACACACGTGACTGAAGCTAGGCCAATTGAAGCCGTCGGCGAACGAACGCTGATTGCTTCAAATTGTACTTGACGGTATCAAGAACGTATCAGCAAGCATTAAAGGCCCTTCGACGGTGGTGGTGGTGGCGTTTTCCTTTTTCGATTAGATATGTCGTGTATGACTGTTTGCACATGTCTCGTCGAGAAGGGTGGCTCTGAAGAGTAGGAAATACCCCAATTTGACGTGCCTTTCAAACAGGGGGGTGGCCATTTGCCAACAAACCAAAAACCTCCCACATCCACTGCACTTGATCTGAGAAAGCGCCCTCAGTCATAACACCTCCACCGCTTAACACCCCGCCTGCACTTGATCTTCTCTCTTCACACACTCTTGCAGGCACGGCAGTGTGCCACAAAACTTCTGGCAACATTGTTGCATGCCACGGGAAAACCGGGACACTTGCCAGAGTTCACGTGTGCCCCCGGGAGGCCACAAGTCTAACAAGATTCAAGTGCTTGCATAATTAAAAACGAAACTGAAAATGGAAACTTTTTAATTAAATTTATACACAATTCCCAGTCACCTAATGGCGCACCACAAATGAACGGAGACACAAAGGAAACGAGAATACCGCACAAACAAACGACAGAAGAAAAAAATGGAATCACTCAATGTGTCCTTTGTTCCATTTTCAAATTTGACACTGAATAGAAGGAGCACAACTGAAAGTACCAGCAGCGCCGGGACAATAGACGGTAGGCAGCAGTTAGTCAAGGACCGCTAACACACACACACATCATCATTATCCCTCTCATCAGCATTCGGTGGTAAACACAGACCGACTGTCCCATTCGTCATGAATTGGCATTCTTTATGCGCACCCACGACGGATGGGCCTACTGCCATAGTTCTTGTTCGTCTCTCCGTCATCCTCGTCCTAGTCCTGCTCGACGACAACGACGACGACGACGACATAATCGTCGCTGTGTGTGCCCTGTTGAGTGCCATTTCCTCAAGGTGTTTAGGGCGGATTAGATTCGTGTGCACACGGGGGTAGTGGGTCTGGGCATGGGTACAAAGGCGAATCCGGCGAGGAGAAGCATGGCCATTGTGAGTCGGTGGATTTCTGTAATTATTATTTTAAATCTGTTTACTCCGGTTCTGATGGTGTTGCTATCGTTCCTTTGAATCTTTCCCTCCATTGTCCGACGGAAGGTGTTTGTGTTTGCTTATGGGTTCTCGGATGGCTCTCGCATTTGAATGGAATTTGTTCGGACGTCTGTGACGACGACGGGGCAAATGGGAAGCTGACTTCGTCTGAAGTTGAAATTTAAATTACATTTTGGTTGTAATTTAAGATGTGTGACTGCGGGACTAAGTCAGTTCAACGGCCCTTGAAAGGTGAAAGCCTGGAGGAGAATCCCCTTTTCATTCAGTCAGGTTAGAGTCTCTGCTACGGATGACATCATTTGCCCCAAGAATTATGAAAACCCTTCTCTCGTCGTTGGAGTAATTGTGTCGTTATGCATGCTCATGTTTGAGGAAGTCAGCTTCTGGCTGGCTGATTCTTCTTCACTTTTGAATCTTCAAAGAGCCCATGGTTGTTTGGACATAAAAGAGGACACTTCGCATGTTGACCTCTGCCAGGTGCATCGTCCTGTTCGGGAGGAAGTCAAGCTGTACCTTCAGTGATGTTCATTTCACCGTGTATCTCCATACTATTACTAGGTACCTTCATTTCAGCCAACTCTAGGCAAGCAAATGTAGCACTTTAGAAGCTCCCACTACATGATGTTATAAGGGTTCAAATGGCGCTCCGGATGTCATTCTACGCAATTTATTTGTGATCAAGGTTGATTAAAATCCGGATTGTATCATACTCTAGTCCACTTGTCTTGCCTAGCATTGGTTGCCAAGGGCGATTCTACTTCGGATCTTCCCACAGATGTCATTCTGTTATTCACTTTCGCCGACTCCTTTACTACGTCGAAATAGTAGCTGTCGATTGTAACATTTGAATAGCCTTACACGCCTAACTCCCCAAATCAATCCTTCTGTACCAAGCCTACAGAGGCTTATAGAGCTGGGTAGGAAAAATAAAGAAAATCTCTGGCCATACGGAGATAGAAGGCAATGAGATGCTCGACTCCGTTGCAAGGAAAACCATTCACAGACCCCAAACAATTTTGCGCTATAGATTATGTCCTCAGAGAAGAATTCAGAGAACTAGACAGAAGGAATCTGAAACAAAGCTCATTGGCATGTAGCAGACCAAGAAACTATAAGAATAACCGGAACCAAAGAGCGCTTAAGGAATTTAGGAGTATTAGAAGAAGGTCTCTGCAGATTAAGTGGAGATTGTAATGAAATTCAAGAGCATGCACTTGAATTGTAGGAGGCATTAGCAAACAAAAGGCACAAATATCTGGGCAAGCACCTGCAATCTGAGGAAGAAATGAATTCAGTTGAACCATCTTTATGAATGGATAGTACGCCATAATACATTTCATTGACCTATGTGCAACATTCCATAACCCTCAATACAACTCTGAAACGACATTATTAGTTTACGAATCAGAATATGCTCGATTTAGTTGCCGCTTTCTTTGACAGGCTTTGTACAACAGAATTGATGGAATTTACTTTCTTGATGCTGAGAGTTGGACTGAAAAAAGTTTACAATTTTATTGCTTTTGGGAAGAATTAGATCGCATAACGAAGTTGACCCAGCATTGGCTTTATCTGCAATTGTTGCGACTTTCAGAGTAAGCGGATGTACTGCTTATTATGTCTTGCAACTGCCACTGAACATGGAACACATCGAAGCACCATCGCCAACGCAATGGCAAATATTAAATACAGATGTGCCGATGGACGATTGCGCGATGGCCCACATTCGGTTACTGAGCGCAGTTTTCTGATACTACACTCTAGATCCCTAGATGGCAATCGCAGATGAAAAAGAAGCTACTTGGCAAAAGTGTTTCTTGGCACATGCAATATCGATAGTTATCCTCGATATGTAATTTGACCCGTTGCTTTAAATTGAAGGCGAAACGTTCATTCCTTCAAAATTGGCAATACTCTGCAAATCAGTTCAGTCAAGTAAAACTTTACTGTGGAATGTAAACATTCAAATGAATATGGAAAACTATATCTATTGAAAGGTTATTCCAAATTTGATTACAGCAGCTGTAATCAAGGAGGTATAACTTAACTTGTGAAGTGGAACTTAAATCGCAAAATGGAGTACCAGCAAACGGCCCTGAAAGCACAGGATAGAAACATTGAATGATCTTATTAACAACCAGTTAATTTTTGGTGGAGCTGTAAGTCTGTTCTCTTCTGAGTATACCCGGCCAATAGGAGTAAGTCTATTCGCTGGGAACACATTGCCTACTATCTGCAATGATTTTCCACGAAATAGAATTAAGAACAGCAGAAAGTATAATATGGGTGGCGCTACAGCCCGTAGAGGGCCAGAGCCTAGCTTCTCAGCAACCACTCGTGTTGTGCGTGCTATTGTTCTCTCACGAGTGGAAGGGACCTACAGTTTTACGCCGACTCCGAACGGCCAAGTTTGAGAAGCTTTTTCTAGACAGGAAATACTCTTTGAGCATTGTCAGTGACTCTAAAGAGGTGGGGCCGTGAAAATTATTTCTGTCGCTCAGAGCTGGAATCGAACCTACGACGTCGAGGCTGGGGTCGACGCACGTACCCACAACGCCACGGGCCACCACCTTATACTGGTTTCCGGTGAACGGTGAGCACTATGTCCGGACCACGCGGATGGCGCAGTCGTGTGTCAGATGAGTCACTACCTCTGTTGGCCGAAATTCAGGTCGCAGTTTGGTAGAGGTACCCGAGGAATGAGTATTCCCAAATGGGAGAGAAATGTGGCACTGACAGCAGCAGTGTTTCTATTAAATAACAGGTCCTTTTGCATCTGTGTTATCTGATATCGGATCTTCAACTGTTACAGAAAATGTCAAGTATGTGTATTGGTTATAAAACGTGTTATGGTGTCATCGGAATGATGAATCGCTGAAAGGAAGGGGATGGCGGAATCTCTGGCATTGACCCCTGTGAGAGTATCTCTCTGTAATGCACAGAGGCAAGACTGATTGACAAGATTTCTAGTCATGATAAATTGCATAATATTCCACCAAAACATAGCTTCAACTCGTGCCACGTGACCAAATCATAGCATAGCTCTTTTCGTTCAAAAAAGCAGCTGCTGCACATTGATTTCTTTACGTAGTGCCGTGTTTCTCACCCACGACAGTGCTAAAAATGTTCATTTCCCAGCTTCTATTCGCGACGTTGTCATTATGCTGCATTTTAGGAACTAAGACAACTCCCCACTTAATATTTCGGGGGCTTGTATCTTCATTTGCAACAGACAAAAACTGCCGTAGTTGCGCATTGCGCAACCGTATACATTT
Organism: Eristalis arbustorum; assembly: GCA_916610145.1. Taxonomy (NCBI): domain Eukaryota; kingdom Metazoa; phylum Arthropoda; class Insecta; order Diptera; family Syrphidae; genus Eristalis; species Eristalis arbustorum. Next base: position 5,625,667 of record OU744318.1, read on the forward strand.
CACTGTGCAACACTCAATCCTCTTAACAGCAATAAAAACAATTTAATAGCTAGATCTAGACATTCTTCCAATTTCATTTGGGTCACATTTAATCAGCCTAATCCGGTCCTACTGAACACATCCGTATTGTTTACCCGTTTATAGCCCCGGCCTAAGTAGAATGTGTCAATCGAAACACCGCCCGCACACGAGCTAATCACTCAATCTAATCAGAATAACAGTCCGATGGGATGCCATCGAATGGGCAATCCTCACTGCAATCCAATCAAAAATCCAAACTCTCCAAATTCCACTGTCCTGCCACCCACTTCTGGCTCGCTTTAATGGCCTAGAGTTATCGTTAAAAACAATTTTCCACACACCCCAAGCGGAAGCTATAAAAAATAAGCTAAGAAAATTAATTACAACTGCAGCTGCCGCAGAACAGTCGTAAAACTAAAAAATACAACCCGGGAAATCTCCGCGCCATCATCGTCGAACGATGACGTACATTATCGGTTATTGAGTATCGCTTCCCGTCACCTCGGCCGGCGATAAAGACGGATTCAATTACCAGCAAACTTATTACCGCGCGCCAGAGCAACGAGCTGCACAGTGCACACATTCCCAACGCCGAGCACGCAGCGGAACGTATACCGTAGACTGGGCGTGGCGGAGGGTAGAGCGTTGCTAATGGCAGCGACCGCGTCCGGTTGATCCTTTTAAGACTCGGCGATTAGAGTCGCGCTTATCTCACTAATAACGGCGGCTAGTGGCTGGACATTAGTCAAGTCGATTGCAGAACTCCGGATAAACGTCAATCAAGCAGATAGCTGTCGGGAATTTCAATTCCATTGTTCGCTGGCTACAGCAGCTGGGGTTTCCCTTTCTCTCTCTCTCTGTTCCTGTGGCGTGCGCCACACATCCTGAAACCGAAAGGACAAAGCAAAAATATTCATAACGCGAAAAGGACGTTCGCGTGCGAAGGGTGGGGGCATAATTAATTCAAGAACCGCGTGTGGTACACAATCACGGACGGGCCGGCAATTCACAAACCTCCACGATGGTTTCCTTCCGTAATGACTGCAATTTATTCTCCAGTTCACATGAACTGTCTGGGGTAGGTCGGGCTACCGCGGGCGCCAGCAGCACCCTCGCTGCAGAGGGTGGGGCTCCGCTGCTTTGACTAAGCAAACTCTTCCATCGCCGAGGAAGTTCTGCATAAGAGACTCGGTGACCCCAATCGGGGGGAGGCGGCAGACCATTCTCTCCTCGAGAACACTTCGAGGTTAGGTATAAATTGCCGCCTTTTTTCGCTCCTTCTTCGTGCCCATGATTCGTCCAATAAAATTGCGATACACGCGAAGGCATTACAGCGAATGGCCGGAGGAAGTGGGGGAGGGCGCAGACTGGGGCTTATATCGTCCGCAGACGATCTGACGCCAATTCGCAGTTCGCAGACTTCGTGTACATGGAATGCGGACTTGAGGAAAGAGGAAGGACAGTGGAAATGTAAGTGGGTTACGTCCGGATTTTGCTTAAAAATTACGTTTTTTTTTCGTGTGTGCATTTGGAGTTGTACATCTGGAAGTTGCTCGTTGCTGGCGGAGGGACACTGTTAAATCAGTTAACTAGGACGGCACTAAATCCGTTTGCCTTTGGTGTCTGGGACGAGCGGGAGCGAATAGTTTTAGCGAACGAATGCTTGGCAAGGGGACGTGCGAAGAACTTTGGTTTGAATTTATGAAAGTTTTAAGGCGCAACTTAAGTGCGACTTTGGCGTAGAAGTTTATCGCAATCACACCATGCGGAGAAACTTTAATCAGCCGCTTGGATTTTCATTGTCTTCATCAGGACCATGCTGGTTTTTAGCAGTAAATGTAACGACCTTCTGAAAGTTCGATGGAAATGGGATTTGTTTTTTGGCAAAAGTTTGGAACGCTTGTCTTGGGACGACTTACTGAAGCTGATTCAGCTTATGTATCAAACTGTTGACTGGACAAGTGAAGAAAAACCAAAATGTGCTGTTGAAAGGGTAACAGTAACCATAAACGGGTGCCCACAAAACAATGATAGTTTCAGCAGCTATCAAAATTACAAGTGACAGCTGGATGCCAAAATATTCACTAAAGCTTGCCATTTCATTATGCATCCTTTAACGGTTCCCAAATGTCCCAAATCGTCATCGTGAGATCGGTCATTATCATAGCCTCAGGGTGCAGGCAATTCGCCTCGTCGTGGTTTGATTATAACACGTTTGAGCATGGGAACACTCTTTTTAGCCTTAAGCCAAGAAAACAAATCGGTCAATATCGAAGACTTAAAAATGCCCGATGGTCAAACCAACTTATTTGGTGGTTGCATTTGAGTGAAGCTAGACTACCATTTACAACGCTGAGGGTTCGCTAGCTGACAATACCAAATTCTGACCGAAGGGCTATGTTTAGCTTAGCGACTATATCAAAACGTAAAATGGTGCTTATTGATACGAACGTCAGTCGATCTACAATGATTGACGGTTTGATATGATGCCATCATTTATTTTGAAGTGAGGAAGAAGACAGCGTTTCCGCCGAGTAATGTTAACCGACTTGTCTTGTATCCGAGCTGTTGTCCCAACAAGTCGACGTTACCTGTCAAGTATTAGTACTTTGGAAAAGACCTTTTGCCCAAATCTAAAAAATGATACCAATGCCTGGATCTTTCCGCAGAACATAAATTAGAACATATAACCTTACTTTCCAAGTTTAAATGAGTCTTCTTTTCTTTCTGACAACAACATGTTTTCTTGATGTCTCAAAGAATGTGGTGATCTTCAGAAAAGACACTGCTAACCCGTGGTAATATCATGCACGATTCGTAGACCCGAGTATTCGTATCGGGAATGCGCCAACGTGCTATCCCACACCCTGAACTCTTCAACCATTCTCCACGTTAGATATATCTCCGTTAGCCTAATTAGAAAATCAAGCTGAATGTTCTGCTCGGCTGGCCTTACTCTTTTAAGCCTTTTTACCTCGGTCACCTTTGGGTGTTACGTTTATTCTTGTCCCTTCGAATTCTATGTTCTACGTCCTCCAATTCTGGACAAAGGGGAGGCTGTGAAGTTTTGAAGGATTGTTGGAGTCAGTTCGTCCCTGTTGTCAGTGATGTTGCTCTTCATTACTTTTTCTGTTACGCCAGTCTCTGTGCGATTTTTTTTTTCATGTAGACCCTATGTATCTAATTAGCTTGAATGTTGCACTCGCAATCACACATGCTGTTTCGTCGTAATTGTTCGGAATATCTTAATTGTTCTTCTGTCGCAGAGACTGTGTGGTCAAGTCTTTTTCTTGTAGTAAGGTAGTTTAAGGTCCGAAGCATCTAGCTAATTTGTTATCCTGGCGATTGCTTCGTCTGTGTCGGTTTTCATCTCGTGGATGTGCTTGGCTATCGTAAGGACTGCGATGTCGTCGGCAAAGCCGAATACCTTTGCTACATTCGGCAGCGTCAGCCGTACATTAAGTTCCACAAAAGGGAGTCATGAACTAAAGCCTGTAAAAGCCTACCGAGACGTCGCAATATTTACCACCATCGTCAGTCTGGTACCTGAGTACCTATCAGATGACAAGGTAGTAGTTTCTCCACTCCGTTTAAGCCAAATGTGCAGACAATCAGACCAGAATCGCTGTCCATTTATTCACCTTTTTGTATAGGCAGAGTTGAACAAGACTCTTTTTCCTGACATTAAAAACAAGAAAAAACCAAACAGCAGAATAACATCAGGAATCGGGAGGCACATGCTCTGCCAACAGCATCAACAACAGTATTTTTGCAACACCATCAACAGAATTTAAACAAGAATACATCTCCAAACTGACCTACAATTGAACTACTGAGTCAGAAAACCCAAAATATTATCTTCACAAAGCAACAGGCAGTAACTCATAATCCCCCTCAATTCTCCATTGAAGATCACAGTCCCTTTTATGTGCCGATTACTTCCTTTAAAAACAAATGACCCCCTCAACTCATTGTCTAGTCCCGGATTAAAATTTATCTCCGACATGTTACAGAACAGACAAAAAACACATCATCCCTCTGAAATTCCCTAGAGTTGAATTGCTGTAAGGAGACGTCTTTTTATTGCAGAGTTTCTGGAATTTTGTCTTCATTGTGTGTAGTCCTGCGTTGTTTTTGTTCAATGTTGTAGCAGGTGCTAAGTTCATGCGGATACATCGGCACATTTATCACACGCAGCTGCTGCTGCGGCACAAGAAGAAAGCGAAGACAAATTGCCATGTACTTTGACTTGGATAGGTGTGTACAAACTTTTCGGCGTTTATAGGCAGAGCCTGCTTGTCGCAGTGTGGAAGTTTGAACGCACGAGAGACAAGAAGGACACGAAGGAAGCGTTTCATCAAAACAACAAGAGCAGATGACGCCATACGAGGAGGTCAGCACGGCATATTTATGTGCTTTGACACACAACTTCTGAGGCTAAGGCGACCAAATGAAGTTTGTGAACAAAAAGTGCTTTGTTCTTCTGTGATAAGGAAGTACGTGGCGTTGAGATATTGGATGAAAAGTGTATTCGCTTTGAAATGAGGTTATGTGGCCGTTTGTGACGGTTCAAAAGGGATTTGTGGTGTAACATCAAGAGAATTTTTGGGAATTGTCAAGCTTGACAGCAACAGTTCCAGTGACGTCTCTATTTGACAAGTCACGTGTTGAGCTTGACAACTCTGAGAGATGATAGGGCAACTTAGACGTCCAAACTAGCAGATTAACCCCTGCTTCGTTACTTTTCAAACCCGTAACGTCCAAAGGTCCTGACAAGTGCAATGTAATAAAAGCGAATAAAACAAAGGCTAGTGCAACCACCGACGAAACGAGACCGATGGCTGCATCACTGTCTAAGGGAATCTGCTATTCCATGCTTACTCTCTCTTTTCGAGTTTAACATCCCTGATTTTGTAGTAGACACTGAGTGACCAGATAAGAACGATATAACAAGAACTTATAATAAAGCAACACCGATGTGAGATATCCAATTCATTCTGGCTTAATTTTGAAGCTCCATTCATGTTTTTATACAAGGTGGCGCTGGTATCGGAAGATGTTATAATCATTGCAAATGGCGTCGTACGTCAATCTTAATTGACATTTGCAGCTGCAGTATACAGACAGGCAAGCAATGAATTGATATACTCCACAAGAGAGTGGATAATATGTAATTGTGTCGTTTATCTATCAATAATTCGTCGTTGCTGGCACAGCGACAATCTCAAAGTCGATTTCCTAATCGTATCACTCCAACCGGGCAAACATTCCGGCACTTAAGTACCCGACTCGTGCAGACTGCTATCACAGGAGACCATGCAGTGAGTGGCCGCCTCCGGATTGATAGTTCGGCAAAGAACATCGCGGCTGCGCCTGCCAATGTCACTGAAAAGAAAGAAGCATCAACCAGACAAAGGGCCACGCAAATAGGCATCACCAGAAAGATTTTAAACGACTTCTTTCTGCCGAAATCGGATGAGCGGGGCTTTGCCATGGCGAGCAAGATCGCCCGATTCAACTATCCCAGAAATTTATGAGTAGAGTCATTTGAAGTCGTGACTGCCAACAAACCCCAGAAGATCTCACTGCCGCCTCGGCATTGTTGCCAGGTCTTTAAGTGTGCCAATATGCAGGTACGACGTTATTCTGTTTGAATTTTGGCCTTGAGCTATCGCCAGAAACGTTAAAAATTCTTTCGGAGCATTCCCAGTGCCACGTATTGATGCAGTTCTAAAAATATGAGTTCGAGTGTCAGAATTTGAACTCAGGACCAACAGCGTGGATATAATAATAATATGGGTGGCGCTACAGCCCGTAGAGGGCCAGAGCCTAACTTCTCAGCAACCACTCGTGTTGTGCGTGCTATTGTTCTCTCACGAGTGAAAGGAACCTACAGTTTTACGCCGACTCCGAACGGCCAAGTTTGAGAAGCTTTTTCTAGACAGGAAATACTCTTTGAGCATTGTCAGTGACTCGAAAGAGGTGGGGCCGTGAAAATTATTTCTGTCGCTCAGAGCTGGTATCGAACCTACGACGTCGAGGTTGGGGTCGACGCACGTACCCACAACGCCACAGATCACCAACAGCGTGGATGCCAGTGCGATTAATCCCAACAACGCGTTCACATCGGTGTGGATAGTCCTGTCAATAATCAGGTTAGAGGTTTAAAGTTGTCACTTGTGAAAAAGTCGTGAAGATTGAAGTGAATACAGTCTAGAAACAGGCTTCGGTCTCTCGCCAAGATGTTGCGAAATGATTATAAAACTAGTTCCTCTAGTCTTCGTTCACTAGGAAGCGAGATTCAAGCAAACAAGCGCAAAGGACCCCGTCAAGACTGGACTAGACATTGGCCACAGCGGCTGATAAAGTTGGATGCAAGCTTCAGAAATGTGACGAATTTACTTATGAATTACGTGAAAATGCGGAATTCTTTCAGAAACTTTCATCTATTGTAACAGGGGTAGTTTTACAATCAACGTTGACTTTTTACTACAGTGATGCTTAAAAAGAACAATCCAAATAACAAAAACAATTTTTCCCGTATCCTTAAAAAACGTGGAATCTAGCAATAAATTAAGAAAAACGTATATTTTACTTCTTTGTTCCAAAAATAGACTAAATTCGAGCTCATGTGTGATTAAGTCTCACCAAGTTTCGACTTCATTGTGAGAGTCGTCTGATCTCCTTCAGCTTGTCCTTCAGTCTTGTCACTTATTGCATTGATTTATTAATTCTTCGAACATCTTGTTCAATTCCCTGCTTTGTCCGCATTTGTCTCCTTGCCGAACATCAGACACGAGGTTATAGTAAACAATACGTCTGTCTCACACTCAAATGGCCAGCTGAATTTATATTCGACTCAATCACAGTTCAAGTGAAATTTACTGCCGACAAGATGCAATAAAGACGCGAGACCAACAAACGAATAAAATTGGCAAAAATTCCTCCGTCGCAATAAACAAAAAAGATGTCCAAAACCAACCAAAAGAAAATGAAATGAAACAAAAATTGTATATTTGCATTGACGCGATCATAGAGGTTATTCTAATTCTGGACAGTCATAGGACCGACCGACTGGTGCGGACCCGGCCCCACTCCGTTTCACAATCAATTCCAATTAACATATTTTGTGGCAGTGGCGATGCCATCCACATCACCACATCAAACACAATACACTTCCTTCGTGTTGCGTCGATTTCTGGAGAATCTCGAGAATTCATGTAAAAGATAAATTAAAATCCCAATTAGCCGGCACGGTTGTGGTCATAAAATATTTATTCCATCATAACCGCTAACAACTAGGACTGTGTGTTCGGGTTGCGAGCAAAGGCGAGCATCCCCTCGCTTCGCTCTAGCGCCACCGACGACCTCATGGATGATTCATAAACGTAAATTGTTTATTTTGCCGACTCGAGGGAGGGGAGTGATACCCCGAGTACCCCAAAGTCAGCCTTGATTTTATCTAGCGGTTTTTTCGTTTCGCTTTTCTGTTGCTCTTTGAAATGTTAAACCACACCACCGCGCCGCCACTTGCTGCACAACAGCGAGATTAAAAATGTTGAATAGTTTGCATATTAAATGCATTTCTATCTCTCTCGGCCAGATACTCATCCTGGCAATGCGTTTGCATTTGCCGAACCTTGAATCGGAAAATGGGCGGTACAGGGCTGGGGATGGTGTTCGTAGTTGAAAGGAACCTCTCCAGCGCAGTGGGCATCCTTGAGAGGGAGAAGAAGAAGGGCTCCTTGAAACAAAAAGAAAAACGACTTAGATATTAAGTAAGACAAGGAGCAGAGGAAGAGGGGAGGAACTATTTGATGTCTTTAGGATTTTAGTGAAGGCAAATGTTTAAGCAGTCCTTGTCCTTCCGTGGACGAAGTGGTCTGAATGTTGTGCAAAGCATTTTAAAGAGATTAGAATGTGACAAGAATGACATAAACTATGGGTGGCTTTAATTCAGTTTAAAGTTACGCAAGTTTTGGAAACAGTCTGTGCTTCATTGTGAAATGGAAAAAATCATATTGTGAATCTGGCATAATTTTGCTTTTGACGTTTGGATTACATTGACCTTGGCAGCACTGAAATGTTGAAGCAGAGTACGAGTTCCACAAAGAGTCGACGACGAATTACTCCAAGGCAAAGAATAATCAGCTGAACCACATCGACAGGCCTTGCGGTCTACATCCACGCTTTTGGACAAGTCGTTGACCTCGCGTCTATGTCAGTCAGGCTCCCCGAAATACGAGAAGTCAACATTAAGTAGCCATTTTCGAAAACTGATCACACTGCTGAAAGTTGTCCTAACTGTCATGTACCTCCATCTGTCAATCGATGCCGTCTTCATCGACGTTCACAATAGCAACGCCAACAATTCACAATCGATTGCGAGTGTCGATCAAGTGTTTGACCTCATTTCCCTCTACCACTTGCACAACACTACGAGATTGAATCAGTTTCATGAAACGAAGGATAATTCACACACGAAATTCTTCACTATTCTATGCACCCATTCACAATCAAAATAAACAAAATCCACACCATCAATTTGTGTACGTTTACCGCACTCTCTGCATTTGCCACATAATAACCGCTTAATTGCCTTTTCAAAACTTCATGTCATTCAACGCATTACGCGTCCCACAGAAAACCGCCTCCATTCCACGTTTGAATAGACTCACACTTCCAGTATGCACTTCAAAAGACACCCACAGTCGTCTTACAAAAGAACGTCCGCCACTTGCAGTGTTCACTTCTCGTGTTTACATTGCACAACTCAATCAATTGCATGTGCAACATCTGACAACATCACCTGACGTTCTTTCGCCGTGCGCTGCGCACCGCACTAAATAAACAGAGGTAAACTAATTTTAGTCCATCGCCGACTGGCAGTTTTGGGCCACCACTGGCGCGTGTTACCTTTGTTCGTGTGAGTCCGCCAGTAAACATTTGAGCAATGAATGCGCCAGCACACGCCGCCGTGCAGTGCACACGTCATGTCATTTACGAAGTAAGCACAAACATGTGCCAAGATCCACGAATTCCACTTATCGCCCAAGTGAATGAGGTTCCTCCCAGCTAATTGCACTTTTCGACGACTTGCGGACGAAAATAAACCGAAGCGTCCAAAAACCGACGTCAAATTACCACGCTCGGCCGTCGTCACGAGACAGCTGTGCTACGAAAAATGCCTCGGATTCCATCATTAAATGCAATTAGATTGCATCTAGCCGCAGTGCAGGCGGGAGAGCAGGATGTGTGTGCGGGCTTCCGCCACGGTCGGCGGATTCCTGTTCGTTCAACCCTGAGTGCATTATTTTCCGTCTGAACGGGGTTGCAGAAATGAAATCCCTTCAAGAGTTGCAATTTGCAACCCCATTCTGTCTGTCATATGTGTCGAAGCCGGGAACGACGACGACGACAGCCACGAGATGTCGTTTGGTTTTCAAATGCGTTTTCCTTTCTCTCTTGCTTGTTGCCTGTATAGCCAGCTCGAGACACAAAAGCGGATACACGCAGGGACGTTGTTTATGCACTCATGCCTTAGAAATGCCAAGAAGCCCGCGATGGATTCAAAAATCTGGGTTTTATTGCGCGCTCCGTGCAGGGGGGCGGATGTGCAATGCGCTGGTGAAGGGTTGGTACTTGTGCGAGTCTGTCTTGTAAACAGTTGGGGGGTATGAATTACTGTTTGGGATGTGTTGCCACATGTGCTGTGATCCATGAAAAGGAGACGGACGGATGTGTGTGTGGATGAGGAATGAAGAGAATTTGATTGAATTGGCGTTACTTGACAATTTTGCTTGTTTCATTGGAGAAGTGTGTGTGGGGGGCACGGTTAAACGAAATCGAAATCGATTCTTAAATGTGCATGACAGTGGGTTTAGTACCGCCTGCGTCGCCTATTGTTAGCTTCAATGAGATTGTGACTTGAAATGGAAAGTGCAGTGGGAGAAAGTAAAGACATTTCTCCTGATGATCTGATTCCGTCTTCGATAATTTAAATCCTCAGAGAAGCATGGAAGATATTTATGCACAGGTGCGTCTACTTACCACTCTGTGTCGCGAAATGAAGCACGTTATAATTCACAGGTCTTTCGAGTTGATCAAATGGTTAACAACTGTAAGCTTTGGCTTACAGAAGTCGACAAGAAATTTGATTTCTGTTGTTTTCAGCTACTTCCCTTTGGACCGCATTGGTATTACTGTGTAAAACCTAGAAAGCAACATTAATGTGTCGGCCTTAATTCACTGTAGTTTAATTTATTTGTATTCAAGACTCGCGATCCACTAGCGACATAAGCCTGAGTTAGCGCTGACGTCCATCGGAAGCAGTCCAGAGCTTACATCCGTGACCATTTCATCTTTGCAACAGGTCTTCCTATCAAACGTCGTTTCAATGTAATTTTTAGTTGAAGCTTTGAGATTCGTGTGTTTAATGTGGTTAGCTCACCGCCTTACTAGATGTCGTTGAGTTCGCTTTTATGTCTGTTCGCCCAAATACGAGATTTGAGCATTAAGTACTGAAAGTACAGTAGCCACGGTGTGTGTTGGCATTACCGTTGTACGTCCATACACTGCCATCATTCAAACCAAGAAAATCCGCCTTGTTTTTGATGACGCAGTACGTGATGGACATTCATTTCCATACAATTTCAAGAAAATTAGGGCCATTTGCAAGAAAAACTTTCTAACTTTACAAAAAAGTAAGAGTCCTATCGACCTGGGCCTCTACCAACAAGCCCTCAAATTGGTTGAAGTCGTTCTCCGCTTGGGTGCGCCACAATTAACGCGGGCTTTCTCTGTTGCGCTGCCTCACAGGTTCGGATGCAAAGATTCTTCGGGCCGGAGCTGAGTTGTCCATGTGCTCTACAGCCATCGTTCAGGCGTTGTATTCGTAGGCGCTTGGCTAGGCTCATGTCGCTATACAGCCCGTACAGTTTGTGGCTGAATTTTCTCTTTAAAATCCAATCAACGCACAAAGAACTTTTCTTCATCCGCCAGAGAAGAGAGACTGAGACTGTCCACAGCTCCGCGGCGTATAGCAGGACTGGGATGATCAATGTCTTATATAGAGTCAACGTGGTTCTTCGAGAGAGAGCTCTATTATTCAAAAGCCTCTTGAGCCCACCAAAACAGCGGTTGGCAAGAGTTATTCTGTGTTTGCTTTCGGTAGGTATTGATATTATTCCTATTGCAATTTTAGATGATTCATGATTTAGTTTCTATTGAGCAAACAGTTCTGTCACACAAAACCTATTTTATCGCTTGGTTACTCCTGGTTAATCGAACCTGGAACTCTGTCCAACCTATTCATGATTCATGATTTAGTTTCTATTGAGCAAACAGTTCTGTCACACAAAACCTATTTTATCGCTTGGTTACTCCTGGTTAATCGAACCTGGAACTCTGTCCAACCTACTCTATCTCAGCATCGAGCAAATATTAAAAAAACAGCCACAAATGTCAACTTGTTGTAAAGACAGTAGACGGTCGCACTAAATTCAGGATGATGAAAAGGAATTATCCTTATGTTGAAAAATATTAAAATTTGATTTCGAACTGAAGTTGATGTCATTAAAGAAGTAAGAGCAAAGACATCCCACTTTCCATTCAATTCACCTCACGTTCATGCATACATCCCCCCTCAGAGCATGATATCACTGCTAATTTCAACAATAAAATTTTCTTCAATATTCTAACACATTCTACGCGTATAACCTCTTTTCACTGGTCTCCTTCATAGTTACCCCCTAGGGTACAGCACTCTCCATTTCTCATCACGATGAAACGCCCCTTTTAAAACGACGCGCAGCTGGTCGATGGCAATTTTTTGTGAGAAATTGTATTCCTTTCAAAAAGATTTTGAGTTCGGGGAAATTGCGACGCAGAAACTGTGTCCATTCAGGCAGGAATTGCTGCGTAAAATGAAAAGTGTACATAAATGTGTGCGTCGTCGATTATGCTACGCACTTTAGATTAGGTGTTATCTGAGCTTAGTTGATCCAGAAGAAAAAGGAATGAGGGTATTATTTGTATGGAGTTAACTTCAAATGATGTTTAATGATGTGTGACAATAACTTTGTCATATAAGAAGTGATTCACATATTTTCGAACGATATCCTCCGTTTCAGGTGCGATATATCCTCTTGTACCATAATTTAAAATTATATTGTGGGACGAAATAGTGGAGCCTTGACGAAATATTGAAAATGCAGCAGATTTTAGTTTTATTGTACACTTCATTCCTTGATTTCACAATAAATGTAATAGATGAACGACAATTGTGGTTAAGTTGTAGCACTACCTACCCAGCTTTCGGAGAATATTTGACAGACATTCTAAAACTTCACAGAATTTTTCGAAATTCGTAGCAAATTTTCGAGGCGTTTGAATTCGTTATAGGTGTGATTACTTTCCTATTCCTTATATTGAACTCTCTCTCGAATTGTCACGGAATATCAAAATGTGTTTGAGTTAGAGGGAGATCGACTTAAAGCGTGTTTTTGTATGAAAAATGAAAGAGAACCGGCCGAACAGCCAAGCTGCAAAGCTGTTTCTAGACAGATGTACTCGAAAAATATTTTGTTCGCTCAGACCCGGGATCCAACATAGACGTCGGAGTTCAATTGCACTGGAATCGACGCACATACTTACAAAGCCATGGGCCACCACAGAGAGTCCACTGTGCCTAGCTCTTAAATTTTGGAAAACTGTTTCATTGTTAGATTTTCGTAGATTTTATAGACACTCACTTGCACATCCTTACCGACGGTTAAATGATGATGCGAGCCGTCAATGAAGCGATTGCATGTATTGAAACGGAGACAGCAAAAATGTGTTTAGCGGTGAATGAGGGCAAAACAAAGTATATGATGTCATCAAGAAAGGACACACAACATCGACGGTCAGAACGTCACCATAGGCAGCTACAACTTGGAGTTAGTAAAGGACTTCATCCACCTTAGCTCCCAAGTTAATAGTACGAACAACATCAGTACAGAGATTAAACGCAGAATAACTCTTGCCAACCACTGTGTCTTTGGGCTCAAGTGGCAATTGAGTAGCAGAGCCCTCTCCCTAAAGACCAAGCTCACATTATATAAGACCTTGATCATACCTGTCCTGCTGTATGGCGCGGAAGCTTGGACTATCTCAAGAGCGGATGAAGACGCACTTGGTCTCTTCGAGAGAAAAGTTCTGCGTTCAATCTTCGGTCCTGTTTGCGTTGAAGGTTCTTGGAGAAGGAGATTCAACCACGAACTGTACGGGCTGTACAACGACATGAGTCTAGTCAGGCGTCTACAGATTCTACGCCTAAGATGGCTAGGCCATGTAGAGCGCATGGACAACACTGCTTCACCCGGAAGAGTCTTCGACTCCGAACCAGTGGGACAACGCAATAGAGGACGGCCACGAAGCCGATGGCGCACTCAAGTGGAGAAGGACCTCAACCAACTTGGAATGCGAAATTGAAGGCAGCTGGCTAAGGATCGTGGCAGCTCAAGAGGATCGTTGACTGATGTCCAGGTTCACCCCGGACTCTAGCGCCACAAGAAGAAGAAGAAGAAGAATGCTGACTGATATTTCCAATATATGCAAATATATGCAGCAAATTCTTCTGTAAAATTGACTTTTAGCTAAAATGAACCTACTCAAAAACCTGACTTAAACTTATCTACACGTAAACTAAATTTCCCAATGACCACTTAGTGTATACAAAACTTTCTGACTCATGCAGAACAAGAATCTGTGGTTACGTATGTGGACGCCCAAAGGTCTGGTCATGCGACAATAAATTTTAAACAAAAAGCAACCTCCAACAAACACGTGTTTCTTTATTTCAACGTTGACTCATTGAAACCAAAACCAGTTTTCTTTAATAAGATAACAATTAGACCGTTTGATTGTCAATTATGGTGATCATGAATTTCTCGCAGCCGTTTCTGATTTCAACAATTTGTGGGCGTTGTAAAATCAGGTATCCATGGTCATCCGTTGATCAGTGGTAAGGGATTCAAGACGACAGTAGTAAAGCGAAGTGATTCACGTTAGAAAAACGATATGCACACAATTATGAATGTAAATAGAACTTGTTTCTTGGAAAACCTAGGCACCGCGACGGTATAATTACCATTAGACAGTATGAATGCAGTTGGGGCTTGACCAACGGAAGTGGGGGTATTTTCATGGAACTCAATTTTCCGTCGAGTTTTACGTCGATGTAGTTTATAGCTTGGTGATAATCCACGCCCACTCCAACACAAGATCAGTTTAGTGATCAAAGAACGAAGACCATTCAGTCAATGCTGGGACTTAACGCATTACCGAGAAATTCACCCCTCACTTGCAAGTTCCAAGATTATGTTAGATTATAAACATAACCAATATCAGGTGACTCCCACTCTGAAAACAACTTCTCGAATTAATACAGCACTTTAGATGTCAGGTCCAAGGGTCCCCTATGGTGTTGACGGAGTTCCAAATTTTGTTCGTAGAGTTCAACAAAACCCTAACTATTCTCTAGTTAGTCTTCGCAGTTAAAGTAGGACTGGTCCAACCAACAAACACTTACATGTGCCACTCCAGAATACTGAGTATTCTTTTCCTTGCTTAACTCGTGGGACGACGTTTCTGGCTTAGTGTTTTAAAATTATGTAAAGTTCGTGGGAAGAATCTGACACATTCACGATATCGTGCCAAACTTTGTCAAGGTTTTGAAAAAAAACTAAAAAATATTCACTTACAAGTAGAATCGTTTCATCTTAGCCCGAAACGTTCGAAGACACGAGCGCTGTAGCTAACTGGCGCCACCCATATTATTCTAAGGTCGATCTAATCAGTGAATAATTACTGCATATGTACATGCACTACGTGATTGTTTAACATTAATCTACTACAATCTCGAAAACGAGACTTAGTATGGATCTTTTACATTATCTGTCACCAGAGCACACATGCTGTTAGCACAGTGACCTTCTAAAAAGTTTAATCATTCGTCTCATTCCTTGACTTTGACATCAGCTGATGCTATTTCATTCACACAACAATGTCCCCTGCCTTTGTGCATTCACAATCAACCGAGAAGAACGTATCACACTTGTCAACTCACAACTCAGTGAACGAGCAACGCGACAAAGCTATGAAATCACGCATCACCCTATCAAATTAAGTGCTGCCACATTACTCATCAATATGCACATGTAAAGCGTTAATGCAGTGACCAGCCCTAAGTCATGACGGGAATGATGTCATGCGGGGAACCTGATGCCAGTCGATGACTTGCTGAAATAAATGAACCTAGTCAGCCGTTCATCAGATTTGTGTGCAATTGTTTCCCTTTCCCAGAAGCACTTCGTAGCCGGCAGACAGCAACAACTTCATTGTCTTTGAGTTCTGCTCTTCTCTTTGTTCTGCTCGAGGACCTAAGTATGATTTGTGGTTAGAAACCTTAAATTCCACTCAGTCTGCATGGCACGTTCAACTTAAAGAACGATCCATAAAGCGAAAGACAGCACTGCTGGGAAATGCAATATTCGCCGAGGACAATGGGTCTCCCTTCCGCAATCCCTTATCCAGACGTCGTTAAAAAATTACTCCCTCCGCAATCCGTGGAACTCCGCTTGAAAGAATGCCTTTTCACAGGAAAAAAAAAAGGACGACAGGCTTGCGAGGAAGAACCACCAAGTAGTACTCGTTCTAAACATTCCAGCAATGTAAATCCCCGCCAGCTAAAGAACTGCTGCATATCCAGCAGACACTTGACAATTTCCCATCCGCTGCACAAGCATGTTTAAAGAGTTACATTGTCGCCCTTAGAACAAAAGGACATTCACGCTACACCAACGACTCGGTGCCTCTCATCACCTCACACGCCCTTACGTTCGCCTATTCGCAATTGTGGAACTGTGCCTTTTAGACATGTGTGCTAGACTTCTTTTCAATTATTCTCCTCCATCTTAGCAAGTCCGAATTTCCACAAGGAAAGGAAAGGAAAATTCCTAGAAGCGGCTACAAAAGAGCGCGGCAGTCAGCCAGCCAACGTGCAGCGCAGCATGACAGAATGCCAACAACATGAGTGGCTGCACTAGATGACTGACTCGAGTGAGAGGAACTTCAGGCCGTTGCAGTGCGGTGCGGTACGGCGACTGAAGACAATCCTTTATCCCCGAGACAGTGTTTTGTTTTCATTGGCATGTACTAGCTTTGTGCAAATCCCCGGGTAAAAGTACTCATAATGGTTCTTTATCCTTGCGTGGGGGTGGACGGCGACACGACAAACTGTGACGGGCAACGAGGACTCGCCTAAAACTCACGTGGGATGCAATTGCAATGGAATCCATGTTTTTCCTTTGTTATTCTGCAGCAAAAAAAGGAAAATAACACACAAACGTCGCACGTTTCATGGCTACGAGGAGGAAAAGAATAGTTTTTTCCACTTTGCTTTCTTTCGTCGTTTTTTTTTTTCAAGTACAAGGACAGCGAAATGTGGATAGGAAGTCGCCGGTCTAGTCCTTCTTCAGCGGGGACCGAGTAAATTAAATAGATTTTTATTTGAACTGTGAGCTGAGGGGCAATTAAGACGAAAGGACTTATGAACACGAAAGGACACTACTAGGTGAAACTGTAGCAAGACTGGCGTGCTGCTGACAGGATTTTAATTGCAAATGGAATTTGTTATGGACATTCTTTCTTGCTTTATGTTTATTTGTGTAACAACAGTGCTGCCAAAGTTGTGGGGTCAAAAATGGTTGAACGTAGCACGTCGGGGCCATAGCTTGACTTGAGTTCTTGAAATAAAATAAAATGTGTACCCTTTTCAAAAAACTAAACAAACACTTGAACAGAGAGAGGAGTGTGAATAAAATGTTCGGCCATAACTGCGGACACGTCCTTGACCATTGAGCATGAAGATTAATCGCAATTTTTGTTTATCCTTCAGTATTCAGTACAAAGGGAAAATGCGCCAACAATTGGACATAAAGGATGTGTCAGCAATTGTGGCTGAAGACCTAGTATTCTTTTGATCTTGTGACGGAAAGAACATACAAATTACTCGTAAAATTGTGGATTAATTGGTTCTTCTTTAACTTCGATGTAAGGTCTGAAGTCTCAGTGAATTGAAACCATTTCAAGAAAGAACCCTTGACAGACAGTACAAAAGATGAGGACAACAATAATAGAATTGGCTTTAGCTGGGTATAAGTTCAGCAACTGACTAGCTTTTCTAGTCATTAAATTCCGTCACTAGTTGTGAGGTTGCTGCTTTATTTGATAAAATCACATGTCAAAAGATGCCGTCAAGCAAGAGCTGTGAGGCTTATGTCTTAGAAGTCAAAAAATGTCAAATTGAGCTTGAAGAGGATGAATCAGACATCAGCATTTTAGCCAACTGACATTTGACACGTTTCATGCAGCCAAGCAATCTACTCCACCGGCCTGTACGACAACAGTGGAGCCATAATGTTCCTCAAGACAAGAGAAATAACATCAAATTTTTACGCGAACCAAGTTCAATTCCAATTAAATCTATGCCCATAACGTAGGGAAACTTTCTAACGACTAATATGACCGATACCAAATTAAGACGTCAAAATTAAAACAAATGATGTATTACTTGGTGACAAATGTACTAGAATTCAACGAAAAGCATGACAAGCACGTCAACCTGATCCAAAAGAAAGTCTGTACAACAATTGACAGAATTATGCACGTGCAAAGAAACTGCAACTGGAGGCAGCTGGCGAAAGATCGTGCTGGCTGGAGAGGCATGTTGGTTGAGGCCCAGATCCACCCCGGACTGTAGCGCCAATCAAAGAAGAAGAAGAAGAAAGAAACTGCCGTCAGTAGAGACAGCTTGCACAATATCTGGTCACTATTAGTGAACTACGAAACACATCCCATCAGTGCAATGTACTACCAAAGAAATTAGTTGAGCTTTTAGCTGAAGCTAGAATGTGACTAGTAACTGTGAGTCCCCTCCACTCGTGATAAAACACAACCCGTGGTTGCTGTAGAAACAAGGCCCAAATCCACGAAATACGGACAAACCACAAGTCGTGTGTTGACAGTCTGCGTGAGTTACGGCTGTATTAGGCATTTGAAACAATCCCCGGGAGATTATCGTTTCAAGTGTAGCTAACCTCAAATTTGCGGGGAGATGTTGATGAGTTAACAGACTGATCCATCAACTGACATCAGTTACATAAATAAACATTACAAAACACATCATAAGATTGAGATGAGCTGACTTGATTGGTGTCAGGTGTCAGATGTCAGATATGTAGGTTGTACTTGTTCTAGGGTTTCAAGATATCTTAAATACGTGGGAAGAGTACGAACGAGTTGGGTAATTTGCGGCTGAATTACGATGTGAAACTAATTATTATCCAAATTTATCTCCTAATCATCTTAATTGTCTTGTCATATTTACAATGCAAGAAGAAGAGTGAAATTGGAAACAGCTGTCTAAAGAGCGTGCCTACTTTCACCTGCCACTAGGAGAAGAGTGAGTAGAGTCTGCATTAAATTTTCAAAAGAATACGTCAAAAAATTGAGCACACAAACAGACACCTTTTGACAACTTTCAAATCAAGGACGGTTTTTGTCACCGGCGTTTGAGCGAGGCACTTATATAGTCTAAACGCTTTTCGATGGAATCAACGTTATTCTATATACATACATCCACTGGGAATTGACAATCAAGTTTGTATTATAACTTGTCCATACAATCCTGCAACAAAACAAAAATCGCCGCCAACATGATTGCAGTTTGACTGTCACATTGCTTTTATGAACGCAGTTACCGACTGCTGTCACGCGTAGGTAATGCAGCTTATTTAAGAACACTAATCGTGTGACGTTTATGTACTCGGCCCATATTTTAAAACTAGTAAATTAGTGTTGTATTCTCTGCCAGTCCTGGCGAGCTGACCAAGCTGCCCATAATTATTCAGGCGAGAGAGGTGCATAATTGGATTGAATCGTTTTAGGGCATGTTCTGAACCCAGCCAGGCATTTTTGGATTTCGTTAGTTTATGTCGTGTTGGCTGGAGACGCATTTTGTTTGAGACCCAGGTTCACTTTCGACTGTAGCGCCCTAAAAAAAGGAGAGAGAAACTCTCTGATGTCAGAGTACTGGTAATAAAGCGAATGCCTTGATGTAATGGAAAGGGAATCAATCCCGATCCAGTTCATGTGTACTTTCCTGGCAATCGTTTGAACCAGGCACCAAGTTATTGTCCTGACCTCGAGAACTTCTTCAACATCATTCTTGAGATGATTGTGCAAACGGTCACCCAATGGTGACCATATGGTGAACAATCAACAATTCTCGCAGATGAATGAGTAACCATGGGTTCTGCTTGTGTTGAGAACACGCCACGAACTCTACGGAATGTGCATCGTCATGCGTCTATAGATCCAACGGCTACAGGGGCTGGGCCATGTGAACCACGTAGACAGCTTGCTTCCTGCACGAAGAGTCTTTGATTCCGAGCCTACGTGGCGACGGCGTATAAGGTGGCGTATGAAACTCGAGGACAAGATCCGAAAACTTGATGTGAAGCAATGGGCAGTTAACAATAGACCATGGTCGATGCACTTGTGGCTGGAGGTGCAGGTTTCGTGAACACGGTTCGCCCCACACACGGAAGAAATGAGAAAGAAAGAATCATTTCTTTAAGCCAAAAGTCTACATTTCATTGCGCTACTTTTCTGTCTGAATTTAAAGCATCATCGAACCGAGTAAGAGCTAATATTGCTTTATCTTCTGGGAGTGACTGATCATTCTCTAATTATTATTGAAAGATATCTAGTGGGATCTAAATCCTGCCGTTCTTTAGACACGAGATAGGGCTGTAGAAGCTTCATGAGACGTAGGCAAAGATTTACCTAAAAATGAGGAAGGGTATCTGCTTTTTTTAGCGCAACGAATCAAACCACTAAAGCAAATCATATGACACAAATGTCTGCCAAAAATGTAAAGAGCCAGGTGGACATTTCTTCTTTTTAAAATGGCGGAATATTTTTCGCCGAAGAATTTACCACCGAGAGCCTGTTCAGTTCCATCTAAACTTTATTTCAAACACGAATCACTCCCACATGCCTCCACCTTCGCATTGCATCTTTGACAAAAATCTCTATCCATTAAAGGACCGTCTGACTCTTGTCTGTGTTTTTGTAGCACTTTGTTCCTTCAAGTGCAAATTGTTCGAAGAAAAATGCAGATACTTCAGTCGCAGTTGCATTTTCTATTCAGTCGTTATTTCCGCCTAGACTTGGCCATCTTCCATAAAGTCACTTCCCTGAAACAGAAAACACCACGTAAACTGTTCATCCCACCACTGACATACAAGCCCAGTATCCTGTCGAGCCATGTCACACGGTTCACCTGACACAATGCTCGCGCTGCCTGTTGTCGGCAACGGCTGCCCACGTACAAGGCGTGCGCCGTGTAACAAAGGCCAGATTATGATTCATTCATCATACCACACTGCCCTACCGGGCGGTAGTTTTTTTCTATTTTCGAGTGCATTCTTCGATTCGCAGCACCTTCCTTACGATTATATCCACAATAAGTCAGCTACACCAACGCATGTCCTTTTATTGAATGTAGCCGTCACACCCAACACTTCCGTCTCACCGTCACGCCTCATTCTCCGTTCTCTTTACTCCGCCACCTCGCCCTCTCACACAGATACTCCGTGCCAATCAAGCACGCGGCGGCGGGTATGCTCTTAATTAAAATTCTTCCCATACCGCCGTCAACGGGCAAAATGAATTGCAGTGAATGAAATAAGCGCTGGCAATGATCAAGTGGAGGAGCCATAAAGACAACAACGACGCGGACGACGACGACGACACACATTTCACGCATTTCCTAACAACTTCCTTATTTGGCTAGACACCTCCAGCCAGGCAACCAGCAGTGCCAGGCTCGTTCATTCATGCGTTCACCCCTCAAGATGTCATCGGTGATTACGATCATAACAACTATTCTCAACTTGTCCGCAACGCAACGTGGGGGAGTTTGAATTTCTGTCACGCAGTCTGTCGTCGCCGGGATAGCTAGCTATAGGATCTAATTGTTATTGTACCGTTTTAATGCAACGTTTTTCCTTTTGCTTAATTAACTTACAGGGTGCCGGAAAGGAAATTCGGGAGGCCATTGCAGACCCATCGCCACAGTGCCAGGAGAAGGCATGGAAGGCAGTCCTGCCGCTGGTAATCAAACTGAAACGCTGCTACGAGCACTCACTGGAATTGGAGAAGATCGTGCCGAAACTCCTTGGCCAGCTAGTCGGTGGTAAACTGAATCCTACGCAGCACTTGGAAACGCAACAGGCTCTGGTCAAACAGCTGGCGGAGATTCTTGAATTTGTGCTCAAATTCGATGAATACAAGGTGAGTGCGAGGGATGGGGAAATTTGTGTGCGCTGTGCGTCTGCGGCCTTGTTAGCCTTGATTGCGCAGAATTGCAGAGGCGTCGAGTGCGTCTTAAAATGCATCATAATCTATCCGATGCGCGCTGGAGGGCAATAACGATTCATCAAATCGTTTGCGAAGATTGTCGCTCCCCAAAACTGGTTCTTCGTAAACAATGTTGCGTAGTAGTCGAAATGCCTCGTCCGGGATGGGAGCAATGGCTGGAATGATGGAAGTGCTGCCTACTCACGAGCCAGAGACGTTGGCTGAACCCTTTGGGTGTGGGAATTATTTATGATATTCTACGCGGTCGTCGCGGTGGTTTAGTGGCAGTTTAAGTCGACGTGTGTTGGCTGAGACGGAGTCGTTTTGTTGGAACAGATTTTCCCAATCAACACCTACCTTTGGCAATAAAATCAAACCGCATCTCGACTGTTAAGTGGCGATTAACCGATTAAGTTGCACCGTGGGTTTCTGATGTTAGCGGCGTCTGAAACGAAAATAACCGGCTCCAGTTGTAAGCTGCTCCCTACTGGTGGAGGTCCAGGTTCATCCTTGACTGTAGCATCACACGAGGAAGAAGAAGTCTTAAGACTGACTTGGAAGAACCCAAGGTTGAAGGGTGGTTCAGAAAACGTTTTGCCCTCGAGTAAGCTGCAAGGCCTCAGAACCGGAAAAAAATATCCTTTCAACTGAACTAAATTGCTTGCGATTACTTCTGCAAATGAAAGTTATCCATTGGTTTTCCTTTGAAAAGGTAAAATGTATTGTATTTTCGTTTCAATGACGAGGGTCCTCGTAGCACGGTTTATGCTTTATCGGTTTCATATCGACCAACCTCTCTGCTGCTTCATTCATTCATCGACCTTGAACTACTTTTGCATGGATGCTGCTCTCAATAGCTCGATTTCCTTTGAAATGAAACTCTACTTGTGTGTACGGATGAATTGTCGTTAATGTACACACAACAAATCGCAGTTTTTTACCTAAAGCACTTCAGATACGGTTCGTCGATTGTGCAGTTTGCTTGATTTAACCTGGAATTCGTTACCACAGTTTTGATGGAGAAACTAACCAATGACTTTTTCTACCCATCGTCGTAGTGATTACTACAAGGTGCTACAAAGGTAGTTTTACTCTTTGTTTCTAATTTAAGGTTTTTTTAATGGGTGTACAAATTTGGTGGCCGGTGCATAATGGGTATGTGCGTCGACCTGAACGCACTTGAACCTCGTTGTCGTAGGTTCCATCCCTGGTATCGACGACAAAAAATAATGTTCACGGCCCCACCTCTTTCATTGTCATTGGCAATACTCAAATAATATATTCTGTCTCTCAAACTTGATCGTTCGGAGTCGGCTTAAAACTGTAGGTTCCTTCCACTCGTATTAGAACAATCGCACGCACAACACGAGCGCTGCTGAGAAGCTACGCTCGGGCCTCCAACGGGCTGTAGCGTCACCCATATTATTATTTTTATACAAATTAGAAATGAGGGACTTACAAGCAGTTCCTTAAGTTGAAGGTTACACATCAGGACCTTAGTGTAATTGTTTACATTCCACTGCTTCAACGTACGACATTTGCTGTCAGTATGTATCAATTCGGAGAACCGTGCCAAAAAACAACATCTGTGGTATGTCTAACTTTTCCTGTTCGACTTGAGGTAAGGTTATGTTCAGGCACGAGTGACTGGCTGCTTGTATCAGTCTGACTTTAGTTTATTTAGGCCCATCGTTGTACCACGCGATTCGACTTACTCCTGCAACTGGGACCTTTTGATGCTTTCGAGCGGTGTAATTGGCTTGCACTGATGCCATTCACTTTGCTTATGTTTTTTTGTAGAAGTAGACTTCTAGAATTATGCCTACGACTAGCCAGAGCACGAGCAGAGCGGTTATGTGTAGTTTCTGCTTCCTCTTCATCCATGCTGATTCTGTCTGTGCTCCAATTGTGGAATGTTCATTCAAGATTCCGATGAAGAAGGCCTCAATGAAGGTCTGCTAGTCAAAGTAGCTTAAAGCAGTCAACGTGATCTCTTTGAGATTAAATGTTGGCCAAATTATCTCCGTTTTAAGGTTAGATTACGTTATTGGGCTACCAACGAAATTGCCAGCACACTTAGACAATTGTTGTTCCGTTGTGATACCCAGTGCTGATTCCAATGGCAAATGGTGCCTGCACCAGATTTGCAACAACTGCGCCATCCAGCCGTTTTATCTTTTAAGGTAGGTAGTGCCCTCATAGATGGTCGATCTGCTCCCGTTGTAGCACACCTAACAAGTTAATCGGCTTCTCAATTGACTGGTATGTCACCAAGTTCCGATACCTTCATAAGGTGTTTATGGAGGGCTGTTCGGTGATCTCTTTAAGGGAGTCGGCATTTTAAAGATATTTTTTGGTTAAAGATGACAGCGCACAGGGAGGGAGTTTCAATAGAAACGTGATTCCTAAGCCACTCACAGCTTTGTTCATCTTCAATACTTCTGTGCACTACCGGTATGAAATGTGTTTTTTTTTTGAAAATAAAACACTAATTATTAATGGGAAAATAAAAACATTTTATTCAAAGTATTGGCCATTGTTTTCTACACATTTTGACCACCATTCTGGCAATTTGTGAATACCACGCCAATAAAATTGTTCGTTTTTTAAAGCAAACCAATCAGACACCCAATTTTCGACTTCTTCGTAGGAATCGAAGGCTGCTCAACCAATGCGTGTCCCATCGATGAAAACAAATGGTAGTCGGAAGGAGCCAAGTTTGGTGAATACGGCGGGTGGGGTAGCTGCTCCCAGCCAAGTGTTTTGATTGTATCCTGAACCGGTTTTGCTTTGTGTGCAAGTGCATTGTCATGGAGCAAAATTACCTTGCCGTGTCTTCTGGCCAATTCTGGTCGTTTCTCGATCAATGCATGGTTCAAATTTATCATTTGTTGTCGGTAGCGATCAGTATTAACGGTTTCACCAGGTTTTAGGAGCTCGTGGTACACCACACCTTTCTGGTTCCACCAAACACACAGCATTGTCTTCTTGCCGAATCGATCTGGTTTTGCAGTCGATGTTGATGGTTGTCCCGGCTTATCCCATGATTTTTTCCGTTTAGGATTCTTAAAATAAATCATCGCCAGTAACAGTCCAATGCAAAACTGATTTTCTTACGTGTCTTTTTCACAAGTGTTTCTTCGGTCTTCCATCTGTCTTTCATTCAATTCATGTGGCACCCATTTTCCACACTTTTGGATCTTTCCCATAGCTTTTAAACGGTCAGAAATTGTTTGTTGTGCAACATTTAACATTGCTGCCATTTGCTTTTCTGATAAAGCATGATCACCATATGCCTCGACAAGCATGCGTGCGACTCTGCAACTCAGCACTTTTCTTCAAATGAAAACAAAAAATTAATGCTTTCCGCAAATCATCACTTTCTGGTACAAAATTCAACATTTTTAACACGATAAAAAAATATGATTTAGTCTGTTCTAAATATTTTTCACAGATGTCATAGCAAACAAACAAAAAAAATAAGGGCTCGTTCACAACAAATGTTCCCTATCGAGACGTTTGTATCTTGACGCTCACTTCATACCGGTATACATACTCCTCCATCTGACCACCAGACGTGCAATGGCCCCCTGTAACTCATCGGAGTGTGTGCGATCGCTTAAATGAAGGCCTTTTAGGCAAAAACTTAAGATCGAATATCTGGCTATAACTTGGCTAAAGGATCATGATTTGAACATCTCTGTACTCTGTGGTCTACCTCTTCGAACGAGTATTTAAGCAGCCATCTTGTGTGCTTCCGGAATGACGGAGACATTCCACAAAATCGGAAGAGTGACCAGTGAATTCTCTGGTAAGGTTACTAGCTCAGTGGTCTTGTAGTACATATATTACGTTAAAATTCGTGCTCGACTCTCCAACTCAGTACTCTTCAATGTGAACAGGCGATAGCGCAGTTGTTACTGAATTGCGTGAAAAACTTCATCAGATCACTCGCCCTTAATGATAAATACAAGACGACCAGATAAGAACGATTGAAAATAAATCAAAAGAAATCATGAACGGTATGTATAGAATTGATTTTGGCTTAATTTTAAAGTTGCTTTCATAAACATCATTCGAATGTCGGCAAAGTTTTGAATGACTCAGTACATACATATGTGTGCCGTCTGTAATGTTGCCCTCGTCTTGTTAGCATTAACTAGGGGCTTGATCCGGAATAATCCATTGGTTTCAAGTCGCATGATCGGGGTGGCCAATTTATGAACCCTCCCCAAATGCCTCCGTCACAACTTCGAGCGTTGTGTCGCTTGTATGGCATGTAGCACTGTCTTGTTGGAACCACAGATTGGATGTATAGAACTTGTTAACATCGCTTTATGTTTGAGACCATTGACGATAACGATGTGTTTCAGACCATTTCTACCCCAAAACCCCGGCTTCAATCCTTGTAGCAGCACAAACTTAATACGGATGGTAGCCCAAATCAGAGCACAAATTTAGGCAATGCCTAATTCAGCTGCGATTTTTCTTCATTAGCAGCAATCAAAACCATATTGACTTTTGCTTTCACTGGAAATTTCATTCAAATTTACAATAGAGGCGGATTTGGTTCGATTTTTTTAAACAATTTGTACATTTTCGGCAAGCATAAAACTATGCTTGAGAAAATTGGAAACCTTACTGAATATTTTGATAGCTGGCTGCCTTTTTTAAAATATCATTGCTATGTGGTCACCCTATAAAAGTGAACACAATTAAAAGCCAATGCAATGAATTCTACTCCTATTACTTAGTAGTCTATAAACTTCAATCGTGCCTTATTCTAAATCTTGGTAGACAGCAAATACTCATATCCACAGCATTATTTTTTAACACACTCAGTGCCATTCCAACGCAGACAAACGATTCTAAACGACTTGTCTTGCCTTAGACGTGATTAATGAATAAAATGTCTCCCACCATGACTCGGGAATTCGTAAAACCTCACACGGAACCTAATGAACGCACCATAAACTAGAAAGCAGCAGTCCCCTCCCCCAAAAAATTAGGCACTAATATTCAAACGAGATTCTTTGATTGTCTTCAAGAGCTGGACCAGCGAACGCAAAACCAAGCCTCACGTACGCCCAATCAGACTTCCCCAAATGGACAACCTTTTCACTATCACTTAAGACCAAGCCAGCAATCACAGCGGCACCTGACTGGACTGCAAATGATCCGATTGTAAAGTCCGAACGACCCCCAAAGAAACAAACAAAGAATTAGAAAAATAATAACGAACGCAAGTCCATCTGGATCTAGATTGAGTGGCAAGGGTCACGGTTGTCGCTGACGTGTAATGGTCAATATTAATTGTTCGCGCATATTATTCATCGTTTGTGGTTTGGCGGTGTTTACGAGACCGCCATAAAACTGACCTCAACTCTCGGCGCTATGCAGTTTTCGTCGATGCCTGTGGTATATAAACGGAAAGTGTTGCGGGTTTCAAATCAGTTTCTAATTAGAACTGATCTGAGCAATTTCTCAAGACCATGTTGCCGCTGGTAAGTTGTTGAATTCGATCGGAATCTTGTGGTTGATTGTTTTGTTTTAGTTGTTCACTGTGCTGTTCGTGACCTCCGTGTGGGGACAGTCGTCCTACTTTGGGAGTCCAATTGTTGTCGAGGAAGTGCCAGCTGCTTTTGAGAGACGCTTTCTGTCGCAACCCGGATACAGTCTTCCCGACTATCGACAAGCCAACTTTTATTCAAATGAAAATGTATTCGATTTGCCACAGGTGCAGCAACGAAGTCGGTTTGAGAGTGGTGCAAGTGGTAGGCAGTTGAATTTGGCGGGATACTACTCCAACATACGGCGGGTAGTTCCATTGGAATCGGCTGCTGTGGACTATGAAGAGCAAAATGACTACGGACTTGACCCGACAAGGCCTGTTGTGTATCATCATTAGTTTGTTGTAGCTTAAATAAAATTTCCCCAAAATGTCATATTGGCTAGTATTTTACGTGATAGTTGATGTGACAGTTGATACAGACTTCTTTGATCTGATTAGAAATACTTGATGGTTAGTTTCACATGCATTAGTTCAGTCTGCCAAAACATTCTTATATTTTAATAATTTGTATGCACAATGTCCTGTAAGCATGTTCGACATTAAGTTTTCAGTTCAGATTTTCAAAAAACGAGTGCTGCCAACCCGGTCAGCTTACTAAGGCTACACCCTTTTCCCAGTTGCTAACCGCCTGTCATACAAGTTGCCCTCTATTTTGGACGTCAACTCAGGCACAACGTTCTGATAAGTTTCTTATTTGTTCTGACAAGTTTCAAGCTTTTTTCATGAAACCATAAACATGAAATCAACTTCGAGAAGTTTACTTCTAGCAAACACCACAATACCGACTTACCGCTTTCAATAAATTGCATAAATGTCATCCACGTATGATAACAGTTATGCTATCTGAATCTGACATCACGTCGCCTTTTTTAAACGCAGAGGCTCGGCTTGTTTGATATCAACCTTTATGTGGCAGCGAATTCTTTGTCGTCAACCTGCAGAACTTATGGAGTTTGCAAGGTATGACATCGGGGTATAGCTCGTTCCACATACGGTCTTGAAAACGACTAAAAGGAAAGTGTCGACAAACACTTATGTATTTCCTGTCACAACCTGCGCTGATTGAGAAATTGGAAAATCTTGTCCGTGATGTTAAGCAGGTTTAATTAGTGGAGTCAATAGGGAACTCTATCAAACAAGAAACACCAAGACTCCGCTGAATGGCGCAGTTGGTTGAGTACCTGCCCTTGGTTATAGGAGCCCCAGGTTCGAATCGCAGTGAAAACAATAGTTAATGTGGTTTTACCTAGTTTTGAAATCTGGTCCATTCACCATTTGCCGTTGGGTTCAAATTAACCGCCCCAGGGTATTGCAATGGACCGACTTTGCAATGGACCGACTTTGCAATGGACCGACTGTGCTGGGGTATGCTTTTCTCCAATCAATCTACCTGGTGAATACGCCCTATCGGATTGTAATAAGCTGTTTTAAAGGCCTTAGAGAACAGCCCTTCCACACCAGTGGCTTAGGTGGACTCCAGTTTCTGTACTGCTATCTTGAAATTGTATAGATGGGCGTGACGGAATTCTCATCTGTCACCTATCTACCCTTGTTTCGTGGAGTATTCTGCCTAAAGGCGCAAACCCATAGAATCCGGTGCGTGCGTTGCGTCTTGTCAAAAAATTAACAACTCATAAGAGCTAATAAGAGGGAGCGAGACAACGAGTGTGGGCTATATGTGGAATGCATCAGAATGGATGAAGTTGGCGAACTTAAAAAATAAAAAAATTATGATTAAAAAACATATTATGAGCAAATTGAAATGATCGTGAACGAGCTGATTTCTAAGAATATACAATGATATTAAATTTGAATTTACATACGGAGATGACATGCGAATTAATCGCAATTCTCCTCAATCAGTGTTCGTTATTTATCAGGTGTACCAGTATGAAGTGAGCGTCAAGATACAAATGTCTCGATAGGGAACATTTGTTGTGAACGAGCCCATATTTTTTTTGTTTGTTTGCTATGACATCTGTGAAAAATATTTGGTATACATCAAATCATTGAACAGACAAAATCATATTTTTTCATCGTGTTAAAAATGTCGAATTTTGTACCAGAAAGTGATGATTTGCGGAAAGCATTAATTTTTTGTTTTTATTTGAAGAAAAGTGCTGCAGAGTCGCACCGAATGCTTGTCGATGCATATGGTGATCATGCTCTATCAGAAGAAACATGCAAAAGATGGTTTCAACGGTTCAGAAATAATGATTTTGATGTAAGAAATGAAGAACGTGGAAGACCACCAAAAAAGTTTGAAGACGCCGAATTGCAAACGATATTGGATGGAGATGACACTTTGAGTCAAAAGCAAATGGCAGCAATGTTAAATGTTGCACAACAAACAATTCCTGGCCGTTTTTACTTTCCCATTAATAATTAGTCTTATTTAAAAAAAAAAACGCTCATTTCATACCGGTACACCTAGTAAGTAGAGTCTTTACCTAGTACCTATTTCATCAGTAAAATTCATTTTTTTCTGTGAAAATTTTTCACGTGCTGGCAAAATAGGGTTACAGATTTAAACTTCACTTTTTGTTGTAGTACTTCAGCAAGGAAGTGCCCAATCTGTCTGTTTAATTTTTTAAGGAAGCTGAAATTTAAAAGAGTTTTTGTCCAAATTCGATTGCGTATTACTCAATAATAAGCTCGAGAGCTCAGCTCGTCGTGGTATCAATAGACTTCGGTAGTCTTCAACACTTTTGCTGACGCAGCCATTATTCTCAGTAGAGCATGTCTTTTCGATGATGAACACCTCTTAAGGTACCTGCAACAGATTGGGTATCAATATATATTTAGTCTTGCTCAAAAGGCCTCAGATAATGCGGAAAAGTACCAAATGCAGAAAAACTATTCATGTACCTGTGACAATTAGGTCCCAATACGTACAATGATTGACAAATGCTCTATATTGTAAATAGCATGTCGGTTTAACGTGCTATATGATATCAAACAAATTTTTTAATACAAATATTTTAAGTTTATTTCTTCGATTGAACGCCAATCTAATAAAGTAAGTTACAAAAACGCATAAAACAGATAAATCCAAAAACCGATTTAATATAAACTAAACAAATCTGTATTCGGACACATTGGCACATTTGTGATTCTTTGTTTCAATCGTCTTCGTATTAACATTTAGTCCAAAGCTCTAAATTTTTGATTACAATGTCAATTGCTTAAGGCATTCTTTCCACCAAGTTTTTAATGAATCGGTGGTCAATGCACTGCCATTCTCTTTGTATTCTTTCCCAAGGTTAGTGCATAGTATTTGGTGGATCCTTATATGTACCCAACTTCTCCTTTTTAAAATAATATATATAATATGGGTGGCGCAACAGCCCGTAGAGGGCCAGGGCCTAGCTTCTCAGCAACCACTCGTGTTCTGCGTGCTATTGTTCTCTCACGAGTGGAAGGGACCTACAGTTTTATGCCGACTCCGAACGGCCAAGTTTGAGAAGCTTTTTCTAGACAGAAGTGCATTGTTGAGCATTGTCAGTGATTCGAATGAGATGGGACCGTGAAAATTATTTTTCTCGCTCAGAGCTGGAATCGAACCTGCGACGTCGAGGTTGGGGTCGACGCACGTACCCACAACGCCACGGGCCACCACTTCTCCTTTGTTACGATAGTCTTCATTTTTTTGATTGGCTCTAGATCCAGGATCCGTACAGACTATTGCATTATAAGAAATTCTTAATTCTGGAGCCTATTTTAAACAACTTTTGCTGTGGACTTAGAAACGCCATATTGCTGAATAGTGTTTTAGCTGGTTATTTTTCAGCTGAATATGTGCCATATGTCAAGAAGATTGGTTTGAATAATGTATAAATAATATTCCTTTATCATAACCCCTGGTTACTCACCAATGGATCGATGTGCCAAGAAGTAAAACAGTCCCAAAGCACTGTCCCTACTCCGCCGTGTTTCATCGTTTCTTTATGTACTCCAGTAGTACCCTTTGTAACCGTCCATCACTCCAAACTTCCAAACTGTTTTATCACTCCAAATAACCCTTTTTCAATCACCTACAGTTTTTGTGCTCCTTACAGAACTTCAAGGATCGTTGAACCTTTTTCCAATTTAACAAAATATCCATAGAAGTGAAAAACCACTGTATGTACCTCCGGACCACGAATTGAATGACCTAATACACATTATGTAAATGAAGTCCCAAAATGTATGCACACGTAGCGTCACCCGTTGTGTGACCATTATTGTGCAAATTTTGCCTGAATTTTGTTGTTTTATTTTCGATGGTGCGCTCGTTTAAACCTGGGTGGACTTTTTGACATAGACCTGGACTTTTGACATAGACCTTCATCGTCAAAAAATAATCGAATGCTGTTAAATTACACGATAGAGTCAATTGTGATAACCAAGACCACAAATTACATGATCGGCAAATGTTTAATGCAGTAATTAAATTGTTTCACGGACTGTGCGGCATCAGTTCTTTCTGAAACCAGAAATTGGTCAAATCTAGCGTTTCCATCCAGTCTGGCTGAACCTTTCGATTAGCAGAGTTGTAAAAGACTGCAATCTTTTGATTGCAAAAATCAATTGAATTCATGTTTGTGATTTTTCAATTCCTGAATTCATTTTCAGACGGAGACTTACATTTTTAAATCATTATTCTTTTTTAAGTCTTGATTGGATCAATCTTTATGACCAGTCTTTTGATTTGAAATCAATTGAATGCAAGTATATTGACTGACAGTGCATTCAATGAAGTCACTTTGAAGTCTTTACCATTCACTTGAAGTCCGCATTCAGTTTTCAAATTTTTGATGCAGTCTTTGGGACTTCAGTATCTGAGCAGGTTTGAACAATTCAGATAGAATCACGAATCACACTTTTATATGGAGCATAATGGGCTTTTAGGCTTAGAGGAAGAGGAGTACGTTGTGTTCACGTCGAGAGGAGGGGATGGGGATGGGGATAGAGTCGTAGTATTAAAAATGGACTTAATAAAACGAAAGTACATGAATTACATTTATGTGAATAAGGAATTGCATATTTGAAATTGCATATTTAACAATTTTCCATACGATTAACTTTCAGAAGCAACAATTGATCCAGTCAAGACTTCAAATAGAATGCTGACTTCGATGCTGAATTCCAGAAGTCACACATGAAGTCAATTGATTGAATCACAAAACAGATAATTCTTTCCTTGAATTCAGAGATTGCATTCTCAAAAGATTGCAGTCTTTCACAACTCTGTCAATTAGGTTATTCACAGTAGACGAAGTTAAAGCACATTTTCACAATTATTTTCGACTTACTGCGGCCAAACTTGAAGCCTTTAAGCAAATCACGTTATACTGTATTGTGTAAGCTGTCTAAGACTTTTTTCCGCATTGCTCCCAAATTTTCTTCACAAATAGCTGCAAAGTACTCTTGCTTTAATTTTGTGACACCCTTTTAAAGTGAACCATGCCCACAGTGCGTGCTTTCAGCAAATACGATAGTATTCCCAAATGTACATTTGCTCAGATATCCGCAGCTATTAGTGCGATAACGTAATTTGTCCTTCAAATGCTACAACCCTTTTTTCACCTATGACGTGCTCCGACAAGGAGTGCCACATCCTATCCATTCCACAAAAACAAAATAATTTACATAAAAGTTATTCTATTCCATGTTTGTAAATGGCTTATAACACCTATGTCATCGTAAATCAACACCGAGCGCCGACTTCCTTACCACGGACAACGCTTAAAAGCGTGATAGCTTCCCCGGAACTTTGATGCCAAGGTGTGTTTTATCGATTTTTCGCCACACACCACAAACCCGGTGTACATTTTCCCGAAAAGCAATCAATTTCAAGATAAATATTTTTCCATAAACAAATTCTTCGGAACCCACGGCAAGTGTGGGCTGTGTGTCATCCAGATGAAAACATGTGTCTGATATCCAGCAACCATATGCGTGTTTATTTAAATCATGACCTTTATGCGAGAATGAAAAACAAAACAGAAAACAAAACACAGTCGATAACAAACTCCCTCTCTCCTCGATTAACTGAAATGATGAAGAAAATACGAAAACAAAATGTGATTTCGAGTCACTTCCCATGTTGCTACACCCA
This sequence comes from Eristalis arbustorum, assembly GCA_916610145.1. NCBI lineage: Eukaryota > Metazoa > Arthropoda > Insecta > Diptera > Syrphidae > Eristalis > Eristalis arbustorum. The sequence goes on from OU744318.1 coordinate 5,658,828, forward strand.
CGATGGAAGCCCTTTATCACTACTAGCCGAGAGATAATGACAGTCACATGGTAAATAGCCGCGCACACTTCTGGCGCTCTAATCGAAGAAGTCGGGCGTGATCCCGACGCAGATAAGGCGAGGAGCATTGAAATTAACGTGCTAATGTATCATAATTTCAGAAATAAGCCGTAGTTATAGTTATCCACGCGCCGATTAGTTAGGTGGGGTTGTGGAAAGTTATGGCCACGTATGGTGGATCTCTATATTTGCTTATGCCGGAGCGTGTGCGGTGGTGGGCGGAGGGGAGTACCTCATAATCAATGGAGTTGTGAGGGAAAGGTTTCTAAAAATAATTGAACACTAAAAGGAGTATTATCGAACCGACTTGTGGGCGATTTAATCTTTTAATTATGAAAATGGTTCTGCTGCTGGTGTGTTGTGATGAAGTCGCTTCATCTGTGAATGTTTAGGGTGAGTTCGTGCACATATCGGCGTGGTGTGGGCTTTTGTTGCACAACTTTACTGATTTTTAAGCAATTAAATGGAGATGCAACGTGCATAAGAGACGTTTTTATGCTTGAGATGCAAGAGATAAACGAAACCTGTCTGACTTGTCTTCGTTTCCAAAGCAGGGCTACACTTGTCGATTGCAATTCGGTGATGAGACATAAAAAAGGTAGGAATTGGCTGATTGACGAACATCAATGGATTTTGATGCCTTAGCGCGGATAAAGAAAGGTTGTGCAAGGGGGTAGATGGAACGAATAAATAACGCTCTGAATTTGTGTTATTAGAACCAAAGAAAACACTCTCCATGGAAACAAAAGTATATCTGCTTCACATGTATGTCCTTACAGTAAGCCGAGGTGAAGCTTCTCCGGCGAGGGTCCATTGCTAATCATATTCTTTAAATGATTTTGATTATATTTACTCATTTATTTGTTCATCAATGGATACATAATCTCTTGTGTACAATTATTGATGTTGCTAAACATATTCGATACAATTCATATTTCTGTTCATTTGAGCGTCGACTTCGGGATAGATTGGGTTAAATAATAAAGAACAACGAGTTATGGGTTCGCTTAAACCATACTTTGCAACCATTAGACAATTAGAAAACTGCAAGCAGTGCGGGATGTCATTGACAAAAGTATTGAAAAGGAGAGGCACCAAATGACTGCCTTGAGGTTGACCTGACTGAACTTCTAAAACTAGGAATGTTTTTGACGAATAAAACTCCCTCCCGAATTTTCTAAGCCCGATTAGAAGCTGCCTTTAGTTGGTGCCAACTGCCAAGTTATTCATGCGGTCTACATAGACCAGCGATAAGCCACGGGCACTGGTTCCGTAAACAACTAGCTCGACTCACAGTTCCTATCCAGAACTTAGAATTCGTGATTGAATCCTCTCCTTCCGATGCCCTTATTTGCATGCCTTATTTGCATTGAAAATTATCTTTGACCCAGAGGAGTAGGACTGAGATAAATAATGCTTTGTCACAGTAATCTATTGGAGGACTGATTCTCCTCCTATGGTCTCGTATATGAAAGCAATTGTAATAGATTTAGGGATCTATCACCTACCGTGGCTAAAGAACTACTGGTCAGCCAAGTTAGTTAGTCCCAAGCCAAGGTCCAAACCGGGCTTTGCGGTATTTCTTACAACGACTTCCGTAGAAGATGCAGTGATGAAGGAGAGGAAGAAACCATCGCACACCTTCGGCGCAATTGCAGTGCCCTCTACTATCGCAGATTCAGCTATTTAGGCGCCCTATATTTCAACAACACGACAGATCTAAGTAATATGAGCATTAGTCATAATATAATAATATGAGCGGCGCAACAGCCCGTAGGGGGCCAGAGCCTAGCTTCTCAGCAACCACTCGTGTTGTGCGTGCTATTGTTCTCTCACGAGTGGAAGGGATCTACAGTTTAATGCCTAATCCAAACGGCTTTGGTTGAGGTGCTTTTTCTAGACAGGAAATACTCTTTGAGCATTGTCAGTCACTCGAAAGAGGTGGGGTCGTGAAAATTGTTTTCAGCGCACAGTGCAGGAATACCTACGACGTCGAGGTTGGGGTCGACGCACATACCCACAACGACATGGGCCACCACACCACAGCATTAGTCATGACTTCATTCAAAGCCTTAAGTTGTTTGTGTATTGGAATGAACTATCCTGATTCTTGTGATAAAACAACGGGCCTATTTTGTTTTCATTGGGACTGCAGGCAGTTCTGACAGTCTGCCAAGGTAACTTACCCAACCTAAAAGTCATGTAGTTTATGTCTTGTTAGAGATTGCCTCAAGGCCGGTGACTAGGCTAGACCACTGACAACTTCTGCAGTAGCTGCCAGTGTCCGAAGTATCGTCTTCTTCTTCTTCTTTGTGTGGCGCTACAGTACGGGCTTGGACCTGGGCCTCAATCAACATGCCTCTCCAACTAGCGCGATTTCTGGCTAGCTGACTCCAGTTTCGCACACCAAGTTGGTTGAGGTCCTTCTTCACTTGCGTGCGCCACCTTGTCCGATGTATCAATGAATGCCGCAAGGTAACTTCATGTGACATGACTAACGTTCATAATTTACGACTCACAATTCTTAACACAAAAACTTTCAAATTTTGGCAATAAGCTGTAGATCCTGCGCTACACGAGTTGTTTCTGGGGAAGCTAGTCCCAGAGTGTCATGTAAAGATGTGCAATGTAAACATCAGCAATCCGTTCAGAATTGTTTTAAAATACATCATCCTACCTTAAAATGAAAGAAAAATAATGAATCCCCAACAGAGAGCTAGGTTAAGCTAGGTTGAAGTGGCTGACTGTTGTGGGACCGCAGCCACACTTAGGTTAGAATAATTGTGCTACCACACACGGATCTGTCTATCTATTCCGCTGACCCGTTATAACCTTTCCTTTGTTTAGTTCGGTCAGGTTATTGAAGTGAAATGCTTCTAGAAGTCGCTACAACTGCATAAGAGGTTTGCAATGGTTTCTTCCTCATCCTCTTCTCTGCAGCTTTTGCAGTGTGATACCGCCATTGAGGATTCTATGATTAGGCCTGCTCATGTTAATCAGGTAAAGTGATCTTTTGGGATCCAGCTTAGGCAAGAGTTGTTAGGCATCCTGTGTCGGCCAAGAGTGTCATATTTCAGTGGATATTTCATAGTAGCAATGGGCACCGAAGGCGTGTCGCCATCGGGAAAGATTGCAGAGTTTGTACCCTTTTAGCGAGTTCGTCAACTTTGCAATTATCTAGGTTGTCACAGTGTTAGATAGATAAGTGGGATATTAAAATACTTGGCTATCTCGTTAAAAAAATAGGCGGCAATTACGGGAAGTCTTGGAGTGAAATATGACTGAGCTCAGAGATTTGATTGCTGCATGGCTGTCGGAACAGATATCGACATCTGTACCAGACGCCTGGAAGACGCTACAATGGTTTAGTAATCGGAATGACAGCTGCTCAGATCTTGGAAATGCACACACACCTGCATCCATCTTCGATCCATCCGTGAAGATTCGCAGTGAACCCTCCAGCGTCTGGTTTTCAGACATCGAGTAAGGAGGGGGAAACAGTGAGTTGATGATCTTGCAAAAAGAAATCATTCATTATTAATCGAGATACGAATCAACAAAATGTTCACATAACTCATCGAATGTCGTAGATGCACCTAGATGCATCCATTCTCAACCATCATTCTTATAATCCTTCTGGACATTGTGGGCAGTTTATAGCACTTAACAACGCACCTATCATTTTTGTTATTAGAATTACAAATCGTCTACATTCCGGTTGTGAGGTGGTTTTTCGTACCCCATCTTCCACACCGATCCAAGCGCTCGATCATAACTCGCACACCAACTACCACAGATTGTGTAAGCTGCAGGCGAATCATTTGTCGTGTTGGTCTATTTTAAGCCTCGCACCGGACTCACGTTCCCTTTGATCGATACTAATTCACTTTTATGCCCCACCCATTGATCAGGCTTTTCACAAAGAGAAATGAGATCAATTCCTTCAAGCAGCGATAAGGCGGACAGACAATTGGCTCTACTTAAGTGCAATAAATAATCATTTAACGTGCCCACTGAAGCGCACAGAGAAAAAGCTCACAAAACCCTTCGATTAATATCTTTTGATTGTTTAGCTATTAAACTGGAAATGTGTTGATTACTCATGTCGGATATTTTTTTCCCACTTTCGTTTCAGATGAAAACACCAGCGATACAAAATGACTTCAGTTACTACAGACGCATTGTGAGCCGACAACGCATCGACAGCACCAACAATCTTCTGGTCAGCACAGAGTTAGCGAATCGAATGTCATTGTTCTACGCACACGCGACACCAATGCTGAAGGTGCTAAGCGAAGCGACGTCAAAGTTCGTGCACGACAATGCCGACGATGTGGAGAACACAACAGAGACATTAGGCACAATGGCCAAAGTGTGCCTTAGGATGTTGGAAAATCCGTAAGTCAACTCGAGTCTATTCAGTCAATCAGAGAATTAACCCTTTCCCTTTTTTTTACAGAAAACTCCTATCACAGATCGAACGCGAAGAGACACACCTTCTAGTCCTTAGAGTGATGGTCGGCTTGGTCATTCTGTACGATCATGTGCATCCAGTTGGTGCATTCGCCCGCGGCGCTCATGTGGACGTTAAGGGATGCGTTCGATTGCTACAAGCGCAACCGGCTATCAAAGCGGAACCACTGCTGAACGCGTTGCGTTACACAACCAAACATCTGAACGAGGAGAATACGCCGAAAAATATTCGGAATCTTTTAGCGGCATAATAGTCACCTTCGTTTTTTGCTTGCACCCATTATATCTTCGTAACAAAAACCTGCAAATTGCATTAGATTTCCACGCAAGGAACATCAACACACACACACACAAACGTAGAAATTCTGCAATTGATGCAATATTGTGTTTTTTTATTTAATATTTTCCGTTTTGTAGATTTTAAATTCATTTTAATCTTAAATATAATTAACAATAAGTATGTACGTAAACATTATTTTAATATATCAATATCAGTCGTTTTCATTTTTTTTTTCTTTTAATCATAAGTAGAGTATATGTATAACGTGTTTAGAGAGATCCCAAGGAAAATTTTTATTTAAAATGTGAAAGTCCTGATGTCCCTTCTTTTTTTATGAATGAATTATTGAGTTTTTAAGAATCTGTTTCTTGTCGTATGTTTATTTCTCTTATTTGAATGGATTGTGGTGGATTGGTACGAGGCGGGGCTACATGTTGAGACAAAATGTCGGATCGATAACGACATGTTGGGCACGCAGGGTTTTGTGGAACGTATGTTCATCGTCATCATCATTTTCAGAACCGCATGATGCGCTAAGGGGGTCGCACTAGAGATCTCCAGGCCACTCGGTCCTTCCCCAGGGACTCGAGCTCATCAGAATTTATCCCCACTCGAGTTTATGGATTTCGTCAAACCTCCTCGTCCTGGGTCTGCCAAGGGTCGTCTTCCTGGTGGAGTCGCATTTAAGGCACGCCTTGGAAGAACGTGATGCAGAGGACATTCGTGTCTAAACTATCAAAAGTACGGCATTCAGTACATTTCATCGGTTGTTTTAAAGGCGTCGAGGATTCAATGCTGCTCTGATGAGCAGCAGAGGTACGCCTTTTGTGGCACATCTCGACAAGAATGGTCTGAATCCGATCAATGTCGTATTTAAGATGACCACATCACTCAACACACGCCCTCTAGAAACCAAGCAACGGCTCAACAACGTAGCCAACTAAGAAGCCACCCAATCCATTTGTGCTTTAATTTCATAATTTATTAATGAAACCAAACAAATATTGATTGTAGTGTTACCTCCTCCGTTGTTATTGTTTATTTCATTACATCAAACGTCTCTTTTTTATATCAGCAACCTACGAACACACTGCGCATAGTTTTAAAGAGATCACAAAAAGAAAAAGAAAAAGCAATTTGTAGCTAATCACAAGTTCATACACACACCCAACAGCAAAGCGTGTATTTTAGTAAATTACAAGAAAGAAAAGAAAAAAAAATTGAAGCATAACTTGAGATATGAGAAAACAACTAGCAAAGAACAAAAAGAAATATTAAATTAATGCAAAATGAAATATACAGAGATATCTAGAGTAATTAACGCGAATTAAATTGATTATATATACATATAAAACTAAAAAAAACCGTATATATATATATTTAGAGCATATAGTACATATGTATACATTTATGAACATCTCAAAAAAGAAGGAAAACAAAACAAATACCACAAAACATAAAATGCATTTATTATTAAATTATATACAACAAAAAAAAACTGAGATTTTGTTTTGCGTTTTTTGTACCAAACAATTTAAGGAAATTATCTATGAATGCAAACAATTTATTGTAATCTAATTTTTTTTGATTGAACAAGAAAACAAAAGCGAATTGAATCAAATATAATAGAAATGTGTTTAGTTTTCTTCTTTTTTTAAAGAGGAAAAGAATCGATCTGCAAATAAAATTTATATAACTCTGCCAGAAGTTGTGCTATTATTTTTTCCTAATTATGACTATCTGATGGACAGTTTTCGTGACTTTGACTGGAGTCATTGGATCCTGTACCTGTACTCCAGGACTCTTGAATTCATTCTTTACTTGCTTGTCGTTCCCGCGACCTATGTAAATGTACTGCTTGTTGGCGGTCATTTAATTCCTAATGGGTTTTGTACCACATAATATAATAATATGGGTGGTGCTACAGCCCGTAGGGGGCCAGGGCCTAGCTTCTCAACAACCACTCGTGTTGTGCGTGCTATCGTTCTCTCACGAGTGAAAGGGACCTACAGTTTTATGCCGAATCCGAACGGCCAAGTTTGAGAAGCTTTTTCTAGACAGGAAATACTCTTTGAGCATTGTCAGTGACTCGAAAGAGGTGGGGTCGTAAAAATTGCTTTCGTCGCATAGAGCAGGAATCGAACCTACGACATCGAGCTTGGGGTCGACGCACATACCCACAACGCCACGGGCCACCACTTTTTTGTACCATATGTCAACAGAAAATCTCCTTTTCGATATGTTACGGGGTACCTTCTTCAGCACTTCTGCGGAATTTCTCAGATGTTTCCACAGCCTGCTGTACGAAAAGCTGTTAACCTCTCCTGCGCTTCCGATATCGTATCATCTTTGCTAGTAAGGTCGTCGACATACGTTTCCTCGATAATGTTGTTGCAAACGGAAAGTTTGCGGCATTGTCTTCCGCCAGTTGGAACAACACGTGAATCACTAAATAGGGTGCGCACGCTGTCCTAATCGTGACTGTGCTTAGCCGGTATTTCTGCTATTCCTGGTTCGTGTAAATGGCTCCAGACAATCAGCTGGAACGTCAATATGAATCTGACGATACATCTTCTCTCTAGGTCCCTCTCTTTCATCATCACCGATAAATGTGTATTTGTATTTTCTCCACCTGGGTATCAAAGTTCACAAAACTATGTACTGGGGTTACAACTTTACCAAATCTAACTGATTTTGTTCAACCCCACACATAACAGAGGGTCTGAAGTTGCACAATCGTTTCACCGTTCTGTGTGTGTCGCTTCAGTCCGGGGAGGATGGATCTCAACCATGATGGCCCGTCTTTTCAACTATGCGATCTCTGACTAACTGTGGCAGCTGTTCTACGCACCAAGGTGGTTGACGTCCTTTCTCTTTGGGTACGCCACCTAAGTCACAGGCGTCCTCTGTTGAGTTCCTGCTGAAGATACGTTGTCTGGGATCTCTACATGGTCCAAGCCCCTTAGCCATTGAATTCATAAACGCCTGACTAGGATCTTGTCGGTGTATAGCCCGTACAGCTCGTGGTTAAAACTTCCTCTACAGATGTCATACAAGAAACGGAGGACTTCTTCATCCGCTTTTGAAATCGTCCGTGTCTCTGAGACGTACAGCAGGACCGGCATCAGTATCTTATATAAAGTAAGTACTTCTAGAGACTTCTATATTACTCGATTTCCTTTTGAGCTCATCAAAACAGCGGTTGGCAAAAGTTATTCTATACATGCCGATACTCATTCTTGTAATGCTTACTGTGCGTACAGACAAGGTAGCGAAGTCCTTGAGTACCTCGCAATTATCGCTCTTAATGCGCAAACCTCTCGTCTTTCAAGCGTTATTCGCTGTCTAAGGCATTTGATAGAGTTCAAGGCATCAAGCTCGTTTGTCGAGCATATGGTGTCGATTAGAAACGATCTTATGAGCCGTTTAATTGTTCCAAGACTCATGACCCTGCCCTTCGGACGTAGTATTGAAACTGCAGCGAATCTTAAGAGTTTCTCTCTTCCTAAGAAAAATAGTGTGGAATTCAATGCTTCCGAAACTCAATGCTGTCTGCTGTCACTAAAGCGAACCCCTAATAATCAGCTATTATTAAGGCGCTTGTATCGATGAAACCGAAAAAAACTTGCCTTTCTAAAAAGTTGGAACGATCATATATTCGAGATCGCCAAAAATGCTGCGAAATGTTTAGGTTTCCTTAATCAATGCAAGAAATATTTTACCCCTTCTGATTTGGCTTCAATTTAGAAAGCGTTAATTCGCTTTAGGCTTGAGTACAATGCTCATATCTGGTCCGGTGCCCCCAAGTCCTCCCTGTACTTACTAGACATCAGTAGCGCGGATTCATAGATTCGCTCGAACATCGATGAACAGTGTCTTCTTTGTTTAACAAACGTTGCTCAAGTGAGCTAGCAAACTGCATCCCATCAGTTTGCTCTTAAGCCTGCTTTCGGACGCAAAATTAAATTAACAGACTTGCTCTTTCCAGCCCAATATTTCCCACAAACTACAATCCGCAGATATTAAATACCAATGTGCACAGCTACCTCCTTTCCCTATATTCCTTCGGCCCGTGCTGTGTCTTAATCCCGCACAAGGGTATTGACAACACTTGAGCAAACGCATGTAATATAATATATATAGTATATAAACAAATTTTAAAATTAAAAAAAAAAATGTGGTGGCCCGTGGCGTTGTGGGTATGTGCGTCGACCCCAACCTCGATGTCGTAGGTTCGATTCCTGCTCTGAGCGACAAAAATAATTTTCATGACCCCACCTCTTTCGAGTCACTGACAATGCTCAAAGAGTATTTCCTATCTAGAAAAAGCTCCTCAAACAAAGCCGTTCGGATTCGGCATTAGACTGTAAGTCCCTTCCACTCGTGAGAGAACAATAGCACGCACAACACGAATGGTTGCTGAGAAGCTAGGCCCTGGCCCCCTACGGGCTGTAGCGTCACCAATATTATATTATATAGTATATAAAAAAATGACCCTCGTCGTGAAGTGGTGACGTCGTGGCGTCTTTAGAGACTGCCACTCAAGAACTTAATAGACATCAAAACAAAGTCTAGGTCATTGGATTGCGCGAATGATTAAGACAAGATATTATTTCATCGTCTGCGTTGGTTATGCAGGGAATGCTCGACCGTTGCGTCTAGGATAACCCAAACAACGTAATGACATCGGTATCAATTGTCCCATATGCGCTCCAATTGATCTAAGTGAAAATAAATTAATCCCGTCCCAATCGAAAATGTGCTTCGAACTACAAACAATCTTCTACAGAATTCATTCGTATTAGAAACGTAGTGTAAAACTGATACGAATTTCGAAGTAGGTGCAGGTTGTTATCACTGAATAGAAATGAAATAGAAATACTACTTGTTGTTCTTTACACAAATCACTTAACTTCATTATTTCTGGTCGCCGGAGTTTGTTATTCCCTTTGGATAGTCACTTCGAAAAATATTGTGATGCAAATCTGTTTGGGTAAGTACAATTAATACAACCCACTTCAAGATTGTCTTCAAATCGCTTCGACAATACACGACAAATCGGTGTAAAAACCAATCACAATCTAACATCTTATCTGGTTCACCTGAACACAAATACGGGAATATCACAACTCAGCACGATACTCAATACTACACTAAAAAGAAATAAATCCATCGAATGTTTTTTATTACCATTTTACTAATTTTCATTTTAACAAACCTAACAACAAACTTTTGGAGAATACATGGAAAAGGTCATGTCATGTGTCTTCTTTGTCTTTGCTCTGATTCAAGACGTTTAAAGACGAAGATCCAAAATATATATGTATAAATGTGTGTATTTACAAAACTGACAAGCACTGCATATAAAATAGATCTTCACTTCAGAACTTTAACCATCGATCATCGTCATCTGCTTGATAAGATCCTTTTCCTTCTCTGTTTATATTCCTAAAGACTAGTACGCCGCCTTGGCTTTTTCTCTGAATCTCAGTTATTGTTGGGCCGAGGTTTGAGAATCAGCTTGCCTGTATCGTCGCAGCTCATGTTGAAGTCTCCAAGCACTAGCCGCATCCGCGATGTTATAATTTGAGGTGCTATCACAAGTTTGTGAATTCCAAAAAGGAATAGAATTACTGAAACAATCCAAAGCAAACAAATTAAGATCATCACTTGCACAAGCGACAAATGCAAAAGCTTACTCAGCGTTAAGGTTGCGCAAGAGAATACTGGATGTATAAGCAGGGATTCCGTCAAGGGAACCACGGAAGTCTTTGGATCACGTAACCAATACCATGCCCCAATGGCCGTGCACATTGATATCACTGTAAGAACGACTAGACTACAGTTTTAAAAGGAAAATTCTTGCAACATTCATCACTCACTTCTCCATCGCAGTGTAGACGGCCGATATGAAGATACCACTTCAGTGAGTCGTCTTTCAAATGCCTTCAGATCTGTGTCGAGCAAAAGGGAAAGGTAGAACAGAGAAGAAAAAAAAAGAAATGCAAATAATGAATGATAATGATTTAATGTAAAAGACACAAAGTTCACCGCTCTTTCCGTTTCGTACTTTGATTACCTTCACATGCCGATGGTTCCATGGTTGGGTATTTGATTACAATTGGTTTCTAATGTCTAATTGAAATGCTTTGGTGGGACTATGGGATTTGTGCTGTAAATTGTATTTCAAATTATATAAAAACACTAAGAAACAAATTATACCAATCGAATTTTCATTATTTATCGATATAATATAACTTTAATGATTTGCTTTGATATAGGAATATGACACGAAAGATAAAATCACGCACAAAATAAAGAAGCTCAAAGGTTTACAAACTAATTGACAGATGTTGCTAAATGTCAATAGATTGTGCAGGTATACATTTTTTTCTTTGTACAGTAATAACGAAAGTTTTCACGTATATTCACGGATGAGCCCCTATTTCCTCACTATGGTTAAACATTGGCATTTTTTCCAAATTGGACATGTTCCTAAAAAGATCGTAATGGTGTTAATTAATGACTCTAACCGTATTAAAATGGACGATTTAAAAAAACGCAGATCGGATATTATAAAATAGCCACTTTGCCAAAAATGTTTAAAATCTCAAAAATTTGAAAATGGGCTTACAAACTTACTTACTGGTGCCGCTAACACCAACTGAGCAGAGAATCCATACAGAATGGTCCATCTAATGATATTCAGTCAAAGACAATCAAGACATGGCGGGCGTTAAATTCTAAAGATATGTACGAGTATAACCAATTCATGGGTTAGTCCCGTTCGGTCTACCTGACTGGAGTGCAAACAAAATTTTATAAAGCTGCATACCCTTAGGCACATTATAAATAATTCTCGTTAAAGTTCCATAACGCTGCAGTATTTATGAACATGGCTTCATCATCTGACAATTGTCAAGTGTCACTACAAACCCCCCTTAATCCTGACAGTCATTGGTGGAAAAAACTTAATCTTTATCAGTTTGGACGTAAAAATTTCTAAATCCCTATACTAACTCAATTAGTAAAGTAGTTAGCTCATCAAACACTTAAAACACTACTATGTGCCACAATTAGGATTCCTTTTTACGACTTCAATTACTGTACGACAAAATTTGATTAAAATGACGATAGTGCCTGTGAACAAAGTTATTTTAGCTGCATATCTACTTGCATTTGGTAGGCCTATCTTCAAAACACACAACAAACCTACCGTATGACAGAATTAATGATTATTTGTTGTTTATTTTTTAGTGATTCCTGAATTTAGCACTGCAACGCGTGTTCTCGAACTCAGTGATCGCTTCATTGATGTGCGACATGAAGGCCAATGGCTGGTTATGTTCTACGCGCCTTGGTGTGCATATTGCAAGCGTACCGAACCAGTATTTGGTTTAGTGGCGCAATCTCTACATAGTACAAATGTGAGAGTAGGTAGATTAGACTGCACTCGCTTCCTAGCTGCTGCCAAAGAATTCCATATACGTGGGTATCCCACGATAATGTTCATCAAAGGCAACATGGAGTTTGTCTACAATGGAGACCGTACAAAGGAGGATCTGGTGGACTATGCCCTTCGCATGAGTGGACCGCCGGTGCAATTGGTCACACGAACTGAAAGCGTTGATATGCTGAAAGATGCCCACACGCTGTTCTTTATGTTTGTCGGGCAGCAAGAGGGTGTAGTTTGGGATACGTTCTATTTGGCGGCTGAAAATTATCAAGAACATGGTTTCTTCTATGCCACCACGGAGGACATAGCTCAGCAACACTTTGACATCGAACATTTGCCAGCTGTGCTGGTCTACAAAGAAGAATCTCAACATTTGTATCCCCATGCGCATGTAGCACATGAAATGGATCCTAGCGAAGTTAATGCCACTATACATCAGTGGGTGAACGTGGAGCGGTTCATCACGTTCCCAAAGATCACCCGCTTCAACATACATCAGCTCATGAAGACCAAGAAGTACTTGGTTGTCGCTGTCGTTGAGGAGGACAAACTCAGCCAGGTGGCCACGCATGAGCTCGAGTTTCGTGATATGGTCGAGGGAGTCATTAGAAAATACCGAGATCGGTACCATGATCAATTTCAATTTGGTTGGGTAAGTAGAAGGATTGCCATCCAAAAAGTGGTTCAAATTCTTACACGCTCACATTCCTCCCCTTTACAGATCGGCGATCCCAGCATTGCCCATTCCATAGTCATGGACGCACTGCCAACACCTCACATCATAGTCATAAATTCGACAACACAACACCATCATATCCCCGACGACGATCCACTGCAAATGACCCCCCAATCGCTGCACATGTTCCTCGAATCGATAGGCAATCAAAGCGCACCCGTCTACGGAGGCGATACATTCCCCGTGCGCCTGTACCGTGCCTACTTCGAAGCCAAGAAATCTCTTAAGGAAATGTGGCTGGGAAATCCTGTGCTCACCTCAGTGCTCTTCGGGCTGCCGTTAGGGTTCCTCGGCCTAATCTTGTACTCGATCTTCTGTGGCGACTGCTTAGACGCCCCCGAAGACGACGACGAAGATCACGAGAAGAAAGAATAAGCTAAGATGCCCCCCCTTTTCGCATCGATTTGCTCATCTCCATATAGTCCTAAGTTTAAGCGTGTGTGTGTGTTCGTTTGTTGTACTCTTTTGTTGTGATCTCAAATTCTTGCACTTGTTCTGTTTCTAGTATTTATTTATGAAAGATTCTGTTCTCTCAGTTTCTTTTGTTTCTATTTTGTGTCTCTCAGTAAAATTAAATTAAAGTATTAAATTATTTTTAAAAATAGCGAAATGATGTGTAAAGTAAAAAACAGAGATGAAACAAACAAAAGAGAAGTCTGTCTAGTTTTCAATATCCTTCTTCCAAGCTCTCGACACACGGGCTTCAGCAGCAATCAGCAACCATAGTCATCATCATCATCGGAATCGATGGCGGCACGACGACGATCATACTTCACTGTGGACGTACTTTGAGGCATTTGGGCATTCACTTTTTCGAGAATGGAGACAAACTGAGCGTCATCGAGTTTCCCCATGATTTGACCCATTTGTGCCATACGAATGACCATGTTCTCGAACACCTGCGCCTTCTCGGGTTTGCTCAGTTTCAGAGTGTTAACTGTTAGGGATGACACAATGATGTTAGCCACCACTCGGCAAACGATGAGAGGATTAACTTACGTCTGGCTCGTGCTTGTTGGTCGAGAACTTGCGATAGAATTGAATTCTTCATATCCTCCTGTTGGCGCATTTGTTCTTGTTGCTGTTTCTGTTTCTCGGGATCATTGCCTCCACCGCCCTGCGAATGAATTGTTGAAGAATCAATAAGGTGGTGACTCACTCCAAACTTTTTTTATACAGAAAATTAATGCTTAAGGAGAGTGACTTGTATTAAGACCATTTCTTCGATTTGAATACTCGAATGTTGGGTGTCTTTTTAAAATGTATTACCATTTGGTCAGTGTCGGCTATTTTTGGTGACATTCTTGCCGTAAACCACATGCGATTGGATTGCCAATTGTTTTACTTACATATTGGGACTGCATTTGAGCCATTCTCTGCTGGCGAATTGCGTCTAATTCTGCGTCATCCATGGTATATTATGATTTCTTTATAAAAATGGTTTGATATATCGCTCTTGCGAATATTTTATTTCTGTGCAAACTTAGTACAACTTGGTATTTCCTTGATACAGTACGAACAACTTTGACAGATGGAACGGTTGACAATTTGACACTTTTCTTGTCATTGAAGGTCGTTTATAGAGATGTGCAATCAGTCGAAAGTGGAGATGTGCATAAAATTTCATGTGTGCTCAATATTTCAGCTCTCAAGGTTAGAAATGAAACGAAATATATATGAACACGCTTTAAAATGTTATTTAAGACATACAGAAAAAATTGGAAACCTATTACATTCGATACTATTTTATATTTACCCAAGTCTAAGCACATATCAAATAACTTGCCTCACATACATTTTTGTTTGATTTTGATTAGTATTTTTTTACACAATATACCGAATTCAAAACACTAGGTGCCAAATAAAATGTGCTAATTAATTCTGATGCTTTTTTCAAATCATCCTTTTGATAATCACCAGCAATTCGATAACCGATACTAATTTGACAGATGTCACATTCACCCGGTTAAGTCACCACGTGCGACTGTCTAGTCTGTTCACTTTACCTCTTGTTTATAAGTTCAAATTCACGAGTTTGTTTAAAAATTGTGCATTTCTTTTGTGAAAAATCATGATAATGAAGGAGGAAGACAAGGAGGCTGATGGCCGAACCAGAATCCACAATGTTCGCTTCTACAATCTAACACCACGCTCCATCTTATGCATGGCATACAACAAAATCAACAAAAAGCTAGCGCTAGCCAGGTAAGTTACATTCATCCAAGACAAGAACTTTACGCATTAAGCACCCCTTCAATCCGCAGAAACGACAACACACTTGAAATTTGGGATATGCGGTACGCTCCATTGCACGAGAAAACAATTGTTATCAATGACGAGCCATCTGTGGAGGGCATCGCATGGTCGGGTCCACGTTTGTTCACAGTCGGCCTTGGTGGGCACTTAGCGGAGTGGGATTTGGTTGCGCTAAGCAAAAAACAGATTCAGCACGCGACGGGTAATTGTATCTGGTGTCTGGACATTGACACAGAAGGCAATCAGCTTGCGTTGGGCACAGAAGAGGGTTACATCAACATATTCGACATCGCAGACGATCAGATGAACTATACCAAGCTCTTCGACAAGCAAGAAGGTCGAATTCTGTGCTGCAAGTTCAACGTTGAGGGTGATCAACTGGTCACCGGTGGAATAGACGCTATTCGTATATGGGACGTGAAGACGGGCCACGCCATGCACAAGATGACTGTGAGCGATTTGAACGCGAAGAAGGAGGTTATTGTTTGGTCGCTGCAAGTTCTGCACGATATGACAATCATATCGGGAGACTCGCGAGGCGTGCTGGCTATATGGGATGGAAAGAATGCTTCGAATTTGGAGGAGCATCAAGTTCTGAAAGCCGACATGCTGGCCGTGGCGGTGAATGAGGAAGAGAACATGGTCATCTGCTCGGGCATAGACCCCATTATTCGCATCTACGCGGAGACGAAGATCAAGAAGGAGGATGTCAGTATCCGCGTGTGGGTGAAATACAGGCAAAGGAATGTGCACGACCACGACGTGAAGGCCCTCGCCTGCATGGGAGAGAAGATTCTCTCAGGTGGAATGGATGGCTATCTGGGAATATCCACCATAAGTGGTACCAGTGCGAACATAGTCAAGCACGGGCCATTTTTGCAAGGTCCTTCTGCGACAGTTGCGGCTGAGAAGAAACTCCTTTTGCTGCGGTACCCGAACACAGTGGAAATTTGGCGGCTGGGAGATACCACTGGCAAATATGATCTGCTCTCGCAAGAACCGACAAAAAAGGACGAGGGAGATCAGAAACAGGATGAGAGCATGCAGCTCTTAGTACTCAAACACGGCCCGAAAAAGCTACTTGAAATGAAGAGCAAGGACGGCCAGACAATCACCTGCAGCAGCCTGTCGCCTGATGGGAACTGGCTCGTCTACTCTACCCAGAACGACATTCGCCTGTTTTCCTTCACCGCTGGGGAAGGAGATGACGTCCCTCAACTTGTCAGGGTTAAGGTTGTGCCAGAAGAGTTCTCCGCGTGTCGACATGTCCTCTTCACAGACGACTCCAGCACTCTGTTCCTGGTGAAGTCGGACAACACAGTCGATGTGTTCAGCATTCTCTCGAACGGCGACATTGACCATTCGCACACGATAGATGCGGGGAAGTACATGAAGGACACGATCCTCCTAGTTCAAGTCTCAAAATGTGGAACCTACCTTGTGATCGCGGGCACTTGCCGTACGATAGCGGTGTGGAAGAGGAAGGGAAAAGTTCTGAAGCATCACTTCAATTTGCCACGCTACACAGCTCCCCCCACTGCGATAGCCATTCACGAGAATTATCCACGACTCGTGGCCGCATTTTCGGATTCGAAAATATTCGAATACGACCTGGAAGAGATGTGCTTCACTTGCACGGACAAGGAATACTTCGTGAAGGACTCCGAGACACATTGCGTGAATAACATTGTGCTCGACCGACGGAACCCCAACGTGTTCGTGCTACACAACGACTCCAGCTTATTTGTCCTGGAGAAGTGCTCTCCCGAGGAGGCCGGCGATGGTGTGAAGAAAAGTAAAATGCCCATCGACAAGAATGTGCCCTCCTTGAGATTGAAATACCAAAAGGTCTATGAGGTAAGAGTTTGCTTGACTAAAACACTGGTGTCCAGGGGAATTAGACGTTTTTCTCTTTTTTTGCAGCACTTTATCCACCTAGCGTGGCTGAGTACGAACGAGTTGGTGGCGATTGGCGTGAATCCTGTTTCATTAATCGAACAACTACCTGGGGCATTCAAACAGAAGAAGTTCGGTGCTGCGTAGTGGACTGTTCAACTAAACTTAAGTACAATTAATTTAAAACAAAATAAAGTCTATTGTTTTTAAATGGTTTGTTCAATTATTTAATCAATCAATTGGCTTGTAAACTGTCTACAAGCGGCAATCAAATGTATTTCGATCCTTTGAAGCACGACACGCGAAGTTCTGCTTTTTGCTGTTCACTTGGTTTGGTAAATTCTTCTTCTTGTGGCGCTACTGTAAGGGTGAACCTGGGCTTCGGTCAACAATCCTCTCCAGCTGTCACGATCTTTAGCCAGCTGCCTCCAATTTCGCACTCCAAGTTGGTTGAGGTCCTTTTCCACTTGAGTGCGCCATCGAGTTCGTGATCGTCCTCTATTGCGTTGTCCCACTGGTTCGGAGTCGAAGACTCTTCAGGCTGGAGCAGTGTTGTCCATGCGCTCAACATGGCGTAGCCATCTTAGGCGTTGAATCCTTAGACGCCTGACTAGACTCATGTCGCTGTATAGCCCGTACAGTTCGTGGTTGAATCTCAAGTGCGTCTTCATCCGCTCTTGAGATAGTCCAAGCTTCCGCGCCATACAGCAGGACAGGGATGATCAAGGTCTTATATAACCTGAGCTTGGTCTTTCGAGAGAGGGCTCTACTACTCAATTGCCTCTTGAGCCCAAAGAAACGGCGGTTGGCAAGAGTTATTCTGCGTTTAATCTCGGTACTGATGTTGTTCGCACTATTTACTTGGCAGCCAAGGTAGACGAAGTCCTTTACTACCTCGAAGTTGTGGTTTGGTAAATACTGGGTGCATATTCTCGTCGACATATTTTTGGAACAAGTAATATACATGTCCTTATGTGAGAAGACACATTATAAGCGTATAGTACAGCTGATACTGATCTTAGAGAGTATCTACCACGGTTTTTTGCCGGACTAAAACAGCTTGAGCTTACTTCCATTATTGACTGCACCAAGCATGCTTCTTCCAGACATCTCTCATTCGACCGCAATGGTTTGGTCTTTATGACGGAGAATCGGTAATTCTCTTTTCTACTCAGGAGTTTTAGATTCGAAGAACGTTTTATGTGGAGCATGGACAAAGCAATATGGCGGAGCCCATGAATTTGATCAGTTTTTCACTTACGGACTACATGCACTTCCTTATACAGCTGAGTTCACGGCTGTGACGTCCTATCCATTCAAATTCATCGCAAACAGGCCAAATATTCAAATTATTTGTTTACTTAAAGTGACTCTAAAGTCTGAAGTGGGCCTGGAGGTCCAGGTCCACTAACAATCGGCTCTAGCCAAACCGATCTTTAGATAGCTGCCTCCAGTTTCACACGTGTAGTGATTTAGGTCCCTTGCCACTTGCATACACCACTTGAGGTGCGGTCTTTCTCTAAGACGCCGTCCCTCGTAGGTGGTAGCTGAAAAGCTCGTACAGTTCCTTTACTCAGCATCTATGCAGACGGTGTCGAAAACCACACGAAGAATGTTTCTCTCAAAGCAGCCAAGAGCAGCTTGGTCCGCTATTGAAGAATGCTTTTGATCCATGCCTCAACGGGAAGGGCTTTGTTTATCAATCAATACCTCTGTGACTCTGCGGATTTAGGAACAGAACTTCTTCTTCTTTGTATGGCGCTACAGTCCAACGTAGACCTGAGCCTCAACCAAAAAGCTTCTCCAACTAGCGCGATCTCTGGCTAACTGGCTCGCTGAGTTCTGCCAATCACGTCAATGTCATCGGCGTATGGTGACAGTTGTACGAACTTCTCGAGGAACAGAATGCTGAGAGAATATTTCTTCCATGACATAAACGAACTAGCAGAGATGCCACTAAACTCTCTTTGTAGATTCACCAAAGCATCCGGCTGGTTCGACAAGGACCAGACAGAGGGTGTGACATGTGGGACTCCGCATGAGGAAAGAGAAAAGAGGCACACGCTGCCAATGGGTATCACAATGGGTCTACAATGACCTAAATGTGACAGACTCGTCAACCTACATACCTAACTTAATTTAACCTAGCCCAAAGAAGCAGCGATTGGCAAGATATATTCATCTGATTTCAGCATCGTGTCGTTGTCTGAGTTGATACCGGTTCCTAGGTTAACAAATCCGTCTACTGTTCTAAAGTTCTATCCGAGACGTCGGTATTGGGTGTATTCGTCGCAACTTTTATATTCCTGTCAACATACTTTACTAGTTGCCCAGCTTAACGCTTTTGAACGTCATGACCTCAATCGTTTGGACAAACAGAAGTCGGGAGCCGAAAAATTCCCTACGTTTCAGTTTTATAGAATGTCCGGCAAAGATCTGCCATTTTTTGAACAACCTTGCCGTTTATTGTCGGACACTCCATTAGGCAGTGAATCCCGAATTTTCATTTCAGCCTGAAATATTCTGCAATCATCAAGAAGTTCCAAGCGTAGTATACTGGTGATATCTATAACAAGACTACAAAAATGTTATTCGCCCCTGAACCGATACAGGCAATACGTTCCTCCAGTATAGTTCGAACGTTCGCCAGTCTAGTTCGAACGTTCGCTAGTCTAGTAGGATCAAATCACATTTGAAGCGTCTTCAAAGTCATCGTTCACACACACACAGGAAAAGCACTCATCGTATCCGAAACCGGCAAATAGTCATCTGCTTGCACTTGCGTTGCAAAACGGGAGTTTATATTCAAATATGCGACTACCGGTTTCTAAGTGAGGGCGTTGAGCATCTGTGCAAAAAAAACATGACATCATGTCATGATGCCTCAGAAAAACGATAGACACATGCCGACCACATCCTCTTTTCCCCCGAAAGAAAAAGACTCCTCATTCAGTTGTACATAACCGCTGTATTTATTATTTACTCTCAAAAGTTAACAAAGGTCATTGCAATAGTATTGTGTTAATAAGCAAAATACAAAAAATAAACTACACAAAAAGTAAATCCTAACTTTTTAAAAAAAAATCCACTACCGTACGCGCTAGACTTAAATAAATTCCCAAATGTTACACATTTGCTTAAAAACAACGAGGTTACAAAATGAAAACGAAGAACTTCATTAAATAATGATCGGAAGATTCTTTGTGGTAAGCTTCCTGCTGCTGGAGGAAATGAGTGTTGAGGAGGATGTGTGATGACTTCTCGCCGGTGACTTGTGGATGGAAGGTTGGTCCATAAGATTCATTTTGGAGGGCACTCGCGCCAGTCGCGGGTTTGGTAGACGCACGTTTTCCTTGGTCGCCTTGCGCTGGCTACCGCTTGCGGAGGAAATTGAGTTTGGCATTACCGACGAACGCGATGCTGGCTCGATGCACTTCTGAAAATGCTCGTAGTTGTCTGTGTCTGATAGATCTGAACTCTCGGTTATTCTGATTTTTGGAGTTGGTTTTGCTTGGCGCATCGACCGCCGTTTTTTACTTCCACTCTGTCTCGCTGATCGTCGGCGCAGTGTTGTGGCTATGAGACGATTCTTCTGCATCGGCGACTTGAACGGAGTTTTGAGTGTGTTTGTGGATTGAGCGAATATGCTCGGACTGTTTAGGACACTTATGAGGTTTCGCTTGGCTGTGGGAACGTGCTTATCTGTTGTGCCCAACTTGCGTTTATTTGAGTTCAAGGCCGATGAGACGTTCGTGGCCGACGGAGTTCGCTTCATTGTTGAGGCGGACATTTGACATGATCTTATGGACATCGGTGTGCGAGGGACAGACGGCGTTTGAGGATGTTTGCGTGCGGTGCTAAGTTTCTCCTTCTCCAGCTTCTTCTTCTCCCAGTCTCGAGAAATCAACTGAAGGATGTCTTCTCCGTAGATGAGAAACTTTTTGTGCTCTTTCTCCTCGTACTCGTTGACCAACTCAGTGAGGAGAGCCTCAATCTTAGGTAGTTTGTTTGCGATGGTTTTTCGTTCCTTCTCCTCCTTCAACAGCTGCCCGCCCCTATTGTTGTAGCGTCCGGGTTCGGATGCCTTTTGTTCCAATGCAGTCATGCGTTCCCAAAGGACGCGCCTATCCTCAAACAGTTCGAATATTTTCTCATTATTGTTGTAGAACGTTTTCAAGTCTTCCAATTCCATCTCGTGGAGGATGAGCAGATCATCGGTAAAGCAATCGCTATAGAAATTCGAAAAACGGCTCCTCTGCACTTCGGACTTCATGCATTTATCCCACCACTCGAGAATTTCCTTGCGGATCTGCTCAACAAACAGTTTGATGTTTTGCTTCTTCATGGTCTCGCAACGATTCACCTCCTGGTGCAGTATATCGTAGGTAGTCTGCGTATAATCCGTGTATCGACTAAACTTGTTCCTCGTGGCCGGACTCGTGTTAAGACGATCCCAGAGAGTGCCCAATTTCCTCTTCATGCTGTGAATGCTGTCCTCCAACTCGATAACCTGGCGCTTGTATCGATCGTGCATTTCGTTCAGATCTTCAAATGTCTCCTTACTCAACTTGATTTCACGGTGGTTGAGCAGACCATCCTCCTTTCCTGAAAACAATTGAATATCAAGAATTTGTATGAAGTGTTTAATTTCTCGACGCAGCGTGGAGACTTGGTGCAAACGGTTGACTTTCTCTGCTTTGAGAACATTCAAATGGCGTCGGAAATCTTGAAGTTCTTCCTCAGACGGTAGCGGATCGGCCACAAGCGATCGTGGCTCTTCACCCAGCTCAGTGCAGAGTGTATCTTGCTCTAACAAAAGTTCAAATATCTGCTCTCTTCGAAGTCGAAGGGTTTCCCGCAACTCCAATAGACTTTCATCGAGTTCTGACTGATATACCAGCAGGGGCACACCATCAGATGGTTTCTGTTTCACTTCGACCTTAAGTAATCTTTGAAGATTCTCAGATTCAGCTTTCAGATCGGCAATTTCCTTTTCGATTTGTTCGCGTTTCTCCATCGATTCAATGACCAAATCTTCGAAAAAATTCTTCGTATGCTCTGTAAGTTTAACTAGATTCTCCTTACAAGCATTTTGATCGAACATTTTCTTCCAAATATCCAACAATTCGTGCACATAACTCTGCGTCAAGGCTTGCATGTCCTTTTCGGCATCAACAAATAAATCAGACATTGTTACAATTGAACGCGCACTAACTGAAACTATTTACACAAACAATTTTTATTTTTTCTAAATTTCTTAAATAATATAAACTTTTCTTTTCAAAAACCGAAACGTTGCCGGGTGAAGCTGATGAGAAGTTCGTTATTATCCATTTGATTTTAAACTGTGTACAGTTTCTGGTTTGTGCAAGGGAATGTGTGCAGTAGAGCGGGACAAACGTTCAATGCTGAACAGAATGGTGAAATGAGTGCGTTCAAGGGTGGATATAGAAATGGATGTGTTCACAAGGAAAATTATGTTAATATTTTTAAAAATTTTAAATTGTTTTAATGAGACAAGAATATTTTGATACTTTTTAAGATTTCATTTGAAATGAAATGAGATCTAAGCAACATACGGAACATCGTATAAAAAAGGCTTAATTAGGGCATATTCATCGTTTTTTGGAGAATATGAGAGAGTTTTGATCGAATCACATAGTAAAATGTAAGCTAATTGGCTTGGGAGTACGGCGTCTGTACTCTAGTATTCCATTTCTGGTAGAAATGCGGGTCTTTTTGCTACATGTCACCTATCGATCTGTTGATAAGGTCTTAATGCAGATGACGCATGACCTAGACGGTCATAAAACACAAAATGTGAATTAATGACCTGTCAATTTCCTTCGTGTTTTAATAGAATAAAATTCTGTCAAAAATTTAAAAAGTCCAAGATCGATTTCTTACAAGGTAAAGTGGAAAGTGGCTTTCGGAACATACTTCAAATTGTATACCTAACCTTCAAATTATGGGTAATCGCTCAGAAAATTAGTTACGTCTTCCATTCACCACTTAACCCATAGAAAGACATTTCTCATAGAATTTCATAGAATGAGGAATACATAATCCCCGATCCCACCATGATCATTGTCAGAGGGACAGGCATCTTACCCTCCTTCATGTAATTGAAAATCATACGTTTCGAGGGGTAGTCGGTCAAAGAATTTATATCAAAGACTGGGGGACAACTTTGATAAGACATCCATTATCAAAAAAAACTTCCAGAATTGCATTTATTTTCCCATCCCAGGTCTTCTTTGAAATGATTGATTGAGTGAGGATGCAGGACAAAGCCTCACCAAAATTGGTCAAGTCATTCTTTGAAAAGGCTAAACTGAAATTATTTTCACAACTGAAATATGATAACGAAGACAGGCCTTCATTTATCACAATATCTCCAATGTTCTGTAAGAAGGCCACGTTTCTTAATACCCCTAGCTAGTACATCCCATGACACATCGAATTCTGAATTGAGGAATTATATATTAGTAATTATTGACATATTAGAATTTGTTTAGTTTGTTAATTTTGTTTACAATTCAAATGCAGTAGATAGGTAACTTCTGTTGTTTCTGGTTAGAGAAAGACCATCCGATTGATTTGAATCTTTTTCTCTCTTCAACGCGGTATCATCTGTTATTTTCGCACTTCTTCGCTCTCTTCCAAATACCCACAAAGTGCATTGCATTCATCCGTTCACCGTGCACGCTATTCTTAACCCGGGGCCAAATAAAGCCTTATATACTCAAATCCAACACAGGCGCACACCACACAGTCTCTATCAAATAACGGAGAGGAGAGACAAATAAAGGCAGTTATATAATTGCCAGTGGCAGGCCACGGCAGTCATCGGCGAACAAAGCGAGACGACCTGACCAGACCACAGCCCCATCGGCAGCCATCGTCAACCCGCAGCAGACCTGTATGTGTGGTTCCAAATTCCACTTTTCATTCTCAACTCAATCATTGCCGCAGTGACACATCCTAAGCCGACTCTCTGTGTTGTTGCCTTCAGTTTCTGCAGAATTGTGTGTGCAAAGCAAAGTGGAAAACAAAAAAATAATCAAACACAAATAAATAACAAATTAGACGAAACGAGAAGCAAAGAAAAGAGCCAGCCAGCGAATCATTTGATTTCCTCTGGAAGTTTACAATTTGTTTTGATTTTTGTATCTTGTGTTAGATTTTTGAATTTTGTTTTGGTTTCGATTTCAATTTCAACCGTGCAAAGTGTTAAGAGAAAAAAATATTCAAACAAAAAAATCAAATTGCAAAGTGCTGTGCCGTCGTTCCCGTGGGTGGTGTGTGAAGTGAGACAAATCAGAACCCCCGAAAAAATCAGGAGTTTCCATCTTTTTTTTTTTTGCTGAATTTTCTTAGTTCGACGTCGCCAATTGGGAAAAGGATCCCTTAAATTTGAAAAGATCACAAAGCGTCTCCCGTGCGAAGAGCAAGGAGTAATACTGCTTTATTTATTTTTTATTTTTCATTTTTGTGGGAAGCAAGAGAAGCACAGTCAGCGTAGAGATTAAGTTCCTGTTTTTCATTTTGTGTGTGTGTTTCTTTTAAATCAAATATGGCGGATGTTGAATCGTCTAGCTCGGCTGTACAACAGCCCCCGACTTCAACCAGCCATTTGAATTCGATTCCATTGATTGCTGCTGAACTGATGGTGGACAACAATAGTGCCCAGGTGAACATTCAGCAGCAACAGCAATTGCAACCGCAATCGTCGTCGGGGGGCGGTGGTTCGTCCACCGCATCGTCGTCAACCTCGTCGGTAGCTAATTCATCGTCAGCATCGGGTGCTGGGACGACAAGGACATCGTCAGTTGTTGTTGGTGGAGATTCCAATGAGCCGGACGCAAAGAAGCCCAAATTGGACTTGGTCACAGCTGGCGCTGGTACCTCGGCTACCACCCAGCATGAGAAGCTCGAGTATCGTTTGGGTGGGATACTATGTTGCGCTGTCTGTTTGGATCTGCCCAAGACGGCCATGTACCAGGTGAGTAGTGCGTGAGAGAGTGTTCCGACTGGGTGTGGGTGGGTGTTTGCGATTTGGTTGTGTATGAGTGTTGTGCGAGAGACTGTGTATTGGCGAATTTTGCTTAAGGATGTGTGGACAGATGACTGAAGGCGACAGTGTATGTGTGCAGAGAGCATGATTTTGTCGATATCGTCTAGCACATTGCATAAACAAGAACGTCCTTGAGTTGGTCGACTGTGTGCCTTGTGTGCGAATATTTTCAAAACTAGGTAATCAATTGTGATGTGAATAAATTAATATTCAATCAGGATGGAATTGAATTTCGAACGTGGCACTATGTGCTGGGTTATGGTGAATGGAGGATGGTGGCTGGTGGCTGGATGCCCATTGTAGTGAGAAGGGCTGTTTCATGTATTCACTCGCCAGCGGGTATTTACTGTAAAGTGCATATCACCGAAAGAGACAAATCTAGCAGTGTGTAGCAGTGGCACATAGCATAACAGGAAATACTGCGCTGCTGCTAGTTCTTGTTTTTCTATTCTACTCTTCTATCCCCTTCTTTCGTGTGGGGCGGGGGAGTGGGGGGGCTTCGTTCTGAGGTCGCTCGTTTAAGGCAGGAATATATGTACGTGCGACGTAAAAATGAAAGACGAGAATCGGTGCAACGACGCAACAGTAGTGTGGCGCAGTACAAAAACAAAATCATGAAAAGAAAAAAAAAACAAAAATAAGAGGAAACATGTGTAAATGTAAATTGTAAATAGGTGCAGAGTGAGGGGAGGCAGATAGGCAGGCTAGGCAGTAAATACTAGAAATGGTCCTAGGATTAAAACGTAGATAAACCCGTACTGGAGCTATCGATTAGAGAACGAGGAGATAGGAAAATGTTTTCGCGTCATAACAGAAAATGGTCACAATTTTGTACATGAGACAAAGCGAATCAGTAGCTTGTGTAGACGGCGGAAATATGCCATTTTTTGCTTTCATTGTTTCTTTGACTTGGCAAACTATTTGGGGTTGCAATGCATTTACTTCAAACAAAAATAAATAGACGCAGTGATGCCAAACTACTGTAGCCCAATGCCATTGTGAATTAATTCTCCATAACAAAGTTATTGCGCACATGGATGTGCTCAGAACATTGACCTTTTTACTTTGAAACTGGTTTATCCCTATCATCCTATCGAACATTTAGATTTGGTGTATAGATCCGCGGGTATTATGACGGTCCAATTGCTCTGGCGAGCATTGTGTTGAAAGAAATAGGGTCGCATGTACTGACCGAGTTTAAGTGCATTTTCGGGGGTTGAAATTGTTCGTCCTTAAGTTTTTGACTTTACATTTATAATGTGAACTTCTGGGATTTCACAAGCTGCTGGTAATCTTACAACATGTAGCCCTCTCTCTACTAGCTAACACAGTGCACATTATCTTGCAATCATTGATTATTGCACAACGAACTCTGTTAAAATCTAATCCAATCAAACTTCAGCAAGTTATTCCTCACCATACATAGCCAGCCTAACAATACGAACACAAACCTGTTTCCATGTGTTGAGAGATCCATTCACGTTTTCAAAAGCCACCCGATAACCAAATGCACCTCAACCCCTGATTGTGTGTTGTGTTCATTTTACCCGATAAAAGTTTGCAATGTCATGGAACTTGTCACGTCACATAGATCTGTTTTCGTGCCATACTCTTCTGCCGTGCTCACCCTCAGGCGATGGATGACTTTAAACGCAAATTGTATTTTGCTTTTTGCTATGGATACGAACGAACGACCCCATCGGTGATGTGTGTACATGAAGTGATTTAGTTGAGTTCTGCGCAGTTTTATAGCATTCTTTATTTTACATAACTTGTTTATTTACTTAAGTGTCCTCTATGTGCCTGAAAGTGGACAGTGCACACATGCACATATACGGTCATTTGCAGAAATCCAATTTAAAGTGCAAATAAGACTTTTAGCAAGTGTGCCCTGGTTGAATTTTAATTTGTAAATAATTGTTGTATCTCGCGAGACAATTTAATTGGAAGTCTTGGATTTGATAATAAACAAGAACCGGAATAATATCTACAATCTATCTGCGAAAGGAAAAGATTTCTGTAATATTTACATAGGTAAAACCGGCAACGTAGCGACACGATTTTTGACATGAACTCTAAACATGCACACATACTCCCTATTACCCATATGTATACATATATAAAATTAGAGGACACAAGGTATACATCAAACATCACTCACTCTGTCAGTCGCATGCACACGATACCCGGGCGTCGGATTGGAAATTGGAATAGAGTGCGATAGAAAGAAAGGGTCAGCTGTTTTTGACAGTAAACGTTGTACATAACAACAAAACAAAGAAAACACTGCTGGGTGCAAATTTGTTGGAGTGTGTTCGTTCGTCAGCTGTGTGAGAGGAGGCACATAAATATCGTTGTTGACTTTGTGCTCATGGCTGGTGTGGCAGGCAATTGTGATTTGTTGTTATTGCTCTCTCATATCACTGCTGTTGCGATCTCACTCTCGCGTATTTTAATAATAAACTTCTTTGTTTAGGTTTTTTTGTTGTTGTTTATTGAAGAAATGTTTTATTTTTCCGTTCTACACACAGACAGCATGTGAGTGGTAATAGAATTCTAAGCTTCACATATGTTTTTTGTTTGGATTTGTAAAAAAAAAACGAAAAACTGCCTTTTATTCTTCTGATTACAAATCAATAGGGGTGAAGTAAATAGAGAAATACGTGTGATAATATATGTAGGTACATATGTGCTGTAAATATTAATTTCAGCATTAAGTATATACGTAGATGTCATGAATTAAGAGCGGTGAATGTAATAGAAGGACAGTGTGTTGCAGTTGATAATTTCCAGTCAAATGCGCAGATTGGATGACTTGACTTGAAGAAAATAAAAAAAATTCTTTGGTGCAATTACCCATCATAAAATTCGGTCAAATTTAGAGATTGTAGATTAATTGCATTTTCGTAACAACGAACAAATTTCGAGTGGCTCTACTACGCAGTTGATTGGTAGTAGTTTCACCTGACTCTAGATATCATTGTCTACTTCTAGTGTCAGTCTGAAAATATCGATGGTCTCGTGAAAAACTATACTAATAGAATATTATCTTTTTTTCAGCAGATGGCTCAGAGTTTTTTGAGTACTATTTTGTTCATACAAAATCGATTTCTCAGCAGTGTTATTTTAGCTATATTTTTTAGGATTTGCCGCATCGACGGACACCGTAACACTGTGCTAGATTGGCTTAGTATAGTCTCCATGGGACCATCGATACTTTTAATCCATGCTTAAATATTAGAATTGAAAACAACGGTCGTGTTGCACAATCAATTAGGGTCACACATTTTAAAACAAATCCTTTAACTAAGATAATAAGCTTAGATTAGCTCTAAAATTTATTGTCGTGTAGCATATAAATGGGTACTCAACCACTTCTTATATAAGACCTCAGAATAGACAATGAAATTTCGGTCTAAATGGAAACAAATCTACGTATTTATAATGCATTGTTATTGATAGCGTTTCGACAACTTGTATGACCGTCCCAAACTTCGGATGTCATAACTTTGACAGCTGACCTTTCAGACTCTGGTCACCGACTGCTGACAGCTGAGGGTTTTTTTTTATGCAGGTGTGAATCTGGTAACGGATCCGTTTTTCATTCATTGCCGCATACGTACGGCAGTAACCCTTCTCTGACAGTTCCATTGAGTGCTCGAAATAGTGGTGTGAACAGCTGTAGCACCTACTTCGAAAGAAACCATACCCAACTTATCTTTACGGTCTTTCAGCACTCTTATTTTATGGACGTCCATTATGTTTGTCTACAAAAGTAAATTTTGGGTTACCAAAATTGACAGGATCATCCCTGTTTATACTGCCCTTTGATACCCGTCAGAAATGTGCAGAGTCGTGCTCTCTTGTGCTTATTAAGCCAACGTTTGCTTTCAGCAGCAGGGAACATATGTAATTTCACAAAAACACTCTAAATGTCCTGATTTGATCCTAATTGTGACACATATCTTCTATCCATCTGCCCACTTATCCGGAAATAGCAGTAGTAGTATGGAGGCACCCGAATTCACAGTTTTTTTTTGTGAAATCATGTAAGTGATCTTCTCTAAGTGGCTGTCAACAAATTAACGTATGGGAGTTAGAAGATTGCCGCCTTCTCTACAGTACTTGATCGCTGCTACTATTTAGAAACCAGTCATGCCGTTTTGTCAGCTGAAATGTCATATTTCTGTCAGACCACAGTTTGATGAGTGACATGTGCATGAATGTTAGTGAATAAGATCTGAGGTACCTGCAGTGTTTTGCAAAAATTGTTTTCCCACGGGTGGCGCTAAAGAATGTTGCCATTTCCTGTGATCCTTTGCTGACCATTATGTTCAGTAGTAGGTACTTTACTTAGGATTACCAACAATGGCATTTATGTTGCTTTAGAGATGAACCTGGGAACATGTTCTTGGGTTAAACAGCCGCTTTTGTTGTATGCAAGTTTATGGTGCTTACATTTTTATGCCGACTCTTATCCGGATTTGATTTGTTAACAAATCGCATGGGACTAACGTCTATTAATTATTTCCTCGTTTAATCTCCACTTTTGGCTTAGACTTCAGTGCAGAAATATATTCGGTTTCTTTTAAAGCTTGATCTGAGTTCAGTTTGTAGTTTTAGTAAAACGAGAGTACTCTATCGCTTAAAACTCAATAAATCTGTTCTTTGTATTGCAATCATTTGCAATAAATTCCTATACTGCAGCCAAGGAGAGTCCTTAAGGGTCCTTAATTCAAAGACAAAAGGGATACACCAAAAGCATTTTAAAAGCAACATTAATTTAAAAGTTTAAACATTCATTCTGAAAGTGGCCATTAGAGGCTTATTTCTTTCGAAAGAAACGAGCATCGGTTATACTTTGATGTCAGCAAATCGAGACTGCTAAGGACTGTCAGTGCCAGGTCGAACTTTTCGTTAATCTTATCCAAATTTAGTCATATCTTTTGCCGTGAAATTAGGCTTTCTCAAATGGATTTTAAGTGCATTTCAGTGTATCTCCATTCCGGACTCAAAATTAAGTTGTCCTTATCAGGTAATTTTGTCGCACCCTTAAAGCTCATTATTTGAGTATCATGGGACTCTCAGAAATGTTTCTTTTTTTTACCGTCTGGGGAGTTCGTTTGTTTCCAGCAATGTCTTATAAAAAGAGCCAAGGTTCGCCGAGCATAAAGAGCAATTAAAAAGAGGAGTAGCTATTGAAAGTAAATCTCGACTATAAAATGCACACACACACAAGGTGGGAATTTCCCTTCCGCTGCAGGTTACTGTGTGTACACACTTCTCTACACATCCTTTTTCGCAGTTTCTCAGTTTATGGTCACAGTTTTATTTTCGTTCAAATGGAAGTGCTCGGTATTAATAAAGCCTACCCCATGCTTGTGGCTGTTATAATCCCCTCTGCACAGAACGACTTCCGAGAGTCTTAAATTGTAAATTTAGCCGGAATGCTCGGGAATCGTTCGGATGATTCATGGAAGAGATTAATGCATTTTTCTGTCTTCGTATTCGTATTGCCATTTAAGAAGGGATGCGCACGTGTGTTCTACCCACTTCATTGAGACATTCGTGTTCGGTGTGTATTTTTATCCAAGTTCATCGATGTGCAGTAGATAGGGAAAGGAAAGGAAAAAGTGTGACTAATTAAAGATATGTACTCCTCCATACGCCATTAGCAGCTGTTCGTGTATTCTAATTTGGTATCAAATGTTAGATAACTCCTGATTTCGTTCACTTTAAATAAATATGATATTCTAGTACACAAGGCCACTACAACGTTCTCGTTAATGAGAGCAGATCCGTCGTGTGACAAACAAAAGCCCGCCCTTTGGATCATATTTCCGGAAAATCGTCCACTCTTGAGATAAATTTTTGTCACACCCTTGTCAAGACAGGAAGGAGGAAACATCTTCGTTTTCTAAACAAAGAAGCACTTCCACTTGAAAAGTGATCTTGCTCACTTAGTCGCTTGCAGGCTGTGTTCGGTTGGAGATTTTCTATTTTTGAGAAATCTAAAATTAAATCTCTTAGCTCGTGTTGCTCATATCAAATGCAAACAAACAGCGCAACTATCTAACAACAAACTGAAGTCTATTTAGATACCAAGTATTCCCCCAGACAGACATGTGAAGGCCGCTGTGTCACGCATACATACGAGTGTTTGTTTGTTTTTCTCTTTTGACAGAGAAAGATAAGTCCAATGGATATATGTTTCGCTTCAGACATTGTCTAGCCCAACAGAATGGACGGTCTCGATTTGAGCATCATGCCAAGTGGCCAAATAATAAAATTCCTTAATTATTGTTTTTCTCTGCTCGGCCTAGTGAACGTGCCCGGATGCTTACGTCTTGGTAAACAAACAGTTTACTTTAATCAATGAATGGATGAATGCCGCCGCTGTGACGGCAATTTAAATGTAATTTATTATTTGAAGATGGTCTCGTGAATGTCGAGAGGGGGCGATCGAGAAGGAGCGATCGTGTGGAATATCAGACAGCTGATGAAGCTCGATGTTTGACCTAAAATCACCTCATGTTACCAATAACCGCTTTAGAGGACGCTTATGTGCCTAGGTTTATGTACATAAACATTAATTGTATTTCTATTCTTGCGGGCAAATACCCCGGCGGAAACATAGAATCCCAAAGGAAACCAGTTAAATAAACGCCTTTGTACGTGTGTGAGAATAATCTGCGTCCGATGCGGGCACATGATCATTCGTGCGCTTGTTTAAAAACTTGTTTTGATGTTCTTTCAAATGGGAGGGGGAGATATGATTCCGTGAACAGGGTCTTGGGCTTGGGCCTGCAGATTGCTTTTCAAAAGATGAATTCACGCATGTGTGTTATGTACTATTTCCTTTCATCTATTAAGCACCACTGCTGATGAATGAGTTCCTGTAAGTGATTCTGTTGATGATTCACTTATTTAGACACTGCTTACTTGCAGTTGTATGGGTTGGTGAGACTTGCCTCTGTAAAGACATCAAATGGTACCGTTAATTTGATATATCCTTTTTTATGGACTTTTGTTGCCGCAAACCTTGATCACTTGTGACTATATAATAATGAATGTTGCCCCAAGTTAGAACTCTTGAAGTTGAGAAGGACTAGAAGTCTGTCCCCATGATCTTGCTTAAATAATCTACTCGACAAGGTTTCCCTTCAAGGCTTTTATCAACAGGACCTCCAAAAAGCTTCTCACAAGTAATTTAGCTAGTCGAGGCTCAGGTCCACACGGTCTGTAGCATCAAACAAAAAATAAGTTATTTAACTCAGCTCGGGATCGTGGTTGAATCTTCTCTTCCAGACGAAATCAAAGCACGTAGATTCATTCTCTCAAAACAACGAACCTTATTTTCGCCTTATTCATTCGCTTTCAATAACGTCCATGTCTCTGAGCTGCAGGACAGGGATTATAGGAGTATTATACAAAGCCAGTCAGCTAGACCCATTTAAGCGGCCTCCTTTTCAATGCCAGCAAAGAATATCCCTTCCTTTTGTTATAAGACTTGAATTGTATCTACTGAAGACCTCCCGAAGAGATTCTTATTCTTCTTTGATTGGCGCTACAGTCCGGGGTGGACCTGGGCCTCAACCAACATGCCTCTCCAGCCAGAAAGATCTTTCGCCAGGTACCTCCAGCTACGCACACCAAGGTAGACGAAGTCCTTGACTACCTCAAAGTTTCTGCTGCCCAATATGACGCTCTGTCCAAAACGTCGATGTTGTGCGTCCTTCCGTGATGACAGCATGTACTTTGTTTTGCCCTGGTTTACCGCTAGACCCATTTTAGCAGCTTCCGCTTCAATGCCAGCAAACGCCTCATTGACGGCTCGCTGTGTTTGTCCAATCACGTCAATGTCGTTCGCGTAAGCAAGCAGTTGAAGGGACTTGAGTCTCTTGAGTCTCTTGAGTCTTTTCCAGGATCTGCCGAAGTGTAAATATTTGGTCTATTGTGGACTTTCCTGGCCTGAAACCGCACTGATAAGGACCTATCAGGTTGTTGACAAAGGGTTTTAGGCGTCCACACAAAACGGCAGAGTATCTTGTAAGCGATGTTAAGGAGGCTGATCCCTCGATAGTTGGCGCAGTCAAAGGGGTCTCCTTTCTTGTGGACCGGACAAACGGCGCTGAGATTCCACTCATCGGGCATGCTTTCCTCCGACCATACCTTACAGATGAGCTGGTGCATACGCCCAAGCAGGTCATCTCCAGCTGCTTTAAATAGTTCCGCGGACAATCCGTCCGCTCCAGCAGCTTTGTTCGACTTCAGTCTAGATCTCACTATCTTGACTTCGTCTAAGTCGGGTGGACGGAATTCGTGTTCATCATCGTCCAAATTGAGTGAAACATTCTGCCTCACAGCGGAATTTGTGTCGTCATCGCCGTTTAACAGTCTACAGAAATGATTTTTCTAAATTCTCAGCATCGAGGAGATCATCAACGATTCGAATGATGGCGTGTCCAGAGTCTATGTAAATAAAAATTTAGCCACAATCTATATGCATTAACAGCAAGTGAACAATGTCATCAAATGCATTTGATATAAATGTCTTAAGAAAAATGGAATTATGAGTGTATCATCATCATTATCATTTTCAGACCCGCATCATGCACTAAAGGGGTCGCTCGAGCAAAGCAGGCACTAGAAAACTTCAAGTCACTCGATTCTCCGCCATCGATTTTAACTCACCAGGATTTACCATATGCAGAGGCGCAACTAAGCGAATTTTTGGCAATGGTACAACCACCTTGTCCTGGGTTCCGCAAGAGGTCGTCTTCTCGATTGAGTCACATTTAAAACACACCTCGGGAGACATTCGTGCCACTCGTAAACACCACCGAAGCATAGCTTTTTCCGTTCGCAGAAGCAGCTGCTTTTTGTGCTGTTTCTCACCTTATCCTTATGAACTAACTCCCACAACATCACGAAGGAATATTATGGGAGCTTGTACTCGCGACCTTACTCACACAAATGTGACTACTAAAGATGAGAGTTGGAACAAATGTGGTACTGAGTTGAAAACCGCTAACTGGGCTATGACACCAAGCCCGGCCTTTCTGATTACAGATCTTCCAAGCTATTTCAATATTGGCCGAGTTTGGCTATTCCTACAGGAAAGCTGAGTGTTACTCCTCCACACTCGTGAAAAGTACCTCGAGATACTTGAACTTCTCCACCAGCTTCAATGAAACTCCACTTACATGTAGAGTGCACTGAAGAGGAGTTCTCGAAATTATCTGATTTGTCAACGTTAACCTTCATTCCAGCATTTGCGCATATCATCAACCTATCGAGTGCGTCACAAACCTATCGAGTGCGTGATGAAGTTCAGTCTGGGGGATTCTAAGGATAACCTAGATGACTTGGCAAAGTGCAAAGTGCAAAGTGCAAAAAGCAGATGACTAACTGTCCCAATACGTTTTGGTGAGCTTATAAGGTTTATTACAAATCGAAGGCAGTTGGAATTCATGTGGGTAAAGAAACAAAACTACCGCATTGAATGGTTCTACGGTCGTGGCAACATTTGAGTTACGAAACTTCGCAACTCGTGTTGTGTATTTAGTCAGGATTAGATACCAAATTAATATGACTCAATTGACACGATATGTCATAATTATTATGTGTCCAAAAGGGTGTAGCTGGTGTATCTGGGTTCAATTTCCAACACTGGCCACATTCATATCTCAAAGTGTATACCTATATAGAAACGGCAAGAGGCGAAACTCGGAATCAACCAAAAAGTATCTGCTTACTCTATAATTTTGTCTACGAAATGTATGTATGTACATGGCTTTGTTCTTCTTCACGTGCCAACATTTTTCTGATTATTGTGGCGCGTACATTTTTTCTAGGTCACATGCAAGACTGTTCTGCAAATGTCTGCAAATTCCATTGCATTGCGTGACTACCATCGAACGTGTTCTTTTTGTTTTTTTTTTTAAGTTCATGAGCCGACTGTGTTCACACATAATCAGTCGATTGTTTGTCCTAATCTGTCCTTTGTTAGGATTCCACATAGAAGAAATGGAAGGATCTTCGAGAATATACCTGCATCTTGCATATATTTCCTTCTATACCCCTACATTAAACGTTAACTGAATGACAGTCATTCTTTCTTTTTTAACGCAAAACACGATCTTCTCACAACGAACGTCATTACAAATAAATTATTCAGAAATCTTCACTGTGATTGATCTGATCAACAATGAAACGTGTGATCTGTTAAATAACATCCGTTTTTGTACGTCCAAACGTGTTCCATTAAATCTCCAAAGTGATCATGAATTTATATAATTGTAACGTGCACCTTGAAAAAGACCTGACACATCGTGTGGGGGCTGTTTACATTCATGTTGGAAATTGTGTAAAAAAAAAGTAATGTCATATTTCGAACTGAGCTATATTTACAATTTCCTGTCACATCCAACAAAAAATTACGTATTTTAATCTAGTCGCTTACGAAAAACAAATCCTGTGAACAACAATTAGAAAGCAAGCCAAGGTGTTACTCAACAAACGCCAGTCGTAGTCGAACTGATCAAATAAAACTTGAAAAAAAGTGAAACTCACAAGAAAGAGGTCAACGAACTGAATTTTGAATGTGTTTTGATTCGAATTTACTGCTGCGCACATGGCTTACATTTTCTAGTTGTTTATCTTCACTTTGTTTTCTGTGTTAAATTTTTGCACTCGTCATAGTTTCTCCACCCCATAAATAGCACACGCACATATGTAGCTTTAAGTATATGGAAATGGAATTTGAAAAGCCACTTCCCTATGTACAGCAAAAATACCATATCCAATTACAATGCCTTAAATATACACATTCCTTTAGTATATATAACCCGCAGTCCACACGTGCCATACACGCCCGTTCAATTTCGCATTTCTAATGATCTTCGAAATAAGGCCACTGCGATTGGAGTTGACTGACACTTGGAAATCGATAAACAAAAATATTATTCATTTAGGAGCAAATTTTGTGCTGTCTAGTGATTAGAATGTGATAACGATATTTCGCTCTTTTGAATAAAGTTAATTACTCCCTGTCTGTCGGGGTAATTATTCATTGCGTCGTTCATTTGATAGACCTCGCTGTCACTTCGGAAATGTAATTGCTTGGGAAACAACCCTGGACGCACTTGTTAATTTGCTTATGTTTAACATTCACCTGTCTGGTTATTTATTTTTTTTGTTTTGGATTTTATTTATAAAAAAACACCGGACTAGATTTGTCAATGGCAGCCATATATTGCATAAGAACAGCTTGAGTGACTCATCGAGATTTGATGATTTGTTGTGTGTAGTGTTCGCTGGGAGTAGTGGAATAAATTAGCAGTAAACAGACTGACCATAAAAACAAAACCTATTATTTCCAGTACTCGTTAGAATTCGTTTCACTTTAGTGGAATCCGAATTAAGAACACCGCACTGGGTAGTAAACAGACGATGTATTACCATAAATAACAAGCATGTGCGTTTGTCAGAAGGAGCTCTTTGAAAAAATAAAATGTAATTGTGGTTGTAAAATGTGTTTATGTGGCTTATTTTTCAAAAACAATTTCGAGGGGAATTTTAAGGATGGAATATAAGCCGTTTTGCTCTATTCAATGAATTTCTCTGAACATGTGTGGCAAGCGTTTCTTCAAGGTTGTGAAGTTTTTTTTATGTCTTCGAATCTTATGAAATGATAGGTGTGTCTGAGCCAATCCTGGGTGGAACATGTCGTTGATCATGTTGGAAGGGGGTACCACAAGAGTGATGCACCCTTTTTGGTTCAGTCTGTGTTCTCGTTTCCCTCATGGTTTTTATGTCACAGTGTTGGAATTATACCTAGAGTCATTAAAGGTGTTAGCTGTGTTTTAAGTATTCCTTGGCTAGAGTGGCCTGCAGATGATCCTTTGTCCAAGCGTCCCTTTTAGTGGATCATGCGCGTCACTGAAGATGAGATGAACTATCTTTCAATGTTAATACAGACGTGAGTGAGGAATGAACTTTTTCTTTCAAAGCCGCCAGCCTTCCCAAAGCCATTAATTAGCTGCACAGTGATGCGTTTGTCGGTCTGCGTGAATACAATTTAAATGACTTTGAACAGAGTTTTTTCGATCAGACATTTCTCGTTTTTTATGAAGGATCGTGTAACCTGCGACTTTTATTTAAGATTGCAAGGTTTATTCCGTCGTAGACCTTAAAAAAAGAGTCCGCCCATCATGTATTGTCACACTTATCTGGAAGTTTAACCCTGACAACTGGGTGGTTTTTCTCACACCTTGGCAGCGTGATAAGTAAGATAGGCTAGATACCTAGATAATGGCGATAAGCAAAAATATCGAAAGGGACAAGCTAAGCTGTCGGAACTAAATGTCAGGTGTTCGGGAAATTTTTTTATTTTAATTTACTGTACTAATAACTAAATATTCTGTACTTTGTCTTGATGCAACAAGTGCTATGCTTATATGCTTATATAGTATTACCTCGGTAAAAGCTACAGTCCGTAGAGTGACAACAACTAGCTTCTCAGCAACAACTCGTGTTGTGCTTGTAATTATTCTCTGACGAGTTAAAGGGATCTACAATTTTTTGCCGACTTCAAACGAGTCTCAAGTTTTGAGAAGGTTTTTCTCTTGAAAGGAAATACTCCTTGATACAGACCAGGGATTAAACCAAGACGTCGAGGTTTAAGTACGTTTAGATCGACGCACAATGCCACGTACTACCATCTGATTGAATGAATCTTTTTTTATTGTTGCTGTTAAATTGGTTTTTCTTCTCTTTCTCGTTTGAAAATGTTAGCTTAAAATTTTGTATTAAATTCAAAATTTTAAGGTGTAAATACAACACTTTCATTTCACATTTTTATTAGTTCTTAGAACACGCATAATAGAACATGTCCAAGGATTTTGAAAACAAGCCACGCTGTGAATCTGCTCAGTTAGTTCGGTTTAATGATAAACTCGTGCGATATATTTTGATAACCTATGCGTACATCTCTTAAATCTGTTTATATAATATGGGGAAGTTGAGAATGTACATATTTTAAAGTCACAGTCATCTAAATAATGAAGTGGAGTGGATGCTTCACTCATTTTACGTGGTCGTTCATCGTATATAAACTTTGGCAATGGCAAAACATTTTCAAATGTACTTCTTTTTGGCTTAAAAGAGCACTTAAAGCTTATAAAAACATATTGGATGCGCAGCAAAGAGTGATGAATAATTGAAAGAAAACACAGTCACAAGCACATCAGTCTCCAATGCACCTCCATTGACTCAGTTGTTTTTTTTTTTGCAAAACACTACTCCTAGTATTATGAAACGCTAAACAAAAGCCAATTGAATCGATAACATTTGCAGCTGTGTTTGCATTGCATTGCAAGCAATTTTAAATTACTGCTCACCGATGGAAAACAATTACTGCCAGTCATTGATGAGGTATTCGCCATAGTCACTGTGCACTTAGCGGCGAACAAAAGTTATTTGCAAAATGCTCACTAGTGATTTTCTACTTACGTTCCGTTTGTTTTTTTTTTCGCCGTGTCACAGCGCCATGTCAGCCCTGTGGAATTTCAATGAATTAAATGCAAATGCTGCACTTGGGTAAGGGGGAATTTATGGGCTTAGTTGGTTTTCATTGATGAAGTAAACAAAAAAGATGTAGAGTATTAATTTGGATTCTCCTATTCGAATTTGTATTCAAAATTACGATGGGAATATTTTTATTAGTTTTAAGAACACTCGTAAAAGAACAAGTCTAGAGATTTGACCGGCTTTGAATCTACACTGTTAGTTCTTTTAAAAGATAAACTCATTCGATAGTTGATAAATGATTGCGTTACCTACTTCACGACATAAGGCCCATTCAAATGAGCGGCGAACTGCGAACTTTTACAAACAACCCTTTTCCAGCAAATATAAACAAAAAGTTAAGCTTCTTGGTATGCAAGAGGATTGTAACTGAATTATGGAGTCTTTTCATAGACAAAAATCCCAATAAGAGTTAGTTTAAGTATCCTAATGATTTGAAAGTTTTTCTCTGCGAATCAATCATTCTCTGTGCGAACTGTCAGACTGAATTCGTGA
Source organism: Eristalis arbustorum (assembly GCA_916610145.1). Taxonomy (NCBI): domain Eukaryota; kingdom Metazoa; phylum Arthropoda; class Insecta; order Diptera; family Syrphidae; genus Eristalis; species Eristalis arbustorum. The sequence continues at coordinate 5,698,147 of OU744318.1, forward strand.
TACACAAACGCAATCCAAAGACGAAAACGCGATCCACAAACTTACGAACAGTGAAATGTCAGTTTGCACCCGTAGTTCTTTGCGAATGAAAAACCTCCATATGAACGAAACGTCAATGTTTGCGAAGTTCGCAATTCGCGGCGACCTCATATGAATGAGCCAATAGATTGGGAATAAGGGGGTGGTATAAAATGGGAGAAGATAGACCATATTTAGACGTCGTTTTTTTAAATGTCGTGGAATGTTTCAGTTAGTTGTTGAGTCTGTTTTTAGGGATCATTTAATAGGAAACCGAGCTGGAGTAGATCTAATAATCGAGAAATGTAGATCTTTGTCGTACTCTCCAAAGGTTTTCTATATTCATTGTTGCGTTTAAATAAAATCGCGTCTAGTATTCGAAACATAATTAATTCTGTGAGGGAGATTTTAAGAGTAGCCAGGACATATATCAGGGGTAGGACAAGGTTTATATTTGAGATTGGACAGACATTCATTACATTTAGGATTAGGAGAGAATATATTTGAAATTGGCTAGCTCAGCCTTTAACGAGGAATATAATTTGTATTAAAGGCTTGATTGATCGGTCTTAGTATGGAGCATACGGCGCGATAAAATGTATACAGGACTGAAAGCAGCATAAGGGGTTTTATTGTCAAGATGAAGCTTGAAACGAAATGAAGGAAAGTAGATTAAAGAGGGAATGTTGAATGAAGAGGGCCATGTAGCTACAAAAATGATATTCGATATAAATATGTTAGGTTAGGCTTAGTTAGGCTCTGTCAACATTTTAGATTTGACGCAGAGTTAGAAGGAAAGGGAGGTTATCATGGCAAACAATTCAATCTTCATTAAGTAGTGAATGAATTTAAAATAAATTGCTTCACTTGCTTCCAAAGCTAACTTAAACTCATGAACAAATAGTTTTGCAAATTAAAGAAAAAAGAAAATAAATCGCAAGCTTGTAGAAAAACAAGAAAGAAAATAAAAAAGTCAATATACAAAAGAACAACACAATTGAAATATATTTACTTTTAAAACAAATAAAATTAAGTATATTACTGTGAGCACAAGCCGAAAAAAGAAAGAAAAAATGCAATTAGTTGTTAGAATAGCATTACTCTAGCTTACGAATAAAAGTAACCACGAAATAAATGCAAATTATGTTTTCGTTTATTTTTTTTTTAAATAATCGATTGTTGTATCCAATTGACAAGAGAATAATGAACCAAAAGAAAAAAGAAAAAATGTTTGTGAATATTCAAAAAAGAAAGAAAAAAAAAGGAGAAAACACTCAAAAAACCCAACTTAGATTGAAATAGATAAGCAACTAAGCAAATGTAATTACATGCATATATCAATTCTATGTGTAAGTTCTGTTATGTACTTCAACTCATGAAAAAAAGCGCAACAATAAAGGATGAAAAGAAAAGAATAAAGAAATAAAAGATTATTAAAAAAGACTAAACTAAATGCCTTAAATGTTTTTGTTTTATTCGCAAACTTCTTCTCTCACCTCTTCCATTCTCGCTCTCTCTCTATCTCTCTGTCTGTCTTTCTCCTTATGTCGCTCATCATTTTCAGAGAAAACTCGTCCGTTATTCATTTTGGCAAATCAGAAATAAAATCGAAATCGCATTCACATTTCATTTGTTTTCTTTTTTCTAGGACATAAAAAAAATTATCAAAAATTTAGTAAAAGAAAGAAAGAATTTAATTGGTGGTAAAAATTAAGTCTACAAAACAAAATAAATATTTTAAAATATATATGAAAGAAAATAATTAATCAATTTGTTCTTTTTTGTATTTTTTTAAACAGATAATGTAGTGAGTTGAAAAACAAGAATCGTATATATGTTTCTTTGAACACTTTTTAACACATAACCATCTCTCTCCATATCTTTTTTTTCAAAATTTCGTCCATTTAATGATGTGCATTTTATTTATTTCTTCTTGTCGTTTTGTTCTCTTTTTTTTCCATTTTCCAGTGTCAAATGGGACATCTTATGTGCGCTGCCTGCTTCACACACTTGCTGGCCGATGGACGGTATGTTGGATTGGGTGGATTTTTATTCAAACACTTTACTCGTAGAATGACTAATACCTTTAAGTATATTATGTAATGTGTTTCATCTGTTCTCTGCTAAATACATTTGAAGTCATAATCAACTGATAAAAATCTATCTCTCTTCTCGTTGTTCGTTTGAATTTGTTTATTTATCTCGTTCTCTTCTAATGCAGTCTAAGAGATCAAATAGCCACATGCCCCAATTGTCGAGTGGAAATCTCCAAGAATACCGCATCCAGAAACTTAGCTGTGGAGAAGGCCGCTTCAGAGCTTCCAAGTGAATGTCAGGTAAGTCGTCTGCAGTGCAAACAATAGAGGCTACTTCACAATCCTTGTTTTGCAGTACTGCAACAAAGAGTTTCCATACAAGTCGTTGGAACGGCACGAGCAACATGAATGTCAAGAACGTCCCACAAATTGCAAGTACTCAAGAATCGGCTGCCAATGGCGTGGACCAAACCATGAGAGTAAGAAGAGCCCGGCTGCACGTGTGTTGCGTTGCAATTACATAGCCCCTTTTCAGCAACTGAACACGAACGCGTTTGTTTGCACCCACACAAGTCTGGCTATGAAGTGATGTCCGCCCTGGAAGCCTACGATGCTAAAATGAAGGATGAAAAGAAGATGTTCAACACACTGATTGATTTATTGAGCTATGAGAAAATTATATTCAACGGTGAGTGTGACCCCAATGAATATTCACTGATTCAATCAAATATTCGATATATTTGTTATTTGTTAGACCTACAAATGAAGCCATACCGAACAGATGAGTACGTTCACAAGTTATTCTATGAGACCGCTCGGTTTTCTGCTTTCAATCAACAATGGGTTGTTAAGTCTAGAATAAACAACAGCCAACGTGATCCCCATCAGTCAAATGAGAGGACAATTACTTACCAAGTAAGTGAATTCTATGTACAAACTACAAACGGTGTCGTAACTGTGGTCAATTTGTGGTTTAATTAATTGTGTGCGAACACTTAACTTGAGTCGGCGTGGCGAATGCACAGTTCATTTGTATTTCACTTTTTTCTCTTGCAGCTAATCCTGAAAACAAAAACAAGTACACCACTAAGCATTCATTTCTTTGCTTTGAAAGGACCCTTTTCTGACATGAAAGTTTCTACACAAATCTACAAACATGACTTCACAGACCAAGTAAGTGCATTTGAAAACTTAATGAAGTGAGCTTTTAATGGTTAAGTGGTAATTCGGATGACTTTAATCCAAGGAAGAAATGTTGTACAAGTGATTTAAATGGAATTAAGCGGTTGTGGGGGAAGCCTTACTTTTTAAGGGAGAATTAGAAAAAGTGTTTTCTTCAAGTTCAGGTTGAATGCCTGTGTATTTATTTTCCTTTGCGGATTCATTGCAAATTATTCTTTCAATTAGTTGGAATTAATCTGCGTTTCTGAATTCTCTGGCTTTTATTCCCTTCTACTGAATTAGACCAACTGACTTCATTAGATATTTCCTTGAACCACATGTGTTTGTTTTTACAGTTAATGTTTAGAGTCACCTATATCTAACTGAGTGAGTGATTTCGAAACCAGTTTGTCATGTTTCATAAACATTGTGAACAGGAAGTCGTTGAAGTTGTTCTACTTCATGTTGTTTATTGCAGTCTTGCTGTAGCTATTGTTTTGTTGTAAGTAGTCAACTATCTTTCATAAGCTGAAGTTTCTATTTGAACTCTTGGCAAGGTCTTTAGTTTTTGCGCAATGCCGATTCATTATTATCAATAAACACTAGGGTTGAAGCCATGCCTTTATATTCCTCCAACGACCAAGATCCTGTTCGGTAACAAGACATCGAAGGATATCTCGATCACTTAGCAGAGATAGTGAAAAACCTCTTTAGTTTCGTGCATAAATCTGGTTGGCTTTAGGACTACAGTAGGTTTCATGGTAAACACTACATAGAATGGGTACAATGGACCGTACCCGCTGGTTAATGTGAACCACGGTCAGAATACCTTAAAGGCACACAATTACCGACTTACCTAAACCTACCTACTAGCATCTACAAGCTAGCTAATTGCGTTTCTTCTCATGATGAATTTACGCGCAATACCAATCTCGTCATGAATTCTCACCATTTTACCCCCAAGCCAAACGAATCTTCGGCCAAAATTTGCGTGTGTTATTCCGCGTGCTTAACTTACTGAAGCAGTTCCTAATGTAGCAAGAGCCTTTTACGATCAAATAAGATGTACATAATTATTTAGAGTGGTAGCAGATAAAGTTAGTGTTGGCCAAATCACTAGTGCTCTCTAACCATTAGTTATACTGATTGTGTGTAATTTTAGAAAATTTTATTTGTTGTATTGAGATTTAGAAGGTTGGAGAGAAGTATTTTACCCACTTGATGTGAATGTAAAAACCCAATCCCCCACCCATCCTCATCGAGAAACAACGACCGTAGAGGGAAGATTATTAATGTGGGAATACAATGTACCATGTAATTCATCCCAACAACAAACCTTGTCCAGAGGCTTCGCAGACATTTGTCCGAACAGATAGCTTTGAGATATTAAACTGTTCTTTAGCCAAGGCAGTACCTCCTTGATCACGATAAACTGAGGGTTTTTGAAACAAAAGCCCAAATGAACACTGGAGAAGTTGGTTGTTTCAGACATCGTTGATACAAATTATTCCGTGATAGCAGTCAGTTTTTACTCATTTACTTCTCACATCTCACATCGATCATCGACGATGCTGCCTTCCATCGATGATGGTCGTGTGCACCTTGCTTCCAGTCATATAGACCAAGTTGTCTTGTGTCCCCGAGTTTTTAGTCTTTATACCAGAGTCTCGGTCTTTTCCCCTCGGATCAGAAGACTCGGATTCGAAGACCCTCTTTTTCTGGAGCGTTGTTATGCATGCGCTCGTTGTAGCCATGCTGAGTCTGTTTTTCGATAATGTAAATGTAATTTTTAAATACTGGGAACACTAGTTTTATACTCTAGTGTTTAGTATATGTTAGTGAAGACAGCGGTCAGGGATATTTTCTTATATGGATGCAATTGAACGGAATCATTGATTTCCTTTTACATTTAGCTTAAGACCTGCTTAAACAGTCAACGTACTTGGGCCGCATGTCATTTTCAAAGGATTAGGAAGGAGCTTTAAGTTTTGCGCTGAAGTTTGAATAGCCTTTTGTAGACTTTTTAGGTTAGGTCAGTTTATTGGACTGTCAGCGAAATTGTTAGCAGAGCTAGACTATTGTTGGTCCATTGTGATACCTAGTGGCGTTAATTTGATCCCAACGGCAAATGGTGACTGGACCAGATAAAAGCTTATAAACTTTTGCTTCCACTGGGATTCGAACTGGAGACCTCATTAACCAAGGGCAGGCAACCAACCAACAACACCATTTAGCCGTTTATAAGCATTGTTAGTTTGTAGTGGTGGCCCGTGGCGTTGTGGGTATGTGCGTCGACCCCAACCTCGACGTTATAGGTTTGATTCCAGCTCTGTGCGACGAAAACAATTTTCACGACCCCACCTCTTTCGAGTCACTGATAATGCTCAAAGAATATTTTTCTGTCTAGAAAAAGCTTCTCAAACAAAGCCGTTCGGATTCGGCGTAAAACTGTAGGTCCCTTCCACTCGTGAGAGAACAATAGCACGCACAACACGAGTGGTTGCTGAGAAGCTAGGCCCTGGCCCCCTACGGGCTGTAGCGCCACCCATATTATTTTTATATTATTATAAGCATTATTAGTTTAAATTTGAATGACTGAGCGAAAATCAGCCCGTGGGAGGCAGAAAGTCGGTGTAACTCACCGCTGGCTAAGCGATTGAAAAGCATTGTTCCCTTTTCAAAATCTTCGGCCTTCGAGGGATAGCTGGGTTGTCGTAAGGGTTTTATTAGCTTTAGAGAGTAGGTGTGGATTCCCTGGACCCACCACTATAGTTAAGGGTCAAGATCAATCCAATAAAACAATTAATATTCAAATCTCTAACCGTCATCTTTTTTCAGAATACCGAAAGCGATTACTACACCCTGCCCTTGCCGGACAGCTCAGAATGTAACCGTTTGCTCTCAAACAAGGCCATCAACTTCAGGTTGGTGTTCATGTCACTTAAATAAAACCGAAGAAATAATAACATTAATTTAATTTTCTCTTTCTCATCCCGCCAGATTATTGATGTTCTTGCTAAACAAGTAAATAACTTTCAACTCTAAGGATATCAAACTTCATTACAAAACAAAAAACAAAACAACAAAAATGTCCAATCCCTTTGTATATCCACTACATTCAGAGATAGAACCGAAAATATTTAATTTTATTTTTATTATGTTCTCGAAAGCAAACCTATTTCTTTCCCCATCAGCGGGAAGCTCCAAATTCGGAAAATAAAACAAAACCCCTTATGTAGTTTCACACACGTTACTAAGAACTCTTATGTTTTCTTTTTCAAAATTCGTTAAATCGTTAAATTTTTTTGTTCAATTGAGAAACTCTGTGCAGGGTTATGAAATGAAAGAGAACTTGTTTGATTTAAGAAAAGACACAACGGCTCAGTTCAAAATCTATTATTTAAGTATCGAATTCAGTCGTTCACAAGATAAAGCAATACACTTGAATGAGCGTTTCGAATTCGTACGTTTAATTTGCCATTTCTGTTTTGTTTTTGATCTAACAATGATTACAACTAAGTTCATAGGCCCTAAGGAAGATAAGGAAACAAGAGAAAACAAACAAATTAACATGTGTAACGAATAAATGTAACTTTAAATAAAGCAAAATGAACACACATTTTGACGAAGGAATTAGCTGTAACAGATTAGAGAACAGTTCACAGAAACAGAAACAAATAAACATTAGATTTTAATTGATCTCACTCATAAAATAGATTTAATTACACTCCATCTTAAGTTTGAAACCTGATGACTCAAGTGCACTGCAGCCGCGCGTGCTTCCGTGTGTGCCGGCCTTCAGTGTGGTTTGCTTTTTAATTCCAATTCCAGAGCAGCAATCAGTAGACGATCCTTGCTTAGTAGAATCCCTCTGTATTACCACCACAATGTTTACGTATATGTATAGTGAAGAAAATTAACTAATAGACTATGACTATCAAATCCTAGGTTTCCTTCCACCCTTCTTATTTTGTTTTCTTGTTTTCATTGGATATATGATTAGAGATATGATAAAAAAGTAAAGTTTTTAACATTTTAAGGATAAGTTAAGGAGAATTTATATAGGAAAATTTATTATAATAACAGCTACATTATGTGTATGTAATTCTCTAATATTCACTGTGAAAATGAAAAATGGATAAATATTAAAGAAAATTAACTATTAATAAATCTCATTAATAAAAATTATAAACATGAAAATCCACGGTGTTTTATTTGTACGTCGCTTTAAGTGATCAAAGATAACAGTCGAGATGAGGAAATATGACCCATAGACATTGTGAGCCTGATCGAAAGCTGTGTCTGATCGTTAACCTTCACTAGCTGACATCTAGTCTATACCAAGTTGACTTACGTCCAAGATCACTTGGTCTTTATATCGCAGATTTATTCTAGCCCTCATCTGGATCGAAGAAACTCCAATTCGCGTAGATTTTCCTAGCTACGGAATAGGTATGATGGAGTCAGTCTAGTCGGTGGGCAATGTTCACGTCATGGAGTATGTCCACATCCTTTAACATCACATAGAGTTTACAGGTCTTCCCTACATTTACTTTTCGCATGGACAAGACAAAATGTCCTATGCAGCATAACACTAGTGCTTTTCTGCAGGTGATTTAGAACGAACATTTCCCAAATATGAGGTATCGTCGTTGAGTGCGTAAAATAAATTTTCTGACTACAACAAACTAGTCTAAGTTGAGATTTTGAGGAGAATTGGTGTCTTATGGAGTCCAAAATAAAGGGATAAGGAATCCCTCCCTGGGGTGGTGACGGGCTCATAAATAAAAGCTGTGTCCCCAGCAAATAATTGTAAATATATCATTTAAGGTTTTTTCGGATCATGGTCAGATCTGATAGACCAGAACAATGATGATTGAAAAGGGATTAGTGGTGGTCATAGTTTAGCCATTATTTATTTAAATCCACATACATAATATTCAGCGGAGAAGCTATAGGCTATGTTAAGTTCCTGAACAGCTTCTTGTCCAGGAGTTCGTCGGTTTCTGCACTGTTGTCCTTGTAACAGTAACAGTGTATAACATCCGACTGGTCTCAAAAGTTGTTACAAAGTTTCATCGTTTTATTTAGTCCTATAATTCTATTCCTCTTGGTTTTTTTTTTATATAATTTGCGCGTGCTCAAGGGGTTATTAATACCCTTAATTGTTCGGGGTCAAGACACAGCACGAGCCGAAGGTATAGAGGGAGAGAGAGAGGGGGTGCCTGTGCACATAGGTCTTAAACATCTGCGGATTGTAATCTATGGGAAATATTGAGCTGGGAAGAGCATTCCATATTCGTGTGGTGCTGCTAAAAAGAGTCTCTAGATTTCACTGCGCGTCCGAAAGCAGGCTTAAGGGTAAACTGATGTGCATTCCTGGCGAGACGTGTATTGCGGGTGAATTCAAGGAGAGAAGGAATGCAGTTGGCTAGCTGACTTGAGCATCGTTTGTTAAAATAACGATAAAACACGGACAAAGAAGACACGGTACGTCGATGTTCAAGCGAGTCCGCGATATCGTTATCTCCTATAAGTTTTATCCCTCACTTTTGGATTCCATCTAGTAGGTGCAGGGTGGTCTTGGGGGTGGGTCTGCCAGAGGTGGGTGAATGAATATAATCGTCTGGGTTCGATAGGTTTCTGTCCCTTTCGTGGGAACATCACCTGCTACGACATTGCCGGCTCTGTACCTATGTCCTTAGACAGGTGCTGAGTACATTGAGATCTTCGTCTCTGTTGCCGAGATTATCGAATGACACACTAGGAGTAGATAATTTACGGTAAAATGCTGACATAACCATAATCTGCTACCTTCCGAAAATGCTGCTAAAAGACCTTGAGAAATATTGGATGGACTCTACGAAACTGGCATGACTTGTTTATCTTACTTACTTATTACAGCCAACTTCTACTTAGACTTCAATGACCCTCGAAGCTATCAGGTTCCCTACGAAAAATTAGTACCACAAAGCAGCCCTTAAGCATTATCTCAGTCGATTTACATCTGCCTGGAGGCATATTTGCGAAGTGACGACAGATGCTTTTTTCGCATCGCATTTAATAGTGCCTACACATTGTGTAGCTAACCTAAAAATGAAGTTTGTCCTAATAGACATTGTGCGCGATTTTTCTACAGCGCAGTGGCTTATTTTCTAATAGAAGGAAAAATCGTCCAATTGATTTCAGCTCTTAACTCTAAGAGAAATACGTGGAAAGTACCTTACACCGCTTCTTTCGTTACTCGCTTAGAATTCTAGAGACTTCGAATTGCACATAACAGCATTATAAATCAACAAGCTATTAAAATGACCAAATTTGTTCCACTCCCATCTTGTTAAAGTTATCTTTAATTTTTCAGCCTGAACTTATTTATAATCACCTCGCACCTTAAGTTTCATTGGCTCTACAAAGATTTTGTGGGCGTCATGATTCAAGTGGATTTAGTCTTAACTAGACTTAGTAATAATTAGAATGCAATACTGAACAGAATCGAATACTTTGAAACGCTTTCCTTTTCCTGACGTCTGCATAAACAGCAAAACTGCATATTTTTGAGCACCGCGAACCACATGTCTATTATGCCGCCTTTGGTAATCTTGCTCTGGAATTTCCGCCGCATACATTTCTAAACAGAGTAATGAGGGTTATGGACTACAATTGTGCAAAGTGGTTAGAGGTTTGAGTATTCTCTCTGTGCCAGTTTATTAAGTACGAAAGATGATTCTTCATGTTCTTCTATGTTTGGTACTACAGTCCGGGGTGGACTTAGGCCTCAACCAACCTTCAGTTGCGGAAAGCGAACACAAGTGAAGAACAACCACAATAAACTTGGTGCGCGCCACATCGATCAAGGGCGTCTTCCGTTGCGTTGTTTCAATGGCTTTGTTTGGAAGACTCGAAGATGTGGCGTCCATAAGCTCTTCATGGCTTAGTCTTCATAGCGTTGGCTCCAAAGACGCTTAACTAAGTGTATGCCACTGTACAACGGTTCGTGGTTCAATCGTCTTCTTCAAGCTATCTTTGCCTTTTGTGGGTAAGAGGCTCACAAGTCCCAGTACGTCTTCTAGAATTTCGTTAGATTCTGCAAAGACTGCAGATACCTTGGGTGACTTCGTAAAATTATCTGTTTTAGTTGTGTTCGTAAATTCAAAACCAAATGGAACTAACGCAGCCCGTCTGCCATTTGTTCTCTTTGTACGAGTCAACAATACGCAGCAAAAAAAAAAGTAGGCGTCGGACAGATTGCACAAGACTCAGCCAAAATATATGTAACAGTTCCCTGCAGCTGGCAGAAAGTAGGTTTGATTGGAATGAAAAACTGTTTTTTCCGATTTGCAGACAAAAAGCAGGCTTCGATCCAACATTCGCAGATGACTGCTAAACTGACCCCTCGTTCTTACACCGCTCGATTTCTAAGGTGCTCTCTGAGTCTGCACTCCAATGTTAGGGTGCCTGCTGAGACACGGAGATTGTTTTTGGTCATTTGGATATATGCCTCAAAACTATATCGACACTATATTGACCTAAGAGTTAGTTGGCATGAGGAGTGTTTCTCTTCGGTTTCCTCGTTCTAGTTCCCTGAATTCTTTTCTGAGGACATGATCTCCTACAACATAGAATGGTTCTGAACCTGAGAAGGGTTCCGATGCTCCTTTCCTAGCTAGGGTTCGGCATAAAGAAGTAGCATTTCTCATAGGCACATGACGTTGGATTTAGCTGTCGAAGGCTGCCTCAGTCCATGCATGAATACAATTGTTCCCAATGAACAATGCCACATACGAGGAAAATAATTGGCAGCTGATTAAGCCCTCAGTTCCTTTGCTTAAGCATAGTTAGATGTATAATACCATCAACGCCATGGAGAGTCGAACCTTCAACTGCTCCGGAGATTCAAGCTAGAGTACCCCAGGATCTGCGAATTATAAAACAAACTTCCCCGGCATACGAGCACACTACCAAAGTACTTGTCGCAAGCCTAAACAAGAGAGAAAAGAAAGAAAGAAAGAAAAAAAAAGGAACCAACACAGATTCTTAGAAACATCTGCTCCATTATAACCTAAAAAAAGAAAACAAAAAGAGAGAAAAAAAAAACAAGTTTTTAGTTTAAAACGATGCACTTTTGCATCATTTATTTTATTTTCAGGACAAAGAAAAAATGCAAGTGTATATCTATTTTGTATTATATTGTATCTTACGGTAAAACATCTGCTCTGCGGACTGACTACGGCGAGTTAGAAATGTCCATGTTGTCAGACTTCTCTACGCTGGCCGACTTCCTTGCCTTGTCAGTGCTAGAGCGTTGTCCAATTTTCTCCTCTGCGTCGTAGTCTCTTTGGACCACGGTATCCTCGACGATTTTCTTTAGCTTGCGAGACTCGGGCGTGCGTGACCTTCGCTTTGTGGTGGTGGACTTACTGACCGACACCTCCTTAGTTCGACTTACGTGGGTGCGGGATTCGGAACGGCGTTTGCTGCGTGATCGACTGGTTCTAGTCCTCTTCTCGTCACGGGTGCGGTGCGAACGTTTACGATCACGAGAACGTGACCGCTTCGACACGTTGCGAGATCTTGATCGCCGTGATCGGGATGTACGAGAAGCGCTGCGACGACGGGATCGTGAACGCTTGCGACGATCGCGCGATCTCGAGCGTTTCGAACGCGAGCGAGAGCGGCTCTTGCGACGAGACCGCGATCGCTTGCGTGAACGAGACCTTTTGCGCGAGTGAGAACGCCTCGAGCGTGAGCGTGATCGTTTCGACTTGCTTCGCGATCGTTTCGATCTCGTTCTGGAGCGTGATCTACGCCTTGACCGAGACCGGTGTGAACGGGAGCGAGATGCTCGCCGGTCTCGGGAACGAGAACGCGATCTCGAACGCCGACGCTTATCCTTGGCCAACATCCCGATAACAGGATCAATTGCAGCCGAAATCATGTTCTGGGCTTCCTTCACAATGGTCATTGCCTCCTCTATTTCGGCCTGTGCCGCTTCATTGCTCTTGGCTTCTGGTTTCGAAATGGAATCGGTTGCGTGGTACACATTCAAGTAGCCGCCTTTGAATTCCAAACCTTGCATGCGCAGAGCGTGGATGATGCTTTGCTGCTCGCAGAATTCGATCATGCAAAACGTTTTGGATTCCTTCTCAGCCCAGCGGGCATACTTAACCTCCCCTGCTCGCGAGAAACACTCCATCAGGTCGTCCAGCCGCCATTCATTCTTCACATCGCACACAATGATTGTGCGGCGGATCTCCTCGATTTTCCTCGAGTCATAGAACGACGGCAGAGCAGGATACTCTGGCAAATTGTTCTCCGTCAACTTGGGGTCGTAAGTCCTGATAACCTGCAAATGAATTTCCTTAACTTTCGTGTTCCTTCTTCGGCTGAATCTCCTGCTTACCTGCTGTGGCGACTGTCCTTCGATGCGATTAACCACCTCGGGCGGAAGCTTCGAGTCCGGCTTTTGCAGGCCGGGGACGATTGTTCCGTTCTTCGACATCTCCAAAGCACGATACTCCTCCGGAATTGACAGCACCGGAATGACAATCAATGCCCGATCAATAAACACCGTGTTGGTCAGATGCTGTGCCACAGGAACACACGTATTCTCCAAATACTTCACGTAGCAAATGCGCGATTGCACTGGGCAGGACACATCACGCACGGTTGGATAGAGACGGATCTCTTCGATTTTCCCGATGTTTCCAAACAGTGTCTGCATCTGGTCCTTGGTGGCTTGCGGTGCAATGTTGGTGACTTGAATCACTTTTGCACCAGATGCAGCTCCTCCTCCCGCCATCGTGGAGTAGGGTTTGGTAAATAAACTTTCTATTGTCAATTGAAGCGTTTTGTTGGCTTTTAATTGCGGAAAATCTGCTTGAAATAGCAGCTCCGGCGACGATGAACTTAAACGATTGATACAGTGTTGCGAAAAAACGCCATTTATAATCGAAAAATGATGGCTGTACACTGAACTGTGAAAACTCAACGAAACAGTGAAACTCAACGATTGATAAGGTAGAGTGTAGACTTCGGAACGTGCACTCAGTGTGAACGGGGTGGAAATGGAATGCAAACGTTTTAAACGCTTTTATACGTTTTTATTGAATTAATCTCGTGATAATAGGTACGTTGGTTAAACGTTTCGTTTAAAATGAGTCATTGGTGAATCATTTGAATATGAGAAATGAAAATGGAAATTTGTGTAGCTTTACGTTTCGTGGACAATTGCTACGAGGTCACGGAAGTGAATGACATAAGTGGATGATCTGTGAGAGCAGGACCATTGTAATCGATTGCTGAATTTTTATCTGAGCACATTTTATCGCTGACGAGAAAGAAAGGAACAAATGGAAGTGTAAAGTAAAATAGGACGTCTTTAACGGACATATTGGGTATACATAATTCATCCTGACCCATTTTATATATTTTGTCAAGCCTTATTTGGCTAATCTGATTATAAGCTCCTCCGCCGCCATCAGTAAAGAGAGATGAGTCCTGATATAGACCCACCCACTCTCCCCCTCTCTCGTTATCAGTCGCCAATGGCGTGCCACGGGGGGTGGGTATCCCATCTTCACTCGAAGGTGCTCGGCTCCCGGATTTAACCACGTTGACCGCTCCGGCCCGAAGAATCTTCGAATCCGAACCTGTGCGGTAACGCAACGGAAGACGCCCGCGTTTATGGTGACGCACAAAAATGGAGAAGGACCTCAATCAACTTTGGGAAACTGGAGACAGCTAGCCGGAGATCGTACTAATTGGAGAGGCTTGTTGGTTGAGGCCCAGGTCCACTCCGGACTGTAGCGCCACAGAAAGAAGACGGAAAATAAGACCTGCTTTGATATAGGCTACTAGACGAAAAGATTTGGTGGTTAAAGTCACCAGGTACTCAGTTTGGATCTATGTGGAATTTTAAAGCTAGACTAGACTAGCGTTCCACAGAAAGGAGCCAAGCTTAAGTGGAGACTGGCCCAAATTTCACAACCAGATAAAAGCACATTAACTTTTGCGTTCACTGAGAATCGAATCAGGGCCCCTATAACCAAGAGCAGGCCACTGCCAACTGCGAGTCAGAGAAATTATGACGAGCTTAAGTTGTAGCTTACATGATTAGTTGGCGATAATGAGTTGCAGCAATTGGATGTTCTGTCGGCTGTTTTAGATTGAAGGCTTTCTAAACTGACAGAAATGGGAATTTTATTGCATTGTCTTGTCTGCTTGACGCTCAGAAAAGGGAACCTATTTAAATGGTTGTTAATTATAAAGTGATTAAATTGTATGAAGTTATGTCAATTGCATCACAAGTTGGGGAACAGGGTCCACTTTTGGAACCCCAAGGACAGAGCTGAGTAATCTGTGTACTCCATGTTAATAAGATGGAAATGGAAATGCCCTACGAACAAAAAAACAAGGATCCTACTCCCTAGCTGTTAGTTGACCAAAACATATATTTTTGGCAATCAGAATCTGACCCCAACAAAAAGATATATCCTGCACTGCGATGCACTTTCTCGTAAGAATTTATGTAAGATTGTTCTGGAATCGTGCTCTTTAGAACCTATCCTGCATTATGGATCTGAGCAAGCCTGTAAAAGAAGAAAGAATGGGGATATGCAAAAATCCGTCGATTGCATCGATTCGTCCACATTGAGAGCTAGGAAACAGTGTCCCATCTAAGACAGTCTTAAAATTCGAGGCTCCTGGTTTGATAAGCAGATGTACACCGAATCTGTAGCACAAATAAAGTGTTCGCAAACGCAACATAACTTGGCATTGAGCAGATATCAATGAACAATACATTGATTTAATCATTTCCTTGGCAACAATGCCATCGACAAATTTGCGAGTAAGAAATTCGTATATTCTGCAGAAAACATAGAAAAAGGTTGCGAAGTTAGCAATTTGGAAGACGTATACAAACTTCGCTGCATTCGATTTCAAATCTAGAACTTTTCGATTCATCCTCATGCTGTATTCTCTTGTCTTTTTATACATGAGCACGAGTTCAGTCTCATGAAACTTATTTTTGAATTGATTTTTGAGTGCAAGCGGCTTAAAACATATATTTGTGACAAAGTGCGTTTTAAAATATTTCTAATGCAAAAATCATACCTCAACAACCTCACTGCCATCCCTGTCAATAGAATGACCTTCAACAGTACTGCCAGTCAGCGTGACAAAATGAAAATAATCAAAATAATCCTCAGTGAACTAACCGCGTATCGCTGAGTTGTCATCCAACTGTCATCAGCTGAACCGAAAAACAACATCATGGCATCTCACTTCAACCATTGCAACTACCAGCAAAAACCCCCCAACTGCATATAGTTTCTCCTTTTTTCCGATTGGAGAAAAAAAATCACCCTCTCCCTTCCACAGCGCAAAACAGAAAAAGAAAACGAAAAAAACACACACAAGAAAGATTATTTTTGAAGTGAATTCATGCCTTCACATTTATTCATTCGCTAGTTTGCTTTTCATTCGTTCGGTAGTTCATCGACATAACGTGCCCACTGAAATAACCAGCCTGAACATCAATTAAATGAAAAAACTAAATATCACGCGAAATCTCAATTTAGAATTAATTTTTATTTGTCATTTTGTTTGAGTTCGATATTCCTTTCTTTTGGTTCCCCCTTTCGTTTCTTCAATCGTTTTTTGAAAGTTATAACGAAACAGTGACTCTTTGTGAAAGTATCTAACTTAATTTGGCGAACAATCAAGTTAATTTTCTTGTTAAAACGCAACTGATCCCCCGAGTTGAGACGAACGAGCATTTATTGATTTTGTTCAAAGCAGTGACAAATTAAAACAGAAAAACATTGTATTTGTGGAAATCTTGAAGCTTGAGCAGCCGCACAATTGTAACCATACGGTGAGTTTCTTGTTTTCTTGTAATCTGTTCCTTGCATAATCGCTTTTCTAAATTCGACCGGAATGTCCTAGACATGGTGCGAGCTTTTGTTTTCGATCAAACCCCAATCGATTCGATGTGACTTGTGTGGCTATCGATTTGAGAGGGAAGTGCGAACCTTTAAAACGAATTCCGGACGTTGTCGACTTGGGTGGACGTTTTTGTTTCCTGGTTTTTCTATGCACTTGCTCCACTGTGTGTGGTTTAAATTGAAAAAAATTCCATGGGAAAAAATAACTTTCTCTGTGAAAAGAAAATGAAAAGAACTCCATGGAGGTGTCTGGCGATTGCTGTGAGTCACATGCACGACAACGACTGCGATGTAGGAAGTCGCACTGACAAGACGGGCGGGTGATATCAAATAAACAATCAGCTCAGCCGAGTGCTGCGTGGTCTGTTCATGTAGTTTACATTGGTTTTGTTTATATAATGAATGGTGGCCACGTCATCAGGTGATGTGAGGGTTTGCAAAGAGCATGTCTGGTGTGTTTGCCAAAAAAGATGGCATCTGACATGACCCGGAATGGAATGGGCATTGTTGTTTTGTTTTCATTCAGGTGCACACGGACTGGGTTAGGGTTGTTTTGTGTTATGCCATGATCACGTTTGACGGTTGCTGTTGTAGGCTTACCGAGACCTTAGAAATAAAAAACCCCTGCGCCTGGTTTCATGTGAGAAACGTAATCACCCGACTGTCGTTCGCGGGCACAAATGCAAGCCATTACGTCATTGTCATGTGCACATTTGTTCAGGTGTGCACAGAGGCACAGTTTGAAGTTTTCAATTCGCCTTGACAACGTTGGTCACAGCAGACGCCCTGGTTGTCGATCGAATTAAAGTGGAGCAGTGTATGGCATGTGTTTTTTTGATACAGCCACATCTACCTTGACGGTACGAAGGAAATGGTGTAATCAGGTGCGAATAACGTAAGGAGAAGAACGCCGAACGCTGCCTGGCAACAAGCGATGGGGCATGCTTTTCAAATCGCTGCTTCATCAGTCAAACTTGAATAAATTTCTCGGCTCGCATTTAAAATTCGCAACGGAGCAGCGTCCGAAAAACCCAAGTTCAAGGTTGAGTCACTTTGCGATTTCCTTCATTCCTCCATCTCCGACTCTCAGGCCAGCACTATCCATTTAGAGATGAAAGGCAGCGCAACTGGATACTCACTTACTGTATTTATAAGTATTCCTTCAGCGTCCCAGTCAGAAAGCGCAAAAAAAGTGAAATAAAAATGCCCAGCAGCTGCGGCCATCTCTCACTCCGATCAGGTGACTTCTTATTGGCCTCATGGTCGCGTCGACAGAGACTACACATTTCAGTGGAATTCAATCATGCGATCGATGGGATTCCTTTTTGCAGACATAAGCTGCAGT
The DNA here is from genome assembly GCA_916610145.1 of Eristalis arbustorum. NCBI lineage: Eukaryota > Metazoa > Arthropoda > Insecta > Diptera > Syrphidae > Eristalis > Eristalis arbustorum. The sequence continues at coordinate 5,715,654 of OU744318.1, forward strand.
CTGGTTATTCTGAACCAGTTTTGTTTTCCTCTTCCTCTTTCCATATGCCTGCTCTTGAACTAAGGCAAAAATCTGCTCACTGCTGAACTGATGTCCCCACGTCACTTGGTAACACGATGGCAATCTACGTCATGAGCAATGAAACTCAATTGATTCGCATACGAAATGAGATAATTAGTAATTTGTGTCTTCGTTGGGTCGCCGAGAGGAGGATCCATTAAATTGCGAATAAAAATACCTCTTACATCATCTGTCCCGTCTGATGTGTGTGTTGGCAGTTCACAAAGAAAAACTGGCTGGCATTTTACTGACCGACTGCGGTGCAAATCATTGTTACATACACGAAGTACCTACCTACATATTGTATGCGTTTGCAAATTTCATTCACTTCCCACAGCGAAAAAAGGTGAACGTTGAGACTTGAAAATCCAGATGAAACTTGGTCGCACACCACCTTGATGGGGATAATAAATTCGAATGGCGGGCATAACGGTGGTGGCGCGTTTTTGTCGCAAACTTGAACTTGACACGTGACAATACGATTTTCTACAGAAAATCAGCTGCTCACGCTGGGGTTGCACGAGTGGGGTTTATTTGTTTTTATGTTCAACTTGGATTAATTTGTATTCATTAGTTGACAAGCTTACATATTGTGTGGACTGTGGGTGTTTCGGTACTAGTTCGAACGGTTTGAATATGTATTGACTAGAACAAAGGTGGTTCAGGCTGAATGAGCTTCTTTGCAATTTATGCTAATTTACGTTCTCATCTTATGGATGACAAACTGCTGGTAATTTCTGCTTTTCGTTTTGATCGCTGTAAATGGCTTTTAATTACTGCATCTTTAGAGGTTAGTTGAGGTTATACTCCTGGTGTTCCCCTGTAAATCCGAACTGTTTCTAAACTACAATCAATTGGAATAGATAAACAACCGTCAGAACACAAATTCTAGCGACGTGCTTGGGTACTTATTCAAGCTCTTTGCAAGCGACTGTAACCTCACTTTACTGCTTTCTTCAGTATTGCTAAGCTCGTCGTTAGAAATTAATTTGATCGTGTGTCTGAATAGATGTGATGATATCATTCGTTTCGATGTTCACGATGGTGCGACGTTTTTGGCCACTTACTACGTCGCGAAAAAACTGCCCAATTTAGTGACGAATTAAAATTCCTGATTTTCGGCTACCGTAAATTGGTAGGCAAGAGAAGCGATGTTCTAATAAGACGCGAATGAAGTATTGGAGGTTTGTAAATGAATCCTGGAGAACAGTGGACTCGCACTATTTCAGGAAATCGAAGTGTACCCCGATGTTCTTCCAAAATAATGGACAAATGCGACATTTCACTTAGTAGTAGTAGTCTGCTGACAAGAGAAAAAAATACACATCAGCAGGTGGGAATCCTGCGTGTCACTGAGCTGTTCTGCCTGCCAAGAACACTGAGTGCCCACATTTAATAATTATAATAATAATATGTGTGTCATTATAGTCAGGTGTAGACCTGTGTCTAGATTCTACAGCAGTTACCACTCTAGCTGTGCGTGTCGATGTTCAATTACAAGTAGAGGACGCTTACAAGTATGACGACTCCGTAGCGCCAAGCTTTTCCTAAACATGTCTACCCCGGGACAGTGTCTGGCGGTGGCGGTATTAATTATGAAAGTTGTTCGTGTCGGAAATTGTACCCAGACGACACTCAGCGTGGGTATCAAAGGTCCTACCCACCACACAATGCCGGCAACGTTTTTGAAGAGAAAGATAGCATACACAACGAAGGAATAAGCAATCGCACTGATACGTACAAAGTTAGTCTAGGAGTATAGACCGTATGTAAGTTCAATCACTATATCTACTTCAAAATTGCATTGTTCATGGCGATTAAGTGTGGATCTTCGAGAAGTTATTCGTATTTGAACACAAGCCTTGTGGGAGCAATATTAAATCGGATGACATAAAAATTTCATCCTCAAAACCACGATTATGTCATCAACTATTCGTTTTATGGTCAACTATTCGTTTCAATGAACGAACTCTCAACGATATTTAATACAATCTCAATGTTTTCTCTGTTAAATGTTTCTTTGTAGTTGCATCATCACACAGGAATAGAGTGAGCGCCAATTGGTATTATTTCATAGCCACAGGTTCAATCAATTCTTCTCTGATCCTTCTCTCTTTTTTTGACTACACGATATAGAAAAACGTCAGTCAACTTAATTAGCTGAGGGTGTACATAAAACTGTACTGATATACCGAGACCATAATAGATCCTATCAGTTTCGTTTAGCTTCGTTCAATTTGCGGATCAAATCATTTGTATCAGTCGAAATGGGGTAGTAATATCGTAAGCTCCAGAACAAAGTCTTAGGACCAGCTACTCTCTACTCGGTCAGGCGATTTGTTGTTTTTTGGCAAAGTGAGGCGGCTATTTGTGGAAGTAATTCAGTTCTTATAAGGATTTTGTTTATATGGTATTAAGTGTGTTCCTGAACACACAAAAAAACGGTATAAAACAACGAAAATCTAAGAAAGTCTGATCCCGTATAACAAGAATATGGATTGTTTGTTGATTCCATATTTGTTGTCAAATAATCGAGATATTTCGGTATCGAAATTTACGGTTGCTGACTTTTGACAGCTCGTAAAGTTGTTAAAACGTTTAGCAACGCAAAGAACGAACGCCAAAAAAACGAAAGCAGTCTCTGTCTACGTGGTGATAGAATTTCCCCACAAACAAATGTTAGATGTTTCTGGGTACTTTTCGTTCGGTTATGACAGAAGCTCAAGCTTACTTTAGTGACTCGTTTAACAACTACACCCGGAGTGATTTGGCAACACTAAGATGTGTTGCTCAAACAAGACGACGTCATTATTTGTCGATCATGCAGATCGAACAGTACTTTCTTGCAAACGAGAAATGCAAAATATAAATTGAGTTAATTTTCTCTTTTTTATATAACAATCGCTGTCGTTAAACTCATGATATTTTATTAACGATGTGTGTTCATTATCCGTCAAAGTCCCTTCGGATACAACTACTTTTTACTAAAACGTATGCAAAACAATTCCCCACCACAGTAAGATATTATTTAAATACAGCCAAAGACTTATCTTCGATGTGTTTGTTAGACGCTCACGTTCTTCGCTCAAGCGATGTATTACACTTCAGTCACGTGTAGCCATGACCTTAAGACAGCGATTGCATTGATTGTATCAGAATCTGATGAAACTAATTGAAAATTTCCTGACAATGTCACGTTGTCTTCCACAGCCAACATTTAGATGTCTTACCTAACCATATCTGAACCTTCACCTCTCCACTTAAAATGTATTAAAAGAAATTATTACCACTCACAATTAAGTCTAGCGACTCGAAGAAGATTTCTTTTTTCTCAACCAGATTATCTTGGTCTACACGTGCCGATTTTTTTTCTGCAAGATTCTGGAGATTGCGTTCATTTCATATGACAAGTAGATCTACTTAGAACTAAAGACGACTTAATGTGAACTCATCCACTGATTCTGCTTAATCCAAGGTTGCATTTTCTCATTTGTTTATTTAGGGGGATATGATCCGCATCTTTATTTTTTTTTTTTGAAGTCCTCTGAGGATAATCGTGTAATAGCAGCTCTTCAAGCCACTGGTGTCGGTGTGGGAGAGCAACTAATTTCATTTCCGATTCCAGAGTTGGTGGTAGGTTGTCTTTGTTGCTGCCCACGTTGACAGGATAGACGCATAGTTTGTCATACTACCCACAAGATTAGAGAAGAAAAGAAAACACGTCTGACGCCTAATACAATCCTGCAAATGGCACCTGACTCATCGACAAGCCGGCTGCATAATGATCTTTCACACACCATCAGCATTTTGGGAAAGTATCCAATCACCATGACTCACTAAACGGTGTCAAGATTGAAGCCTCATTATCGATTGAATTGTGGAATAAGTTCAGTTCAAGGCGCTTGCGCCCATTGTCTCTCTCATAAAGCGGCTAAAGGTCGCAAAATTTGAATGCCCCTTCAGCTTTCTCTCTCAAGCATAATAAATTATCATAAAATGACAAATCTCTGTAATCTCAGTGTTACGTCAATGAACCCTCAGCAGCGCTGGCGTGTGTTGTTGCTCTCGGAAAATCAGTGCCAAAGCAAACGCCGAGAAGTTCAAAGAAACGAAGAAGTAATTAAATTCGTGATCCTTAGCACGTAGGAAACACGATTAAGTGCTTACTGCCGGTATGTTGTTGCTCGTCTTCATAATATTCTTTTCGCGCTAAAATTCCCAAATTTGTGTGATGCCCCCTTTTTTCAGTTCAAATTTCACTCATTCGTTAGCGCTCGCCAAAGCGAAGAAGAATCGCAAAGTCGAACTGCTGAAGTAGTGCGTGTAAGGCGTGAAACCGTGAAGCCCAGCACACAAAGTTCGTTTACCCAATCGAAAGATGTTCAATTTTGATGCCACGGCGTCTTTGCAGAGACATTCTAACGATGAGCGATGGGCGAACAGTTTTCATGAATTAAAAATGAATCTACGCACGCAGGTGTATCTCTACTACGCATGTTTGCGTAGCGAAATAGCCGCCAACCAACCACTCGCACATGTGTCGCGTCCGTTGTCTGGCCGCATTCCTCGATCGAAAACAACAGGTATCGCGACGGCCACCAAATGCCGCGCACAAGTACTCTGGCGCTCGCCAACGCCGAAGCTCACATTATCTGAACACAGTTCCACTTCGGTGTGGGCTGATAAAGCAGGCCACTGTTTCGACAGGAAATGGGCCTAACTTTTATTTCTTCTCGCTCGCGTGTAAAGTGTTGTGTGTAACCGAGAAACGACGTTCCATGGAACAGAAACATCCGATACAGTCCAAAGTTCGCCTCGGTCTGCTGTGAAGACATCGGCTCCACGTCACCGGTCTCCTCTGCATGGTCTCTATGGCGCTGCACGCGAAATTTGCTTTGCGATTGCGAATTGTGTTCACCGCTGAGTCACAGCTGGAAATTCGCGCTAGGCGATGACACGTTTAATGTATTATTTCATTGCATAGTCATGCGCTCGAGTGAGTTTTGCAAAAAAAAAGAAGTAGCAGAAATTCAGTAAAAGCCAACATGTGGCCCAGCCGTGTGAATCACCGGCATTTGATCAGCCTCTGCGGCGAGTGTTGGTGGCCGAATTAATGTTTGCGAAGAGGAGTAATCGGATAAGGATGACTAGCGCCTTTTTTGAGGTCGAGTTTTTTCGGTGCTTTTGATGTGTTTGTACTCAGATTTCGCATATTTGGTTTGAAGTGCTTGTGCTGCGATTGTTTGTATTTTTTCCGATGAAAAAAACAAGCTCTGAATACGATCGTATTTTGTGTGTGAACTGGAAAAGAAAATATCCCCACTGACGTCGCTGGGGATCACCCCGAACCACAGGAACAGGGTTATCGGCATTTCAGTCTTGGCTCTTGAGTAAACACACGATTGGACTTATCAGCGTGGCAGCGTTGTGTGTAAGCACACAGATTTCTCGTCTTACTCGTGGTATTATGTGGTACGCTGTATGCCCCTCAATCAACTTGTTTCGGGCGCAAGCTTTTCCATTGAAATCGTTTTTTTTGGAGTAGTGGCGTGCGTTTTATGGGAGGCTTACATAACACTTCGTAAAAATTCCATTGTGATTTAATACATCGTTTAGATAAAGAATTGTGACCGTATTCGTTTCTTTGAAACCTTTGTTGGACCATAAATTGTCTCACAACCTTGCTAATTGACCGTTAACCATGCATCAAATTGATAACGGTTTTCTAAGGAACCTTGAACTCTTGCCATGTGAAAGAAGATCCATTCTATGCACAACGTTTCGATGATTTCTTGCCAACGTAGCGTGCAAGTCGAAAATGCTGGTGCACTTGTTGCAGCAGTCAATGACCGAAATTATCAGAGAGGAATTGAGGCGAAACCGAGTGGAAAAAAGAACCGTGATACCGAAAGCATGATGTCATCGCTTGCAGATGTGGCTGTTATGTAAAAAAGAGAGTTTACCGCCCCCATTAGTCGTTATTTCGACAGCGAGATGTGTACACTCGTAAAGATCGTTCGTTCGATCGATGGTTTTTTTTGTGGAATTTAGTGCTGGAAATGAATGAACGTATTACGGTCAAATTGGATGTAATTGCGTCAGTTGCTGTTCGGGAGATAATGGGAAGCATAAATCATTTTAATCTCCTCGTGCTGGTCTGGTAAATGCGCAATCATAGTTGGTGAAAAATAGCCAAAAGCATTCACAACCTTCGAAGCGTGTGTCCACAATTTCATCTGGGAACTTACTCAAATCCCGACAGCAATTGTCATTCCTGTACGAAGACCGGAAAATTGAACGAAACTCAACGAAATTGAGCGAAGTGATTGCTATGGTCGCATTGCTTCGTTTCCGTGTATTCGATTGATTGATTAAGTCGAATTAAACTCACTTTACTCTATTATGCCTCAGTTTTGGTTGCTGAATATTGAGGGAAAGCGTAGACATTAGACATTTCACGGGCATTACTTACTGTTATAATTCGCGGTTATATAACTTCCTGGGGTTGTCGACAGCTGATGTACTCCGTTGGGCTATTAGTCGACATTGCTTCCTGGTACTTGATCATTTTACTCTATTTCTTGGCATCTGTTCAGTGTTTTAGGTTTTGATGATCACCGATTGGACGCAGATTTCGTCATATAGAGGATAAATTTCACTTGAACGTGGCACGTGTTCAGATCTGGTTAGAGAGACGCTCCGCCCCACCATGCTAGTGGCAAGAGAGGAGAGTGTCCCAACTTCAATGGAGAATGTCGATAAGCCGTGGTTTAGGTCCTTGAAGAGTAGGGAGTAATCAGATCAGTAAACGTGGCAAGGAATACGATTCGGCCCAGAATCGTTGAAAGGTTCGAAGTTTCTTATTGTCTACTTGGAAGTAGAACGCGTTACATTAAGAGCCTAAATCCGGTGCGTGCGTTGCGGATATAATCCACAAAAAACGTATTTGCCGGATTGGAAAGAGGTGCCCAATAAAATGCGTGCGTAGCTTCCGAAACAACGCATACAATCCCACACTGCATATGGGAGTAAAATGATGCGAGAACTAATTGTCAAATGTAACAAATATTAAAAATTCGTCAACTTTATCCATTGTGAAGCATTCCACATATAGCCCACACTCGTTGTCTTGCTCCTTATTATTAGGTCTTATGAATTGTCAATCTTTTGACAAGACGCAATGCACGGACTGGATTCTATCGGATTGGGCCTTAAGAGGACTGTAACAGAGTTGGATGCAGTTGCCTCAAGAAGTGACTAGAACATTCTTCTAGATGCCCCCGTCTATCCCAATGTTCGTTTCGGTTGCTTCTGCTACTACCTTTATGTATATATACGTCTTGTATATTGGAAAGCAATCGTCATCGAGGTTAGAAAAGGTCTATCGGTGATGTTAATCAAAAAAGCCATTTGTGAATAAACCCCTTGCACCGCAATCTCGCAAGCATTCCCGTCCCATCCAAAGTATTTCTTTCCGCACAGATGCCCATCACTTTCAGTTCAAACCAGTCCAATAAATATCCTGAGAGGCATTTCATAACGCATAAAATATTATGTACACGATCACTTTGAAGTCTATGGCAAACCTGTGCTAAAATTGAAATTCAAAGTTTTGCCGAAAATAAATTCAAATTTATTCTTCTTCCGCTTGGTGGTCATCTTCGCAGAAAATGCGTTCGCCTCATTCAAGTGTTTCCTAGATTTACGATCTAAAAATACCTGCTGATCGTGTTGGCCATGTCTCTGTTGTGTCTCCGGGGAGGGAAGTTCGAATAGCCTCGCAATAAATTTGTCTGTTTGCTATTTCTAGTATTTTCTCACGTTATTTAAGTTAGTTTGACGCTTGAACGAGCGGTGGTTTTTTTTCGGACTCTTACGTAGAGATGAATGAATTTTTGGAATAGTTTCCGCGGAGAGAACTTGAATTTGTAGGTTGACTTTGGAATCGGTAATGTGTTGCTGCGCATCATCAATGTGTCGTTTAATGTTGTGGCGACAAGTTTATGGAAAATGGTTGAAATTTTGAATTCAAATTCGGGTAACTTCACGCATGCTGACTGCTGAGTGTGAAGGTTTGTGTGTTGTTTTGGAAAAGAGTTCATCTGCACTGAGCTTGATTCGAAGTTTGTTTTTAGTTTTAAGAGATCTTAGATTGATTGGATTTGGTTTAACCGACTTACATAGAAAACGCAAACAAATTATGATTTGAAGTATTTTATTTTTTACGTCTTGGTGCCTTATCCAGCGGTTGTTTTGTAATTTTGTTCCTGTTACAGAAGGTGTACAATAAGAGGTTTTATTTCTTGTTAGTGCGGCACTAAAGTCTGGAATGCTGCTGGTGGTCCTCAACCAACTGCATTCAGAACGTAGTCAGGTCTTTGACGGGCGAGTGTACTTCCAATTCAATACAACAAGTTGTGTGGAACTCTTTTTCCTTGCACCTTAAACACAGACCGTAGGTACCTACTCAGCAATGTTCCACAAACACAGATTTTGAGTGGAGTAGGGTTAGGTTAGGGTTTTGGGCTGCCAGCGAAGTTAATGACTTCAAACAGATTTGAAAACCAGATAAAACGTTTTAACCTTGATTTCACTGGGATTCAAGTCATTTTTTGAATTTACGATGAATTCCACATGGACACTCTTTAAATCATATCCAATAAATACTGGTGCCATGTTTTCGTATTAAAAGAATTTGTGGTGTACGTATTTGAGGTTAGAGCAGTGAGTATGTTAGAAAGTGGACAAAATGCCGCATTGATCATCACGACGTTTTAATTTTGACCGCGATAATCATATGTGTCATACATAGAAGCAGTTGGCCTTATCTCTGTGATTTTCCGATGATGGTTGGACCAGTTGTGGTCCTGATATGGTCTTGGAAGTATGCTTTTAGATATGAGCTCCTAATAAGTCTGAATGTTTCGCAATCAGGGCGCCAACGACATTCCACGGTGGTTAGTCCAAAATGTAGAAGTGAGTGTAGGACCCCGTAAACAGACGCTTGTGCCTCCATGAAATGCAATAATTTCACATCCATTTGTAATCGTTATTCACTTTCATTACATTCCCAGACCCGATTCGAATTTCTAATTAAATGTGCACAGAAAATCCGCCTCGAATGTATTTTGGAAGAGTTTAAAAGTCCGCATTGATAGCAAAGTGTAGACTCTAAAAACAACCCCCATGACCCTGAAACTCGCTAGCAGCTGTCATGTGCACCGAATTTTGAAAAACACAAAACAATATAAACAAAAATAAGTCAATGACATTCATGGTGAAGAATTTCACTTAATGAATTTTTCAATTTTTAGAATTCGAATTAAATTTTTCTATTTTTTTCGAAAAAACAAAAACAAACCCAACCTCATTCATAGTCACTTAAAGCGTGTTTGAGTGCGTTTCGAATTCTCGTGACATTGTTCCCTAGTTCCCCATATTAATGCGAATTAGAGCAGGTAATTAAGGCTGCGAATTGTGTTTATTTTTGCGGCGGGCGTCTTATCGCCTTTTGCACTGTTTTCTTTTTGTTTAGATTTCTTTTTCGTACTACTCTTGCGTTTTGTTTATTCAAGTGACAAATTTCTTGATAAAGAACGTTCGTCACCAGATTTCGTGTCAACTGTATGCACGGGATGTGAGTTCTGCCGAGTGGTTTTTAGTTGTGAAGATTTGCTGCAAAAATCAGGCGTTAATGGGGTGTTTTCTGGGTTAACAAGAAGTGTATGTGATAATTGTGTGTACACATAATTTATCGTTCGAAGTTAAAAGTTTCTTATGGAACCATTGATCCAACGAACACGCCGAGCACTTGACATAACGAACGATGAGACATTTCTGCTGCTGATGCAACGGTTTTTGCGGATAGTTGCTGTACAAAAATAAAGGATTCCGCTTAAGACACGATCATCTGATCTTCTGAAATCGCATCTAATGCGCACAGTAAACACTTCTCGATTTGCCACAGTCCTTGAGCTAAATTTCAGCACGCAGAATGTTTACGAAAGAATATCTCCGAATTTCTCCCGCCTTCCTCCGCAGCAAACAACATTCGTTCAAGTTAAATACACTGTTGAATCATCGAATCTGCAACGAAGTAGAAAAAAACAAAACAAAATAAACTGGTGGGTGTTCAGATCCATTGAAGAACACCGTCATTCCATTTTCGGAGAATGGCGTGAATGAGCGAGTATCTATCTGAGGAGGGACGAACATACGTTTCTTATCAGCAATTGATGTACGCAAACTGATTTCGCCTGACATTTGCACAACTGAACCGAAGAAGTAATTGATTTTGTGCCCCCCAGGAGACGTGGTGGCATTCAAGTGGATCGTAAACATTGCGCCGTGAGATATTTCAAATGCACATCATGGTCAGGTGAAGTGAAAGACACAAGTGACATTCCGTCACATCCATGCAAATTCGTTTCGGATACGCGTGGTGACAGCACTTTAGAATTTTTGTCTGGTGAGCTGTTTTGGCATTTAATTTGTTTAAGAAACTCTCGTGACGAAAGCAAACGCAAGTGAAATGGAACTCAACTGAGAATTATCAAGAGTTTTATTTTTTGAGGCAGCATTTGCAAATGACGATAGATTTGTGTTGACGTCAATTGGCAAGGGTACTCACGCAATGTTTTCATGCGGTTACGTCTTTTTGTGTCTTTTGTCACATATTCTTGATATGCTTCAACAACAATTTCATAACTATTTTGACAGGTTTGTGTATCGGTTTAATCTGCTCGAATTGTCTGTATGAAACCCAGGCAGCGCTTTGTTTCTCTTTTACATATGATTGCGTGTCCGTTTGGGATTGGTTTGGCCACACCGAAACCACTGGAGCGGGAAACACGCTATTCTCCTGGTCGTGACCATTTGCCATAATAATCGGACGCAAACTAATGCTATGAGTTATGCTAATCAGTTGTCTTTTGTCGTTTGGTTAAGGTCTTTAGGGACAGAGCCCATACAATACAGGGATATCCAATTCGTGGTCTGTATTTGACATTCCTGTTTCGTTCTCATATGTCAAACCAAACTGTCATTTGGCCGTATAACAATTTCGATAGAATTGTGGAAACCCGCTACAAAAATTAGTGATTATCTATTTGTAATGACCTGCCAAAAAGAACTGACTGACTGAACGTCCTTAGCCTAAAAAAAACACTCCACTTTCACTTTTAATGCATTGGAAAGTATTGAACTAGATGGCGTTCGGGCTGTTTGGGAGACATAACGTCATCAGCTAAATGCACTGAAAGTCATTTGTCAGTCTTCGAACGTGTAGCACACTTGTTTAGCTTCATTAATGCCCTCAGCATCTACGCAGCTGCATCAAGTAGTTCTCATAAGGAACAATCCTGTAAACAGGTCATTTACACGAGAAGTCAATTTATTTTACTTTATCACTCGCACTCACAACAACAGCAGTCATGTAAAAGCTTAAGAGTGTTACACTAAAAATTAATCCCCAACAACTAGCAACTAATACCAGCCGATATGCATCATCACGGACATTATATGGCCCTAATTAGGTCTCGAACAGTTCATTTCGCTTCACAACACGGCTCCTCTTTCTCCCCTGGCGATTGGTGGTGGGGTTATTATCTTGAAGCATGCCATCATTATTTACGCTCCGCAACCGAGATGATTGGCCAAATAATTACCGCTAATAGCTGTGTGTAATTTCAGTTCAAAGGTGTGACTGTCAGCGCCTGTCGTCGGCGAGCAGATACCTTTCATTTACCCTCCCTCTTAATTGCAACTCATGAAAAACAGAAATCAAAAACTTGAAAGAAAGACTGCCCAACAACGTTCCAAAGCACGTGCCAGAAAGGGCTATCTATCGTCGACTGCTTGGCGCTTTTATTGAAATGACTTATTTCGAGAATGTCAACGAGAAGCCAAAGACAAAGCTATCAGCTTTGATCCGAGTGCATAACGCTTGTTAGCCGCGGTGCAGCCGAAGGGGGGTTTCAATTAATATCGTACGATATTCAAGGAAAGAGAAGGCGCGACACACGAGCACTCGCGTATGTGGTGAATAAAAATAAAACGTAGACGCTTTAAAAATAGTAAATTGAACAATTGAACAACACTTGGTGTGGTGTCGGCGAGATGGTGTAAGCAGCAGCGTCCTCATCCATGAAAATGTTTATTATATTTTCTGAGAGATGCGTCGCACCGTAGTTTATTTCAATTTGTTGTTATTCAGTTGAAATTGATTGTAAATTGTACCACTTGCCAATTTGAGGCCAATTGGGGAGTGGGGTGATGATGCTATTTTCGTGACGTTACATAAAATGCCAAGTCGCACCTGTTTTGTTGTAGATAATTAACTTGATGCGACACATTTGCGCGAGGATTACGTCAAGATAATCTTGCTCGTTGATTATTTTGACGTGAAAATGTTGTTACCACGTGAATGTTTTAGACTTAGACGCACACAGTCTTAGAGTTTATCGTTTCAGATTGGCAAGGGTTTCGTTTATCAAGTTATTGAGGAGATTTTTTGAGTTGCCTTGCAAACTTCTTTCGCACCACAGTTCAATTGCATTGTTATCGACCTCAGTGGGGTGATGGTGAATGGGCAAATGATTTATTGTTAATTTATTCTGCGGTCACACTTGCTGTGTGACATATGTAGACGCTCTGTTATGTAAGCATATCTTTAGATTTGTGTTTATTAAACGTGATATAGTTTCGAATGCATGTTTTTTTTAGGAGCTGACTGGCTGTCACGAGGATTTATCTATGTCAGTAAGATGTTTGCAAACAGGCAGTGGGAAGGGTATACCTACAATCTCTTTAATTTTTATTTAAGCTTGACGGAAAAAACGACTGAGTTCAAGAGCAGGTCGATACGTTTTTTAGTAAATTTTGTTATGATGTAACATTTTTGAACTTGGTATCACAGTTCGTCTTGACAGTTAATCTTAAATTTGATATGTTCTCCAACTTAAGGCTCACCCACAAATGACGTAAAGAAATCTAAGTAAAGTAAAAGAGCAATAAGGTCCGTATACGGCCCAGCTTATCAATCATTCGTGTTGTGTGTGCTATTGTTCTCTCACGAGGGACGCCAAACAGCCATGTTTGAGAACCTTTTAGACAGAAGTATTCTGAGCAGTGTCAGGGCTCGAAATATGTGTCGTAGTGGTTCAAGTGCACTGAGGTTGACGGACGACTTATTAAACTGCTTAAATTTGCTTATCATTGGTTGGTACTCCAGAGAACGGACAGATTTGGGAGAACTCGCGAATATATACCTGACCTTTATTTCATCCTCTGTTGATAGCACTTTTTAAGTCTGCCTGTGGTATTTGTGCCTATTCGATTCCCAAGGACGTCATATATGTCAGCCATGGCGGTATTCAGTGTAGATCCAAGTTCAAATTTAGCAGAGCTTTGGATCTCAGTCTAATATCGCGGGTTTGTTAGATTCGCTCAAACATCGACGTACCGTGTTTTATCGCTCTTTTAAGAAACGATGCTCAAGTGAGTTAGCCACTCCATGAATTCACCCCCAATACTCGTCTCGGCAGGAATGCTCATCTGTTTGCCCTTAGGTCTGTTTTCAGGATCAGATCAATTTATTTCAGGTTGGCGCCAAGTGTTAGCCGGTATCTGGTATATCAGGGCTTACAACTTCTGTGTTTTAAGAATTGACGTGTAGACGAGTTGAGCAGTATCAGTTAACTTTATTGCTTCGCTGCAAGCTAAATGTTTAAAGTATAATATGAGATTTATAAGTGTGACACCTTCTCGCGGGCTTCCACTTGTGCCCTTGTGTAAACTTACTAACAAATCGTTAATTTTACTACCCTGTGCAGAGATATATCAATTACTACTTTCATGGTGATTGAAGCAATCCAATTACGACGATTTTTGCTGCATTGTCTTATGTACATTCATATACTCGTCCTCAACCACTATTCATAACAGAGGGAAGCGATAAAACTCCTCTCTGTACACAATGTAATTACACTCAATGCACATCTAAATGTGAAGGCTAGCGAGTCTGTTTGTTCTACAAAACCAAATGTCACAAACCTTATTAGAGTTTACTTCATCGGATCAGATTTCTCAAATTCAGCAGAAAAATTAGCTTTACAGTAACATGCCTGAGATTATCGAACCGGTGCCGGCTTTCGGCTTACATATCTGACACTTCTCAGGAAAATGACCGCATTCAGGCTAGCATGTGTTCAATTGAAAAAATGTTCACTCTTCACATGCACAAAAGTACATGGACCCCTGATGCATGTCGTACGATTGTCGGACGAGTGTAATGTCCACTTACCCCATTCAATTATAAATTCATAGACAATTTTATAAACACCAAAGTTCAAGGTTATCACTGAGCACAGGCGGTGTTCTAACGTGAAAGCAGTTCTCGGACTTACGAGTACGTGTGACTTGAGGCTGCCAGTTGATAATCTTTTCCAATATCACGTTTTCTGGCATTCGTTTGCTAATCAGAGCATAAAACGAAACAGCGCCTCAATCGATTTGAATTTGATGCTGACGTAAATGAGTTCAGTTTGACATTTACGTGATGACAGTCTCTGAAGTCCGAATGTGCTACCATTCTCTCTTGCAATAAATTATCTTCAAACTTCCTTCGAAATTCCCTGGCCAACGACAAGAAGCGGAAATTTCATAACATTCTAATATCGCTATCATGACCTTGGCACTACTAAGCAGCACAAAAAAAATCACTTTTGCGCTCCATTTTGCGTAGAATGTGCAAAAATAAGCTCTACGAAGATAAAAGCAGAAAAAAAAACTACAAATTCGCAAAAATGACGCAATTCGCCGGCGCGTAGCGAAACGCAACAGCTGATATCATGCGTAGTCTTACGATCCGGATTGGAATCGCACGTGAGTGACCGATTTTCTTTGGACTGTTGCCACATATTATCACCGATTGGGTGGGGTGTTTGGAGGCGCTTTGAAGACAACGTGCGAATTTTGCTCGTATCTCGCCACACTCGTATCTCTCATGCACAACACACAGAAAAGAATTCTGATGACGCCTAATCGGATGCAAGTGTCGACCTTATTTCAAAGTCTGTGTGCGTTTTGGTGCTGTTGACGTGGAACTCTGTTTTCAGCCGTTTGAGTCATTTGATCGTGCGTTTTTTTTTTCTGTTGTGTTTGTTGTTCGAAAGCTACTTCAGTAAATTGAAGTCAATTAGTATCAATTTGAGAGGTGGTTCGATCGGTTGCCATTGCAGATTGATGGTTCTCTCTGGCTTGTCACGAGTTTTGTTTCGCGAATTCCATTGATATTGAGAAGCGGAAAAAAGAGGATTGTCTGAATAGGATATGAGGTGATCAGAATGAGTTTATGTTTGAGTTTAGATGAAGTGGCTAAAAATAAATATTGGGTCATCCAATTTGTGGTATGCTCTTGACATTCCTGTTTCAATCATGTCAAAGTGGACTGTCATCCGAGACGAGGATGTGTTTAGTTTAGCTGACACTGCTTTGAAATGGGAACTTGGCATAAAACCTGCATAGAATATTTGGACAAGTTATGGCTCTCTCCAAGACGTCGATCTTGTATGTCCTTTCTTAACGACATAGTTTACCTAGTTTTCTTCTCGTTCACGTCTCAGTGTCAGAAAACACCTCATTGATACATTTGACATGAATGTGGACTGTGGTCTTCTCCTGTTAAAAAAACTACTCTATGTTGACGACAGTGCAGTGCGTCAAGTTCTTATCCGCCATGATCAGAGTCTCTCGTCTCCCCATAAGCAGTTCCTGTTGCTAAGTCCCTTCTTACGTCTGTTTCATACCCGATCAAACGAAAATATATTCCATTACCAGTTCTGAACACATAATCATTTTCTTGTTTTTTGTTTCTCATTCCAGTTCGAATCCGACAAACTGAAGCTCATTCGATTTCCGCCGCACTTCCAACGGAAACTATCCAACTCTTCTGTGTGTACGTCATCAGCCAACCAAAGAGGCAATAAATTCACAAGCGGAAAACAAACAGCAATCCCACCCCCGAGCACCACACCCAACGAAAAGCGAAACTTACCCGCCAATCACTAAATAAAACGCAAACACCACTCCGTTGTGTGTGTTTTAGGTTCACTTGGTTTAAGTCATTTGGCTTGTTTTTGTTTGATTTTTCGTTCACCGTTCATCGCTTTTGAACAATATTAAGATACCGAGACTCAGTTAATTCTGCTATGGCATCATCGTCGGTTCTTGCTAACAATCCAATTACAACACACTCAACACTTGGGGCGCCTGCATCGTCTTCATCGTCGTCGTCGTCGTCTTCGTCTTCTTCAGCATCTTCTCCGTCTAATTCGGCTTCTTCGCGCAAACGGACATACGAGAGTGCACTTTCTATGCCCACATCGTCGACCAAAATGAAGGCACCAACACTAACCAGAGCCACATCGTTGGATGATGCTGCGGGACTCCGCCAAAATACATCAGCATCAATTGCCATTGATATGCACAGCAGCGACGAGGCAGACAATGGCTTGGAGGTACCGGTTCTCGTAGATTCTGCCAAAGGCAGTGGCTCATTTGTCAATGGAACAAGCACCGATGCCAGTAGTAGCAAGAAGAAGTACGTTCCAGCGCAGACTACGAATAGCAGCGCTGTTGAATTTACGGTAAGTGCCTGAAATAATAAACGTAGTCACGTGTGATAATCGCTTTGAATGAAGTTCGAATCCACAGGAAATATCGATACACCATGCTGTCACGATCGTTTGTGTGCACAAGCGTCGGATGATTTTGCGTGGAGAGTCATGACTAATGCCGGTTGGTGTGACTGTTCACTGGGTGAAATTGTTATTCACAAACACCTTTGACGAGGCGATAGAATTGAATAAGCAACCAGTTAGCGCACAACGTCACTGATTGCCGTGAATCGTGGCAGTGTCCTATAACTTCGGCAAGGTGAACCGGATCGTTTAGTGAACTGGCTTTGATGCCGGCTTTTAATGAGGTGACTCAGGTTGTGGATGCTGGTAAGAGGTTTAGAAATTTGCCACACGACATCCCCCTTGACATTCCATTTTGTGCTAACTGATTTATGGCTCAGATCTAGTTCTTGTCCGGTTCATTGGCGTGAAGGAGTGACACAATGTAACAAACCCGAGCATGGAAATGGAAGATGACAAGTGCCTTGAGGAATTCGGAGTAGCTATTGAGCTCCTTCAAGAGTTGCACTGAGTCAGCTCATATTTTGTACAAACCCAACAAAAGCTCCTGATTGTTCACTTCTAGGCACAATAGTACAATTGTCTTATCGGGTGGAGGGGTGACATAATGCGAAACAAACTGGAATTCATAGATAATTGAGTGAGCAATTGCAAAATGCAATCTTTTTGCTGCGGCATTTTCTTAGAGTCTCATCGAACAGAGTACGAAGTGCATTGCAATGAGAATTGATTTGTGTGGACGACCTTGCGCTCATGATTACATCTGAGCACATAGACAGTTTGCTGCAAAGTGAAGCGCGTGCTTTCGACACTAGTTCATGTACACAAGCATGCCTTCCGCATCTGTCGCTTCCTGCCCATTTCCCTGGTCGACGTGACAGTGTTTCGACAATGCCGTTCAATTATTTTTACGAGCCTCATTAGTCTAGACCATTTTGTGTCGCTCTCTGCCAACGAGTGGTGATAAAGAGGTGTGCCACCTGTTATTTTACGGGCAGTGCTCGCGTATCGTGACACGTTGTTGAGTACATGTGTCGGCACAATCAGTCTGATTCCGTGTGCTTGTAAATGCTATTTCCAGGACAGGAGTACTTAATTAGTTTTATTGAAATGCCTGCTTTTAGACTTGATTTAGGAACACGTTCGCCCATTCTCAATTCGTTATGTAAAGAATAGTGGAGATGGCCTTAAGAGTGCGTGTTTCCAACGTGCTTGCAATTGCGTTTGTTGAATGTGTGATAACAACGACGCATGTTCTGCGAGACGCACTCAACTCTTCAACAATCCGTGAACCGGTCTTTGTTTAAATGGTATGTAATATCCACTCGCGACCTTGGCATTTTCACGAATAACCGGGAAGCCATTAAAATCAGTCTACATTCGTCGGTACAAAGAAACAAGCTCCTTTAGTGCGACAAACAGAAGTTGCAGCGCTCAGCGGCCACAATCGTCTGCAAAATCATGAAAATGGGACTTTCCAAAGACGAGCTTGAGACTGGTGATGAAAAGGGGGGATGGACACTAGTGGACGATTCACTTTTTTTGTCGGTGTCGGTTTTCGATGTACTATGTCAAATGCAGGTATATCGTTTCAGAAGACGTCAGGATCACTATCCTAACACTGCTCGGGGTGGTACCATGAACTAAGGCAGTCTTGAGCTGCTTCTTCCTCCTGCTGGTCCTAAGTGAGACGAAGCAGAGTACTCATTCCCGATGGTTGTTCTTAAAGCCGAAAGGGCGAAACAAACTGATTTCTCTGAAATTCCAGTTTCCATTTGATTCTGAGGTTGAAAATATTTATGGTACAAGAACTATGGTAACGAAAACAAAACGATAATTTGTCTCTGCCCATCATAATCTTCTGATCCGCATGATCTACTACAAGGGTTGTGGTAAATAAAGCACGCACGCTACTCGATCATCTGTATCAACTCAGTAGGTTCAATACCCAGCGAGTTTTTGGACTTGTTCCAGCTTTTTGGTCCTGTATCTTACAAGCGATCGCATTTCAGACAAGCTCCGAAGGTTTTGACTATGGGAACTTTCGTGCCACGTGCAAACCACCGCACCATAGCCCCTTCCGTTCGAAGAATAAGCTGCTCAACATTGAGTTCAGTGATGCTGCTAAAAAAGTTGACAAAGTAGCATAAAACGTGTCTTGGACCAAAAAAAAAATTGCAATAAAAAACGATTTACAAAATCGTGTACTTCAAAGAGAGACAGCAACATAAATCATAATCAGAACTTTACGACACGTTTCAACTTTACTACAATTTATTTGGCCGGTGTAAATACAGATGTAGATACAAGTTTGACTCTGTTGCTAATACAATTGAAAAAAATTGTGTCATTTTGTGTAAAACACGCAATTTAAGCTAAGACGTTGTACATTTTTAAAGAATTTATTTACATATCCAAAAATTGGGGCTAAAGTCGCATAGCGGCAAAACTTATTGACTTCTTCCCGTACTCACCTTAGAAAAATGGAAAAATATGTCCTTTCTAGCGGTATATCGTTGAAAGCGACATGGATCTCAGCTGGTACCTTAAAATTTGGTCGTTATAAACAATGTCCTTGTAAACGGTTTTGACTGACTGTCATTTAAGGAATCCTTTTTTTCCACTCATCAGCTATGGCCCTTGTCCAGGTTCGATTCCTGGTAAGACAACGAATTATTTTCACTGCTCCAATTCTTACGACTCACTGACACTAAAGGCCCATTCATATGAGCGGCGAACTGCGACTTTCAGAAGCAAGCCTTTTCCAGCAAATATAAACAAAAAGTTAAACTTCTTGGTATGCAAAAAGATTGTTACTGATTTAACGAGTTTTTTCATAGGCAAAAATCTCAATAAAAGTTAGTATAAGTATCCTAATTAATGATTTGAAAATTTTTCATTACGAATCAATCATTCTCTCCGCGAACTATCAAACTGAATTCGTGATACACAAACGCGCAAACTCAATCCACAAATTCCACGACCAAAAAATGTCGCAGTGAAGTGTCAGTTTGCACCCGTAGTTCTCGGCGAATGAAAAAACTCCATATGAATGAGTTGTCAGAGTTTGCGAAGCTCTCAGTTCGTGGCGACCTCATATGAATGGGCCTTAAAAGAGTTTTACTATCTACAAAAAGCTTCTCAAACTTCACCGTTCAGAGTCGGCATAAAACTGTTGGTCCCACCCACTCATGGGAGAACAATACCACGCACAAAGTGAGTGGTTGTTTTAGAAGCTGAACATGGAGCTATAGTACTACCCATATTAATACATTTTCGTGAAGTACTTCCTGCTTGAGAAATAAATCAATGCTTACATACATAACCTGTCTACTCTTCACTGCACAACTTTCCTAAATTTTCCCAGTCAATTTGAAATTGCGATGACAGCGGCTTCCCCTTATATCTCTAATCAAATACTTAATGTAGTCATGACATTTTCCCAAACTAATTGAACTATTCTGCAGTGAGTGACAACACCCATGGTGATCTAATTGTTTGTTTCTTGAAAGTGAACTCCCAACAGAGGATGTGTTCGTTAGATGCCAAAATTAGGAAATTTCCCACAAACCCGAACTAGGGTTTGGTGACATTACAAAATATTTCTTCTTTTTTTTCGGGTCAATTACATAAAATGTAATGGATGGTCTTTTGACCTAGTTGGTTTTGGCCACCAACATGTCACATGTCACATGAATTATGTGTTCACGAAAAGAGTTTTGTGGCAGAACCAGTTGCCTTGCCCACATTTTTTTTGTTGAAGACTTACAAGAAAACGAATTCAGAAGTGCAAAATGGGTTTTCGTAGTCTAACCTCAAAGCCTGCATTGGCAGAACTGTCAAAATTATGATGTTTGATTGAGCAAGTCGCAAAGGAAAAACATGTTGCTGTTGGGGCTTGCAGGCGAATTAAAAGAAATCTCTGAATTAACCATTCTGGGGAGATAATCCACATCAGATGGCTTACGTCGCTCCACGACCACCAATTGACGGACATCAATTTGTCTTTAAATGATTGTTTATTTGTTTTGTATGATTGTTTTTATAATTGTCATTCTCGACTCACCGGCTTCACGATGGCAAGCTGATCTCAATTTTATTCGCACCCCTTGCATCGCATCCAAGGCCTCAACCTAAGTGCCCCAAAAATTGGTTGCATTTCAACAATGCACCGTTGTTTCACAACACTCGCCTCACAGGCCACGCCACACAATTGTGTTTTGTTTTGTTTTCGGTAATTTCGCAGTCGTTGGCTATCCAATCGCCTTTTGTTGTGCAGTCTAGCAACGCTTGCAGATATTTATTATTTGCACCTCATTCAGAAAGTGCATACCACCTAGAATTCCGTTTTGTTGATCTTTTATTTGTTTATAATTAGCAGCGTAAACTGATGACAATTCACTATTCTTTCTAGACTGCACACTGTCAAGTGACAAAAAAAAATTACCGAACACAACAACAACACACTTATGTTTACATTTCTTTGTCCCAATCACATAGTTTTGCTTTTTGTTTTTTTTTTGGGAGGGAGTTTCATTTCGTAAACAATTTTTGCAAGGTTTGCGATTTTCAAAACTACAGTGCACTCGATTGCTAAACATCGCCCGAGATAGATATACAATCATTTTTCCACTTTCGTTCTCTCTTATTTATGCAGTGTCAGCTATATACACTCTGGTCGCATGTTAGTTTTTTTTTTTACTTCGGAAGGTTCGAAAATATTAAGACAAATCAGTTGTGAACTTGCATTCGCCGGCAACACAAGTGTTTTTCGCTCGAAGTCGCAGTCGGTTGTTGGATTTGGATTTGAATTTGAATTTGAACCGGGTTGAGTCCGAGAGATTAATTGATTTGCCTTGCGGTTTACAGTGTTTAAAGAGCATAATTTTTTTTGTGTGTCGCTAACAGTGAACAATGACTTTGACAGTTTTAGCGGATAGCGAGGTATGTCATTGTCGTGTGATGTGAACTTTAATTGTTTTTTATAATTAATTTTTTTTGCTGTTGTTGAGATCATGCGCTTTGGCGGCTAATTGGAATTATTGTTGTTCTTTTGAATTGTGGTTTCTGTGTGCCTGTTGAATGGTCGCGTTTCTTGCATATTTGAGTTTTCTTATGGCGACCTGGAACCTAACAATCATTCACCAATATTCCCTTATATTTTCCGGACGCGAGAACAAATCTCATGCGGTTTGGAGGACATCAGCGACCTTGCAAATGTGTTTCGATTATTGTGTTGAAAAAAGTCTTTTATGGCCGCATTAACTGAGTGTTTTCAATCGCTTAAGTCAAAGAATGAAACTGGACTAAGCTGCACTGAAAGAGAAATCATGCCGCGACTCGAGGCTTCTAGCAGAAACACAGCCACATGGAGGAGGGCTTTACAACTAAATGACCTTTTCTTCCGTTTTTAGATTTTCACACCAAATCTCTTGCCCAACCTTGCGCGAATCGAATCCGATACTTCCTTGTATCATGATATGTCAAAACAAATGTCATGCAATTTCTTAGATCACAATAGTGACAACTTGGAGCTATTCAAGACGTGAACACATTTGACTCTGTTCCAATTTTCTCACGCGGAATTTTTCAATTATCGTCCATCAACACACTATCACCGGGCATGCCTGCGATTCATCTCTGCCAAGTCGTCTCACTCTGAATTGTAGGTGTTTGTTGCTTCTTCAAACGCCGTGGATATCTTGTTTAGTGATTCACAACTTCTGCATGCGTTGCCGACGTCAGAAGTACAAAAATAAAGTCTCTCTAGTCGTTCTTGACCGCACTCCGAACAGCATACTACCTCGCTTGCAACCGTAATCAATTAGCATTTTAAAGTGAATTTTATGAGCTTTCTGAGATGATTCATTTGTGCTTTTTTTGAAAAACGATCACGTTTGCCTTTTCAAATGCAATCAACTTGCTCCCCTCCAGTGTCACAGATCATCAACTTTTCAACGAGTCACATTAACGGCCTCTCCATCCCCGTCGCTCGTTAATGATGTAATTGTATTCCATAACGGTAAATGTAAAAAAACGATCGTGTAGTGTGACATGTCAAATCCGCTGAAGCAAATCGCGAATTTGACAAGCGCACACCGGTCATCTCCTCGTCGTCCGCGTCGACTGTCGGCTGCATGATAAAAAACGACACCACTCTGCAATTGATTTAATTGCGAGAAGGGGGAAGGAAGCGGTCGTTTTATAAAAATATACAACGTCTTTTCACAGCACAATTGAGTCGAAGTGCTGAAGAGAGCGAGATAAGAGTTTATTCTCTGTGAATTCACTGCCAAGACCATTCCCTCGGGTGCAAACTGCAAAGAAAATCGCATCTAACCCCCTTCAGCCGCAAAAAGAAAGAATGTTTTTTATGCTGTTTTTTTCGATTCGTGTTTCAACAGAAAAATGACATTATTTGGCTTTGTCGAGAGGCGAGCAACCGAAGGGGTTGTCTGCTTATAAATCAGGTGATGCCACGATTGTGTTTGCCACGGCAATGAGTGGGTGACC
Organism: Eristalis arbustorum; assembly: GCA_916610145.1. Lineage (NCBI taxonomy): Eukaryota > Metazoa > Arthropoda > Insecta > Diptera > Syrphidae > Eristalis > Eristalis arbustorum. The sequence goes on from OU744318.1 coordinate 5,738,927, forward strand.
CAGAAAATTTTAGCAGAGCGTCCGTTTGAAATTGCAGCAGTGGAAAAGAATAAAGTTGTTTCTTAGGAAATAGGAAATCGATCATTTCTGCTTCTATCTCTCGTGTTCCTTGAAATAGCGGTTTTTTTTTACGATATTTAGAATGACTAATTTCTAAAAAAACAAAACAAAAATCACGCCACAACTGGTTGTCTAATGCTGGGACTCATAGATAGTCTCCAATTCTGTCAGTGAGCGAATAAATCGTCATTTGAGGGATCCCTCGTCACAAGCGCTTTGTATTTGTATAATAAATGCGGTCTTTGTTAAAATGGGAGGGTTGACATAGTCAAATAGACTTGTTTATAACAATGGGGGTGGACTTGTGAGACTTAAATGTTTGATAATCCAACTTGGTTCCTTAACTTGACTTAGGTATGGAGGTAGGTAATTAGATAGCCTTACGAGCTTGCAGCCGCGGCTTGCTTAGACTAACGAGTTGGGTCCATTAGGCCCGTGAATTTGTGTATACTGCTAGCAGACGTTCTTCAGCTCTACACAGCGCAAGTCCACCAGCTCTGCAAACTAGTGTTTTCCCAAGTACTACTTCCTTCTCTTTGCTAGGATTGGGCATTCATAGAGCAGATGTTGTATAGATTGTATTTCTCTCTCATCTCTGCAGCTCATGCACAAGTTGCATGCGTGTCTGTGGCAGTGTTCGGTGAGGACCTCAAGAAGTGTTCGCATCTCATTACGATTAAAACTCATCAGCCATCCATTTTTATTCAGCGTCGGCCACAGGGCTCTGGCTGAGAGGAAGATATGTCGTCTTAACCAGATTAGAGCCGGACATTCACAAAGGATGTGTTAAGAAGTTCCATCCTCTTCGGTGTATAACGGACTAACCTTCACTTGGCACAGGTTTATTTTGTTAAAGTTGGCCAGTAAAAAAGCCCGTTTGCGTTCCTAGAAGGATAGTTTCTTGAGAAGGGGAGTAAGAGTATCTCCAAGTATGAATTAGGTCCGATTAATCGTTTGGATTTCCTTAGACCATGCCCATATGTCCATCACTCTTAAAGTTTCTAGTGTTTTGTAGCAGGCGGTTGTCTGGAGTTGAATGTATAGCTGATTATGCCTTAAAGTACTGCCTTGCCATATGATATTTTTGAGTTGACTAGGTTTCCATTGTTGCTGCATTGGGTAGCTTTACTCAGGGTGAATAGTTCAGCTTAGAAGATTTTTAAGTCTTAACACTTTCTGCTCATACTCCAATTTCTGACTTCGAGCAGTGATGCCATGAGAATGATGAGACCATTAACAAGACCAACTCGGGCTAGGCTAACGGGTGGTAATCGTTATTTCAATTTAATGTCATGGGTCTCGAACCATGAGAGAACCAGACTGAATTGAATCGGAATCAGGCAGAAAATAATGTTTGTTCAAAAGTGGTTTCGGATTCGGCATTAAACTGTAGGTCCCTTCCACTCGTGAGAGAACAATAGCACGCACAAGACGAGTGGTTGCTGAGAAGCTAGGCCCTGGCCCCCTACGGGCTGTAGCGCCACCCATATTATTAGTATATTATATTAAAAAGTGGTGGATTCCATACATTAAGTTTCATGGAGAAAGTTCGTCTATCGAAGTGACTTACAAAAAACAAAAAAAAAAAAAAACAATCGAATTACAATCATTTTCTCTCTGCCTTACTGATCAGACTATTGTTGTTTGAAAAATATTACTTCTATTTTGAAAATCTATTCTCCTATTTTTTCGACCATATTTTATTCCTTTTTTTGAAATCGCACATCATGCTCGAGGAATATGTAACCCAAAACCTGACCAGTACAGCGACACGGTTGATTATTGTTTTGTTTTCTTTTTTGCAGACAATTTGCAAGCCAGCACCATTCTCGTCAGATGAAGAGGCCACAGTCGAACGTGAACGATGTGACTACAGTCAGAAGATCACCTATCAAATGGCACGTTCTGGCCAGACACCGAGACGTGTACGTGTCTATGCTGATGGAATTTATGATTTATTCCATCAAGGTCATGCCAGGCAATTAATGCAGGTAAGCAAATAATTATCATCTGTTTTTTTTTTTCGATTTGAACTAGATTTAAGATTGGTAAATGCTTTAATTGGTTAAATCGTGTTTTTATTCGTTTTTAATTGGAAATGCAAAGTTCATTATTCTGTTCAGTCATTGATTGCAAGGACTTTGATTATGGTGACTATCCGTCCGCTTTTTTGGTATCGTGTCCTTTTTATTTGTTCTTCTTGTCCATGATCGACACTGTAAAGTACAGGGTGGACCAAATAAAAATCTTCTTTTTAAAAATGCAATAAAATAAACAAAATTGAATTGTGTCCATGTAAGAACAAAAATTCTAATTAAATTGGAAATGCAACGTCATTCATGTGGTGCTTCGGTTGGCTTCGCAGTAGCATAGAGCCCCCAATTTTTCAAGACTTTGTTGATGGTTTCGGACAGTAGCGCTTGAATTGCTTAAATGATAATGGCCTAAAGTTTCTGGATTGTTGACATAACATCGGTCTTTTACGGTTTCCCCAAAAGATGTCCAAAAGGTTCACATGGCAAGTCTCAAGAGGCCAGTTGACATCGCCAGAATGGTTGACAACACAATTTGGAATTTTGGTGTGCAGAACATCGTTTGTGGCATGGGCTGTGTGACATTGCGCGTCATCCTACATGATTGCAGGAACCACATGTCGTCCAAATCCATGTCTTCAATTTCAGTAAATGTTGGTTAACAGGGCTCTGTAATGCCTGAAACACAATAGGGTCATGTTATTGGCGTTGTCTTTCAACACAGGCAAATCATATGCTACGCACAAATTGCTGATTCACGTTTTTTTGAGCGAAATGAGAGGAGTGTCATTAAACGTAACTAATTCGCTCTCTTTCAGTTTTACGAAAAAAACGAAAACGATGGAAATGCTTCGAAACGACATTTTCCATAAAATTTCGTCGTTTTCTCCTACGAGAAATTTTCTTCAAAATTGAGCGCCAACTGACATTTGAGAATTGAAAAAGTGAATGGAGACAACAGATGAATTGGGTTGTAATTTTTTAGCTCGTTTGAAGTTCTAAATTCGTAATCGTAAGAACGTCAGAGGCAAAGCCCTATTGTGTTTCAGCATATAACGCCCGTTGACCGAAACGTTGTGCCCAGACTATTCGAAGAAAAATGGTCCAATCCACAGCAATCACACCGTGCTATGATGGGGATCTAGAGCTAGTTCTAGGGTAGTAACTAAAAATCTAAATCAGAGTAAGCAGAGACAAATATGAACAGCTTAATAAGGTGACCATACTTGACTGGCATATTCAAGAATGGGTCTGGCGCAGGTTTTATGTACATATATATTTTGTGGCATAGGGATTCGAAAATTTCGACCAGCGTTCGACAAAGACAAGTGCGGCATTTCCTTTGCTTATAATATTATCAGTATGGGAACAAAAGTTGAGCTCACGATCATGAACTACGTCTAAAAAAGGCTCACACTAAAAACACATGAATCGTGGTTCGATATGGCACATAGCATAGAGCAGAGATAATGTAATGAAAGAGATGTTCATCTTTCCATTGGAAAACCCCTAGTCCACCACAAATCCACCTCAGATTTTAAGCGTTTCCGCTCTCAAGTCACTAATACACCTCGGATTCTAAGCGTTTCCGCTCTCAAGTCACTAATACTACTCTATATACAGAGCACCGCCATCTTGCTTTTATTATCTGCCCTCAATAGTGTCAAAAATTTGCGAGATTGCCCATGATAATGTCAGAAATGGCCCCGATTGGAAAGTATTCCAGGACACTGTTCGCTAAGCTCATACTTTTTAAAAGGAATTATTGTAGCTGTTTATTAATTATTCATTATAAAAAGTCGTCAATAAATGCCAATCATTCTAACAAACTAATTGTTATAAATATATTGACGAACATTACGGTCAGGAAAAATGTGAAAACATTTACAAAAATACTACAATTTATTTTCATATAGTAGTAGTAGGTATTGTGGATTAAGGTAAGACTAAAAGTTATGTATGTACGAAATTTTAATAATTTATATCAAAAGAGCGCTACAGTCGAACCCGCTTAATTGAAACTTGTTTAATTGAAAAACCCGCCTATATGAAACAATTATTCTATCCCCGTGAACATTTTAGCAGATTTCATACAAACAGGTCCGTTTTATTGAAACCCGCCGAAATGAAAAACTCGGATATTTGAAAAAGAAAATCTGTAAAATATATTACTTTTCACAGAAAAGACACTGCTTAAATGAAAATGTTTCGCAAGAAAAATCAGATGCACAGCCTTTCAATGCATCTATTGAACTTGTAATTTCATTCATCAAATTTTTGAATCCACTAAACAATTCGTCTAAATAAAATCTTTTTTCAATTACCCGAGATCCGCTTAAATACAAAACCCGGTTAATTGAAATTAACATTCTGTTTTTTTGTCATTTCATTTAAGCGGGTTCGACTGTATCAGGGGAGAGTAAAAAATGTCCCTACCCTGTCCATTTTAACCCAAGAAATGTCTATGGGTAGTTTTGGTTTTTTTTGGTGGTTTTCTGTCAAATCATTTGATGTGTCAATCTCGAATATAGTATTGGCGGCTATTCAACAATTTTGAATTAGTTTGAGTTTATTTGAACAAGTAGTTCAGAAGAATAGAAACCGAATTAAATGCCAAAAAACCCTGTTTTTTAATGTACATGTTTTGCTGTAAATTTTGATATATATCGTCTCTCACATCATACAGAAATCAACAAGCTCCTAAAAATAGCATAAGTTACACATTTTCGTTCATTCTGAGAGGTTTTTATCTCCACTCCTTAAAAAATGACAGTCTTCAAAATTTGGTGCAGAAACTACGGGAACAGACCTATTTTGTTTATCCTGAATTTGTTAGTTTTCAAATTTAACGTCTTTTTTAATGGAATATTCCAGCCTCATAATAAGAACATAATTCAATGCATTTTGCGAACATACACTCGTCTCTTAGTTTCCGTTTTTGTTTTTAGGTGAATATTTGGCGTTCAAATTAGAGGCAAAGACGGAAATTCCGGATAATTCACTTCATCAACTGCTCTCATAAACTAATACGCATTTACATAAACACATACACATTCACATTCAGCTGGTCGCGAGCTTTACACGTATTCACAGACTCTGTCTGTGAAATGGATGTGGAGCAGGAGGAAAACAGCTGTGAAATGTTATAAAAAACGCTGTCAGATGAATCTGAGGGGCAAGAAACGTAGAAGTGGCATATCTCCTCCTTCCATTATCTCTGGCATAGAGTCATGTGATTTTTGACCCGTATTGTACATCTCTTTCATTCAGACACACGTCAAAACAAGCTGTCCTCGCCACAGAAAATTCTGTGGGCAGAAAATTGAAGACTGTCAAATTCAAAAAAAACAACAAACGACAGTTCAGAATTGAATAAGAATTGAATATATTTTTTGACGTTTCTTGAATTCTGTGCATTTCTACGAAACGTCGTTCCACAAGTTTGTGCACAGTTTCTCTCTCCACTTCTGAAAATTAGCTGAACTACGAATTTCTGTGCACAAATCAATTGGAACAGACCTAATGATTTAACGACTGCTGAGCATGTGCAAATAACAGAAACTTTTTAATGATTCTTTAGACTTCTGCTCCATAAACATAAAAGTTGCCACATCGAGCACAGTGCGATGCCATAGCATTAGTAACAGTAATTTTCTGTACGTGTAATTTCGCGCTTTGTGGATGTCAAATTGCACCCAAGATCATGTGATTTGTCACCCTTGACTGAAAGGTGATAGAATTTACAACATTTTCTATCTCCGTTGTCAATCAGGCGTGACAGTCCATGAGGCCGAGGATTATTGACAGAGTTGAGATGGAATTTCTTCTGTTGTCTGTTTTGGTTCGTGACGAAATGAAAATAATGAGAAAATGATGCTTTTCACAGGTAACGTGAATAAGTGTGTGATCGTTTCTCATGTCAAAAATTACTGCATCCATCTGTAACAAACAAATTAATGATGGTCGCGTGCTTTGTGGTGGTAAGCTCTGGTAGACACTGTGCTTTGGGTACACAACCAATTGTTGGGAAAAATTGCAAGGCACACACCCAAGTAGCCCAAGTAGACGTTCACTCATCGAGTCCATTGCATAAAAAATTAAAGAAAACCATAAACACTTTAATGACTTCAGTCAGAAGTGCGCAGACCGAAACTCACACTTGTGTTCCCGGCACACATGCAACCTGATTTTTGATTTTATCCACTCCTGAGGTAACACATGCTCTTTTTATCGCTCATCGTCTGTTCCGGAAGTGAGAAGCGGCTGATAAAGTCGAAGACATTCTGCGAAAAGTTCAATTTGGTGTTCTGCCGAAATTATTGATTGTCGAGCGTCCCCGATGAATGACATTGAACGGCTGAAGGTGATCGTTTAAAAACGATTTCCTGGTTGACTGAACGGAAACCGATATGCTTCTTTGATAAGATTTGTGATTTCGATGACCGCCTGTTTGTTGTCCCTTCTGTACTAATCGTAAATCCCTATTTCCTTTCAGGCCAAAAATATCTTCCCCAACGTCTATCTGATTGTTGGAGTCTGCAGTGATGAGCTCACTCACAGTAAAAAAGGTCGCACCGTGATGAATGATTCAGAACGCTACGAAGGCGTTCGTCATTGTCGCTATGTTGATGAGGTAAGTCCAAAATGCATAGCATACAGACCACAGTTTCCTAATCAATTCTGGTTTTTGTTTTTTTGCAGATAATCCGTGAAGCACCATGGACATTGACCGATGAGTTCATAGAAGGCAACAAAATTGATTTTGTTGCACACGATGACATTCCATACACCGGTGAAGGTATCGACGATATCTACGGCCCACTGAAGGCAAAAGGAATGTTCGTAGCTACTGAACGCACAGAAGGTAATAAATACTCTTGCTATCATAGGTTGCTCTCTTTTTTGTGTTTTTTGTTTTTGCGATAACGTGTGAGTAGTGAAATTATTAAGTGGTTTTGAAAGTCAAACACGTGGTCAGCGTCGCTTATCTGCGTTCTGAGAAACCTGTTGGAGGTTATTTGTGTGCGAAATGATAACCTTGAAGTGGAAAGTAATCGATTAGTCAGTTTATTGTGGTTAGATAATGTTGCGTGGAAAGGTGGAGCACGTGAAGACAAGGGCAATATGCCTGGAATGGAAGGAAGTATAAGCAGTTGTCGAGTACGATATGGCATTAATTTTCTGCTGCACGCCATAATTGTTACGGAGTAGGGTCATTAAAGTTGATACGTGCCGGAATCAGAATTCTTTAGCGTTTCGGCACAATTCCGCATAGAATGCCCCAAATTTTTCAAGACATTGTTGATGGCTTCGGAAAGTAGCTCTTGGATTGCGTGGATGAGGATTGTTGGCATAACATCGGTCCTTTACGGTTTTCCCTTCAAATGCGTAAAAGGTTTAAATCGCAAGTCTTAAGAGAGTCAGTTGACATCACCAGAACGGTTGACAACACAATTTGGGATTTTGGTGTGCAGAGGATCGATTGTGACATGGGTTGTGTGGCATTGCGTTCTGCATGATTGCAGGAATCATGATATGTTGGTCGATCATTCCGATGTCTAAGGCCGCAATCGTTTTCCTGCCGCAATTGTGCCAAATATTCATCATCGGTGCTTTGTTAGAAGGCTTCTCCTGTATCTTCTTAGCCAAAGAAGTATTATACCACTTGGCTTTAGGACACATTTTGAGGGTGGTATCGTCATGTCACCGCTTGAGCGTCTTGAGAAACTGCCGCAACTTGCCCATAAACCTTGGAATGGTGAGACATTTGTCCCCAGGTCTTAGTTTAGTGAGTTTGCCTGAAATGGTGGCGGAATACTTTTGACTGTTACATGCTCATTATAGCAAACTACGTTCAGGGACATGTAATTTTATGTATACTTCGTGACCGCCGTAGTAGATATGTTTGTGTGTCGACGGAAGCTGGGCTCAATCCTTTCACAACCCGCGTCTTCTCCTCTTTCGAGCCATTGACAATGTCAACAGAGTGTACTAGTCTCACCGACATTCTTCTTTCACCTTTATATGGCGCTACAGTCCGGGGTGGACCTGGGCCTCAACCAACATGCCTCTCCAACTAGCGCGATCTCTGGCTAGCTGTCTCCAGTTTCGCACTCCAAGTTGGTTGAGGTCCTTCTCCACTTGGGTGCGCCACCTTAAACGCGGGCGTCCTCTGTTGCGTTGCCCGACAGGTTCGGATTCGAAGATTCTTCGGGCCGGAGCTGTAGTGTCCATACGATCTAGATGACCACAGCCATTAGGACACATTTAATTATAGACTCGCTCCACTAGTATGACCTCAAAGAAGGTACAACGCGAGTGGTTCATGTAGAAGCTAAGGTCAAGTTCACCTCAGCATGTAGCTCCATGTACACTAGTTAAGGCGTGTGTTCTAAAAATGATGGCAGTTAGAGGGTCATCGTTTCAAAGCTGTAGAAGAACTCTCTTATCCACTCTTCATATCTTTATTACTTCTTCTTGTTAAGACGCTTCAGTGCGAGAGCTGGGCCCTTATCCTTACTCAGCTGTTCCAGTTTCGAACAAAAAGTCGACTGAAGTCCGTCTTGACTTGTTCGCGCCACCTTGTGCGTGCACGTCCTCTACTTTGCTGTCCTACAAGCTCTGGGTCCGAGAGAGAGATGGAGAAACTCTATGACTCTGCTGGTAAATTTCTGGCATTTGCCTTTGTTTCGATTTTGTTAAGGTCTCTTAATGTCTAAGAACGCTGAAAGAGTATAAAAATTCCGAGAAGTCTTAATACATTGAGATCTCTTTTAACACGCTGTAGGACTCTTTCACGGCTTAAAAGAAAGATGTAATGCTTTTGAGCGCAGGATAAATTACATTTTCTGGTTTGACGTGTATGTTTCTTGCTTTTGGTGTGACGACCGTTTATTAGATAATTATCTCGCCCTGGTTCTTAAAAGAAAGCTGAAGCTCCATTCAACTAATTCAACAACAATTCAATGCACATACCAACAGTCTGAGTAAATAGAAGATAGATTCCATACTCCATCCACTTACAGAAGGGACCAATGCTAGTCCTTTATCAGTGGATATGCCTCCGTATCTTCAACTTTCGGAGAACAGTCTCCGCAATTTATTTTCTTCTCATTGTTTCAAACGAGAGACGTGTAGCATGTGTAGCATGTAGCATGAGTTGTACATGATATGTTGTATATGACAAGGTTATTCAGGCAAACTTACGGCGACTCTGACTTGAATCTGAGTGAAGTTAAAGGTATCGAGTGACAGCTTCATAGGAATACGTATTCTGGACTTACTTTAGCTTCTTCTTCTTCTTATTCTTCTTTGTGTGGCACTACAGTCCGGGGTGAACCTGGGCCTCAACCAGCATGCCTCTCCAACTAGCGCGATCTCTGGCTAGCTGTCTCCATTTTCGCACACCAAGTTGGTTGATGTCCTTCTCCACTTAGGTGCGCCACCTTAAACGCGGGCGTCCTCTGTTCTTTAGCTTCTTAGGATAAAAAAATGTTTTGCGTCCTAAGGTCGTTGAATAATGACTACCTAGTGTGTGTTTATAGAGAAAAATAGGAGTAGGGAAAAAGTAACTGAGGTGTCGGTATAACAGTTTGGAATCGTCGTTCAGCATTCAGAATTGTCAATCTAAAAAAGAATGAATAGTGCCATTCTCATTTCATTGCTTGGACAATCATAAGGGACTACATTTTTGTTTGCAAAACATTTCCTTTAACCCCACTAAATGAACAATTGTGATCTAATTTCTCTTTTCGTCTTTATCTACTTTCAGGAGTATCTACCTCAGATATTGTAGCCCGTATTGTTAAGGACTACGATTTGTATGTTCGTCGCAACTTAGCGCGTGGATATTCAGCCAAAGATTTAAATGTTTCATTCCTGTCGGAGAAGAAGTTCCGTTTGCAAAACAAAATGGACGAACTGAAGGATCGTGGTCGTCGTGTAATGACTGAAGTGAAGGGTGACATCATAACCAAATGGGAGGAGAAATCCCGTGAATTTATCGATGCGTTTCTACTGTTGTTCGGACGGGAACGTCTGAATCACTTGTGGAATGAATCAAAAGGAAAACTGATTCAGGCACTGAGCCCACCCGGCAGTCCAAGTGGTTCAATAAACGGTGATTGTGACGACTACGATGATGATGATGATAATGTTCCAGACGTGAGCGTCGACCATTCACCATCGGCGAGACGTTCGTATCGTATGGCAGCGGACGAAGCAACAAAGCGACGTAACTCAAAGCGATCAGTAGCCGCGACAGCACACAGTTCAGATCCCGATGAGGACGATGATGATTATGAAGAGAGGAGGAGTAACTAAGGCTACTCAGTGAAAATAATAGGGATAGAGATATACTATTGACATCCTTTACCTCATTAAATTTTCATTGCTTACATTTCTCTTCTATTCAATTTCATTCTCTCTCGCTCTCACTCTCACTCTCTCTCGCTCTTTCTCTTTAGCTTGTAGGCCTTTAGTCTTATTATTAAAAACAAAAAAACAAAAAAGAATTAAAATATTAATCGTTCTTATTGGAAACGGACATTTTTCAAAGAGAGTGTGCATTGAGCTTAGGACAGCAAAGGCTATGCCCTTTCGGTGTATGTCCTGAGAAATCAAAAGATTAAATTAAGTAGAAGAATGATGGAAGAAAGGGGAAAAAAACTGAAAAATGAAATGAATTCTCTGCAAAAAGACAGAAAGAAAATGAAAATAATGTTCAAAGGAACAATTGTACAAAATACAATAACAAATATGAGAGAAAAATAGAAAATAAAATATATATCCACAAGATAAGAATGTGGCAGCTGACGGAGTGAATGTGTGTGATGTGCGCGCCTCTGCCTAATCACTTCTGTTCCTACTACTTTACGTTAAACAATTTATTTTTGTTGAATTATACTTATTTTGTTTTTATTTTTTTTTGTTGCAGCTTATATTTTGTTTGGTTTTTTGTAAGATATTCCTTTGATACGATTTCTGTACGGAAATAATCCAAACACAACAAATTAGAAAATTACGTGTATGTTTAGAAGACAATCATCAAGTATTTCCTATAATTAGTTATTTCTTTTGTGTTTTTTTTTTTTTAATTATATGTTAAACATAATGCTATATAGTTGTAGTAGATTCAAATTTGTTGCTGTTTTTTAATTTATTTTTGAAAAGAAGTACATGCTAATGATGCTGTTCTTTTCCATTATAATGAAAATGTATAATTTTTTCTTAAAAAACAACAGTCGTTTATTTATTGAAGACAAAAAACTTTCTGCGCCGAATATCAAGTGTCTCAGAGATACGCTTGAATCAAAATGACATTTGTGCTTGTAATGGGAGAGTAAAAAATTCCGCTAGTGAAGAAGATACGCTTGTGCTTGGATAAGAATCTTGTGATGTCACAACACCAGACAATGTTTATCTTTTTATTTTGTTTTTCGAATACCGTTTGTAAGAGACACAATTTTGAAACCTAGCACCAAATCTCTTTCAAAAGAACATTACAGAATTTAAATCCAATAAAATGAAAACAAGAACCTAACAATAAGGATGACAAACAATTAATTTATAAATAAAACATATGTATAAGTGATCGAAAAAAAAAATCAAATGTTTTATGGTTATTTTCGAAAACTTTCCGAAGCGAAAGCAAAATTGATGAATGTAGTTAGTTTTCGTTTGTCGTGGATTAGTTTATTAAGTATATATACGTACATGATAAGCAACATTTTGAATAAAATATTTACTAAATTTAACAAAAATTGTATCAATTTGTCAATTCCTGGCGTCTTCTATGAATGGGGGTTTACTGTTTAGTTTACAGTTGCAGTGCAGCGTACTGGTATATATAATGTCTCTATTGCTCTATTGAGGATTGCAAATGCACCTCGCACCCGTGGTTATCTGTAACAAACAATTCGCAGCTAAATTGGTGCTGAGACTGAAAAGCACTCGGGTCAGGCCAGCATTTTAAAACCATATCACCCACAGAGCAGGCCACTTAACTCCCATTTTCGACTTCGATATTAAATATAAAATTAAAATATCAAGAGAAGCTGGGCCCTGACCCTCTACGGGCTGTAGCGCCACCCATATATATATACAAAATACCAAGAATACACATATTGGAGACAAACTGGGTTCTGAACAACGTCAAGGAGATCTGCTGAATGACTGTTAATAAGAACGATATGAAATGAGATCATCGTTAGCATTGATGGCACTCGAATCACCAATTTTAAGATCGAAATTGGTAAGACTCTGCCGTATATCTCTTACCGAGATATCAAGCCAATCCAGCATATCGGTGTGTTGGGTTCCTGGACATAGAGATATTCCAGCCAACTGTGAAGCAGACGAATTAGTCAGAAATGGATCAATAATTATTGGACAAATGATTGAAACCATCTGGGTGCCTATAGTAACCAAGATCACAGAGCTCGTGAAAGATACGTAGCATCTCTGGCCAAAAATGGACTTAAAAAGAACCAGAGCCATCAACCTGAGTAACCTAGTAGGAATTCTTACAGGACACTTCACCATGGGCAAGACTAGAATTACCACATAACGACTTCTGCAGCAGATAACCCACGACGGAGAAGAAGAAAGTCCTCTACACCTACTCTACAACTGCCCTGTATTGGTCTCCATTAGGAAACAAACCCAGACAGAATACAACTTTAATGAATCAGTAGACTTATTCGATCTTATGGTTGCCACACCAATATGGATGTTCGTACAAAGAACTAAATGGTTCCAAGAGTAACGGCAGGTAACCGGCCCAGTGGCAATACAATGGACCAGTGGCTCTAAGTGAATCCATCGTTGACAATGGATGCCGTTGTGAATATATCCTGAGTGACTGCATTTGTATAACCAATGTATTATGAGCCCTTTGCTGTGATTTCCATCACTTTTTCTAGCACTTTGGGGAGTTAGGGCCCGCCTTGAGATCACATTTGGTTTCAGGCTTACACTTTGATTTTCAAATAACAAAATAAAAAGACTGGCCAAATCTCGGAATCTGGGTGGCCCGTCAATATCGCCATTGACCAATGATTTCTTGTATTTCATGGATTTGTGTGTATAACTGGCATTTTTCATTGATAACCACAAGGGTATGAAATAGGCCTGGTCGGTTATCAAATTGTTGCTCAAGTTCACTACCCAGGTATTTGAATGTTTGGCTTCGTTCTAATCGACATGGTCAGTCGGCAATATAGTTTGAGTCACTTGCCCTTTATACCGAGGCAATGCAATACATCGTTCAAAATGGGTCGCTGACTCCAAAATTCTGAGCGCGCTCTAAATATGACACATGTTGGATCTGGGCCCCACACTCTTACCGCTTTAACCACTGTATTGTATTATTGCATCGACGAATGGCACTTAAGCAGTGATATTTTAGAACTGGTACATTCACTTCAATTTGATTTAGCAGACGCTTCTATGATGAGGAGCCTACATCATCAGCACTGAATAATAGCCACCTGATTCGAGAAAGGTAGCTGCCTTCATTATAGGAAGATGATTTTATCGATTTGGTCACTGGTCGGTTATTTTTTGCGTCGTTATTACTGCCAGTAAGTCGTCTGCTATTATTTCTGTCAAGACATAACAAGAATATCGCGAATTTCTTTCAGACGCTAAGGAGCATTCGCATGGTTTGTCTGAGGATGTCCTCGAGAGCCATTCCATACATCTATTCCGTTTTGCTCTCGAGAGCCCCAACCACTGATGGAAGCGCTAATCAGGGACATACGTAGACCCATTTTAGGTTCGAGTCCTAAGAGTACCTTCTCCAAACTATATCTGTTCATCGCTGATCTCAATTCGTGTGATCACCCTGAACATGTCAAGTCAAGTCCTCTCTAACAACCGTTTTGGACGAGCTAAAATACGAGCTTTCTGATTATTTCTACCGTGGAGAAGAAAGCAAGCCATACAACACTTCTACACAGAATAAATATTTTGATTTGTATTTATACTATCCCCATCCACATCAAAAAATTGCACATACAGGACATGGTATTGTTGTGCGTTCTTACGATGAGATCTCTTAGCCGACGAGGACATAGGCTTTCTGGTGACATCGAGGAGTGTCTTAACCGACTTCTCCAAAATAAGTTCTTTTAACCAACTTTTGCTTGGGATCTGATGTTCTCGGAGCTTCTTCTTTGAAACATCCCAGAGATTGTCGATGGGATTAAGGTCTGGGATCTGCCGTTCCTTCACCATCCTGTATGAATTCTAGCGGTCATTATCCTACACCAACCAAAACACGCCACATAAAGTTGTTTTATCTGCACTAGCTTTAAAATTATCTTTAAATATTTGTATGTACACGCACGTGTTTTTCGTCCTAGAAGCTGACGCAACGTCGTCCCCCTTTACCACGGCAATGAATTAGTTTCGATTTGCATCCCTTTTCTCAAGTGATTCTCTTCGGCCAAACTTTAATGCGGCGTGATTTCCGATACACCAGCCAGCCATACTTTGGACCCACAAAAAACCCAAAACCTTCAGTGCCCAGTGATGCAAAATGTGGCGACAATTAAAGCCCCGCCAATCAGACAGTTGAGCTATGTAATTAGCAGATACCCTCAGCACAGATCTGACAACTTCGCGAAATTCTCAGACATCCTTTAATAACTTAACCAAATTCATTTGAAATGGCCCTCAAAGGAGGTGAGGACTGCTCGCCGTTTTCCCTCATGCTGTGGTTGGAATCCCTGAATCCACAGACTCAAGCAGACTACTTTCATTTGATGCTCATGCCGCCGCGACCGTTATCGCCGACGTGATTATCCTCCTCTGTCTTTAATTAAAACTACGTACATCCCTACCTGCAAAAGTAACGCCGCGCCTTTAAGTTATTGGCTATCCACTGCGAGAAGCGCGCCATCTCCTCCAAGTAATTACTTTTTGCATTACATTCCTCAGAAGGTGAATAATAGAAAGGGCAATTCGCAGCGAACGCAAACCTCCAGCCACCGTCTACCATCGACCACCGTCAACGGCAGAGCAGCAAATTAACTGCAGTGAGTTAAAATGAAGATAAAGTTACGCCATAAGCCGAGAGGAAAGAAGACCCCAGCACGATGGCAGCTACTGCACGCAATGTGAGGAGCAGCATGGGACTCTGGAGCAGGACATGCCGGCGGGGGTTTGGTTCGCCCTTAGCCTGTACGAGCGTCTTGTTCACGACGGATTTCACACTTCTTAGCACGTTGTTTACACTCGGAGCATGCAGATTGCTGGACGATAAATGGAGGTGCTGTGCAGTTTTAATGAGCAATCATGTTTTCCGATGGCATGTGTGAGTTCGGCGGGTGGTTTCCGAATGCATTTAATTTATTTTCCTTACGACTACAGGTGCGTATTGATTTATTTTCATTTAAGACTACTCACAAAGTTACGCGACCCGTGCCGAGGATCGAGCTGGCTGGAGGACCAGCAATAAAATAGTCCAGTCGCAAACGTGAGAGTCCGGACACAAATTAGTCTGCCTTACTTGTGCATTACTTTAGAGGCTGGCCACCATTCTCCGTTACTTCTGGGAAGCAAAAATAAACACAAAAACAATATAAAAATAGCAAGGAACCTGAAAACTGCACAAAGAAGGGCTGAAGTACGTCAAAAGTGCCTTCGAACCCCAACAAGCAGGCCAGGGTCCTTAAGCCCTCCACCAGCAAACGGGGGTCTAGACTCTAGAGTCGAGAAATCAGTTTCCGCTAAGAGAGAGAGAACCTGTCAGGTTTGGACGATAGTAGGCGCCACCTGCCCACCCCCAATAGTGTAGCGGTACACACTGTGGCAGCCCAGACCGGTGAGGGCAAAGCAAAGAACTTTTACGGACCAACGTCGGAAAGGTCAAGCAACGAATGCTGTGTCATGTAGCAGCCAAGTGACCGTGCAACAAAAACCTCTCCAGCTATCCTGCAAGGAGCATAATCCCATCTTCCGAGCAGAAGGTCCTTCAAAGACTTAGCACGCATCCCTCTGAGAAATGGTCTCAAATGCAAATATCCTCCTTCGAATGGGCCACTAAGGTTTTCACTCAAGGCTCTAACACCACACTGGCCCCATAAAAGGCCACCACTGTTCTGCCAACTGCCTCCACCTCCACTCAATCAAGGCCGTACAGCGAAGTGCTGAAGAACCAAACAGCAATGGGCAATGGTGGACAGAACGGATCCCGATGGAAGCATTTCATTGGAAAATGGAAAAAGCGCATCCAGGGAACCCATCTAACTGCGAGGGCCAAGGGCATACACTACGGCCGGGTTCACACCTAGAGGTAGTGTCTGTGGATAAGATCCGAACCGGGGGGCCAAGCCACGCCACTAAGAGTTTATCAGAGCGTGGAACCCCAGCCTAAGAACTGAAGACTGGAAGATCGGAAAGCTGGACGAAGCTGAGCGATCTTACAGGATCGCAATCCTTGTGATCAATGAAGAAGCTAGATACGGCCATAAGATCAGTTTTGGTTGAGGGAACTGGTAAACCTAAAAACTTCCAGGAACGATAGCGACCGTGCATACAGGTCCAATTCTTCGGCGGGAGTCAGGCAAGACACCAATACTAACTCGGCACATGCTTCCAAACCGGCCACTATCCGTACACCCGCACAGTTGTACGCTCTACTAAGCTCTGTGGGTTTCTCAAACCTATCATCCACGCTCTTGACCATGGAACTTGATTCAGACACTTGGACGTGGCAAAGCAACTAGAAACCTCGCAGCAGATGGACACTTTGTCGGACTCCGGTGAGACGGAACTGTGCTCATTAGATTCAGATGTAGAAAGAGAGCTTCTGGGTTCATCAAAATCCTCGCAGGAGATAAACATGCTGTCAAGTGCAAGAATGCCACTACCTACCTACCCTACCCTAAGACTACTCAAGCTGGCTCGTTGAAAAGTAAGGAAAAAGAGGGCGAGTAGTTGTCAAGCTTGATGCCACTGTTCTCGCAAAAGGCTCTGACCCTCGTCATCTTGACGACAGATTTCCACCTGTGTTGTTCCTGTTGGACTTCCTTCTTCCGTCTTTCAACTTCTGGAGACAAATCTATGCAGACAAAGTAACATCGCATTCCTCCCTGTCTCTAATGACGCCGTAAAACCAATCAACATAGCCTGCACGCTCACGTGCCATTTGGTCTTCCGCATCAATTCGCCATCAGTACAGATTTCCTGCTTACATTCCAAAATTTATGGACACTCCACTTCATTGTTTCATCCTTAAAGGGAGGAGGACATCGTCGAGGACTGCTTTACATAGCCTCCATGACGGAGAGGCGCTCGCATGCATAAACTTTTATGCATTCGTGTGCCGCAAAGTCACGGACTCTCACCGAGCCGCTGACGGTAAGTAACAACCGACGGCACTTAAAATGGAATGATGTGCTGGAATGGAAAGATTGGAGGCACTCTCGTATGTACAAAATCCCTTGTTTTTTTTTGTTTGTTTTATGATGAATCTGCGAGAAGGTGATGCTAATGCCTCGGTACTTAAATGGTTCCCCGCGAGGCAGGACGAACTTTTGAAGTTTGGGTAAGCGTAAGTGAATCATTTTCTTTGGAAAGTTGTTATTTTATGAGCCACTGGCGGTTTATTGTGATAGCTTCGCACAATATTCGAGCAAAGGTGTTGATTGCTGGAGAATTAGAGGTGATCTAAGAGGGCAATAAAGTTGTTTGTTCTTATTTACATCAACGGTGTGTGCGAGAAGTTGGAGGACTTGATTGATGATGAGTCAATTTGGAGGTTAAAGGAAGGTACTTTTGACTGTTCCAGCTCGGTTCGATTCGATTGAAATAGAAGTCTTCAAATTGATATTAATGGTTTAGAGCTCGGTGCATTTACTTCCATTTTGTAACACGTGTGCTATACTCGATTGCAACAAAATTCGAATTTACTTATCCCACAAGTCGTGCTCTCCGAATATATTGGGCTTGATAGCATAATTAAAATAAATGGAATAGTGGTAAGACACACAATCAAGGCAACGAATTCTGATCATCGAAATCTACGACCAGGAGAAAATCACATATAATTGCACTGTCTCACGGGCTGTAGGGCATGTGACACAGACTTGTTGAAAACCACAAATTGGCCACATCACTATCATCCAATTTTGGCAGAAAAATGTGTGTTATCATGTTTCGATAGCGAGCACCAAAAGCAGTGCAAAAGGTTACTATCATTATCATCATATTCTGACCCGCGTGATCCACTAAAGGAATTGCGGGGTCAAAGCACGCACTAGTCATCTCCAGGCCTCTCAATCCTCCGCCATCGAATATCACTCATCACGATTTATGCCCAAACACAACGCCAAAGCTGGGTTTTGCATTTTATCTAACCACGTCGTCTTCGGTCTGCCAAGAGGTCGTCTTCTTGAAGCATTCGCATTCAAGGCACGCATCGGGTGATGGGAACATTCGTGCCACGTGTTCAAACCATCGAAGCATAGCTCTTAACGTTTGGAGAAATTGCTCCTCAACAGCGAGTTCCCCGCGCTCTGCAGTGTTTTTCACCCTATCCCGGCGAGTAGCTTGGCCAATCCTGCAGGAAAGCTCATCATTACTCCTCCAATCACTTATGAAAAAGACCCTGAGATACTGGAACTTCTCCACTACTTCAAGGGACTCCACTTACATGTAGAGTGCGTTTAATAAGCATTCTGAAAATTACCATATGCTCTGGTTTGTCCTGTGGTGGCTCGTGGCGTTGTGGGTATATGCGTCGACCCCAACCTCGACGTCGTAGGTTCGATTCCAGCTCTGAGCGTTAAAAATAATTTTCACGACCCCACCTCCTGGCCACCATCCTGGTGTCGGCATAAAACTGTAGGTCCCTTCCACTCGTGTGAGAACAATAGCATGCACAACACGAGTGGTTGCTGAGAAGCTATGCCCTGACTCTCTATGGGCTGCAGCGTCACCCATATTATTATTATCTGATTTGTCCACGTTGACCTGTTTCCCAGTATTTGCACATACAGTCACAAACCTATCGAGTGCGAGCTGGAGTTCCATATGGGAAGATGTTCGCATACCTAAGTCCTCTGCAAAACGCAGAGCTACACCTTAGCACAGGTTTTCCCGAGAGGGCTTAAAAGAAATATGCCCCTGTAGTGGGAACTATTTCGTTTGTCCCCCTAGTTGTCTCGACGCACTCCCATTCCACCTTAATGCACATCTGACCGGATTTCGCGCACTCTAGCAGGTTTGCCTACTTTTAACTATTTAATCGCCAAAATCACTATCTCCACCGTTGGACTATTCTCGGCCCTGCTAAAGACTATATATCTGTCACCCTTAGCGCCCTGTTCGGGATTGAGCAGCTCCATAAAGTGCTAGCTCCATCCATTTCTCCCTACCCACCTCATTGGAAAGCAACACACCAACTTTGAATTTAATTCCTTATTGTTTTGAATTTCCTTCTTCTCAGTCGGCGAATAGAACACTTGCCAAAACACTTTTTTCGCAGATCTCTGGTCTCCTTCCAGCTTCTTGCAGAACTAATTCGAGGACTGCCCTTTAGCTGATCGCACAGCCAATTTGCATGTTCTTCGCGCCTCAGTGTACCGGTCACTTGAAGCACTGTCCCCCAAGATCCGCAACAAACAGTGACACTTTGTGGCTAGATTTCCTTTTCGTTCATCACATGTTGGTTCACCGAACTCCTTACACCCCTATTTTGGCAACTACATAACAAAAAAATCAATTCAAAAATGTGCGTCAACGTTTAGGATAAAATGACAGCCTTTATGTATTCGACCGCCTTTAAGACCGCATTAAAATGTTAAATCAAAACCTGAGAAAATTTCAAGAGACTATATATTTACAGAAAAAAACACTTAATTTAATTGAATTTAAAAGTGTTGTTGCGGCATTCTAACCCATCCTTGAGTTTAGAATCTAACAGAGAAGGTTAGGTTTCGGAAGGAGAGTGTGATAGTTGAATATCACTTCCACTCGAAGGCCAAAGGGCCAGCACAACTTTTCTAACCTTTCACGTCGCTTGGTAGTGAATTTTCAAAGAGTCTGCATTCGCTATGTGAACAGTCTCTGTGAAGAATTTATGGCCCATTTAAACTAGGCGCCGTTTCTGGGGAGCTGGGAACTGGGCAGTGTAAAGTCAAATGATGGATAGTCTAAGTTGGTTAGCCGCAGCTTCGGCAGAGATTGCTGGATTCTTGGTTACATTTGCGGAGCATTGTTCTGATCGAACAGTATCACTCCGACAACAATTTGGATCGAGTTTCGGTTCAACGCCGGAAAAATCTTTATTATGGCGTTATTAAGCTCTGGTCGAACAAAGCTGCTGGAGCAGACGGATTGTCCGGGAAACTGTTTAAAACAGCTGGAGATGATCGGGTTGGACGCATGCACCAGCTCAGTTGTAGAATAAGCATGCCCGACGAGTGGAATCTTAGTATCGTTCGTCTGATGCACAAGAAAGGAGACCCCTTTAACTGCGCCAACTATCGGGGGATAAGTCTCCTTAACATCGCCTACAAGATCTTCTCTGCCGTTCTGTGTGAGCGCCTAAAACCATTCGTCAACAACATGATACGCCCCTATCAGTGCGGTTTCAGGCCTGGGAAGTCCACCATCGACTAAATCGGCTGATCCTCGAAAAAACCCAAGAAATGGAGATCGACACCCCCACCACCTATTTGTCGACTTTTGGGCCGCATATGACAGCGTGCATAGAGGCAAGCTATATAACGCCGTGCCTAGTTTTGACATTCCTGCCAAACTCGTGAGGTTGTGCAAGATGACGATGGAGAACTCTCGCTGCTCCATCAAGGTCGGTAACGAACTCACCGAGACCTTTAATGTCGAAAAAGGTTTTAGGCAAGGCGACGCGCTGTCATATGATTTTTTAACATTGATAAGGTCGTGCAAAACTCACACGCCAACACTAGAGGCACGATATTCCAAAAATCCGTGCAATTTCTAGCATAAGCGGACAACATTGACGTGATTGGCCGAACTCTACTCGTCAATGAAGCGTTTGCTTGTATTGAAACGGAGGCGACAAAAATGGGTTAAGCGGTGAATGAGAGCAAAACAAAGTACAAAGTACAACATCGACGTTTCACTCAGAACGTCACCATAGGCAGCTACAACTTTGAGGTAGTAAAGGACCTCATCAACCTTCACTCCCAAGTTAATAGTACGAACAACTTCAGTACAGACTATCTCAAGAGCGAATGAAGACGCACTTAGCCTCTTCGAGAGAAAAGTTCTCCGTTCAATCTTTGGTCCTGTTTGCATTTCTGGAGAAGAAGATTCAACCACAAACTGTACGGGCTGTATAATGACATGAGTCTAGTCAGGCGTCTACGGATTCAACGCCTAAAATTGCTAGGCCATAGAGCGCATGGACAACACTGCTCCAACCCGAAGAGTCTTCGACTTCGAACCAGTGGGACAACGCAATAGAGGACGACCACGAAGGCGATGGTGCACTCAAGTGGAGAAGGAGTGCGAAATTGGAGGCAACTGGCTAAGGATCGTGCCAGTTGGAGAGCATTGTTGATTGAGCCCCAGGTTCACCCCGGACTGTAGCGCCACAAGAAGAAGCTCTGGACACACCGATCTTGCCTTGTGACAGTCGCACCTTGCAAGCCAAGACATGTTGGCTTCTTTTATTATTGTGCCATATATGATCGGATATAGTGCATTGATTGGTGGTTGCAGTGACATGGCCACTTCGTTGATGTCCATTTCAGATATTTGTCTAGCCAGTTCGTCCGTCCCTCGTTCCCTGCAAGGGCCCAGCAGAGTTTGATTTTGTGGTTTTATAGAAATGACAGTTACGTCTCAGACGCAGCAGATGCGCGTACAGCCGCATTTCCATTTTGATGACTTGATTTTGATGGAAAATACTTTTTGTCTGTCAAACCGTCAGAATTACAAAACAAATTCGATAAAAATCATGCGCACATAGGCCGCACGTCAGTTTTCATATTCTAAAAAATAATAAACATGCAGTCATTCATATTGCAAGTGAAATGTGAAAAAAATTGTGTTAATTAACGCAAACGTAACACTGACCCCATGTTAACGTGCCCGCACAAAACCAATCACTGTTTGCTAATATTTCATGAAAAGGATATTTTTTTTGCCGGCTTAAAGCGATTTATCCGCTCGCCGGAACGGAAGTGGTGCAGGCTCGTTAATTAATTTTTAATTGCTTTCAGCGTGCAATTAGCAAAACTGTATTGAAGTTCCGTTTAACGATGACTGAGATTTAATTTGGGATTCATAGCCAAAGGCTGTCGATTTAAATTCCAATAAATATCTATTGGATGTGAATCATTTTGTTGTGGGAACTGAAGTCTGCGATGAGTGAGAAATAAATATGTGACCAAATATTTATGCGGCACTTGAAGCAATTGTTTTTTGTATGAATCATTATTGCCTTTACTTTGAGAGGAATTGAAGGGAAACCCAAATGGAAGTTATTTTAGGTACATTTAAGTAGTGTGTGTAGGACCTTTGCGATGCTTAGATTAGAGTGGAAGCCAATTGAGACAGTTTAGTTAAAGCGCTGATAAGGTTCGAGCCGATCAGGCTCGTAGGCATCAGTCAGGTCAGACGAGGCTGCTTAGGCCAACCGAGTGCACTCAGGAGACTTTATTCAAACCAGTCGTGAAAAGTCAGGCCAAACGAAGATTCATCCGCTAAGGATCCATCCTTTAAAATAGTCAGTCATACATCACAGATCCTTGACGATGGGGCAACAACGATACAGCACTGGAACCACTGGCTATTAAGTTCGCGATTCAGCACTTTTGACGCTTTGTTGAAAGTCGAGAATTTACAATATTTACCGACCACAAGCCATTGGCCTTCGCTTTCCCGAAACACCCAGAAGTCAACCACACGTAGAGTTCATAGCACAGTTCTTTCCGGCTCTTCACATTAAAAGCGACGACAACGCAGCCGCTAATACGCTTTCCCGTATAGCAGGTACAACTCTCCAGAATTGGAATATGTTGCCATCGCAAGGCAGCGGATTCAAAAAAGTTAACAACAAACTTACATTAACCCACCTTGTTCTTCCAGGCTCAAGCACAGGCAAACATCTTCCGGGCGTGCTCGTCCAAACATGCCACTTTAATTTTTGGCGAGCAGGTTTCGAGTCAGTGCATAACTTCAGTCATCCAGGAATACGAGCTTCAAGAAAAACAACTGCGATCCATTATTTTTGGTCTGTATAAACTGAGCAACTCGATGGCCGAAAACGCCCAATTAACACGAGACATGTTTCCAGCACTGTGTCTCCAGATTCGGCTGTCCTGCAGGTGTTACAACGAATCATTGCCGATAGTTAGAGTTCACATTATTTGAAAAGTTCTTCTCATATTTTCGGTTGCAATTGCATACACAACACCGTATAGTGGTGGCGGCGTCGGACGCTCAAGATATCCCTGGTCACTCATTTGCCCAAGTACTGGCTGCAAACGCTACCAACTGTGCTACTTGGACTTTGAGCAACGATCGACGAATGGAATATATCTCCACCGCAACTAGTCTACGGAGCCGAATTTCGACTTCCAGCTATAAGCGGTTGGCTGAACGTGACAACATACAAGAGTCGATAGAATATATCTTCAAGAGCTAAGAGAGACGATTCCGAAGACTTCACCTATCGCCTTAAGACATTAAGCAAAAGCCAGTTTCATCAAAAAATGCCTAGATACTGCTACGCACGTCATTGAACTATTCACCCTCCCTATTTGCAATTTGGATCGTCAACCGCACATCTACAAAGTGGCTTTGCCGTCATAAGCGGCATATGTGTCCATTCAACGTCTGAAACTAGTCTACCACTCGAAAATGGATGTTTGTCAACACAGGAAGCTGCACCAAAACCTCTTCTTTCAATCACGAGCCGGAGGATATAATACGTACCGCACGTTCTAGAAAATCGTGTAGACCACCGATAGACTTCACCGTTTCGTAATGGGGAAGTGCCATGGTTACCCACAATAAACACACTCCATACAACAAACACCATCCGTGAACACATCCCTGGACTTGGACTTGGGCCCTTTTACGGTCTTCTGGATTGGGCCGTGGAACCTTTCGGAGGCACCAGAAGAAGCAGTGAAATGTCAATTATAATAAAAAATATAATAATTAATTAAAAAATTCCAAACTGCATTTCCAATAACGAATGGCTATCTGTTTTCTGGAAATGTTCCTCAGCTCTCCCTACATTTTTTTTCCCAGCTGCCGTGCTTCCATCTCAACTGTTCTAAAATCCTTTCGGAGAATGTGACTAACCTACTGCCACTTTCGTTGTATGGCTGCATTTATAGGGTCATGGTGTTTTCTCTGATAAAGTTGTTACATTAAGAGATGCGGCTTGGCCAGAATATTCTTAGGATTTAGTGTAGCAACCTATTGTGAAACGCTGGCAGCTTCCTCGTATTAGTGGAGTTCACCCTTCAGTTACCACATCCATGGACCATGGATTCAACATTGATGCGGAACAGTCGTAGCTTGGTGCTTAAGCTAATTGCATTACTTCCCTAAACTGTGGATATCATCCCAAATGTTGACTTTGTTTTGCATATGTGGTAGCGCATGTGGTGCGGTGCCGTTGAGACACTATTTAATAGGTATTGACAACTCTCTACTCCCTTAATCGCCTGTCCAGCTAAAAATATGAAGAGTTTAGTCTTAAGCTGATGGTTTTAGTTTTTGCTGAGTTAATTTTCAGCCCAACGACGTTTGTCCCACTCCACATGAGCTGTCATTTGGTGAAGGTTCAGCATTCTGTTAGACAGGACACAAACATCGTCGGCGTAGTAAAAGTGTTTCAGTTCAGATGTAAGAGTCGATCGCAATACTCCATTTCCTGTTGACAAAACCGCATTCAGCACGTCGCTAATCATCAAATTGATTAGTTCCTCTTATATTAGTGAAAATATGCATCCTTGCCGAACCCCATATCGGACTACGAATTCCTCAGACAGTCGTCATTTGTGTAAGACGTATGCCTCTCCTGCGCTAGGCACGTCGGATAGATTCAAACACTATCTTATCGATGTATAGCAGATGAAGTGGTGATCGATACTCAAAAGACTGCTCTATGATGATCTGCAAGGTGTTGATGTGGACGAAACAGGAAAAATCTGTACTGGAACAGGTAGGTTGTTCGGCGTTGAGTGTGTCTTCGAGGTGTTGTTTGATACGCTCTAGTATGATTTTAGCAACTATCTTGGCCACAACAGGGCTCTGATGTCTAACCATCGCGCAGACATCTTCAAGGCCAGACATTGGATGACCTCTCTGTCTGGATTTTGTTTATTTTCATTTATTCGTACTCTACCTCTGTGTCTCTCTCGTTAAGCATGGATTGGTAACTAAATTGTCCTCACAATTTCATAAGGGAACCCTTATGCCATGCCGAATGCTCTCGCATGGACTCAATTTTAAATCAAGTCGACCCACCATCTATTCTGTGCTGAAAAAACCTCACTCGTAACTGGGTTTTTGTTCGTCGCAAGTGAATAAAGGAAACGAGGAGTGATTCATTTAAATTGCTAATTCCGTGCCCGGCAGACAGGATTTTCCCTCTCCCTCCATTCATCCAGCAGACCACCGAGATGAGCCTTATCTGCAGTCTTCACAAAAACGAATGCAAACCCTTCATCCACTGGATACATGCAATTTGAATGAAATCGCACTCATTTTAAGGATTTCACGACGCCCAAGGATCATGACTTCTTAATTCCATTCCTGATTCATGACCAAACCACGTTTCGAATCGGCAATAAACGTGATCTGTGAGTGGAATGGTCACAGACTTCCCCATTCTTTTACGATGCCGTTCCGCCCCGACTGTGAATTTGATGACTCAAACTAAATTCACGCCAGTTCCAGTTTCCGCTTCGAACTCCTGACCAGGCGATGACGTCGCAAATTGATGGACACAACCACTACTCACTTAAAGTTTTTGTGCCAACGCTAACGCTTCGTGAATGGGATTCGGGTTTTCATTCGAAATAGCAACACCTGTCAGCTGCAGAAAATTCGACCAACAAACCTGATGGAGTGCCGTGAAATGGTTTTTGTGTGTAGTTTAACTGAGAAAAGCGCACACCGGCTGGGACGGGAATTGATTGAAATAATGGAATTAAGAAAGTTCATCTGGCGGAGGAGGATTTCGTGGCTGCCCAAGAGTGTGCCTGCCAATTACTGCGAATCTACTTAAGAATGACATCAGTTTAGTGCCTGTTAAAGCATTCAATTAACTAACTCAATTGAAGTGGTTTGGTTTTCAGGATTTGATGGTGAGCGGGTCTGTTGAAGTTGACGTTAAGTGATTTTAACTGAGGTCATGGGAGCGCTGTTCAATTAACAGCTTAAGAAGCAATTGGAGGGACTAAGGCTCATCCTGTTGATTGACGGCCGTGGTATTTTACCGTGAAGTGGAACCAATCATTAAGAAAGTAAATTTAAAGTTTGTGCGATGGTCAAGAAAATGTATTGGCATTTAGAGCGACTGAAGATCAAATGTGACAGGGTACAAGCTCTAAGATGTCTAAAATTTGAGGTGTATGTAGAAAATCAATTTCCGCCTGAGTTGCAAAGGATATCAAAACAATTACATTATTATCAAGTTATTTGGCCTTTTAACAATGTTTCCATTTGTAAAGTGCGAAACCAATCTCCCAATTTTCGAGACCATTGGATGTACATGATGGTGGCTGTAATAAGGAAACAGTGGTTGTTGTTTCCGAAATCCTTCTAAGGCTCATTAGGCGACGTATATCCTTTTCCGTATGAGTACCAGTTGAAACGATTGCATTTACAATTCAACATTAATAACTAAGTTCGACATGAAAATAAATTACCTAATCGATCGAATCTGTACATACAGCACATCGAATAGAGTGAACACTCAAAATTGTATACAGACTACTCTACAAAGTTAACAAGTAAAACATCTTTAGAGTGGACCCAAATTTCTTACACAGTTCAATAGGAACATACCAGCTGCAAGGAATGCAATATCTTAAGAGCTAATTTATAGTTTGTTTTGAGTACTTTGTGTTTGCGGTCTACGTTTTGTATTCTAATTTGGGTAGATATATTCTTGGTCTAGCAATTTCATTCGTTTGATCGATCATTGATTGATCAAGATCAAGGTGATCAGGGTATTTCGGGTACACTATTGGTAAGAAATATGGAATAGCAAAAGAGACTATGTGTGCTATTAACAAAATATAATAAATAATATGGGTGGCGCTACAGCCCGTAGAGGGCATGGGCCTAGCTTCTTAGCAACCACTCGTGTTGTGCGTGCTATTGTTCTCTCACGAATGGAAGGGACCTACAGTTTAATGCCGACTCCGAACGGCCAAGTTTGAGAAGCTTTTTCTAGACAGAAAATACTCTTTGAGCATTGTCAGTGACTCGAAAGAGGTGGGGTCGTGAAAATCATTTTTGTCGCTCAGAGCTGGAATCGAACCTACGACATCGAGGTTGGGGTCGACGCACATACCCACAACGCCACAGGCCACCACATTAACAAAAGGAAGTCCGATATTAGCAACGGTGATTAATACTTACTCTGGCCCTGGAAAACTCTGACGCTGAAAGCATATGAACTACCTAAATTGGAAAGGTTCTTTATAACAGACCAGCGGAGGAAAAACTCATCTTTTGTAAGTGGCTTAACCCTGAAGCAAAAAGCCATTGCCATAAATATAAAATTTAGTTCTAAAAAAAAATAGAGCTACATTTCCTGCTCATCCATGATTTGGTATTTTTGACAAGACACATGTTGACTACCCGCACTCTCTCAGACTCTTTCGCAGTCACTCTACCGAGAGTGTACTGGATTGCCATTATCGTTAAAATGCTCTTAACTGTAAATGAGAAGGCTATATTGCATGACTTTTTGACTGTCCTGACAGGCAGTTCACAACACCAACACGTACAGAAACTTTGCCGTGCAAAAAGCCCCAAAAGTTTCGTGTTGCAGAGACTTTTTTAAACCACAGGAGCTAGAAATCCATATCTTCGTTTTTGTAACTAGTTTTTCTTCACAAAGCAGTGCAAACTAATTTGATATCACCACAGCAAAATGTAAGCCATAAGCTACTCTAGTGGATACTGTGGTCTTTCTAACGATTCACTGTCAAATTCCTCAACAATTTTGTTTGTTAACGTATAGACCCAGTAAACAATTTGGGTGAATGAATACATTTGTGAAAATTAGATCACCAAACGATTGGTTCAATGCGTTCCTTGTTGTCAGTGTTTTAATTTGCAAAATTACATTTTTTAAATAAAAATTTAGAAATAGAACACAAGCACACTTTTAAGGTTCTTTTTATTCCCTTTCGGATATAATAATCACAATGTTGTTAGATTATGAATTGTGATGCCAGCTGAGCCAAATTTAAGGGGTGATTGAAGGCGAATCGGAACAATAAATTATTTAATTGTTATTTTTTGCTAATCTAAAATATTCTATAAGAAAAAACAAGTTATGTGCTCGCCCTCCAGATTTTTCTGGATTTACCTTCGATGTTTCTCAACGTGTTAGAATTTGCCTATCACGTTCAAATGGACCGATTATGAATATAATCTGTCCCTAAGGCGTGGACAATTTGTTGTTTCTTCAGAAACATTTCTTTGTTGTCAACCGCTATGAATTTGTTGAGCCATTTACCCAAGAAAAAAGAAAAAAGAATTCGAATCCGGGGGGGTGTCACAAAGCCACTCGGACTGTGATCATACAGATTTATTGTAACCCCTTCTTTAATCTAGGATTTGAGTACCGACTTCAGGAATTGTGCAACTTTCCCGGTTGGGATTTATTTAAAGTCTTTCCCTGTCACATTCTTAGTCAGTCGGACTGTATGTGGTCCATAGTTTGCTTTGCCAGGCCACATGACACAAAATTCTGTGTTGGTGATGCTTATTTGGTGGTAATCGCGTGCTCCGTGTTCTCTTAGTACATTACAAAGCAATATTGGACCATCCTTTTGAGAGCTAGAGCTTCTTAAGCTCGCTTTGTTTTATAGGTTTGTTCAATTAACGTTTCCGAGTGCTCCTCCAGGCCGGGGCTTCACAGCATTTCATCATAAGCATCCTAGTGAAAGTTACCTTTAATTTTATGCCGACTTCAAACGGCCAAGTATGAGAAGCTTTCTCTAGACAGGAATACTCCTTGAGAATTGTTAGTGACTCGAAAGTGGTGGGCCGAAAAGTATTTTATCATACGAGGGATCAAACTTACACCTGGGGAGGTTCGGTCGTCATCTTCTTCTTGAACTGGGAGACGAGTTGAAGCATTGATGTGGCCAAATCAGTGCAGTTCAAAAAAACTCGAGCTTCCTTGTAGACTGTGTCATATCAGTTCTCATGTTTTGCATATTGGCTACCAACTTTCGGTTCCATACAGCAGGACTGACAAATTAAGTTCCTTACAGATATTGCTCGCTCGAGGCAGGAGCGATGGGTGCATTATTTTTGCCACTTATGTATTATATCCAAAATCGTTAAATAAATGATAAATCCACTTGACCTCAGATGGCACAGCAAAGATAATAAAAGGGACTAGCCACTTGAGCTCAAGATGTGATGTAAATAGATAAGGATGCGAGGGTATACAGCTTGGGAGAACAAATGTGCGGCGATAACGAAACACATCGTTGCCGTTTCTTGTTTTTTGTTTGAAATAAGTTCTTTGTAATTTTTCGCATTCTCTTTAATTTATCGAATATACTTTTTTATTTTGGAATTTTTTACATAAGTAAATACGTAGTTCGAGAGAAGGATACTGTTGACCATGCCAGAGCAACAACCACTCGATGTAAAATGAGAAAATTTGGTGGCAAGAAGGAGAGAGTGGAGAGAAGCTTACTCTAAGAAGGACTATATGGATTGTCACAGCATTTTCTAGAAATGTTCATTTATTTACCAAGAAATTTTACTATCATTTAACCCGCTAACGAGTCGATGGACGTCATACAAGTTCACAACATAGATTTGAAGTAAGATATAGTCGCTTGACTTTAACCCATTTTCTGGTAATATTCCTCTATCAGCTTAAAACTGAGTTGCTTACGAAGTCCCTCGTCCGCAGCTCAACAAATAATTACTCCCATCGAAGTTTTCTTTAATCATAGCGCGCACACTTCGAATACAAATTTGTTCCTCCATCCGAAACAAACCTTAATTTCATCCTTATTGGTCGATTTCATTGAGCACTCTTGAAGCACTTCCTCATCTGTAGACAAGTACTTCACCGTTTCTGCCCGCAATCGATTACTTAAGGCCAACACAACAAATTCCTCTGCCAATTCAAAGTACGGCCGCCGCCGCCTCCGGCCTCCTTAACTTTCGATTTACCCTGCATGCAAAAGAAAACGAAATAAACCAAGCACATGGGTCAACAAAATCGCCTCCCTCTCGCCACATCCACAACCGCAGGCAGTCAAAGCAAAGCAACCCCCACACATAGCATCCACAGCGCACCAACATCGTCGTTTCGAACATGTTGCGAGCTTTTTCAGTTCTTACGATACTCCCAGTCGAACATGTGTGCGTATCTCGTAATCTCAAAACCTCGTGGAGATTCGCGGCTAGTCTTTAATCAATTCTAGTGCGAAGCGCGTCGCTTGCTTATCCCGCAGAACACATGTTTCCCCGTGCGAAACAGCAAATCAACATCTGGCCGAGGACGGCTGTAGGGTTCGCCCCCGGGAGTGGAGGTTACGGCGAGGCGGTCGTAAAAAAATATCGGCCCTACTTCCCGCCTCTCGCGGCTTCCACTTCGATGACGTAAATGACACAAATAGGAGCGTTTCACGAGCAGGAACACGCCTCCACCCACGTGGCCGCTTGGAGGAGGGTTACATCTCGGCACTGGGCGCTGAACATAATTCAATCCTGTTGATGCATCCATCGATATCGATTAGAGGTGGCGTTAAGTGCTCAAGGCGAATGGTTGATGATCCCGCAAGACGAGCGGATGATTACAAACGATGTGCGCCCCCGCGTATGACATCAGAAGAAATGTGCTCATCATCTTCGCTGAGAAATGTGCCACCAGTTCATGTGACCTGCTCGTCGGTGTTCGGTTGCGAAAGGAACAGTCGTAACTAACCGGGAACGGAGGCATTGAGGTGTTATGAGCGCGCTGACGTCAGCTGACGAGAGATCAATCTCAAGTCTAAACTGGAGCTCGGCGGGTTAAGTCACCTGTTAGCCGTGACATGTTAATTGCGTTATGTGCGCGCGTTCATTGACTGGGCCGGCCTGAGATGAGACGACTCAATTCAGAGAAGGGGCGTCTTCCACTTCACGTGCCCCTGAAATGAGTTCGCTTATTTTAACATTAACACATTTCGGCGTCAGATGAACGACACTTTTGTTGGGTCTTTAAATCTGCCTCAATCGAAGGTGTATCAACGTGTTTTTGGCGCTGGTCACATTTCTGTGAAGGTCATTCGGAGTGGAGGGACAGAGCAGCGGGAAATGTTACGTATACGCCAGAGGGTAGGCGGTGATTAGATAGCGACGCATGCCGCAATTAATGTGGACGTGCAGCAGCTGCCAAGGACGAATGGGACATTTGACACTCATTTTCGTGGTGCTTAGCGGCTTAAGTTTATGGATGCTTTGTGTCCCTTTTAACGTGATGTGTTAACGATTAGTAGTTTTATGAGACATTACAGCGCTTTGTTCCTGGAGGCTGGAGGCAGTGGGAGTGATAAGACAGAATTAAGCCATCTGACGAGGATCGAGGATATTTGGTTAGGCTAGGTTGAAGTGGCTGAGTGTAGAAGACAGGCGCGTTATGCCCCAATAATGTGACATTTCGCGGATGGACTACTCCCAGTTTTCGAACCAGTAGGTACTTCTTAATTGCTGAACTTGTTGAATTAGTAGGCCCCTAGTGAGTACCTACAACTTGCCAGAGCGTTACATGGATAGACGAGATGATTTGGGGTCTCTACCTACTCTTCATCCACGGAGCTTCTGCAGAAACCATTCTATTGTTCACGCATTCAGCAGGCAGGTGCCAATTGAGTAATGTATTTTTTAAATTGTATGAATCTTGAAACGATGGTATGCTTTAGCGATCGGCATAGAAGGTGGATCTCCTGGTGTTAGATAAGAGGCTTACCATACCCTACGGGTTCATCGGCATTGCAATTGCCCTGCTAGTCACAATGTTTCTGCATCCACATGAGGTAAATTTTAAAACGTTTAGCCAAGTCGTTAAGAGACGAACAAGAAATTAGTTGCTGCCTGAATGTCCGAACAGATAATAATATCTCTTCTACATATTACACTAGCTGTATCCGACGTGCATTACAACGCATTGAAAAGAATGAACAAAAAATTGGGACCAAAACCTTTGCTCTTAAGAGTCAATATATTTATAGAGAAGAAGAAGATTGTTCTTACGCTAGGATAGTGCTACATTCATCGCAAGAATTTCTGCTTGAAAACGCTACAGGGGTCAGGAAGCTGGGCACAAACACCCACTCCTGCGTCTGTCGTCAATCCGTGTATGAAGATAGGCCAGCGTATGAAAAACATCGAAGTCGGTCTGGAAGTAATTCGAAGGTAGCTTGGGATAGTATTCGCAGAGAGGGCTATATTAATTAATTGCCCCCTGAGCCTACAGAAGCAGTGGATAGCAAGAGTTGTTCTGAGTTTGATATTGGTACTGATGTTGCTGCGAAACCGAGGCAGACGAAGTCCCTTATCTCACAAAGGTTGTGTTCTGGCAGAGTCGTATATGTTTTGCGTCCTATGCTGGAGAGCCAGCCCGTCGCCTTGTCTGAAATCTTTTTTTGGACATTGAAGGTCTCGGGGGGTTCGTTGCCAACCTTGATGGAGCAGCGAGAATTGTATATGATCTGCAAAACTAGATATGGCCTTGTGTTGTTAGCGCTTATGTGTGCTTTCATATGCGGCTTTCATAACCGACGATAATGTGATTAGTGTCGATTTGCATTTCATATATCTTTTCCAGAATATGACTTTGTGTGAAAATCTGGTGTATTATCCACTTTCCTGGCTTGAAACCACCCTGATATAAAATTTGAATGGTTTCAAGCGTTCACACAAAACGGCAGAGAAGATCCGAGATGTTAAGGAGACTGATGCAGTCAAGGAGATATACTTTTCTGTAGACCGGAAAACGATGCTGATCACATCGAGCATGCTTTCTGCCGACCATGTCGCCCTACTAGCTCATCATTAGCTGTCTTAATGAGTTCTGCACACAGTCCGTCTGCACCAGCAGACGTCTTTAGTCTCCATATCGCTCTCTTGTCTTCATCTAGATTGGGCGGACGAAATTTCTCCAAGTTGAGTAGAGCATTTTGCCCGACAGCGTTATGAGGGTCCTCATGGCCGTTTAACAGTCTGCAGAAATGATTCTTCTCAACTGCTGACTGACTCTATTACAAGTTGTCAATTATCGTCCCTTTAAGTTTTTCTCCGAACTTTAAGCCCATTTGAGAAAAATGTCTTTGGTAAAACTTTCAAACATCATTCGAGCACCATAGCACCTCCCAATCTCACCTATCGCGCTTTTCGTCCTCTTTTTTTATCCTTCTGAGAGGCCGCGCCTTTTCCTTCTTTTCCATCGTAGAGCTCATGAATAACTCTCGTAGTTCGATGCAGTCAGCAGTGTTGCTTGGTGCACTTCTTGCTTTGCTGCATGTGCCTGCCTGCACTGGTCGTCAAACCGGTGATTTTTTATTCGGCGGTGCCGTAAAACTCAGCACATCGGTGGCAGTTTTTTGATCGCTGCATAGCCCCAGAAAAAATGTACGTCCCGTGTCAAAGTCTACCAACCCCTGTCCATTTTCAAATATGGTGTCGTGCAGGTTGTGCTTTCAGATGACTAGCAAAAAAATCCCTCTTTACCTAGTTTGGCTTTAAAATCAGCTGACTTTATAGATGCTGTGGACGGTTAAGGAACCTCACATTTCACGTACAGAAGAGAAAAAAAAGTCGACCAAGCTGCAGAAGATGGCTTGAGGTAGCGATATGCATAGATCGGATCCATTCGGATTCAGTCCTTTCACTGGCGGGTTCGTCAGCTTTACAACTGACTGATATGTCACAGATATGATGGCGTCCACATAAGTTGGATGCGAAAATATGTAAGCATGTCGTTAAGAGATAGACGACAATTCAGGGTTATATCCCCATTTAGAGGTAAATTAAATACTGAGTTAACGCAAGCCAGAAAGAATATTGGTCCAAATAATTACCCTTGAGGTACTCCCCTGTTCGGAGATATTATTACTTAAGACTTCATTTAACGAACTGCTTCCTATTACTCATATACGGCTTGAACCACACAAAGCGACATCCTCTCAAGCCCTAAAGATGTTCTGGCTCTACGAACAGATAATACTATCTGTGCTCAAAAATAAACATATGCAGCTTCCTTAATCGCTATAATTTCTTCTTGAAACTACTGTGATTTGGTAGTCAGAACAATTGAATATTTATGTCCTCAGAGTAGATACCGGCACCTACAACTATGTCCATCTTCAATACATATTTGAAAAATCGCAGAGGACTGTTCAGCGTATGATGTTCAGACTACCAGTATGAACTGGCTGGTATAATATGCTGGTTAAGAAATCTTAGATATCATGAGTTTGGTGTCTTCTGGGATGAATCTGAAGCTGCCACATTTGCAGTTATTTCAATCTCATCGCCCCTGATGGTCTGTCTACCGAATAAGTCTATAGGCGCAAGATTGTGGAGTGTTTTAAAGGCTGTTTACAGTGTACACACTTTGCACTCTCTTCAGCGGCCTTCCATATTGATGCAGCACTCGTAATCAATTGTAGCCTCTAAAAATAAAGCAATATTGTGTTACAACATTAGCGGGTTCCACACTCAGTAAAAAAGGGCGAGCAAATCGAGTGTTCTCATTGACTGCCAAAAGCCATTACGCCCCATTTCACACAATCTCCATCAGGTCATTGCGCGCCAGTTTCTATCGCAAATAACAAACTCTCCTCGACGTTGAGTGAGAGATTGTTCGCATTTAGCCCACTCACAACTGCTGCCCACCCAATCCGCTTATAAACCTCTTAAAGCAAAATACAATGGAATTTCGTACAAGTGGATTTGTACGGATTCAGTGGATTACCAGCGATTAAAAATGAAGTCTGAGGGAGAACAAGGCAATTAGCTTTCAACAAAGCAGCCCTCATCTACAGACAGCACAAATGCCGATGTCCTTGCATCTTCATTGCCCGATTATTCCTCGCAGGAAATAGCTCCCCACACAATTACCCAGTGTCCTTGAGCGGGGATTTGATAGAAAATCCAAGCCACTCCACAATGGTATGCATTTCCAATTACAACTGTGTGCGAGTGGAGCTCATAAATAATTCCACGAGTGAAAATCGATGTCCCTCTCGGCAGAGTTCACCTACAATCAGAGGAACAATTCATCCAGTCCCACTTGATCGATTGCCACGAATGGAAATAATTCACATCCTGCGGCGAGCAGGAATCTCCAGTCCAGTCGGTGGTCGTTCACAGCCAAATAAAATGCTTCCGCACTCAATTTGTGACCATTCGTCTATTGACCAAGCAGAGTGATGAAGCACTCGAAGGCTGAGCACCAAGAATGCGGACATTAATTCTAATGATGATCGGCACACGACGATTTCCTTCTGGTGGCTGGACCATACCTCTCTGCGGCGACAGTGGCGTCGAAGGGCGTTTCTTTTGTCTTTCGTGCTGATGAGAGCTTGGGGGGCTTAATGGATTTATATTTGCTGTCTGCTTGTTCGCCTACAACCGTCGCATTAGCTCGTCCATCGGGCCATCGAGAGTTTTAAGTGGACGGCAAGTGTGGGTGTCGTCGCACAGCATGATGGATGGGAGGGATAATGATTGGGTGGGTAAAAGTCTGTCAACAGGTGAAGGAGGTGTCTTCTCGTCTCGAGGCAGCCGAGTGCAAGACGCTAATGTGCGATTGTAGTGAGGGCAGTGATGCTAGTTTGTGCTACGATGACTTTCGGATAATTCGTGTGCATTTTTATCAACGTATCGCGTGTATCAATTTATGGAAGTGGCACTCGTTCCCTGTTAGTGTCGTTCAACAAGCGCCTGCCACTTGCGAAGTGGCTGGCGGGAACAATTAGTGGTCGCTGCTGCTGAGGAGGGCACCTGAAGAGAGAATGCAAAGGAGAGTGGTGGAATAAAGAAGGTGATGGAAGTGGTTTTGAAAGGATTCTGAACGGAGAATGCGTTTTGAAAGGCAGACAAGGAATAGTTCTTGTAAGGAATCGCAAATTGTTTGCACCTGGAACTCGGAGCGAGAAGTTAGCTGTGTACATTGATTATTAAGATCCGTAGAGGTTTTTCTCTTCACAAAGGTGCATATGTGGCCTTGGTGGATTGCGAGGCTTCTTACCACTTTACGTCAAGACAGGAAATGACAAAAAGGTAGGGGCGCATGAAAAAATTAAAGAGTTCCACTGTGGGTCACTTCGAATGAATACTCGTTCACTCTACAGACTAGTAGGCCAGTTCGTAGGTTTCGAAAATAAAAATGTAAAAGCTTTTAAAAAGTTCATTTTTCTTTTGATGCGGTTCAATTTCAAATGTTAAATTTGTTAGAAATGTGTAAAATCGTCGGAGGCAGAGATAATGCGGTGTTTTCTTTCCTGAAAAATAACAAACATACAATGTGATTGTGAGAAGAGGCGCCAAGACTTGGAATGCAATGGATTCACAAGAGCAGTGCAAGACATGCAATGGTAAGTTGCTTATACATAAGTAGATACAATTGTAGATACAAAAGTAGGCCGAGAAGCAGACTATGAATAAGAACCGTCCAGGTCTCGATCAGCTAAAGCGCTCTTCTCTTTCCCGAATACATTAAAAAAAGAAGACGTTGTAGAAGATTCCCATTCTCCTCGCATGTTCTGGACTTCTTCATCTTTGTGTGGCTGTTCAATCGAGGGCAGACCTGGGCTTCAATCAAAAAGCCTCTCCAATTATTACAATCCTTGGAAAGTCCTAGTAGGACACATTAAGTTGAAGTTAGAATAAAGTTTTTTTTTACTTGTGTGCATCTCCTTACACGTGGCATAGTAACTGAAAAAACCAATAGAACGCTCTAAGAACCGGGGACTATTTCCTCATTCGCTCTACAAGCACCCATCTAAAGCATTGAATTCGTAGGCGCCTGACTATTTTCATGTCGCCGTACAGATCGAACAGTTCTTCCCCCAGATGTTATTTGTGTAAAAAGGTTCTAAGATCGCACGCAGTAATTTCCACCAGAATAGAACAATCACTTCTTCATCCGTTACTGGAATTGTCGATCCCTCTGTTTAGCTGTCAACAAGCGGCGTCACCACTACAACGCATTGACTTTGTATTATCCCCGTTCAGGATGAATACCCTCCTTTCACCGTCAGTTTTATTTCATCTGAATGAGAGCAATGGCAGCTCCTTGTCTTGCCTTCAGCTGTTTTCTTTTAGATCGAAAATCACGGTGTTCTCAAACCTAATGAAGGAGCGATTATTTTCTATCGACAACCTGACGATGTGTGCAGTCTTATGCGGCTTTAAAATCGACGAATAGGTGGTGACTGTCGATTTGAATCTTTTCTGTTTCTTCTACGATCCACCGTTGTGTAAAGATGCAAAAATAAGAACCTATCAGGTTATTGACAAATTTCCACTTCAGGCTCTCACACAGTGACGGCAGAGCAGATCTTATAAGCGCTGCTATAGACTTAAGTAGAATAAACTTACTTCAATTTGTTGTCCATTTACGGTCCATTTTGGTCGACAGAGTATTGTTACCTAACCCGCAGCGTACGATATTCAGATAAAACGACATCTTCCATTTGCCATTGTTTCACCATCGGAGAATTTTATCGATGATAAATATATGTAAGACCTTTGTGGCAGCGTTTTAATTGCGCCAGTTGAAGTCGTATAGCTTTTGCTTTTCACAGCTTCGACTGCGTAAAACTTTTTGAAATTAACTATGATTGCTGCTCAATCTTGCTGGAACCTACCGCATATTCCAAATCATTCTTTGGCGCAGTTCCGTGTAAAAAAACTTCTTTAACATCTTTAAATAACGGTTTTTGTAGCACGGTTCACCCTGTAGCTCTCAAACTGTCTACTATTTAAACGGCCGGCGGCACGACGGACGATTCGATTGTAGTGTTACACAAAAAAAAACTTGGCGACATCGTTTATGAGAGCCCAGGTGTATAATACAAGCGATGCCTTTCTGACACGAAGCTTAATTCACTGTTCAGGGTGGTGCCTAGGTACTTGTCATTTTCGTTGAAAATTAGTTTTCAACAAGTTTATCTTACGCGGACTGGTAGGAGGTGACTGGTATTTTCTATGGAAGTCTACAATTTCCGTCTTTGCTGGTTTAACATCTAAACTGAAGCTGACTTCTTTAATGGCCTGTGGAATTTGCTGTGTAAGCAATTGCCCTACATCTGATGTAGCCTTACAGATAAATAGTTCAATTGTATAGGTTGACTATGTAGGCTTAAATTTAAATTTTAACAAACAACTAAAAATCTGTTGTAATGAACGTTGCGACTGCTTAGTTATTGACTTTGGTACGAATTGCTTGCCGCCAATATCCAATATAACCCCCTCAGAGGAAATAAGAGATGCGTTCAAAATACAATATCGTAACGACAACAGTCGGCTTATCTATTTTCCAAGAGGGGCCCAAGCACCCTTTCTAAGGACACCAAAATTGTTTACAACTTCTTAAAGAGCAATCTGTAAAAAAAGAAACCCAAATCCATCGTCAAATCTCTTTTGACAGGAGCACATCATGCGGCGTTGGAAATAAATCTCTCGCTCCTGTACAGTCACCACCCGTTCGATGGTACATCAGTTTTGCTGCTTAGCTTTCAAAACCGCCAACACATTGAACTGACACTTGCGTGATGTTTCAGTCATCAAAGAAGATCGATTCGTTTTCACTTTGACAGCACTTTCATCACGCTTCTCGGAGTGTATCCCAAAATAGCTGCTCGCTTTCATTGAAATTACTCCATTCAAGGACCAGTCATTTACATTTTTTCGGCGAGAATTAAAAAATTAATAAAATATCCCAGCCTAGAGCGGGAGAGATTTTGGTCCACACCGCCTCCTCTCTTCCGGAATTCCATGCCCTCCCGATTGCCAAAAACAAAAAAAACTCCCACGATAGGGAACACGCATTCCTTAAGCCGCATGTCTTCATTTGTGCTGACAGAACGGCAATATTATAAATCAGGATTAAATAAATTGAGGGAAAGTGCTGATGTCTGTCGTGAGGGCGGTGCAAAAAGAAAATAAAAATAAAATAAAAATGGGTTCGCATCGACTCGGTGAGAATGTCCTTATTTGATTTATTCCCAGGGGCGGGGGAGAAATCGGAGAAAGCCGAAGCAGAATAGCAAAGGAACCGAGGAGGCACACGGACTGTGAGGAATGTAAATGCCCTCGGTGTCCTTGATGTTGTAATTCCCCTGATTTGGGCACACTCCATGCACCATCTGCCAGTTGGACGAATGTCCGGATATTAAAAAGTATCATCATTACCAGCTTGAGGAGTATCGTCATTTTCGGGACGAGAATTTCCGCAGGACAAGAAGAAAAAAAAAAAACAGGAAAAAAGGCAAAAATGAAAGACTCTTGGCTAGAAACTTGAGAATGGAGAGCTACGTGTTTGATTCTGTTGTGCTATTGAAGGATGAAGGATGTAATTTGTTGGACACAAAAGGGAGTCTAGGCAAGGCGTTCAGGGGTTTATTGCCAAATTTGAGCAAATGTTTCTGTTGAAGTGATTTGTGTTCTGGGGTGGGTTCGTCCATCTCACTTTCCGTAGCACAAATGCGGTTAAAGCCTTTTGTCGGGTGTTGTGGACAATGTGCAATGAAAACGACACACGCTGCAGGGATGGAAGGAATACTGAAGCACTGATGCTGCAGTATAAGGCGTGTTCTACAAAATACCTGCAACTATTAAGAGAGTAACCTGAAAGGACATTTAGACGTCCTCAAAAGAGGAAATAACATTTTGGAGCTGATGGCTCCTAAGTTAAACTTCAATAATTACTATGGGATCCTCATACCTTGCGGAGGAAAATGGAACAAGGACACCAGGTGGAGGCAGGATGAAGCTCGAAAATGGTTTAAGGATGGGTCGAAAAACGGAACAAAGTAAAGGCCGAAGTGTTAGGACCAAGATGCATCCTACACATTCCACTTTACAAGGAAACGGTTATCTCCAAAGCAGCACTGTTAGCAACTAACGAAGTTGCAAATTGTGTTAACAACCGAACACCTGTCAATATCAAAATATACATATTCTCGGATAGCCAAGCCAAGGTTCTCGAAACACTGAAAAGCTATACATTCAGCTCAAAGGCAACTTGAGAATGTCATAAAAAATTAAATGAACTGGCAGAATAATGAAAAAAACAATTGAAAGTTGGTATGGGTGCCAGGCCCAGCCCAGGAGACTACTAAGAAGGGTATTCAGATACTCAGATACAATGGGCTCTCGCCTCTCTATGGGTTCAAATGGATCACGAGATGTATGAAGCAGTTTTTGGCCAGCTCAGAGGGTATTAATATATACACACTCGAAAGTTCATGGAACAAAATTACAACGCTAAACGAGCCAAAGAAGCGCTAGAACTTAAGAAAGGCCCAAACCCATAGAATACGGTGCGTGCGTTGCAGTTGAAATCCAAAAAATCGTATTTGCCGGATTGCAAAGAGGTGCCCAATGAAATACGTGCGTTGCGTCCGAAATATATGTATACAAACAATCCCACACGACGCATGAGAGTAAAATGATACATAACATACGTAAATGAGACACACTTGTGAGAATGAACTGTCATACGGAACAAAAGTTAAAAGTCGTTGTCTCGCCCCCACTTATTAGATTTTATGATTTGTTAATTTTTTGACAAGACGCAACGGACGCACCGGATTCTACGGGTTGGTCTAGTGTCACCTCCCATCTGCCAAACTATTGCTGACCCTGACGCTGACGCAACGCACGCACCGAATTCTACGGGTTTGGGCCTTACGGCTCACCTATGGTTGCTATGTAGAGCTAATAGATCACGGAGCAAGTAGCTATCAGCTCCATAAAATGGGTCTTATAATAATAATATGGGTGGCGCTACAGCCTGTGAGGGGCCAGGGCCTAGCTTCTCAGCAACACGAGTGGTTGCTGAGAAGCTAGGCACTGGCCCTATACGTGCTGTAGTGCCACTCATATATATATAGAAGTTAATTACCACAATAAAAGAAGGAGGTGCAATAGATCTCTATGCTTCCAGTGCTTGTATGATACAACTCGGGTTCCTCAATTCAATTCAATCTTTAAAAGAAGCACATGATGCGATATGATTGTCCCGACTAGTAGTGAAGTCATTAGTCCTGATATATGACCAGGATACAGTGGTACGGAATCTGGGAATCGACTCCAGTCGATGTAGTAGTCCTTCCACCTAGTTGTGAGGAAGGCGGCAAAGCCCTTATGGAGGCTTATGAAAAAACAATGCCACAGACTCAGATTGCTTACCATCAGAACCCTTCAAGACCGGTGGAAATTGACACGGAAGGGAATAGTCATGACAAATCAGCCTTGTTTGGTGTTAATGCTTAGAGTATTTCCAACTAGCCATAAAGAAAACGAGACGAAAATATGTGGCTTAAGATCAATGAGGATAAGACGAAACATGTATAAGCTGCCGACCGAAAACGTTCCGCTACACACGACCTGGGGCAAGATATAACAACCGACGGAATTTCTTGACATCTAAGTGGTTGATCCGACGTAAAATCGCACTTGGCAACTGATGTAATCAACATTTCGAACCGATAACTTAAATATATCCTCGTAGATCGGTGATTCCCGCAAAAGTCATCTGAAAGGCAACGCCTTTATATAGACTTGTATTGAATTCCTTTCTTAATTTACTAGTTGAATGGATCGGGTTCATTTTTATTTCAACTCGCTCCACTCTGCATCTAATTATAAAAGCAACCAATGCTACTTCGCTCTTTGAATACTACTGGACTCAAAACTCCTCGATCGAAAGACCAAAAACGTGCCTCGCAAAACCTACATTGCCAGTCTTGCTGTGTGGAGCCGAAAGACGAATGTTTAGCAAAAAAACAGAACTGATTATTGGCGGCTTCGAAAGACTTCGAAAAGATTTAACCGCGAGCTACATACTTTTTCAATTGTAAGCCAATCTTTGCTCCCACCGCTAGATGTACTTTACAGTGGCTGATTGCTGCGCAAGGGGTCTGCAGCCACACTTAGGCCAGTATTGGTACATTGTGCTGTCACGGGGATCTACCAATCCGCAAAACATTTGGAGCTTTTTATAAAGCGAAGGAGACGACCGACTTTTGTTTATTTCGGTCATGTTATTAAAGTTATAGGCTTATAGGCTCTGTACCTGCGGCATGAGCGAGCGGTATAATTGCGTAGGAGGTGTGCAATGGTTTCTTCCTCATCCTCTTGTAGCTTCTTAAGGGAGACCCATCCTATAGGCGTGGGTACCAATGGCGTCTTGCCTTGTTATAACGCCAATGACGTTGCTAAGGTTAGGCTTGCTCATGTTGATCAGTTTGAGTGATCTTTTGGGATCCAGCTTAGGCCTGAGTTGTTTGGTTACTAGGCACCCTGAGGCAGTTGACCATCTATGATTTGCTTGGGCAAGCAGTAGATGTTCTCAGTAGCAATAGGCACCGAAGGTGTGTCGCCATCGGAAAAGAGTGCGGAGTTTGTACCCTCTCTCGAGCTCGCCAGCTTTGCACTATAACCACCTTCCAACTGGTGGGGGATAGCAATTGGACAAAGTAAACAGAAATAAAACAAAGTGATACGCTTGTGAGCTTGTAATTTGCACTCGTCGTATTATTTATTGTCTCCGTCTTTTATACAAATTATTCCACCACTAAATGCTGACACAGCGCCTGATGGTCATTGACTGGCGGGGAATCAAATTGCAACTAAATCAATTGACGCGTGTTGACAGGAAGAAATTGCTGAGTGAAATCGGAAACAGGTACAATTCGTACAGGAATTGCAGTTTAATGTGCCTGAGCTCAGAAATTTGAATGCTGCCTGGCTGCCGGAACAGATGACGATATCTGTTCTTAATACCAGCTTTTTTTTAAGCGAAAGCTTCTTTCATCGCTATGGTTTCGGCCTGGAAGACGCTACAATGATTTGGGAATCGGAAAGACACCTGGATGTTCAGATTCTTGGAACAGACCCCAGCACCCACACCTGCAACCATCTTCGACCCATCTGTGAAGATTCTCAGCGAGCCCTCCAGCGTCTAATTTTCAGATTCTCAGTAGATATAATTTTGAGTTAATGGGTCCCTATTGAATTCGCTCTCGTCCAACTCCAACGAAGCCTTCCCACTCCTAGCCCCAACTTTCAAGAGTCTGACCACCCACCCCACTCGATGCCACAGCAAAACAATCCACATCCTGGTCTACTGCCAATCTCATCAGAATAATGTTGAATTTCTCGTCTCAGCAGAGTTGTTAAATTTGAGGGGAAAAAAAAAACACTCCACTCGTCCTGTTTGCCCGCGCATAGTGACTTGATCCAATTCGAAATGTGAAATGTTTACAGCCAGCGCGGCGGTTTATTCGCATTCCACCCGCTTTATGGACATCGCAATCCCCCGCGACTGTGGTGTCCCGACACGACCAGCCATGATTTATTAATCTCTCGTGTCGTCCGTCTAATCGAGTTTCCATAGTCCATCGACGGTTTAATAATCCCGAACAGACGGAGTCTGTCGGTGGCGCGGCGCGGTCTCTGCGGAATGCGAGCGTCCTTAATTCGGTGAAATTATTTTCGAGGAACTTTAATTGAATGGGATTGTTGT
Source organism: Eristalis arbustorum (assembly GCA_916610145.1). Taxonomy (NCBI): domain Eukaryota; kingdom Metazoa; phylum Arthropoda; class Insecta; order Diptera; family Syrphidae; genus Eristalis; species Eristalis arbustorum. The sequence continues at coordinate 5,782,991 of OU744318.1, forward strand.
TGCGTTGCGTCGACTGTTGCTTCATGTGCTTGGCACTCCAGCGAGAGCAGGCCAATTCCTTGAGTTGCTCCCAGTGGAATAGTAAGATATTGCCATTAGGCCTTTTGTGGCCTATTTGTTTGACCCCACGCATCAAGGGCACTTAATGTTTACACTCCAGGGGACTTGTTGTGTGTTCTCCGGCTGTGCGCTCTTTTCTCTTGTCGTGACTTCAAGGACACGAACAAGAACAACGAGCGGAAACGGTTTACTTTGCACAAGGGAATATCAATTTAGAGTTTCCTACATCGGTTGGGTTGAGTTGTAAGCTGTCCCCTCACTCTTCCTCTCTGGCGAATCCAGGTCTTCAGATCGACTGCCGGTAAGTATGACATACTGCCACAGCACCACCAGCTTCTGTACCCTCCACAGAGGAACACAAATTTAATTAAGACCAATGGAAGCTAAGTACAAAGGAACTGGCGACCTGTTCCTGACGGGAGCACCATATTAATTAACACCTCTAATGGACGGGCTTAAGCAGGAGATGCGGGCGAGGTGGCTGCGACTAAGTGATTGAATGGAATGGAAATGGTTTATGTTTTCAGGGAACGCGTTCGAGCTGAGAGGAATACTAAACATTCGGAATTTAAGTCTCAGACGGCGGTCCGTATGTTTGTCCTGCGACGGGATTAGGTCTCGTGAACGGACACTGGGAAAGGATCCAGACGGCGGCCAACATCAAGCAGGAATAATTGATTGTGTCTTCCAGTGATTTTATTTATCTTTCTGCTCGGTTCTTTTTGAGGGATTTTTCGATCGGGAAATGAGTAGGGAAAGAGGAGAACTTTAAGGTTTGTGGCGAATGATGGGCAATCAAGATTCATCAAAATCATGAAGTGCTTTAAATTAGCAAATTGAAGTCTTATGGGAGGCAGTTCGTTTAACGAACTTTTCGTCTCAGACAAATGTAGTCACATAATTACTGAACGGCTTTTCTTTGAATAATTTGTAGACAATGTGTCTCCACTGGGACTACTTGACCACATTAGTGACCATAAGGGTCATCAAATGACTAGGCAGGGAATACTTAACTGGTTGATTTGCTTATGATGATGTGGGTCTGAGTGCACTCAGACTTTTACTCACGTCCCCAGGCAGCTCGATGTTTGACTAGTGGCTTCCAGTTTTACAGTTTGGTTGAGGTCCCTTCCACTTTCGTGTGCCATCTGAGTCGCGGTCTTCCTCCACTGAGTAGTCCCCCGGGGTGGATTCGAGGACTTTCTAGCCGACGCATTGGTTTTCATCCGCTCTACACGACCTAGCCATCTAAATTGTTTGTTCTTCACTCTTGGCTAAGTCCATGTCAGTGAACAGCTCTTACGGTTCGTCGTTATATCTCCTCCTCCACTCACCATATATGCCAGCGGTTCCCAGGTAGACAAAGTCTTTATATATATATATATATATACTATCGTGATGTTCTGTTCGGCGATCGGCGATGGGAGTTCTTTTTCGTTGACAGCATATTTGTATTTCCCTGACTAAGCCCACCTCCTCGGCCTGCGTCATGAACAATTCTCTCCAGAATGATGTTGAAGAAGTTGCATGGCAGCGCGTAGCCTTGTGTCCTTGTTCTTCTTGGACATCAAATGTCTTGGTTAGGTCCGTCCCGACCTCGAAGGATCACCATGCATTCTACTTCGTCATTGGTAGGAATGCCAAAACTAGACATTGCTCTGTATAGCTCGTCTCTATATTTGCTATTTTATGCGCCCTTCAAAGTCGATGGTCTTGGGTGGTATGCAATGGACTCGAGCATTGAGCTTGTCATGTGTGCACATTGCCACCACTATTTATTTTGGCTGTGGTATAAGAACTTTTTCTGTATGTATGTGTTGTGGACCATCTTTTCAGTTTTATTAGTGTTTTCAATTTCAGTGTCAGTAAACAGCGACAAATGACGACTAATTTGTTATAGAAATATCCACGATTTCCCGCCATTTCCATCTTCAACGATTTTTTGCCCTTTTCGCGTTGTATAGTCAAAAAGTCATGGCTGCTTAAATAGAAATATGCAGCGATCACTCGTATATTAAAAAGTGGTGTTTGATATTCGCTTTCGAAACCGCCGTTGATTTCAACTTTTACCGTTTCCGAGATGTCACCGCGAATATTGGAATCAAGCAAATTATCCTTACATACAATCAGTGTTGGGACTTCACCACAAAGAAACGTTTCGTCACACACCACCTAGGACAAAACTTTACAATCGACAGTTATAATTTTGAGGTAGTAAAGAAGTTTGCCTTCCTCTGGGCAAACGTAGACTCCACAAACGACATCACAGTGGAGATCCGATGAAGCCTTGGCAACCGATGTTACTTAGGACTTTCGAAACAAATGGAGTTAAGACTGCTTGGACGACTCGAAGGACCAAAATCATGCTCTACAAGACTCTTTATTGTGCCAGTCCTGCTTTATGGAGCTGTATGCTGAACGATAAGCAAAACTGCAGAGCTGATTCCTGGTGCCTTCCTTGGATATATGGTGCCGTCTGTAAAAGGATGTGGATGTAGTCCGGAAGGGAAAATTCGTCGACTACACTGGCCCGGCCAAATCGAGCGCATGGACAACAATGCTCCACCAAAAAGGATCTTTGCATTCTAGCCTCCTAGTTCGAGAAGGAGAGGAAGACCGAGGTACAGAGATCAAGTCATGGCGGATGCAAAAGCGCTTGGTGTTGATGAATGGAAGCAGTGTGCCCAGGACCATCGGAGATGGAAGGCAATTGCTCAGGCTCGGATCCTTAATGAGTCGCCGGCCTGACTCACTTGTCAGCAGCAAGCTAGTTTTTGTAGAGCAATAATGTGTTTTAGTGGAATACTATTCTCTTCGGCAAGTTATTGAATTTAACATTCATGATGTCTTCTTTCAAAATACAAATGTTCGGAACAAAATTCACCAAGCCCATTGGAAATGGGTGATATCAATTCTTTGTCCTCAAGAAAGCCAATTAAAAAGTAAAGTAGCGGCAGGAATGATGAACTTAAAGAAGATGCACATAAAAGCAGATGAATAAACATTAGAAATTGGGCGATCGCAAGATCTGCAGTTTACACAGTTTTATACAGTTTGTCATTAAAAAAGGCATTTCACTACAAATCCAGCACTTTATTAATTTAACATGGTTTTGGCCAACGTACCTTCGCAACAAGTTAACAAGAATAAGTGGAAAATAATTTTCAACTTTAGCGAAATTATACGAAGCGTGAACAAACACATGTACAGCCTGCATCCTTATTAAAAGAAACTAAGGGCAAAGCCTACTTTCGAAAAATGGTAATTTGAAACTTTTGAAAATATTTTACTCAATTGAGTACGGTGGCCGTTAATGATCTCTTTTTCTCAGAGCTGTTCGTTTCAGCGTAAGCCCTCGCTTTCGTCTAGAGTCTTCTATAAAGAGTTGAGCGGGGTACGTGCCTGGATGACGTATGGAAATACCCCTTCTTCAGAGTCCCTTTCGTTCTTTAATTTCCTCGCATTTTACATAAGCCTTGACTTGATACCCAGCAGTGGGTCATCACAGTATTTCCCAAGAACATCACGACTGATCAGGACTGACAATTTGGATACCCGACGCCATGCATCTGGTTGTCACCTGCCAATAGGAATGCACAGCAAAGATGGGTCACATTAGGCATCCCTCATACATTGACTCCCTTTAACAGTTCATGTGGGACTTCCACCAACCAATGGTCACTAGGAAATCTATTTACCGCATCTCTCAAAGCGATTCTCAAAACTTGCCCGAAAAACAGAAAGATCAGCTTGATTTCTCCACAAAAAGTCTTTCTATTCAGCACAGTGAATACAGCAAATTCGAAAGAAAACCCCACCGTGATAACGTCCAACCTCTAAATGTGTTCATTAAGCACATTCCTCACACCAAAGGGGCAACCCCCAGGTGAGTAAACAAAAGCGGTATCGCTGTATCCGCAATCGTTAAGACGGTAATTGCCGCACCAACCTCCGTTCACACTGCCACCCAACACGGCGGCACATCGAACAGGTTCGAGAGCTTTTCGTGCCGTCCAAAGCTCTCGCTACGATATTGACACAAATTACGATATGCCTTCAAACGGCATCCACTGGCTGCCGGCGCGACGTCCGCCATTACTGCCAACTGCCAGTGTTTCAGTAAACATCGTCGACTGCGGATACACCTCAAGGAGTGCCTGTCGTCCTTTGGCGTGTTTACACTCGGCTCCCAGTCGTGTTCTTACGGTAATTCGTTGGCAAACAAGGATACCCTGTGTGCGTCCGAGTCGTGTTTCAGTTGGCTTTTGAAATTTGCTCGCGTCGGTTGTGTTCTTGATTTTAAATTCGAATTTACTCATTTTCCGAAAATCGCCTGCTCTAGGGGCAGTTCGCCGGAAGTGCAGTTCAAGTGTGTGAGCCGCCTCTTGAGGGCATCCGGGCACTCGGCCGGGGTCGCGTGTGTGGATTTGTGCGCCCCCAAAGCGGGCATGTGTGCCGACGATAAGTGAGGTGGTTGTGAGGGTTTTTCGGATACGATCATCTTCAGATTGAAACGATTTTGCCGAGAATTATGCTGATGGATGGCCAGTGTAAGTGTCTGCTGTGTGCTCTGCTGTTCTAATCTTGCAGACTCTCATCGCACAATGTGCACTCACGTTTGTGGGTTAAGGGCAGAGTGCAACCGGCGCTATTTTTAGCTGCGACATCATCGTTTAACGTTAATTTCGTACTTGTCTCTTGAGTGTCGTCCTTTGAGCGCCGCTGCAAGTCCTGGTGGGTTGTTTGTGCGCCACCCATCTAGCTTCCGGCGAAATGTCACGCTTGTTCTTAAAACGAAGGAAAATGTATAAAAATGTCCTTCGGTGCGAAAATTGTGTAATAAAGAAGTTAATTAAGTTTGCGGGTGAACTGGTATTTTCTTTCCGTTTTCGAGGACATTAAGGATAATTATTAACACTTAAGGCGGCCTGAGGGTTCAGCAAGATGAGTGACTTTTTGATTTCACTTTTTTTTGAGAATCGGAGCACTCTCGGTGTCGGTGTTTAAAAGGCTAATGGTGTCCTCATTAAATTCCAAGCGGTTATTGAATAAATAAATGAGAACCTCTTTCTCGACTTGACAGGTTGATTTTCGCAGATGAATTCATTTGTCGTGTTAAGTGATCAAAGGGGAGGGGTGGGGGTCGAACGAAACAGGTGTCAAAATTGAGATGTGTTCGTTGTGAGGGTGGGGGCAATTGTGAAGGAGTCTGACGCAGCGGGGTTCAGTGAAATTAAGTTGTTCGAGTGGATGGGTTTATAGACGTACTTTACTGTTGGTCGATTTGGTGCGTGGGACAAGGACTTACAGGCAGGTGGTCCAGGTTGTAGTAGCGGCACTCGTAAAAGCTGGTCAGGAGCGGGAATCAATTTGGAGTCTCGAGTGAATAAGTTTTTTTTCGAAATCTCAAGTCAAGTATTGAAGCATTTTCAAATTGTTGTCGTATCTAGTTTAGGTGCTCTCAGAGGACTGGAAGACATTACAGGAATGAGAGCGGAAGGAATGATTTAAGCATTCAAGAGTGTAGGTTACTATAATTACGTGGGTCCCTCGAACGAGATCATCTAACAAGTTCATCTAATGCCGGTTCTCTGTGTCCGAGGAAACAGAAAAAATAATGGCAAAAGAGTAAAATGCAAAAGTTGTCCTTGCGATAGATGATAAGGATCTCTTTTTGCTCAGTGTCGGCCACAGAGCCCTTGCCGTTGCTTCAACAGTTGGACCAAGCATTCAAGCCTAGGCTCTATCCCGAGCTTCGTCTTCTAGTTTATTTCTTCTGAGCCGTTTGTTGCAGATGATTGTTTCTCAGCTCCCATATTTTTTTTTACGAGACTGGTCGCCTATTCGTTTCCTTAGCTTCTAGTGCGCTCCGGCACCAAACAAAAGGCTGACCGAGTTCAACAAAGGCATCTCATTAATGATCTGTCTCGGTGTCAGAATGTCTGGCGCTATAGCTTTTAATGCCTTTTACAAAAAATTTCCATCGATTTGTATGTTACGTATTGGTCTCACAACACGAGTGTTGCCTTATATGTCGCAGACACTTCGGCTTGAAAGACGCTGCATTCTCCTCTGAGCCTTCTTTGTTGAAGTCCATGCGCACCACTCACTCAAGCTTTTTTTTCCCAAGGATACTCCGAAGTGGATCTCACCCAACATTCCTTTTCAGCATACACGATCTCACATTTTCACAGGCTTAGGTACCTGTCGACTTGTGTGCACTACCTCACATCCCATAGAGTGTAGCTCCATCTAAACGAAATTGTGAGAGTATGTGTGTCATGCCATTTTTTCACGCCATTCAGAGCTGTTCCGGCGGGATTTCTTTTTTCGACTCTTAAACCAAGACTTTAGTTTGCATTGTGAACGTATTCGTTCCGACCCAGCATTGCATCTGACTCAATCGTAAACGCAAAGAGCATTCTAATCACTTAAATAGTTAGCCATTAGGAAAACTTTTGAAAACAATCGATGCAATTGACAAGAACACCCCGAAGTTGTGACATCAGCAAAGCGCAACGAGACGTTGTAAGTCGTTCATGGTGATCTCCCACTGTCATGCACTCGCTTTATGGCTTATCGTGCATAAAAGTGCGATGACAGTCGTAAAATACAAATGACTTGGATGCCAAAGATGGTAGATTAATGTTTGAATTGGATTTAATTGCTGAGCAGATTCTTTATAAATTGTTTAAGGAGTGTCTTACCCACGTTTCTTTCCTAGAATTGTTTATACAGGCTCATTCGTACGGACGTCAAGTCAGTCATTCGTATGCAATTTGTGGTACATACATACACGTTTCGACTTGAAGTCGTTTAGATTTAAATGTCGGTTGGTTTTCTACATGTTGAATGTGGCATCAACATTCGCACTTCTTGTGTGTTGCTTGCGAGATAGCATGTAGCAGTTAACTATCTGAACTAACAAACTTATGTTTCTGTTTATCTTACCAAATTATTAACGCGTAGTGTTTGTGGTACACACGCGTAATTTTTCGTTGATTGGCCTTGACCACCAACATCTAATTGAAGGTGTTGATTTATTTTTTTATTGTCAATAAGGCACTGCTGGCTGGCAGCACTGTCTTCGAGAGTCTTCGACTCCGAACCAGTTTGACAACGCAATAGGGGACGACCACGAAGCTGATTGCGCACTCAATTGGAGAAGGACATCAACCAACTTGCGAAATTGGAGGCAGCTGGCTAAGGATCGTGCCAGCTGGAGAGGCTTGTTGGCTAAGTCCCAGGTTCACCCCGGACTGTAGCGCCTTAAGAAGAAGAAGGCAGCACTGTATTGTCTTAGGTTAGGTTGGGTTGAAGCGGCTGGCTGGGTAGCTCTAGTCAAGAGGGTAGCAACGACACGTAGTCCCATTGTGCGGATCCTATTTCGCAAAACAGTTTTTGGTTTCAATGAAGGGAAGAAGATGGCCGAGTTTTATGTTGCTTAGTTCGGCCAGAATATTAAGTGTCTGATATTTGGTGCAGCAAAATTGTTTGCCCTGGTTACCAGACTAAGACCGCGTCAGCTGCTCCGTTACTCATTGTGAGATTTTTTTATTTGGTCCACACTCCCTGAGCGACATTGTGATAAAACTGAGCACCATCACCAGATAGTTTAATATCGTCATTGATGCCAAAGAAAATAAACAGACAACATAATACGCGAGAGTGCTTCAGAAAAAATCACCACGACCTTATGATGGAGGAAAAGAGACTCAGGATACAATTGAGGATTGCAGGCTCGCAGGATCTGCCACCGAAGCTACTCTTCAACAAGAATTCCGCAGCTTCCCAGTCCTCAAGATGATACCCGACAATGGATGGTCGTTTGAATGTCCTCACAGACTCATAGAATATTGGCGAAGATGTATAATATAGATATAGAAGCAGGAGTCTACTGAATAAACTCTATTAGATCTATACATTCAATTATCATATAATCTTTTCGTTGCCGAACCACTGTGGCTAAAACATTGGCGATTAAGTTCTGCTGAGTGCCTGCTCTTGGTTATAGGGGTCCGAGGTTCGAATCCCAGTGAAAGCTAAAGTTAATATGCTTTTATCTCGTTTTTCAAATCTGGTCCAGTCACCATTTGGCGTTAGGATCAAATTAAGGCACTAGGTATCACAACGGACCAACAAGTGTGCTGCAAATTTCACTGGCAGCCTAATAACGTAACCTATTCCAACTTTGACCCACTTCCGTAAAACGCTAGTCTAGTAGTCTTAAAATACGACACCACGAATCTTTGCCTCTGGTTGCCTATATTTTAGCAGGCCTGACAAAATAATATGGGTCTGAATGAATCATACTCAATCTGCATGTTAAAGTGTGTTGGCAATTCGCTGACAGCCCAAACTTAACCTAACCTAAGCTCTGCTTTGACTCAAACATATATATTGTCATATGTGCCGCCAGATAAGCAACGACCAAGTCTCTTGATGCTGCCACATTAAAATTCAAGAGCTCTGTGAACTGCCACCTCACATACCATGCAAGTCTAAAGTGGTTGATGGCTGTAATTTTCATGGTCCCTTTGCCAAATGAAGCCCTAAAATTTCGATTATGTGATAGGACACTGGAGGGTTAACAAATAAGTAGTCCGTACTTCTTAATGAGATGGCCGATTATTTTCATGACTGCCAGAACAATGCAGAAAATTGCGACGAATCGGCTTAAAAGCCCACTGGGCGATCATTCTGTACGCTTGGTGAAGGGACATTTTTGTTCCTCGCCACAAGAAAACATCTCTTAATGCTCGATGTGATTATTGTGGCCTAATCTTAATTTTGAACGATCACGCGATCTGATCAGACCTATTCCAACTATCAGAACTCTCTTCTCACCTGGCGTACAATAATTCAGGAACTGCAGAAATGAAAAGGCGGAATGAACAATTGCACAACATCTCCACTCTTCTAGAACCCTCCCTTCTCCAATAATCATTCACTTAGAGGCTCCCTCTTTACACAACTTGGCATGACTAAGTAATACTAGTCAATCATCTGAAAAATGAAGTGATTCTCATCCAACAAATTATCAAATTTAATTTCAACACCAAATGAAATTAACACCGTGAGCAGTTCTCACTCGTTCCATCTGGCTCCCCAGCACCTAAATCTGATCCATTTAACCAAAGAATGTGCAGAGTCACTTTAAAATAGTCACACAGTCTCAGCAACCGAAAATTAAATACATCCTGCCACCTAACGAGCGCCCAATTAACAACTCCAGTCTAATGTTGTTAAGCGTCGTTAGTCTTGCCTTGTTTATGACTGCCAATAAGCCTTACGTCAACAGAGGGCTAGGCGAGCAAAAGTTTCCACGTCGAAGTCGGGCTGTATTTACCTTAAGTCTCGACGACGTAACGAATGTAAATCATTTTTTGGGAACCGCTTCAATCATGCGCCTCTCCCTTCGTTCCTTTGTTTCGAGTGCCCGTGGATGCGAGCGTGTGTGTCGGTGTTATTCTTCCCCAACAAGACCGCCCTAATTTGCCACGGAAAATGTTTTTATTAACAAGTCTCTGCTATTATTAGGCTATCCGGGGTTCCGTACGGTTGGCCAGAAATAAATTGCACAACTTTGTAGAAAAATGTGACTTCCAGAGCAAATGAGGCACGCGTGTTCCAATAAGTTTCTCTGGCGTCTTAGGCGGGGCGACGGGCAAATGCTCATGCCGATTGTCGGCAAATTTACAAGAGAAACAAACACAGACGCCCGGTGTGTGCATTATCAGTGGTTCGCCTAGTCTACACGAGGCTTAGGCACAAATCCCATCCGAAAAGTTACCGTCATGCGGCGTGTGTTAGTGCGCCGAGCGGGAATCGCGAGAGATAGAGATACGAATGTGTGCACACTAGAGATAGCTAATTGTGACTACTGTTGGCTGCAAGATAATAGCTACTGTGCTCAGCCTTCGACAACAATTAGAGTGTACACTAGACATTTTGATGTTCCCGGCAAGAACGAAGCAAATACAATTATGTGGAGTTCAAGGCAGTCTGCTAGAGCAGGCTCCATAAAATGACGTGATTTGCTTAGGATACTGTGATAAGACGGGAGTTAGTTAAGGTGCCCGCACAGCGCTTCCCAGTGCGATAAGATCTGAGTTAAGTGCTGCTATGGGGTACGCAAGTGGCCTTGAAATAGATTGGCTGTGATCATTTCCGGCTGAAATACTGGGAGAATTTAGGCATTTAAGCACTTTTATGGCACACACTTTGGACCGAGTGTAAGATTGAGAAAGGGACTAATTGTCATTCATAGCTTCTTCAGAAGTGTGCTTTGGAGAAGCAGGAAGATGAGGTCGACATATACAGAAGACATGGTAATAAGCCTTAAACAAACAGCATTATACAAATCGTAATAGTTCCAGTAATAGTGAGACTTAGATATCTACGTTGGCTACCAGTCTTCCTGCTCTCTCGTTGTTTCTTTTCATACTTGGGTGGGTTTTTTTAGCCTGACTAGTTGACTTATATTAGGTGGCATAAGTAGGCGATGCACCAGAGGCATTCAAACAGTACATCCAAAATTCGACATTTTTATAAAAAACCTACTCCGGACTCATTTATTTTCAATACGACACGTTTTTAACCACTTTTGGGACTTCATGAATTAATTTAACGTGTGGTAACACTGTTCTCAAACCAATGACAGTGTTCCAAGGTAACCCGCGTTTGGTTTCAATTAGTTTGACTGTTACAAAAACGAATACACTTTTTTTGAATTGGTTCGCTTCGATTTAAACTCAGGACAACTCGAGTTGAGAAAGTTTCGAGTTGGCAGTTCTCTAGTTAGCTTTTATTATGTATTGCTCTCAGCCGTCGGCAACATTCTAGATTTGGGATTTGATTACATACTTTCTTATCAGACTAGCAGTCTGGGCCAGTCTGGGCAATTGCTGCCTTCCATCCGTGAGGGTCCTGGGAAAGCTGCTTCAAGTCATCAGTCATAATTCTGCGATGACTTGATCTCTCAAACCAAGAGGCTAGGATTCGATGATTCTCTTTACTGGAGCGTTGGTGTCCATGCGTTCAATGTGGCCGAGTGGCAAGTGTAGTCGGATTTCTCCCTTCCGTACTACATCGACATCCTGCTACAGCTCGTAGAGTTCGTGGCTATGTTTCCCCACCATTCACCGTCCTCGCAGACGAAACCATAAATCCGACTGAGAACTATTCTTTTACAGGCACTAAGAATCAGTCCTCATTGACACTAAGACCAGCTCGTTTCGCCTCTTCAAGACGCTTCCACTACGGCATGTTGGGAACGCACTACGATGTCGTTGTCATCTGCATAACAGTTGGACAGATTTGTAGAAGATAGTGTCTACTGTGTTGACTTTTGCCGGCAGCACTATTCTCTGTAGAATCAAATGTAAGAAATCCGGTACATGTTTCAAATGGCTCAGAGGTATTCGAGCATATGGAGGTGATGTTTCAGTCGTCGGGCATTCTTTTCTTGTTCCCCAATTCAGCCAATGATCTGGTGCATGCTCTCCACGCGGTACATCGCCACCAGTCATTAATACTTCTGACGGTAAGCTATCTGTACCTGCGGTTTTTTTATTTTCCAGCCTTGTAATAGCTGTGCTCAATGTAAGGTGACAGGACTACTTCATCGATTGGAGATAGGATTTCTTGATTCCCTATCACCATATCCAGATCCTCTAAGCAGCTGTTGGAAATGCTGCTTTAACACATCCACCGTTCCTGTGTGTCTGTAACTAGATTTTGGGAGAGGGACAGAGATTTGGGACACTCTTTATATTCATATTAATTGAAGGCGCTTAAAAAAAGCTTAGACTTTATTTTCGGTGACAGTTCACGCTTGGTTAGAGGTTAGGTTAGGTTTGTAGGTGGACGCGATGGGTGATGCCCATTTACATGTAAGCTTCTGTCGTCCTACTGGTTTGAGCTTAGTTTGGCAATTCATGAAATAGACCCATGCCGGAGAATCGTTTATAGAATTTTGTTGAAAAATTTTCATTGAAGAACATGTTTCAAGTCGAGGAGCCGATTTCAAAACATCGTTTCAACTATTTTCGGATGCGCGGTACAAATGCGTTAGTAACTTTTTCGTAGAACACCTGAACTTACAAATCAACATTGTATGCGTTGTTGCCCGTGGTGACCCGTGGCGTTGTGGGTATGTGCGTCGACCCTAACCTCGACGTCGTAGGTTCGATTCCAGCTCTAAGCGACACAAATAATTTTCACGGCCCCACCTCTTTCGAGTTACTGACAATGCTCAAAGAGTATTTCCTGTCTAGAAAAAGCTTCTCAAACTTGGCCGTTCGGAGTCGGCATAAAACTGTAGGTCCCTCCCGCTCGTGAGAGAACATTAGCACGCACAACACGAGTGGTTGCTGAGAAGCTAGGCCCTGGCCCTCTATGGGCTGTAGCGCCACCCACATTATTATATTATTATATTATATGCGTTGTTGCCGAAACATTGTCTGATATACTGAGAACACTGAGTACGGCAAGTACGCGTCAGTTGCAGCGGTTACATGCACAGTTCCAGTTTGACGCATAGCCAATTTGGCGGCAAAAGGCGGACGTCATCGTTGCGTGGAGCTGTGATTTGCTAAGTGATGCACAATTGCCTTGGAGCTCGCCAAACTAGAAAAACCACTCGCGGATTTTATTTTCTTGACATTTCTCACCACAAATTATCATAACCGAATAATTCTTCCGTCTCGTCTGGTTTGAATAAAAATTAAAGATAATTGGACTTGGGAGAATCCGTCAAATCTATCCGCACACAGCCACAACCCACTGCCAAGATGTGCCTCCCTAGTCTCAGTAAAGCGGCCAAGAAATTCGTGACCATTTTCGTCGCAACTTCAGTTCCCATTCCCCAGTCTGTTCATACTACCACAACTCTGGCAGCAGCATCAAAAGTCACCGACCCCGTCTGGCTCGCTTCCAAATCTATGGGAATTTGAACAGTTTATCAGGAAATGCCCATAAATCGAAGTTACGGTTGGTTGAGGCTTTGGGCAGACAACATCACCGCACATCCCCTGAAAGCAGCAAGTGTGCACATCAATTAAAGAAATTAATTTCGTAGTTAGCTCCACAGCAGTCCACTCGGCCCACTTCCTCCGGGGCCCATCGAGTTGGATGTCTTTACAAGTTAATATGGTGCCTCAGCCTGTCGAGTCCAGTGGAATCGGGCGGATGTGGGTTTGCGGCATTCCTTGACTTTCGCTTGATTTGCTTTCGCTTTGATATCTGTGAGGCAGTTGCTGAGGGCTGGGACTTATTTTTGGAGAAAATTGGTTCTCCTATTTCTACCAAAAAAATGTTATTGATTGTGATCAAGATTTGCCGAAGGGATGAGTATCTCCTCCGAAAGTCACCGCAGCCGCCGCAGTGTTCGTTTGAAGTTTGAAAAGCAATCAATGAAGGGATGTGTTGGTTCTTCGAGTCCAGTTGAGGGTTAAATCCGTCAATCACGTGTCGACGAACGAACCAAACGAAGCAATCACGGCCGAGGGTGGCGCACATACATTCGAAGGGCGTGAAGGAGACAAGAGTGTCACGAGTGAGTGCTTGTGCCCAGAGGCTCTTGTCTTTAGGGGCATCCAACATCCCGTTCATTTACCCGTCAAGTCTTTGAATAAATCTTTCACTTTCTTCAATATGCTTCGAGAGGTTTCTCAGCTCTTTTTTTTCCCAACCAGCCAGCTGTTGAAAGGTTGAAAATGTAATCAAGAGATATTTGATTGATTTGTATTTTGACACGGCGAGGGCGAGGGGCTGGGGAGTAATCAGAGATTTGGTTCGTTTAAGGGGATTTATGGTCCAAATAAAATTGTTCTTTCAAACCGGTGCGGCAGTCTGTACGTGGATTGATCCCTTTTTGGTCCTTTTTGGGGCGGAAAGACTGGTAAATCTGTTGCGTTAACTCTTCTGAGAGAAGTGTGTTCCTTTTTTGGGTGAACGTCAGTTGGTTTTCAATTTCAATTAGACCCATATTTTTCGGGCACCAACAATGTGCATGAATGTGTGCTGATCCTAAGCCTTTGAGTAAAGATGACTGGAACGTTTGAGTACTGGGCATCAGTCTGTGCTCATGGCTTCTTACAACATGAATCTAGCCTCTAGTCCACGGACTCAACACTCACTGACTCTAGGGCACGAAGAGACGTTTAGGGAGAGTCGACCTGATTGGGCGAGGCTGTCGTCAAGGGACGAGTTGGTGAAGCCTACCAAGCTGCCACCTAAACTGCGTGACGCCTTAAGGGTATTTTCTACAGGTACAAGGAGGAGCAACTAATATTGACGGCCTGGACGAGTGGGTGCAACCACCACTACGAAACTTAAACATTTGCACAGGTGCTAATCAATGAGTCTACCTCAGATAAATAAACAGACCCTCAGTGACGTTGACGACACGGCAAGCAAAGGTACAACGATTTGACACTTTGTTTCGCGAATGAACACTGTTTTTACTCTTGAGAAATCAGCGAAGGACGTGGTTGTGGAGATCCGATGCAATTTCTTTTGACTAGCCGCACCAATATATTGGGTCTCGTACTTATTCTGCACTCATTGATAAGGAACTTATAGCAAGTGCAAAATTAAGAGTCTGTTTCGGATATACGGTCATGTCTGCGAGGAAGGTTAATGGTGGTGAATACGCAACCACAAACGTTATAAGCTAGACAATGATGTAGATTCGTCGACTGTACTGGGATAACCACATCTTCTTTTCATCCCCTAGACTCTCCCGAACCAATGTCCCTCGGGGAGAAATCCAATTATCTTGGCTTAAAAAGGAGAGTATGATGTGATCCGGAATCCAAAGCATCTTCTTGATGTCTCGATGCAATTTGGCTTGCACCAAGATACTCGAACTAACGAACCATAGTTGGGAGTAGGAGGCTAGATTACATTTTAAAAGCCTTTGCTGTTTGTACATTCTTCCACTGTGCGCTTTCTTTATGGGGAGCCATTATTATAATGTTAATGCGGTTCTATGTTATTTTATCTAAAAACGGGTTCGCTTCGTTTAATTTAAAAGCGACTCCGAACAGAAAGTACGACAAGCGCTTTCATCACGATATTCCCTAATCATTCACTTAGAAGGATGACGCCATGACATATGAAAGTTGTTTTCAAGAATTCTTAATCTGTATTTAGTGCCAACTTAACACACACTTTCTTCCAAATAAGCTAAATTCCTAATAATTGTAGTCCTTTTGCCAAACGCTGCCAAACACTCGCGCCTCACGCTTTATGTGTCCCCAAACTCTAACGCAAAAGTGCACAGTGTTTGCTGTGACAACAGTCAAACAAACAGTGTATCAATTTGACACAAAACATCAGATTAGCATCGCAAAACTAAATATAGGCTAAATAAGAGTATTAGAAGGTTGGACGTAAGGACAGGAGTCAACGAAGATTCCCATTACGCCATGGAGAGGTGATTACTCCTCGAATAAGCTGCCGAGAATAATAGGTTGGACTTGTTGAATTAAATCATTCTACAAGCACTTTCCTACCCACTGTGTGTATTGATTGCACCAACTATTTTGATAGGATAGCAGTTAATAAGGAGATGGTATTGCATTATACACAATAACGAAATAATAATATGGGTTGCGCTACAGCCCGTAGAGGGCCAGGACCTAGCTTCTCAGCAACCACTCGTGTTGTGCGTGCTATTGTTCTCTCACGAGTGGAAGGGACCTACAGTTTTATGCCGATTCCGAACGGCCAAGTTTGAGAAGCTTTTTCTAGACAGGAAATACTCTTTGAGCATTGTCAGTGACTCGAAAGAAGTCTGGCCGTGAAAATTATTTCTGTCGCTCAGAGCTGGAATCGAACTTACGACGTCGAGGTTGGGGTCGACGCACGTACCCACAACGCCACGGGCCACCACAATTACGAAATTAAACCTTTTTAATTTCAATCTGACATACCTTCTGTTTAGTAACGACGCCGACGGTCCAAAGTCGAGTTCGTCAATGGTGCATACTGTCACCCTTATTGTTTCTGGTGGTTGATATAGCGATGCAGATCGTGTGGCATTGTCAGAAGAATAACATTCGATGGACATCGGATAATGGCCCTTAACTTGATGGCCCATAATGAAGAAGATGACACCTTTAAGGAGAACCTCAGCAGCTATACCGTAAACAAACAAAGCCATTTTCATTTTTAACACCGACGCCCAACTGACCATTGTCGTGTTGACAGTTGAGAAAGTTAACAGCTTCGTCCAACTGCGGCACCGATGGGGACACTAAGCAGCACAATCGTGAAGGGTAAAGCTGCGTTCGGAATGCTATCGACTTTCTGGCAAAGTAATGTAATCAGCTCCAACATAGATTCCGTGCAGCTTCGTGGGTGCAGTTCCTGGAAAGTGGCATACCTTTAACGAACTTTTGTATGTACATGAGAACGGGCCAAAAACCTACACCCCTATACGAAGGGGAAAGTGGCAGTGTATTGGGTCTGAGGACAGCTTCATTGCATAGTATGCTATACAGAACCAGCTTACCAAGTCAGGCACAACTACGAGATGTCCTAGACGAAAGTAGTGCAGAACAGTTGAAGAGGAATAGAGTCCTTTATGAATGACTTTTAGAGAGGTGATGAAATGGCGCGTAAAGTTTGCTGACTATGGTTAATAGATATCCTGATTCTTACATAGAGGGCTTTATTCTTCAAATGGCTTCCAAGCCAAAAGGGCAAATACAAAGCGATTGTCAATGTAGAATCTTCGTTGATTTCGACAGTCTTTCACTTCTTCAAAAATGAAAAATAGGCGTGATGGCACCTATGTTCTTTTATCTGGATAGCATATACTTTGACATAATCATCCGTAGCAAGACCTATCTTACATAATAATGCTTATTTTAATATTTAAACAAATTTAAGAAAGACCACGGACGCGATTACTAAAAAGGCACCTCGTGTGCAAAAAGGGCACAATTCCCTCCGCCAATTCAAGCATTTTTTTTACACTTCCAGCGCAAAATCAATCTTTTCCTGTGATTGAACTTCAGATGAAATTTGAGGTTCATGACTCTTCATGTCCTTTTCATTCTTCACAAATGCTGGTGCTCGCTTAAATCTCAAACACCTGCCAGCCGACACGACCCATCCGGACACTTGAGCTCAGGAGGCATCAACAACCTCAGCCAAAACGACAAAATTCGAGTGCGCCTCATTTAATTACACCTTGCGACATTAAGTACACACTCAGGCATCCTACCTTCGTTTTTTTCTTCGGTCTTGCCTCCTTCTCATTAAATTACTTCCGTCCAGCTTGCTCCTAAAGTAGGACCCCACCGGCAGGCCGGGTGCGTCGATACGGCAGTTATCCCATTAATTATCCTTTCCTTCCGTTTTTCTGAGCATACGGATATTCATCCATCCGATTGTTGTCCACTCAACGATTACACTACACCGCCACATCGAAATGAAGCCCAAGCGAGCAGACCTAATTTGCCGCCCGAGCACTAGAAGCTCCCCTCGAGGGGAGGGCTTATGACTGTTAATTAGTTTTAGTTCCCATCGCACTTTCATTTGTCTCCCCGCGCGCTCTCTGCTCTCAATCTGCTGACCCACCTGTAGCAACGTTCTGCTGACGTAAGCAGGCCTCGCTGTTCCCGGTGTCTCTGTTCAATTCTGGCAGTAATTTGGGCCAGTTTAGGATGATTTCGTTGTGGGACGGGAGTTATGTTGATGACGATTGTTAATTAATTTTTTCGCGTTTTTTTGTATTTTTGCGCGCCACCAACGTGGAAGCGAAGACGGCTGAAAACTGAAAATACACGCTGAATGATTAATCGGGGTAATAAGTTAATTAAAAGACGTATCCATTGTGTGGCGGCAGGCAGTGTGGGGGAGCTTACAGCGCGACAGGTTCTCTGGTGTAACCAGGGTTCAGGTTTGATTTTGCTCTAATATTTATAATTATGCCCACCATTCGACTGGTGGGGTATGGTGGTCATTATTTGAGTTAGCCGTGCTGTGCTACTGCTTGCTATAAACCGAACGTTGACCGAAAAAATATTGTCTGTGATAAACGTCTTGATGTTGTGCTTGCTCTGAAATTAGGTCATAAATTTGAATTTTTTAACGCGATTTTGTTACTGCAACATTTCGTGGTCAATTACGATCGTAATTGGTTTTCATTTATGAACTTGCCACGACAGTCTTCGATGTCAACCGAGTGCTGCAGTTATGGTGTGGGTTTCATCGAGCTGCTGTGCAAGGCACTGTAGATATGGGTGTGCCATTATGCGGTATGTACACCATATTATCGAATTGTGACGATACTGAAACAACGCTCCGACGTAATGACGATGTACATTGTACCCACGTTGAAATTAGTCATTTAATTGTGTTGACTCAACGTGCATGTCAACTAGCACCGCTTGACAACATTATTCGTTATTCCTCGTAGAGGAACAAGTATGTTTGAAAGGAAAATTAAGAATAAGACCCCAATCGCGAGATGGCATATCAAAAAAAATAATCTGACATGAAGAGAAAGCTTAGCCTTCAGCGGTTCAGACGTATGCTTTCACATACGTCAAGTTCTTGCGACTCAATTCCAGATAAGTAGGCAAGAAAACACACTAGCTCTCAACGTCTGCGATTTACGGACAGCCTTCTTTGGCAGACCGATGGGGACCTGGGCAGTCCTCATTTCTCTGCAACTAGCATGGTCTTGGCCTAGGCGCTTCTAGTTTTGTACACTCAGCTGACTAAGGTGTCTCTCCAGCTGGTTACGCATCCCTCTACCGCGTTGCTCCTCAGGGTTGGGTTCGAAGGCTTTCCGAGGCAGAGGTTTAGCGTACATTCTTTTCACATGATTTAGCCATCTAAGTAGAGACGACCGAACACGTTTGACTGGGTCAATGTCGTTGTACAGCTCGTGGAATTTGTCGTCTCAACTCCTTCTCCACAAAACGGGATCGAATATAATTCGAAGGAATTTCCTCTCGAAGCGACCATGATTCTGTTCGTCGTCATTTGACATTTCCCATGCTTCTGCGTTTGACTTAGACTATCAAGGTCTTACGTAAAGCAAACTGGTTGCTGGGACACTGACTCATTTTTCAATTAATGTCCAGTGCCATAGTTATCGACCACGGTTATCCTTCGTCTTATCGCCGCAGTTATGTCCTTTAGGGGGTTCATTGCAGAGCCTAGATAGACAATGTCCTTAACTACATTGAAGCTGTATCCGACTATTACAACACTTTGTACAAGATGTAAGTGTTGATAGACCTTTTTTGTGGACAGCATGTATTTACTACTCTCATTCATCGCAAGACATAAATCAGCCGCTTCTTTCTCGATGGTCGCAAATGCCCCACTGACAAATCTTACATACTATGATCAGGAAACTTATAGCTCTTTAATTAGTACAGTAAAGTTCTTTAGGATCGAGCAAACGATGCTGATCCATCCATCCGTCGGGCATACTTTTATGCGATCAGATTTTACAGATGAATTGGTGTTTGCAACTTATCAAATCATTGCCAGCTGCTTTGAGACGCTCGCTCGGCAGTCCATCGGCGCCAGCAACTGTTTGACTTTAGCTTGGCGATTGCTGCCGTAACTTCACTGAAGTCGGGAGGACGGAATTCTTGTCCATCATCGACTATATTGGAGCGATTATTCTGCCTGACAGCGGTCTTTTCGTATGTTTTACTCACCGACTGTTCTTTTACATCAGCTCCTGCTAATGATGCTTCATCGACGCCCTGCCACACTCTGTTTCGTCACTAGTGTTTGCTACAGAAAACAACTGCTGAGTATCCCATCGTCCAAATATCGAGGAATAAGTTATCTTACCATCGGGTATGAAGACTTTTCGGCCATTTTGCGTGCTCATCTGATGTCATTTCCGAATAATGTGAAAAGTCCATTAGTAGGTTTTAAACAAAGCCGCGCACTTGTGATTTTTTTTCTGCATCATTCTAGAGACGTGCAAAACTCGGGTAAGAGATACAGTACCTCGGCTTTTGATGTGGTGAATTGTATCATAAACTGTAAGGAACGGAATTCAATGACAGCTTCGAAGTTCGTGGCCAAGGGTAGTGAATAAAATCGATTAGAACCAAAAGACAGGAGATCATTAATGAAAATGAGAAAAAGTATAGGACAAGGAACATAGTCTCTAGAAAAACAAACTCTTACTTGGAATTGAATGATTCGATAGGTAAATTGGATTCGAAAAGTTCATCGAAACCACAAGCACTCACTTTCCACAATGTAAAACTCTTTCGCCTGTATTGTGCAAAGATTGGTTTCACTTGTTGGTGAGATATGCCATCAAATCAACGGTGGAACAGTTGCAGCTGCCAAACTGTCGATCATTGATCTACCATTCAAGGTGTTTCACAAGCTGTTACCATCAGTCATACTATGTATCAGCCCGTTCATGGGTTTACATAGAAGGTACGTAAGGTCGCTACCAGGAGGACTTGTACAATCGGCAGAAGGTCACTGCTGCAAGTCTAGACTAGTGTTAACAAAATGTGTTAGGGAACAGGACCGACCATCAGAGTAAGGTTGGAACCTCCATTTCAATTTCTTTCCTTTCCCTTAAAGAATACAGTCATATATTGGTAAAATCAGAAATCCACTGCATAGACTATTGCGAAGTTCGTTGTTAGTACCGCTAATTTCAGCTCAAAGAGTGGAGACGTCTTTGTCCACTATATTATTTTGCTACGATCGAGTCAAAAGTCTCGATGCGAAAGCACTACTTGCGAGTATGAGACATTCACAATCGATAACCGCTCCAGTTCAGGGCTCTTCACGCTATAATAACTCACAGCACGAAACTTTGCAGTCTCGGCAACTTCGCAAACTTAAGGGCAGCAAATAATTCGTTCTAAATGTCGCCACCGCCAGAGTAATGGGCTCCGAATGGTCCTCCGTCGATGAAATGCGATTTATCTCTTCCTGCGAACATCGTTAATGTTTGTTTTTCGGCCGAATTGATGCGCTGCTTAAATATGAAATATGTGTTCCCCCGAAACGCAAACACCGTCTGACATATTAATTCCGCCCAGAAAATCCACATCATACCTGATATCAAACAGTTATCGACTATGAAAACTAATTTTCCCCCGCGAGCGAGTACACACGAGTCAATAAACATCCATCAGTTTGGCACGACCGCATTAGCTTAATCCAAATTCGAAAACAATTTGACAGCGAAATTCTACGCACCGCGCCAGCCGTCGGTCGCCTCGATTTCGGTTTATAATTAAGCGGAATCGGTTCGTGATTGCACGGGGAAATAGTGAATTCATAAATATCAACAAGACTTGCCGGCTAATTTGTTCCCTCAAACGCGGTCCATGAACGATGTAATTGATTGGGAGCAATCGCACATCGGATGCACAAGCGAAGCTCGTCTAGAAAACTGGGGGCATTTGAGTGTGTGCACTTGACGCAGTGGATTTTCGCTTCAGATGCATGAAGTCTCTGAGAAATGTCGTCCTTGGTCGACAGCGCCAGAGTTTGGAAGAAATGTGTTGTTCTGCTTGGCATGCTGTCAGAAAGTGACTGCAAGCGGACAGAGGAGATTTTTTTTTTAATTTTTGGAATATTTCGGATCAATTGCAGGAAGTGAAGACACATGCAATTCGTTTCAACGAAGCCTCTGATGTGGCAAATTCCGGTCTACTAAAAAACAAACCTACATGAAGGTTACTCCTTAAATCGGTGTAATAAAATTTGACGCTACTGGTTGGGCTAGGCCTACCTTTTACAGCAACTACTCATGTTGTGTGTGCTATTGCTCTATCACGAGTGGATTTTATTTACAGTGTTATACTGGCATCGATTAGCGAAGTTTAAGAAGCTTTTCAAGACTTCTATTCTTCCCTGGGAGCATTTTTAGTAAGTTGAAATAGGTAGGTCGTGGATTATACCATGGAAACCCGAGGCGATACCGCACGTAATGAGGACCTGCCAGTTTAGCGAAACCTGAATAGTCAGCCATAATCGATGCTAGAAATAAATTCGATCTCAGGTTAGGTCTTACCCACCAAAATGCTCATATGCAATGTGGTT
Source organism: Eristalis arbustorum (assembly GCA_916610145.1). Classification (NCBI taxonomy): domain Eukaryota; kingdom Metazoa; phylum Arthropoda; class Insecta; order Diptera; family Syrphidae; genus Eristalis; species Eristalis arbustorum. The sequence goes on from OU744318.1 coordinate 5,805,122, forward strand.
GAACAAGAGTTGGGTAAGGAACTGAAGCAAGTGGCGAAGGCGCATAATGGTTGCTGGTCATATTTGACTTTTAGTGCTCCGGTCGTGGCTTCCAATGAGGCGGCTAGAACAACGATAGACAAAATTAATGCCCATGAATAAGGAAATTTTTTTAGAAAAGTTGAGAAACACGTCAGTACGCAAGGAACTCAATGTCGAGCAGGTACATCTTCTAACGGAAAGAGCCATGCTTCGAGGCTTTAGACGCGTGGCACGAATATCCCCGTCATCACTTCTTTCGAAGCGTGTTAAAATGCGACAATTAGTAAGGCAACCCATTAGCACCAGCAGGTAGTTGGCTCATGTCCAAAAACTCCATTGGTTGTGCCTGGGCAAAAATTATGATGAGTTAGAATGGATGGAAGAGGATAAAGTGGCCTGGAGATCTCTAGTGCGTGCTTTTAAACACGTCTGTCTTAACATGTAATCATTAACTTGTTGTTTACGATGAGTTTCTCCTAGCGGCAATTTGGTGCACTGCCCACAATTGACAGGTAACATAACGTGTCGCTTCTCGGAACCGGCTGAGCGGCCAAACATGCATCTTTATCGGGTGAACATTTAAATATTCCCAGTTGGCTGATATGGTGCACTATGCACTTGGACTTTCATCTCTGAGGGAATGACACTTCTGATGTTGAATATTCGATCTTTTGGAGGCTTTACATGAAAGGGTGGCTGCAAGCAGCCAGCTTCAGCAGACTTTACCAAATAGTATATTGAGTCATTACGGAGGCGGGGGTCAGAAAATTATGATGATGTTAACAAAAATGCAATATTAAATGCCTTGGTTCAAGTTCATACTCCAAAAAATAAAGGAAAAAATGTATCGTTCCCACACGTCAGTTGTTCCAGCCCGAACAAGGATGACGTGCACAGAGAAAGAATGAGTGCAGTTTGAATCGTATTCGTGGTGGAATCGCCACGCACTGAGAATCTTGGCCATGCTCGTTGCTTACTCTTGTTGTTCCAGAAAAATGTCTCTACTATTGGCGAGTTGAAAGTTTTCAAGAAGTCGGGGCAGCCAGCACAGGCTTGAGATTTAAAACACTCCGACTGTGGTCCGAACTGAATATCGGCCACTCAACCATTCTCAAGGAATTCAACTTCCTTCCTAGCGACACTGACCGCCCATGCTATCTTCGAGAAGAAATTCTCGATCAGCATTCCTTCCAGATCGGACTGGATGTCTGACAGGCAAACGTTGCATGATCCTCTGTGTATTTTCATGATCAAAGAAAAGGGAAGGGGTGGATGCAGGATCCCAAGATCTCAACATTGCTATCTCCTCGAAGCTTCCTGATAACTGTAGCGTTTTTCAGGCAGAAGTCATAGTGCTTAATGAGGCGTTGTCATGGCTCAAAAACAACGTGATACCAAAAAGGGATATCACAATCTGTTCGGACCGTCAGGCGCTATTAAATTCAATGTCATGTTTCACTCAAAAACAACCCTCTCTTAACGAGATGACTGAGCATTTTAACATGCACCTCATGTGGGTGCCGGGACACTGTGACATACTAGGAAACTGCGAAGCCGATAAACTCGCCAGGTGCGGCACAACATCCTCCCTATCAATAGCAGGGGCACCACCTTTTGCTACCATTTTTTAAATATTCATACAATAAAAACCACTAATAACAAATGGCTTGAAAGCACCACTTGCCTTAAAACGAAAGAAATCTTGCCATCACTTAACCTAAAACGGTCACTCAGTCTACTTAGGAGTGATAACCGGACACTGTGCAATTGGCATTCATGTTCGCAGGATGGGTGCCCTCCGTAGAATGATTTTTGCAAAAGCTGCATGGACGAAGAGGAGAAAGAAAACATTTAGCACCTACTCTGCTCCTGTAGTGCTCTGGCTAGTCGTAGGTTCATACGTAGGCCGCAATGATATAAACAGTGCCATCTAAATCGCTTCACTACAAGCAGCCACTGGTTCCGATGTTAGGAGAAGTCAATCCGCGTGGTATCACAATAGGCCTGCACTGGCCTAAGTGCGACTGCCGTTAGCAGTCAGCCACTATAACCTAACCTAATCTTAGACGTTGGGACTTAGAAGGATAGCCAGCACTCTCCTTAAACTAATGGAGATCTTCGTAGATATTCCAAATTATGTTCAATTCATCATTTAGACAGCTGTGCTCAATTGGGCAAGGACAACGTATTGCTTAATTATGCATTCAATCAAGGTGAACATTTTGAAATGGCCATTAGCACATTACACCAGCACTCACTAATTAATAAGAGGAAGCAATAAAATCCAGAATTCACTCGTTCAAGGATGTAATTTCTAATCCGGACTTCCCCAAGACCCCAGCCGCATGCTCCGACGCCAATTCCGTGCAATTATTTTTGAGAAGGGAAACCGAAAAAAATCACGGAAAACAATTTCGCCGATTATTATGAATTCACCCCGCCACCTTGCCCAACATTTTCAAAAAGCTTGCAAGGAATTTCGAGAAAGATTTCCTTTTCACCATTAACTCATAGCGAGCTCTGAATTCGACAACAAATGGCCCGAGGAAGTGGCAGGTATTCGGATTTCGTTTCTGCTTCGTTACAGCCTTGGTCCTCCTTAGGTCCCTTGGGGCGACGACTTAACACCGGGCGCCGGGCGCTGTATTATGAACATGAGATGTGCAGTTAGCAGTGTGCACTGTTGTGTCTCTCTGGGAGAAAGCCCATTCATTTTATCGCGTGACAACCCGCAAAGCTCACGGGGAGTGAGAAATTTGACCGAAAATGCATGTCGTCGAGTGTGGTGTGGTGCTTGCTCAGGTGACGGGTTTCGAGAACTCATAAATAGATGAAACCGATTTGAGCGCAATGCGCCAGCGACGGGTGCGGGCAGACGGGTTAGAGGCGGAAATAAATTACTAAAGCACCTGGATGTGGATGGTTTGTTTGTTGGCACAGCCATTAGGACTGACATTGAATTATCCTCGGTTTGAGTTTGCTGCGAAGATTGAAGTCGTAAGAGTATGAATGATGGCGTGGTTAATTTATGAGACGGGAAGGACGCTCTCGGTGTTTTATGGGGAAACGGATAAATTTCGATTTGAGAATGAAGTTATCTCCGTGGAGGGATCTGCTTGCTCAAGCATAGCCCTGGATTAGATGCATCAGCAAATCGGTTGGAGACTAGTTTCAGCAGGAAATGGAATTTAAATCAAAGCGGGATTTGAGAGAATTTTTGAATAGAAGGCTTATTCGAAGAGAATCTGTTTCGACGGCGGTTTACCATCGAAATAAATCGGCTTTGTTAACTTGTGCGTGATTATCTATTTTGTGGTTCAACGGAGAAGGTGATGCACAGTCTCAGTCTCGTTTGCGCGATGTACAGTAGAGGATTGTTGCTGATTGACGTCGTCAAAGTCCATTGGGATGGAAAACTATTGCCTATGGATGATGTAGGAAGTTAGAAAGAAGAATGTTTAGTTACGAACAGAACGACATATTGATCGATCGGGTCATATAGTTGATCAATTTGTAGTAGGGCTTACAAGTGCGAACGCTCCGTACGACACATGTTCGTTAAGGCGGTGGTATGAGTTCAACTCTTCCCGTGGTCGTACAGTGGGTAGTACAATGTGAACACCACGTTTTAGATTTCAATGAGTGAGCATCAGCGGATGGAGAAAAATGATATGTTTCCTCGATAGAGCTTAGGGTCTCTTGTTTATTTAGGACTTCATCATCACTGAAAGAAGAACATGCGCTTCGATGTTGATATAACGAATCAACCCTCAAAAATGAAGTCCGTCAACCGCGTAGTACAAGGTGAACGCCAAACCATGTGGGTTGCTCGGCCATGTTGAATGACACGGTAATACAATGTGAATGTACCTTCTTGAAGTGTCAAAAAATAAACATCGGCTAGAGTCAATAATGTTCTGCGCCACAGCAACTACAAATGCCGTTTTAATGAAGCTTATGATGTTTTGGAGCAGACTTTAGAAAGAAAATTGTTGCTTTACGCCGTACCGTGTGCACATATATAGAGTTTTACACTGTAAAACTATCTTCTTTTAGGCGTTCTGTGATTCAAGTGGGTAACGCAATTTGTATGACTTGATGGGTAAAACAATGAAACATAAGCTCTTGTAGCAGGAAATTGTCAACTCACATCATGTCTTCTGTACACACATTTTTGGACGAAAACTCTGTCAAATGCCATAGAGGTGTCAGAGTGAAACAATGTTGCTTAATGATTGGTGTACACATCTTGAGTACATTTGGCTGAGCATTAACTTCACTTCCGGTCATTAAAAGCTTCAGCGATTTAAGCTGCATTCAATCCTATGCAACATAGGACAACGATTTATCAGCGCCTCCATATCCTTGGATAAAAGATCGAAGATTTAGCCTTTCCAGAGACGAGGAAAAAGATCCTATTCTCAATTTGGTGGCCCGTGGCGTTGTGGGTATGTGCGTCAACCCCAACCTCGACGTCGTAGGTTCGATTCCAGCTCTGAGCGACAACAAAAAAAATGTTCACGACCCCACCTCTTTCGAGTCACTGACAATGCTCAAAGAGTATTTCCTGTCTAGAAAAAGCTTCTCAAACTTGGCCGTTCGGATTCGGCAAAAAACTGTAGGTCCCTTCCACTCGTGAGAGAACAATAGCATGCACAACACGAGTGGTTGCTGAGAAGCTAGGCCCTGGCCCTCTACGGGCTGTAGCGCCACCCATATTATTACTATTATTATTATTATATAATTGCGATTGCGAGAATAATCGAATTATTCGATTGTTTTAATTCGCAATTGCCCATCGCTAGTTTAAACGAACAAGTGTGTTGTATAGCGTAATTAAAAACTTGTGTATAGCATCATTTTCTCTACAAATGAAATAAGCAACCAGTCCAATAATGTTCAACATATTGCAAAAAAACGCGTAAGTCCATAATCTGGTGGCCTTGAAAATTGCAAATCATTTAATTAATGCAATCGACACCAACTTTATTTGCATTGTATATTATTGTTAGATGCCCCAGCGGCCAAAAGTATTCAAACAAATTCATAAAATTCAGGTCTGAGGACAATCATTACACATTCTTGGCCAGGATTCGGATTTTTGGTCTGGATGTCGTGCATACCGATTTATTTTGCTTTTGATAATGAAAGTTATATGCGGTGACAAGATTAAATATCTCAACTGGAATGGAATTTTGTTGTTTTGGCTTAGCTCGAAAACTTATAATGTTGTGGTGAGGAATACGAGAATTAGCAGTTGGAACCTGTTTGTCCCATTTTGTACCGTGATTTCCATTAAAACAGGTCCCACTCTGTGTTCCGTCTCCTTCGTCTTCTTCGAATACTTGTTCTTTGTAACTATCTAAAATTTCATCCGGTTCGATTATTATCTCGTGCTTTAAGTCCCATGCATGTTCGTTTTCATAAATCTTTTTAAAATAAATTTGTAGGAAGCTACCTAAAATTTCAAGTCGACAGCTGTTTTAGAAATATCAAATAAAGTTTAAAATGAAACGTGCCTGGCCAGACCCACATGTCCGACGGAGACTTAACTCCAGTCCATAGGAAGAAGAACAACAGCTGTCCCACTCCGAAATAAATCGCTTCAAACTATTACACGACAACAATCAACCAACCTACTGACGCTAATTCACTTAATCAATCGCCATTCTTAATGCGTTACACCCACACCCTTTCCCTTAAGTCGTTCACTTTTATCACGGTAACAACGGCACACTTTCCCACACGTCCCAGGCGCGATTATCAGCCGAGGGCAGAAGCCCCTTAGGACACAACTTGCGTCCAAATCACCCATTCGGTGTGACAAAGCGTTTTTAAAGCCCCTTACATCGATCCCATCTGCACACACTAGTCCGATGGCTAATGCAACAAGTAAACCGAATGTCAACAAGTCGAATGCCAGCCGATTGCGGTGGGTAAATATTTTCGGTTGCTAATTAGGAAATGCCCGTATTGTTACGTATCCGCCAGAGTGGATGTCATTATTCGAAGGCGGCTCCGAAGCCATTGTCATGGGAATTCGTTTGGCCTTAATGCGCTATCATTTGCCTTATCTGACACAAGTGCCAAACGGTCAGTGTTTATGGCGATTGGACTTGCGTTGTCGTGGACACCACGCTGCGGAGCCAATCCACTGATGGGTATCAAGCAAGGACGAGTGGACATGGGCGAGTAGGGGGCCTTTGTTTATGCATGAGACATGTCTGGAGAAGTTTTGTACACTTTATGGCAGTAATTTGATACCACCTTGACAACAAGGACTTCAAGGACTTCAAGGAGTCCTGACACAGAGGTTGAGCAAAAAAAAAAACAGTTCAAGTGAACTTGAGAACTTTGTGAGGACGTTAGTGTCAATGATGATGTGAGTTTCGTGGAATTATTGATGAAGAATCCTTTGAGAAGGCAATCAAAGGAATTCATTTTATTAATCCGGCATTTCAACATTTAATCTGATTAATTAAGTTCAATTTTTTTCCTAAGGAATCTGGCAAATTGGGGTTGTTACGCAATCTGAGGTGTTTTCTATGTTATTGCCGCACCGTTACTAAAGGTCAATGTGGCATATGGAAGGGGAACCGTCATATGCACGGTCAGGGTACGGTTGAATTGACGGAAGTAGTCACGAGTTTCTAAAAATCTTCCTTGAGTGGACGAGAGTGTTTATTAGTTTCACCACTCATGTCAGTGCATGTCAATTGAAAGTGAATAAGCGAAGTTGATATGTATGGACTGTTTGCTTTTAGCAAGTGGACATTCATCCAGTCATCTTGTAAAATAAACATCTTGTAAAACGCCATCGAATAAGTCCTATAATTGTTGATGATATAGGACTGCCAATGTAACTCGCATTCGAAGAGGCAAATAATTCAGTTCAACTTCAAACAATCGTGTCTGATTTGTTTTTTAGAATTTATAAAAAGCATGAAGACTATGGCTCTAGATGGACTCAAACCCAGAACCTGCAAGCAAAAAGCAATAGCAACGCAATTACCCACTCCGCCAACGGACCCGACGATTTTAGATGTTTTTTTTTTTGTTCACATTCAGTATAATTGTGACAGACTTGTATACATGGCGCTTTGTTATATTAGGATGTATTTCCCATTTCATTCATATTCTACCAATACGAGTTGAGCGTAAAGGCAACACAATCAGTATTGTATGGACAGTGCTCAACGCAGAACGACCACACATACCTCAACCTCCTACAGGATCAAGACGAGTCCTGCAGTCTATGCTTCTGTTATTTGATATGATGGTTAAGGTCCTTTTCCACTTGTGTGCGCCATCTAGTGCGAGGACGTCCTCTGTTGCGCTGTCCCAATGGCTCGGTGTCGAAGACTCTTCAGGCCGGAGCTGTGGTGTCCATCCGCTCTACATGACCTAGCCATCTTAAGTGTTAGACCCGAAGACGCTTAACTAGGTGCATGCCGCTGTACAGCCCGTACAGTTCATGCCTGAATCTTCTCCTCCAGACGCCATCAACAAAAACAGGACCAAAGATCGCACACAGAACTTTTCTCTCAAAACAACCAAGAGCTTTTTCATGCGCTTTCAATAGCGTCCATGTCTCTGCGCCATAGAGCAGGACTGGGATGATCAGAGTTTTATACAAAGTCAACTTGGTGTTTTGAGAGATGGCTCTTTTACTCAATTGTCTCTTGAGTCCAAAGAAGTAATGGGATCTAAAAAATTGCTCCTTCTCGGTAAAAAGGCGCCACATATGCAAAATATAAATGTATGTGGTTCAAATTTCATTAAATTCTGACCATTACTTTCTAGCTGGTTTTTGTTGTTATAAGTATAGTCCATTCGGGCGAGTATCATCGGCTGTTGTGTCAATAGGTAGGAATAGGAACCCAAAATGATTTCGGAAAGAAGAAGATTTGGTCACAACTCCGTCCACATACCGTCATAAACAATAGCGGTGCAAAAAAAGAAGACCGTATGAGCTGAGCTTACTGTAGAGGCATCAGTCTTCTGAACATCGCGTAGATCATTCTTGTCTGCCGTGATGCGTTCGTTAGCTACGTGGTTGGTCTATACCAATGGAGCTTGGGCTACCTTTTCATCGACTTTAAAGGTGAGACAGCATTTATAGAGACGAGCTATAGAGAGCAATACCTGATTTTGGCATCCCTACCAAGCTCATCCGTTTGTGTAGAATAACGATGGAGAATTATCTTTTTTCCATCAAGGTTGGGACAGGGACCAAAAAGGATGTAGACAAGGTGCCACACTGTCACATGAAATCTTCAACACAGCTCTTGAGAGGGGCGAGCAAAACTCTCCACTCGTCATCACAAAGAGCACAATTATTGACAAGACCAGACAAATCACCTGGACGACATTGACGTCGAATCAAACACAGCCGTCAGTGAAGCGTTTGCTGGCTTCCAATCGGAGGCGGCCAATATGTTGTTCTCAAGAAAGAACATACAACATCGACGTCTTGGACAGAGCGTCATAGTGAGCAGCTATAACTTCGAGGTGTTGAAGGTCTTAATTTACCACGGCTGCCAAGTAAACAACAAAATTATACATAGCCTCTTTAAGCTCAAGAGGCAATTGAGTAGACATTATAGCACTAAGACCTACAACAAGACAGGATAGGGGTAACCATTGTCTTAAGACATATAACATTATCACCCCCGTCACCCCTGTCCTGCTCTATGGCGCGAAATTATGAACAGAAGACCTTGGTCCTTTTGAGAGAATATTTCTGCGTTCATTGGTAATATTTGTGTCGATGGTTTTTAGAGAAGAATAATCAAGCACGAACTGTAAGGGCGTATACAAAGTCTTACCAGACGTTTACGAATTTAACGCCTGAGAAGGCTATACCATGTACATTGCATTGGCAGCACTGCTCAACACAATAAACTTCGACTCCAAATCAGTGGGACAATGCAGTAGAGGAAACCCATGAAGACGACGACGTACATAAGTGGAGGAGCACTTTAACCAACTTAGCGTGCAAACTTCGATCTAGCTGACTAAGCATCGTGCTAGCTTGTTGGCTGATCTCCACACTGGATTTTGGTGCCCCTAGACAAAAAAGACAAAGCGTTGTAGGAAAGTAAGACAAGGCGAAAATGACCTACTACAGGTATTAAAACGTAGGACCTAGGTGAATCACTTGGGGAACTCCGACCGCGATTTCAGATTTAGCTCCTAATATTCTGTTTTCAAGCAAATATTTGCTTGGATTGTTTTGGAATGCAATGCTGTCGGGTGTAATGAAATGATGTTAAGTTCTAACGTAATATCTATTTATGGCAACAGTTTAAGAATGAGGATCAGTTTTGGGTACTTCCGGAAGGATTACATGGGTTATTCCAATTCTGTGTGCAGCACCTGCAAGCGTTCCCCAAAATTGCTCTTATTTGGTACTGTTTTGCCTAAGACCCTTGAAGAAAATCAAGTTTGATTGATGGCCAGACCCTATCACCTCCAGCATATGCCCTGAATCCATCCACATTTTATTACACACCCACAGCCAACATCTTGCAGGGAAACCCCCAACCAGACGGATGTTCGTAATTTCAAAATCAAAAGCGATCACTTGGAAAACTCTGTGCACTCGGTGACATCACGTGCCTCCTCTTGACAATCCGCATCAGGCAACAATAAAACTGTCCAAACGGGTGATATATGTGTGTCCGTACCCAGCGGCGTGTCGTCCGTCTTTGCCTAATCCCTGACGCAATAAGCCCCTACCCCCTCCTGGGGCCAATTGCTCACCCCACCACTTGGCCCCATTTAGAGCTTAAAACACGAACAAACCGAACGCATGCACATTCGGAGTCCAACTCAGCAGATTGTTTAATCAAGAAAGGGACACTTGAACACACACACATCCCACTCCTCTGGCTAACAATGCACGACGATAAATCATAATCATCCTTTCAAGCAGGGAACGATCCGTTTTCAGTTCAAAACAATAAAATTGCTGAACAGCACCAGAGCCCCGACCTCACCTCTTTCTTTTCTTCCCTCTTGCAGGATACACAACCGACGAGTATTGTCCACCACAAAGCCCCAGAAGTATGCAACTTCAAGTGAAATTTATATTTCCTGTCATTGTCGTTGTCGTTGTAGAGCAACCCTTGCTGCCACCCCTGCGCTCCACCGGCCACTCGTTCGCCTAGGAAACCGGAAACCGACCAGTCACCAGCGGCCACAATGGCGCTCCAATAGTGCATGCTAGATGAGGATACAGTTCCAATTCCCTCGGGGATTGTCTTACGCCGACGACGTTCGAGTTCGAGTTCGAGTATGTACCACCGCCGCCGCCGGGGGACGGGCGTGTAGAGTAATTGTGTAAGAGTGTTGTGTAATTACGACGTGATGGGCAGAGGAGCGTACGCCTTCCATTGTGCCGACGAAGATATCCCGTGTGCGGCGCAATGCTGCGTCATGTGTGTCCGTTTGAGTGTCGCTCCCTCTGGCGTCAATTAAAAATGTTGAAAGTTTTCAATTAGTGTCGAAGCAGGGGGGAACTCGAGAGTGAACTGTAAACGGAGATACGAGTGTTTTCCAAGACAACGGCGAACAAAGCCGCTTCGACATTTGACAGAGGCAACGTTGCGCGCTAAAAGGACACCATGCGGGACGACGAGGAGGAGATGGTCAGCCTTCGGTGAGTGTGTGTTTTGTTTTATTGATTGCAGCGGGCGGACAGTGAGCTTAAGCCTTCTGCTGATGTTTTTATGCGACCCTGTCAATAATTGAATGTCTTACGAGGGGAAGCTGATGAATTATGGGCACGATTGGATGGGGCGTGCGAGAAGCGACGCCTGAGTGATGTTCTGCTATGCGGACCTTTCAGTGGTTGATTGAGGGTCGAGTCCCTTGCGCGTAATCGCTTTCGTGAGGCGATTTGAAGCGTAAGTACCGCGAATTTGTGATGAGAAGGGCTGTTCGTTTTTTCGGGTCTGATTGATTTTGGAATGAAACGAACGTTCGGACGCTGATCGGATGGAAGCGCTGGTGTTCGCAGTATTCGAGGGAATGGTCAGAATCCTGTTGAAGCTCATCTGTGCATTCGAGTGAATTGGAATTTTTGATTTTATGGACAGAATTTTATACTGGTTCCAGCTGCATGCCGAGAAAGAATGTTTGTTGTTACCCTTGTCTTGTGCTGCGCATATTAATGAAGCGCGTCTAGGGGAAGACGCAGTTAATGGCGACGAAAGACGTGTCTGGAAAGCATTTTCGAGATTTTGGCGTGTGGTTGGGAGTAAGCGCTAGTTAGTGGATGCAAATGGAAAACAGCGGCAATAACTTTGATTTCTTCTGTCTGAAGTCTTTACACATTAAAATTAATTATTCCTAGCTCTACGAATTGGCGCGCTTCAAGAGACGTTCCATTTAACTAATGACTCAAGGATATCTATGCAAAGCCATGCATGCCAGTGAATTGAAATGTGTTCTAACGAAAGCACTTTATACTGTCACTTGCACCATAGTGACATTTGACTTCACTTGTACGTCTTCTTCTACTGCGGTCATTGGTCCCCGCAGTATAGCAAAAAAAAACTTCTGGCAACTCGAAGCAAACGCCGAATTAATGCAATTTCGGATCCGATTCCACTCCACTGTTCCATTTCGGACTCACTTAACTTCGTCTAGTGTGAGAGTCTGTTCGGAGAAGAAATGCAAATGCAGTTCTAATAAAATTGAACAGACCATGTCCAAGTGGCGAACGTTTTCGACATCATTACGATTGCAGAGAGTTTTGGTGGTATGAGATCGTGTCCATGCGGCATGTAATTAAGTCATTGAAGTTCAGTTCTCGCCATGAACATCAGACGTATTAGGTGACTTCAGCTAGAAAAATTAGATGACGAGTTTTGAAATAACATTCAAACCAAGGGAGGATTGGACTCTATTTCTAAGCTCTCTGTATACATTTCTATGTGCGTTTGGAAACATTCCCTTTCGATGTGAGCCGTTGTTGCAGTTAGACAAAGTTGTATAAAGCCAATTAAGGGGGAAGTGTATTTTTGAGTAAATTCCTTTGAAGATTGTTGCATATTCTTCTTGTAGGCGTGCATTTCTGCCTTACTGGGAAATATCTTTGTTTCTTCCTTGACGTCCAAAAACCTTTGGTCTACGTAAACAAATGGAATATTCTTAAACATGCTGTTTGTTCGGAAATATCCAAGCTTTGTTGAGCATGCTTGTTTCCCACTTGGCTAAAACAAAACAAAAGTTTGTACGTTGAACAATCTTTCTCTTTTTTTGGTCATGTGCCAAACAGTATATATAGTGGCTGCCATATGGTATACGCATGTTTGTATTGCCAAAGATCGAACCGTTTCCGATGGGCCTTATTTTTAAAAGTGCAGATTATGTTTAAAATCCATGTCCACCACGGACTGTAGCGCCATCCAAAGAATAAAAAGAAGATTTTGTTTAAAGCATCCTCTGTTTTTATTCCGTTAATTTTTAAATATGACTATATTTTTTAATCTTTAAGACCACGTTAATACATGCTCCCTATTAGCGCATATTTAAGAGTACTTCATTGCCTCAAGTAAAGTGTTTACAAGTCAGTTTTGTAAGCAAACATTCTTTATGTCCGATTTCAATGGCGTTGGCTTGAAACACGGCAGATCTCGAAATCATAAGAGCTTTGTGTTGGGTCCAAAGAACCAAGCATCAGCTAGATTAATGTTAATCCTCCTGTGAACCACTGCAGACTGCTGAGTTGGAATGTTGAAGCACCTCTGGTCCAATTCTCGCTGTCCTATATTTCAAGCTCAAACAAATACAATGCCGAAGCAATGCTCGGCTAACCACATCTGTGCTGTTAAATTCGTTCCCCAGTTACCGCTTCATGAAGGCAATGTGTTCGATAGTACATCCCTAGATCCATCAGTCATGCTCTAAAAAATAAACATAAATCAAAATTTACTTCAAAACACCACTTTAATGGGTTAACTCCGAACTAGTTAAAAGACACTTTAAACTTAAAATCATGCTTTAACTTTTCTTCAAAAATATGCACTTTTTAACCAGCCGCTAACTAGTCTCTTTTCTTTAGAACGTACTTATAAGTCATTCAATCAATCAAACTCAAACACTCCTAAAAATTACAGTTCCGATAAGCAAATTTATCCACACTATTAACAGCTGTCATTGGCTTGTTTTGTGTTTTTTCTTTGTTTTGCCGGATCGTACATTCAATCGCAAGAAATGGACATAAAGGTGAATTTCAAAATTAAAGACAGTGACGAAATCAAAAACAAAGTATCAAATTACAGACTAATCAAGAAAATGTGGAGAATTGGGATCGGATGGACTTGCGTGTATTTATCAAAAAAGAAGTCACGTGAAATAAGCCACTTTACAAGGAGTTGAACTTCACTGTTGCAAGTGTGTCTTAAACGTTTTTGATTTACACGTGGTAGTCAATTCGTAAAAAATGTCCTCACACGTATCACCAGCACGCCTATTGTTATTATTATTATTAAAGGTGTAAGTTAACGGCAGCAACTCGGCATAAACCCACCTTGAACTTCCACAATGCACTTACCCTGCACACTCTCTTTAAAGTTTACATTGCACATCCGTCACACAACCCACACACTTACTCCGATCACTTTCACCCTGCACTTCCGTCACACGATCCACTCTTTCAGCAAATTCAAACTAATCGCATTCATCTCAACCCAATCACACATGATCAGCACTTTTTACTCTTTCATGCACTGGACCGAACATTTCCCTTACTAATCATTTTTTTTATAAGAATTGTTAAGATAGGTTAGTTAAGTGGAAATCGTAAAGAAATAATGTCAGTCTTAGACTGGATACGAACAACATCACACCGTTTCATTTAACTTGTATACCGCAACTTTAAAATCTACTTTGTCTTCTTTCTCTCCAGTTCTATTCTGAGTTGTGTTGAGTTTTATAGGCTCCTGTTGTGCATTGGTGGAAGAGATTTGTCCTGTAGTGTACTCTCTAAGCCAGTTCTCTTTAGAAATAAGGGTTGGTTCTATTGACTTCAATTCTTCGTCTAATAATAGGTACCTGCTCAGGTTTCTTGGTCTTTTGTGGGCTTGTGTCTGACAGAATCTCAGTATGAGTTCTGGTTTTTCTTTAGATTCTCCGCAGAATCTGCAGAGACCTTCTTCAGTTTTCTTAGGTTCTCCTTGAGTTTGCAGTTCGCTGTTAGGAAGCCTGTTAAGATTAGGAGGTGTTCTTGCTTATTTTGGTATATGCTTCAAACCTCTTTCGGTTGGGTTAACCTAAGGCCTGCTTGGCCTGCTTCATACTATGAGCATTGTTCCAGGTTCTGCCCGGTTTCTTCTTTCTAGTTCCTTGACCTCTTGCCTGAGGGCATGATCTCCTAAAACGCAGATGAGTTCGGGGCCTATAAACGGGCCGAAGATCTACCAGTCTCCAGACTGGGTGGAAGTATTGGGCGACTTGTTAAGCGATGTCTGAAAATAATTCACAATTTATGCGTCATATTTCGCCTTTTTCAAAAAGCGCTACAAAGAAATATTCAATTTTTCCTGCAACTTCGATAAGTACATTCTTCACGCACATCTCCCTTCCTTTTTTAAATTTTTCTGATTTATACTTCAGAGATACTTGAGGAGACAAAGAACTAAAAAACAAGTTTATCTTACTTATTTAACTAATCTACTGAACCTCAACGGGCAATGTACCATAAACTAAATTATTCACTTTTTTTCTGTCCAATGCTTGACGAGTATACCTGTTAAGACAAATGTTATCAAACTTTGCCGTTCTTTCTGTCGACTGTTGGCTTCATCCACTCATAGACGGAGAACAGCGTGCACAAGACAAGTAGTTGCTGTAGACCAGATTTTACTTCTCTCCTAGGTTCATTATATAAGCGTCGATATTTCTGCTCTTAATCATCTTTACTGTCAAAGCGATTCATAACTACCATATATCTAGTGCATTTGATCCTCTACTTAGTCTTTCAAGATGTGTACATTTCCTGCTAATTGCATTCACGCAACGTTGGTTGAGTTTCCTTTCAACTCTCTTGTATTCACCATCTTGTACCTAGTCGTTTTCCACTTTCATAAGCTCTATTTCGAAGAATCTAAATCTCACTACGGGTTGGGCACACGCCCAACTTTAAAATTCTGTTGATGTCGTTCACAACTAATACCAAAGGACTGTAGAAAAGATGATAACAGACAGGGGTGCACATTGGTTATTTCTTGGTAGAATTTGATGGAGTCCTTAAGGTACTTAGCACGAAAACTAGATTTCATCATCAGAATGTAGAATGTTGGAAGGGGTGGAAATTCCTGATCACTGCGTCCTCAGATGGGCTCCCATTTAAAGTTCACTCAGGAAGTCTGATGAAATGTTTTGATGAAATGCAGTATATTTTATATATTTTATATATTTTATATATGTATATTTTTGAGTAAACTGGCGGCAATTTGGTATCTGCCTACATGTCGATGATGTGTCCTGACTAGGCCGTTGCAGTGACACAGGCATCCACACGCTGGCCATCCTCCGCCGTCACCATCATCAAGTTAGAAGTGCTCTCTGGGGCAGTCGAGAAAGGCAGCTCGACCGGCTTGACGCAGCAGCGACGGTGGCGACTTGAGGGCGTCCCTTTTGTTGTGCGTGCCCACATTCTTTAGTTCTTCACGTGTGCGCATCGTGCGTATAGGCCGTCATCTTGTGTTAGGCCCATGGTTTGGAGATGTTTCTTTAATGAGCAGTGTCCAATAAAGAAACCTTCGTTCGATTAAGAGAAATAGTTGGTAAGAACTTTTTGGCCTGCCTTTTACCTATGGCTGTGTCTTTCATTTAAATCTTATTTTAAAGCATATTTTGAAGAGATTTCCTACTCACTCTTCGATCCATTACCCACCGAATCACCTGACAACCTCTGGACCTCGAGGTGTGGGACACACAAGCTTCAAGTGTCTATCATTAAATTTCAAGTATTTTTATCACTTGTGCTCTGAACATCACGCATGATTCATAATTTTTATCGGATCAATTTCAACGTACGTCCTTACGTGTCCTCATAAAAAACTACTTTTTGAGGAATGAGCACTTTGTCTGCTATACACAAAGAGCGGAGAAGAATAAAGAATGATTGACGTCCTTTTAAACGTTTAACGCTCAGTGATGAACGGTGGAACCATCCATTCTTAGCTCAATCGATAGCCAAAGAATTTGCACATGTCAAAGATCCAAGTGTATACGTGTGCAAATCCCACCTATTCTCTACGGACAGACAAGTAGTGCTTTAACGAATCTCCGTGAAAAGTCTTTGTCACATTTTCTCGGGAACCGAATAAGGACGATCATTTTATAATGGATGCCGTGATGTGAAATATTAAAAATAAATTTATTGGGGATGAAAAGCACAGTGGTTTCGTTTGGTTTGGGATTTTAATTTACCGCTTCTCATCAAAAATCCACTCGGAGATAAAAGCAAAAATGTCAGACATTTTATGGTTCAGTTAAGGTTTAAAAGTCGTTTACGTTGACGTCAGTTTTTAATTAATAACTGAATGAAAATTAATGTCTTATCACGGCAGCCACTGTGCTTGGAAAATTAACTAGGCCGCAATCAAATCGAAGCACTAACTTGGCTAATTATACGAGCATTAGGGAAGGTTCAATAAACTTGATACTAGATGTCTGCTTAATCATACAAAGAGGAAAATATTGGGAACGGAATTTACTATTTATCGAACATGCTTCCTTCTTTCATCTCTTCCGTTAATCTGCTCAAACAGTAACAGAAACTATCCCCTTAAGCAAAAAATAAAGTAGATATTCGGTTTTGTAGTTGATGTATAGAAGGACGAAATCTTAACTATAATACTAACATAATTCGTTCGCACATATGCCCATGCCATTTAACAGCAGGATAAGGAACATACACTAGCAGAAGCAGTGGCTTATCGATAGAAATACAAATCTTATGAACTGGCCAACTCAAATCTAGCCTCTCCATCTAGCTCGGTCTTGTGCTATTTGCTTCCAGCCACGCACGTTCAACTTCTAAAGGTCCTTCTAGCTGCGTGTGCCTTAGTAGGCGTGGTCTTCCTTTACCGCGTTGTCTCTCGGGGGTGGAGTCGAAGACTTTCCGAAGACTTCCCACTGTATTTTGATATTGTTTAAAAGCATGTGTCCGCTATAACAAGCTTCATGTTGCTGGGTAAGGTGTAGCAGGGGCCGCATTCCGCAACAGAAAATTCAACTCCGTACCAGTAGGTCGACAGTGTAAAATGTATAGTGTCGTACACAGGCCTAGTCACATGTATGAATCTGAAGAAGGTCATGAGTGAGTTGTTGCTTGAGGCTCGGAAGGGAATTTCTGTAAGTTTGCCTTTTCAACTTCGTGCACAAACAAGAAGCACAAGATTTAGTAGTTTATTGGACATGTTTAGGACTCTGAGTTACTTCCTAATCTTAAGCTACCTGCCCTCTCTAATCGATGACGAATTGCCTCGCAGAGGGTAGATCGAATTTCAAGTCAACATAGACGGCTGAATAGTAGTCTTTGTTATTCGACCACTGTCGTTTTAGCTAGGCAAAATGGCGCGGCCTGTCGTTCATAAAAACGCGTTCTGTCGGCATAACTAGAAGGTCTCCAAGCTATCCGCAGTTCGACCTCGATCTGTGGCGTCATCCTTTTTGTTACCAATGGTCTTTCATGCAGGACTGATGTTTCCAGACAACGTGGAGTACGACGCTCTGCACAGAACTCACACACTTTCAAGTGGCGCTTTTCAAAAGTATCCCCTTGTTCAATTCTGTGACTAAATCGGACACTCCCAGTGCTGGCCATCGCCTTAAAAAACATCTCTTATCCATATTTTCCGAATTTGATGTCCAAGCAGAGTGTGACGTTGCCATCACCCCGTAACTATTTGTTTGGCATTCGGAACGTTCCCAGCTTATTCCCCTGATCCGGTCACTAATAAAATATCCAAGGAATGTCTTAACCCTTAATCCTCACCCTCGTTTTCCGTCAGTTTTTTCCCCTTGGGCGATTCCGTCCGCGTGGGAGGGGCAGAGAGAAAATTTAAAGCCATTCTCTGGTATCACCGCATCACAATCAAATTTCGATCTTATTACGCGCTCCGTTTAAGCACAAAAGGGAACCACCTCAGACGTGTACAAAGACTGTTAGCACCGTCTAGACGGGACTTCATTGCCACTTACGGGATTCCTTTTCAGTCTCCCCGGGGAACCCCTCAGCACTGCCAGTCGTTTCATTTCAAATGAAACGAATTTATTTCCAACAAGAACCTGCTCACGGTCAAGAAACGTGCTTAAACGCTCTCCGCCACACTCAGCGGCACATAATCCTTGCGTTCCACTTTGAATTCGCCCCCACTCAAACGTGCGCGGCATTACTGGCCGCCACACATGGAGTCACTCATCCAGTGGCTCATCGCAGGCAGCAGCCAGCGCCTTAATGAAATTTCGCTCCCACTCCCCCGGCGGAGGTGGTCTGCAGAGAACGGTTACAGGTAATAAAATCAATATCCTTTAGTCAACGTCATTCGGGTCTAAATGAATGGGTTAATAAAGCGGAGGTTAATGTCCTGAAAAATATTCAATTGGAAGATTCTGAATGGCGCGGCACGATACACAAGCGGGTGCTCGGGGTCGGTTTTTAGGGTTGGCTGGCCGTTAAGGTGGTGCTCGGCTTAATATTGCTTATTACGGCGAGGATCAGGTGCATGCGTTGAGGGTCGTAATGGGCCGGCTTTGGGGAGGATTTGCGTTGGCTCATTGGTCTGCGAAATGGGTTGGAACACAATCGCAGGGGCTGTGTGTCGGTTGTGTGTCAACCTGATAGTTGTTGACACACATTTTTACAATTTTAAGCTTAATAATCCATAAAAAAGTCTTTGCTTTTGCGTGTGCATTTGCGGTGGGGCATGGATGAGAGGGTTTCAAATTCGTTTTTGAGCATTTATGCTTTCATTTGGATCCTTAGGGGGCTTAGTTCAAAGTCGGTAGACACAAACGTTTGTCTCGTGTCAAATTGAGGAATAAGAATGATTTTGTTCACGGCTTGTGAACCTGGGAATAAAGCAGTGAAATGCTAGGTACTCGTATCTCAGTCGTTTGATTTGTAAGTCTCTTATACGAGCCAATTCTACTCGTGGTTCAGTCTGAATTGGCAAAATTTAGCTTAGAACCGGGTGTAGTACATCGAGACCGCTATCATGACACCCCGAGGAAACGGCCAGTTGAAAAAATAAAACCGCACCATTCCCTCGTCCCTCAAGTGTATGCTTTCACACAAAAAGGGGGAGACTGCTGGGTAACACGCCTTTGGGCAGACCAACAGATCTGAACACCGTCCGAAAGTGCACTACGAAGATGAGCCCACACGTGATCCTGTTCCTGCCTATACATCGAGGAGCATTTCGTTGGAAAAGCTGCTGTAAGAGTCTTGGGAAAGGATCCGGGTAGAGGTAGACAAACTGGCAAAACGACGAAGCGGAGTCTTAACTAATATCGAGGATGTCCAGAGGTAACAGAAAACGAGGTACGACTGCAAGCTCCAACTACCAGCGGCGTATCCGACAGAGGAGCTCGCTCTCTATGAGAAGCTGCTACCGGGGATTCAATTAAGTTGATGCCTCGGTATCGCGGACCGTTCATAATCACCAAGGTTCTGCCGAATGTCAGGTACGTGAATTAATACATTTCGTACGTGCTACACAACCAATCTTGGTGTAAGCTTCGAGAAGGAGGTTTTGCTGGTGACGATAGCGAGGGAGACAGGTCCGATCTCAAGGACGTTCGTTTTGCAGCGTTTAAGAGTCTGTGACAGAAATTATGCACTACAGTCGTATGAGAGACCGAACCGGGGAACATCTGCAAATCAAATCAAGAACTTAATGTAACAGAGACACCCGTTTCAGTGTTCCGAAAGTAAATTTAAATAAAACACACATACAACTACAAGGCGGTTTTACAGGATTAACAATGTAATTTGCGGTGACTTTTGTACTTTTCTTGAACCATAACGTGCCCATGATATGACGCGGTTTCAAGACACTTCGGATTGTGTTCATAGATATTACATTTTGCATAGACGCACAAAGATAAAAAGAGAAATGACTATTTCATGAAATATTTCTACAATCGAGTTAAAGCGGGTAGAATTGTGTGAAACTAGGTACCGTCTAGAGGATACCGCATGTCTCCCAATCTACAGCTGCTTCGTAGATTTGGAAAAGGCATACGACCGAGCTGCCCCATGTAAACATGTAAAATCTTTTGGGGGCTTTAGTCTCTAATCACGGGTTGACGGTGAAAAATCAACACCTATCAACACCTGTTTGTCACCTCTCCTTTTCATTCTGCATATGGATTTGCTATTGCGAGGCAGGCGAGAAATGTTTTAGATTGTGCGGAGTACATTCTCCTCATATGCTTGTGACTTTTATGTACTGATTGTTTCGGTTAACGTGAACAAACCACAGGTTATGATTATTTCTAGAACGCCTTTTAAATATAATCTTACATTAGTGGAGACCCATTGAAGCAGAAGCAGAAGATAACTATTTTTCACGTGTGATGGGCTAGAAGTAGTGCTGAGTTTTCCTGTAGGATTGGCGAAGCTTAGGTAATTCTCAAATAGCTTGAATGAAACGCAGTCAATGTACGAGCCTGAGCAATTGCTGTTTTCCAAGTCAGCATGGCCGAGCTTTTATTCCAACTCTTACCTATGTTCCTAATTTCGTAATTTCCTATAACAATCTGTCAAGATGAGGTTTCTTCGTGCAGTTGTGGGAGTTGTTCGTCGGAATAGGATGAGAAACACGGCATTACGATGGGAACTCTATATTGAGCAGTTGCTTCTTCGAATGGAAAGGGTTATGCTTCGAGGGCTTGGTAACGTGGCACTGCTGAGGTGTGGCCAGAATGCGACTTCATCACGTAGGCGACTGCTTGGCAGATTCATGATGAGGCTGCTGGACAAAGTGCAGCCTATTGCGCCTATGCATAACTCCACGTCTTTAGTTGATCTGGCTGGTCATTGAAGATAAGATGACTATGATTCCTTCAAAAAACAAAACAAAATTTGGTACAGAAACCCACTTTTCCGTTTTGACCAAATCTCACGCATTTTAACTTTGCCCAAGCAGCGGGCGTGATTTAATTTGTTTTTTCCAGATAACATGGTCGGTTTAAGTAACACCTTCTGAATATGCACTCTAAATCAACAAACTGCTCAGGGATTGATTGAGATCGCAAGTTCATAGAACACTACATTCAAGCAGAAATAAAATGCAATCATAGTACATTAGATTGACAGTGGATCAATGATGGAATAAAGTTATCGCGACGCTGTCATTACCCCGAGTACATGCGAAGACATTTTATAAGCTCTAGCCCTAGCCCAGGTGCTCCCAGTTGCCCCTTGTTCTTATTTGTGTGTTCTATAAAAATCGAAAGACATGGCAAATACTAACTTTATCGCATGTTGTCAAGTTAACGTCGAGCAGTGAAATCCCAACACTCAGTTGTCGTTTTTTTTTATTTACAACGTTTGCATGCGAGAATAAGAGTGTATTTTATAGCGAGTGACTTTGTAAATAGCTGCATTGTTGATCGTTGTATATGATTTGTTTCCATAAGCTTTCTGGTCAAAGATTAAATTTAAGACTCCATAGAATCCACAAATGAAAAATATAATCTAAAGACTACAAGAGTGTGAATGTTAATCTATAGCTCCTCTGCCGCCAGTGCACGTACAGCATATTGTGATTTTTGTTCCCAGTTTGGTGTTTGTTTGGTGTTGCCTAAGACAGATCAAGCTCAGATCACAAATAAATTCGGCCAGTATTCAATTACGAATAAATGCCACGAATAAATACCATCTCCATCGCACTATCGGGTCGAACCAACACAACGACTTACATTTTAAGACTTGTGGCAATAAACGCATGTTGAACTGCCTAATCTTTTGATTTAATAAGGCAAATGCAGAGTCAGATCAACTTCGTCAAACACTTTGTCGGCTTCAATATCGAGCATCAAGAAACTGCTGCAGAAAGACCTGTCAAACTAGGCAAACAGTTAAATCCAGACTTTAACATTAGTCCGTAAAAGGTTTGATCTTCATAGATCGTAGATCAAGCCAAGTAATTTTACGTAGTTAGTTATGTTATGTTATTGGGCTGAAGGCACACTTAGAGCATTATTGGTCCATTGAGATACCTAGTGCTGTTGAACCCAACATATTCATTTTTGCTTTCGGTGAGATTCGAACCTGCAGACCCTTTAACCAAGGACAGGTACTTAACTAACTGCGCCATCCATCCGTGTTACTTAAGTAAGAAAAGTGAGTTAGTTAAGTAAGACAAATTCAACGAAACTTAACGAAACTGAACGTAGTGGTTAGTATGGTTAGTTTGTCATCCCTACGTGTTCACTCGACTACTTGAATTGAATCTAGTTTGCCTACGTCCATTATGGTTACTACAAGCTCCTTCAAGAGGCCATTTGATCGGACTTCAAGCACCAGCAAGATATATCGCTTAGCACCATCAAGGACCGAAAAACGAAATGGCCGAAGTCTATCAATGAATACACCCGAAATTGAATTTAAAAGAAATTGAATATCTTAGTCGTCCTGGCAATGACCTCTTTATGAAGTGGCAATTCATCAAGAGACAAATCACCCGTCACTCTTAAAACTTTACAATCAACTCGGAGTTTGTCACCAAGTGCGGGTGGTCCATTCTGAACAAGCCACACTCTGCATATCAACAAATGAGTTTCCCCCCAACAACAGATCCCAATTTTTGTTGCTTCTGATAATCCCACACACGACTTGCCAAGCACCCCGACACGTCTTCAGCGAGGGCAACAGAGAACCATTGATTCCACCCTGAATTCGAAATAACAACCAACCGGAAGTGTATCCCCCCCTTCGGCTATTCCACACTAAATAACGAAATACTTCCACGTCACAGTCCCTTCGCTCCAATTTCGTTGACACACAAAACTTATCCGCACTTAAATTTCCATGCAAATATTTGCCTCGAATAAGGATCCATTCTGCCCCCGCCGTAACCCCTTCGGCGAAGTTTCAATTTATCCGGTTATTCAGCCATAAAAGCGTCAACCGACGTCGACTTAAACGTCCATCCCAGCACACTCGCACAAGTTCCCTTCGAGTGCCGCGGAGAGAGGACGACGTGAGCGGCGATTCACGGTTCCGTATGCATATGCATGCGCGGTGGCGCTAGAATGTCCACCGTCATCCTGACACACAAAAATCCCTCAAAATACAATACACTCCCGACCGCCCCGCGTGTGCCTGGAATCATCTAAGCAAATAATGCTCTAGATCCAGAGACTTGGACTCCGTCGGAATGTGAATTGGATTCGCTTATTGCACGAATCCGCAGCTCGGATTGTTTTTCTGTCTGCCATTGCATATGTATCTCTCCGATAATGTCCTTGCGCGGTGTTTTAGCTTGGCTAACGGTGCCTTTATGTAAATATTCAAATGAGCTGCCGCTCTGTGATTGTGAATACATTTTGCAGTCAAGCGCAAGGATCGTGGCATGTCCCCACGACCGACACGGGCACCACACGGATGGTGCCAAATGTAAGTCACTTCTTGCTGGAGGAGTCTGTTTTTAATTGAATTTTCCACGAACATGATTTTGGGCGTTTGAGGCTGCCGCTTATTTCCATATCCTCGGGACGGTTTGATAAATAATTCTAACTGTTGCGTGCCATTTCGTGGTGGCTGACGGTCGAGTGAGCGAGTGAGCATCTCCCAATTCGACACGAAATGTCTTTGCACAAGGATGTCCTGTGAAGATAAAGCCACTTCATGCTCGACAACCCCCCGAGGTTTGACAGAGAAAAAGTCCTTGACGTCATAACCATCGCTTGCAGCTGCACCATCGGCGTCGTTTGCTTTGAGTGCGTCAATAAAATTCAATTGCACTCGTTCCGTCGGAAGTCATCACACGAAGGACGAGCCATCAACTCGCCCATGGGACGACGAGTTAAACAATTCCAGTCGTTTTCCGACTGACTTTCGGCGGGTGTCTGTGTACGAGTATCCTGACATCTTGTGTCCACGTAATTGAATCCAACTGGAAGGCACTCACAGATTTCACTGCCGCCCGCCCTGTGTTTGCTTTCGGATTCGGTCACTGTGGATGCAACGTTTGAGCGGTTCGTGTCAGTTAGTGTGGCAGTGGGTAACGACTCCATGGCGCCATGGGCAAACCATATACCAGAGGGGATTACATCGTGTTTCCGCCCAGATTAACGCCGCTACGTCTAGCTGCAATTAATCCCCCCTTGAGGGCTGTCTGATGAGAGGCGAGCGACGAAATTCAGGACAAATTACCATCTCAAGATGTCGCTAATTGCTGCGAATGAGAGCGATCGCATTAAAGTGTAACGTTCTAATAGGGATTGATGCAAGATTGAGTAACAAATTTGCCGGAGCCGGGGTGTGAGGGAGTGACAGTGTGTCATTTCGGGTAATTACCGCACGCAGTTGTGCTCAATCTTGACGGGGAATCCCAAAAATAGACTCGTCGCCTCATTAATTTTTGCTTAGTTGGAAAGTAGGTCACAGGTGGTGGATGAAGGGGGGACATTTTGAAGTGGATTAGGCGTTGAAACGCGGGTGCTGCTTGGCTGTCATCTAATGACGGATATTATCCGACCTAATCCACGCAAAGCCATATTCCTCCCATTTGTCTAGTAAACTGTGTTACCTGCCAAATTCTGTCTTCTGAACAAAATTATAAATCAATTAGAAGACTTCCAAATCTTAATCATTCAAGTTTCTTCACAATTTCTGTGAGTCTACTCGACGAAAGTTCCCGGCAAAGTTTCTTTTGAAAATCAAAACACAATAAAACAACTTCCATTTATCCTTTCGATTGTATGACTTAACCGAAAGACCAACAATGGGTTCATGGAAATGGCTTTCCCTTCATCGCAAGAGGGCTACTAATTGAGTTAGAAGTGATTTTCAAGCAGGAACACTCGTTCCCTGAATGGATGAAGCAATTTATGAGCACTAACTGTCGGAAAATTGAATAACTTTGAAAACGATTTATTATGCCTACGAAATGCAAGAGAGAGTCTGAGATGAAACGACAGATGACAGACGAAACGCGTGGAGAGCCTTTGTCTCTGTCACTGCTCTGGTTTTGAGGCGATATTTGTCAGACTTGGATACATCTCATCAAAGCATTGACAGAAAAGTGGGCAGTTACGCATTTACATTGATCGAACCTACAGCGTCGGGTTTGCGGTCGACGCACATACCCACAACGTTACGGACCACCTTTAGGACGTTGCAGCACTATATTTGGACACCAACTGTCATTTGGTAGGTAGATAGGTAACTGGCTGCCCTTGCGGCAGAGGCTTACTTAAACTAACAAGTTGGGACAATGTGCCCGTATTTTTATGTGTACTACTATCATGAGACCTTTGCTTTGCTGGAACCATGCTGCTACATTTGCAAACTATAGAAGTATTTCAGCTCTTCACGGCACAAGTCCATCAGCAAAGTTGTGTTTGCCCACGTACTGCTTTCTTCTCTTTGGTAAGGCTAGGCATTTGAAGCACATACCAGGAAACTGCAAAGCCGATTAGCTCGCCAGAAGTAGTACAACCTCATCCCTAACAATAGCAGGGGTACCACCTTCCATGCCGATCGCTACCATCTTATTAAGATTCACACAATAAAAACCACTCATGACAAATGCCTAGAGGATCTACGTTAAAATCAAATAAATCTGCCCATCACTTAACGTAAAACGGTCACTCAGTCTACTCAGACTCCGCAAGCACTCATTAAG
Organism: Eristalis arbustorum; assembly: GCA_916610145.1. Classification (NCBI taxonomy): domain Eukaryota; kingdom Metazoa; phylum Arthropoda; class Insecta; order Diptera; family Syrphidae; genus Eristalis; species Eristalis arbustorum. The sequence continues at coordinate 5,831,023 of OU744318.1, forward strand.
GACTCTCATAGGAGTCATAACCGGGCACTGTGCAATCGGCGCTTATGCTCGCATTTTCATTTCGACCACATTACGACATGTTTGGCACAAATCACTTAAAACTGACAAAGCTTATTGGACATGCCCCTCGTCCAAGTTTACAACCACGAAAAACTCATTCCGACTTTACACTGACCCACCCTGTTACAGCAGTTTTTCTTCCCTTACCGTTCCAGCCGAATTAAAATCTGTCAGTTCCATTTGCAGTTGCATATCGTCTATGCAGCTCCTGCAAAAGTTGTTATGTGATATGTTCAGGCTATGGCACAGTGACCGGTGTGGACCCCAATAACTGTTCGCACCGCCTTGCAACTAAATCTGATCAGATTTTTTTTTATCTACCGTCGGCCACAGGGCTGTTGATATTGCTCTAGTTTCCAGACTGAGTTCGGACTGAGCTTTGTCTTCCAGTTTTCTTCTTAAATAGCTAAGCGGCATGAGCGCGTAAAGTATTGCCAGGGGTACTCCAAGTCTCTTTTTTTGTTGCCTGAATGACAATATGGCCAGGTACCCAGCACTGGGTCACCGTCATCGTCAAGGATATCTCACTGACACTTTGTCTGCACACACTGACCAGCTTCGAAGTCAACATGTCCGATGCTATGTCTTTTATTGTCTCTTGGTTGTCGAAGCAGATAGAGATCATTTTGTTGGTTATATTGCGCTCTCGTATCACGAGTGATGCTTCTTGTATCGCTGCCATACCGCTTCCCATTGCTTTCGATCCCGAAAACGAAGGTGAAATTTCCTTTTCGAAGCTGGTGTTGAAATCTGTTTGACACTTGAGTATGAAAGCATGACCATATGGGTTGTCTCTCCAAACACCTGCATCATAGCCGACTAGGCTTCGCTATTGCCGCAGAATAGGTCGAGGGGTTGAAGGAATAGGATTGCTTGAGGTACAGCCCTCGGTGTCGTTCTGGAACAACCTGTAGTTCCTAGGATGGCAGATATTTCATCTCCAGCACTTTCCAGCATATCAGAGGACCGTAGGTCATAATAGATCTAACAACCATGGTATATAGCCGGTATAAAACTCCCTGGTTTTAGACCCCAAGTTCTCCCAAAGACACTTTGGCACTTATAGAAGGCTACATATCCCTTCTCAACGATCCTCCACGTTAGCCTTCCACGGAATTTTGAAATAGATTATAGACCTGTTGTCTTGGAGGGTTTTTAGTTTGGCTGCATTGATATTACGTACAAAAAAGCTAATAAACCCTTCCCATCTCTTCCACCTCAGTTCGGCACAACTGAACGAAACTGCACGAAGTAGGTATTATTGACACAATTTGTTATTTCTGTGTATTCCTTCGATAGTTGTGGCTTATGTCAGCATCAAGTAGCCAGACATTAGCACAAAAAACTGAACGAAACTTAACGAAATCGGTTAGGTGGTTATTATGGCCACTGTGTATGAATATTTTCAATTAAATAAGAGCGACCAATACTGAACAAAACTTGACGAAGCCAATGGAAGTGGTTGTTAAAGAATTTCATTTCTGCACATTTATTCCGCAGTTTGAATTGACCTTTTTTCTTCCGTCCGCAATGATTGGACATTTACCATCACCTTTCATTTGATTTGTGACAGCAGTTCCTGATCTTTTTGTGCCCGTGACTAAATGAAATTGCCATAAACAAAATTGAAGTAACTGACGAATGGTGACTTAAGCAATATATCCACGATAATCACTGTCAAATTACTTGTCATTAAAAACGTCAATATTTTTTCTGACAGTCTGCTTGATAAAATTTACTATCTCCAGTTAAGTTAACGACGTATCGAAAGAAGGTCACTCGAACACAGGGCGGCAGCCCGTTAAATTCCGTCCATCAACTTGACATACTTCAATTTTTTGTTGAATTTAAATTGAAAATCGAACAACGCCAGTCTGAAACACTCCCAACAGCAGGACCATCGCATTCGCCAGGCGATATGAACTCCAGCATTTATCCTAAAGATCTCATTTCAACATTAAAGCAATCCCTTAACAGTCGGCCGCTTTGCATTAATTCTTCTTTTAGGACGTCGTAAAGACGGATGACAAGACTGCGGGCGATGAAAATGAGCACCCGGGGGCGGAAGAATGTCGTTTGTCAATTCGAAATGACACTTCCTCTTCCGGAAGTCACACACAGCGCAGATAGCAGACAGCGAGCACACTCACAAATGTGTGTGTCTCTGGGGGAAATCGGGACGCGGGAGTGAAGAGGAAAATGCACCCGGATACAGTTTTGGCAGATTTTAGATTTACTTTATATCCTCCCGTCTCGGGAAAGTGGTGCTCAGCAAATCCATTTGGCAGTGTTGGGGGGAACTATTAGGTTGATGGCGGAACAAGGGCCGCAATGATATCGTTTGTTGGCAATCGATTTGTTGTTTGTTATGGCGCCGGAGGCAGTAGTGCGGGAGAACACTCGAATTCGGGTCGCAAAGGAGTGGCAGGAGAGCTTGAGTTAGTTTGCATGCACGTATGTGAGAGCTGAAATATTACTCTGCAGTGGTCTACGCAAGAAGCCTATACGTGATGAATGGCTACATATATATCACTGGAGATACAATATTTCTTTCCTGGGAGAAGGCATGAATTTAAAGCCATGAGCAACGTTGTATGCGTTATGAGAATGACTTGTTAAATTTTGGCTTAAAGAGTGTGTTATTGGGTAATTTGTGGAAGAATTGATTTAGAGACGATTGGCTGGAGGTTGATCGACGACCTGCTTAAGATTTACAGTCGAAAGGTGATTGGACAAGCCGGATGATAGATATGAGGCCCGCAAGCGATCTTTAGACGATCGACAGATGTTGATCAATAAGTAGGTGATCGGGAAAAAAATCCCGTTGGCATCAAATATCGACGGAAGATCAACGATCGACAGAAAGCATACCATGACGCAGACCCCTACTGAACTGGAGGAACAAGTGATAACCTTTATACAATCAACTGAACATCGGGAGGCCATCTGGGGACGATCGGCAGTAAGCCGAAGGAGATCAACAGGCGATCAACATCAAAAGAGATCGATCAATTTTAACAAGATCTATAGAAGATCCACGGCAGTCAACGATCCTACTTCACTAGCTGTTCCTCGGGAATTTTTTGTAGAAATCAAAATGAGGTGCATAGACACAAGTGAGGTTAGGTTGGAGCTGCTGATTACTGTTGCAATTACTGTTACCACAGATCAATTCAATTCTGCCTTCCAGCCAATTGGTGCTTTTTATGATGCTTCTGAGATGTCTAACGCCAATGCTACTTAATTCAGGAAGGTTGTCAAAGTAGAAAGCTTCTGGGTGACGTCTGTTAACAGGAGAGAGCACTGCTATTACATGAAACATAGGTACAACACAGGATCGAATGAAGATCAACGATCCGAAAGAGTCGACACATGATCATCAAGGACTAAGTGAGCCGTAACTTCATTTAAGTGATATTTTGGTGAAATTTAAAAGTGTAAGACTTAACAAGCACGTATCTCTACGGACGCATGTCCGTCGGCTTATGTGTCCAAATATTGCTGATTTGGTTCTTCCTTTCTATTTCTCTTTAAACTGTGATTGACAACATTCATTCCATCATTTAGAACTGAATTACATTCATAACGAATCTGTAAACACTATGTTCAATGAATGAAAATTAATTTTACATACAAAACTCGAATATCCCTCACCCACAAGACCGAATATCGAATAATGCTTTACTAAATTGAAAGAGAATCAAAAGAAATGAAAGGTCCTTGTTGCAATATCATGAGACCATAAAAGTACATATTTTCTTGTCCCACCATCTGGATGTGGATTGAAGTTGAAAGGAAGAAATCATTAGAGAAGTTTTTCTTCTTGAATTCACAGGTCTGTGGGCAATCCACATCTAGGTCACGTCAATGAATGTGTAAATTGAATTGTTCAATCGAATGTGCGTTCAAATAAAGTTTCATTTTTAATTTGTTTTGAAGTGTATTTTGATAGAGATGAGTAATACATTTCAAGCAGCCAATAAGATTGTAATAATACCTTTGCTATTCATGATCCTGCGAATATACAAATTTTTGTTGTCGTTCGTATAATTTTGGTGACCAGGGGATTCAGGTTGCTTCGGACATTTTGTCACAACATTTAATGACCTTAAATTCATCCAGTCCTGCGGATGACGAATCTTAAGAGGATGTTGTTTCTTGCTCTAGTGATAGTCTACTAGCTTTTCAAAGAAGTCAATGTCCTTTTCGTCAGAGCTGGGTAAACGCACAGCAACATACCATGAGATTCTACTTATTCGATTTCGCAATTTTGTTTCTATTCTAGTTGCTAGAAACCTTTCTTGTTTAACTTTGGTGCCCGGCTATTGGCTTGATTGGCTTTTTTGACTTAGTTTCAGAAAAAATGGTGCTGGAACTCTAGAAGGTGTTCAAGCTCCTAAACTATTGTAAGCTATTTTAAAAAGTTTTCATCCAGAAATTGAAGTTTTTTTCCTTCGTAAATGCGCGAAAGTTTGCCAAATTGTCAGAATTGAATATTTACTGACCAACAAAGACACACAACATCGAGTGTGATAACATCAACATTGTGATGGACAGCGTCTAACTTAGCTCTGCAGTAAGCAGTAGATAAGCAGAATAACTCTGTTGTAACATTATTTGTAGCCTAGAGCCTCAGAGCTGGAATTGACCTACGACGTCGAGGTTGGGGTCAACGCACATACCCACAACGCCACGACCCAAGAAGCCGAGATTCAGACAAGATGAATTACACTGTCATGCGACTGCTTTAACAAAACTTCAAACAGGAAACACAATCTTTCAGAAGTCCGTCCAATTACTCGCAGCGTGATGGCAATAGTACGTAGGCCGCGAATATAGGTTTAATGTCAACGAGAAAGCAGATCCAACACCGACGTCAGAACGTGACAACAGATAGAGTTTCTGGGTCTAGTCTTCCCAGAAACCGCTATCAACTTAGGCAGTGACACCAGCACTAAAATCAAACGATGATTAACTCTTACCAATCGCTGCTTCTTTGGTCTAAACACTTCATAAACATAGCTCTCACTTGTCGAATGAGGTTGGTTTGAGAGGAAAATTCTTCGACCGATCTTCTTCGGTAATGTCTTTTTAGATGGTAAGTGGAGGAGAAGATATAACAATGAACTGTACGAGCTGTTCAACGACGTCGACTTAGTCAGAAGAGTGAGGGTCCGACGCGGACGAATGGAAACCCACGTTTCACCTTGAAATATCTTCGAACCACCTTCGAGAAAAACCGTATTCCACACAGGTCAGTAGAGGAAAAACGCGACTCAGCATACATGAAGACATTGACCGCGATCCTGACATTTTTCTGTCGCCTTTTTTATCAATTGGCCTGCTTTCTCAAATAATTATGTCATTTTAGTTATATTCAATTGATTGGATATTCTAACTGCCACTGCCATAAGGTTCAATGTTTTTACTGCAAGTTGATAGTCCACGTCGTTGTTGTAAAAGTCATGCACAGGACTTTTATTGGCTGTAGCGCCACGCTTTTATTTCTTTCTGGTTCTAACCGAGACACCACTGTGTCCCCCAAGCCCTTAATCCACCACTAAAGGTAACCCAGTCGATTATAAACTTCCTTCACTCCCAAAAAGTTCAAAGCCATCACTCATCGCTGTTAACACGACCACCGTATCTTAATTTGAGGTAATTGCTCCAACTCTCCTGACCTTTCACGTGATACCACAAAATCGCTTCTCCATAGCGTCCTTGAGTCCAGTCCTCGGTTGCAACCCCTTTTGCCCTTCAGCTCACAAATTGTTCGCATGCTTCCACGCCGTTATGGCGAAAGTTACCAAAACCAATTCAATTACCAGCCCAACTGCAAAGGCATTTCCCTAATCATGTGGCCGCAGTCCCCCCCTCCTCTGCTGCTCCATTCACACCGTAACATTTCACTTTCACTTGTTTAATCGAAATTCTCTTGGAGATTTCCTTCAAAAGCAAGCCATCAAAGGTGACCCTCATCCGGCCGGGGACGGACGGAGTATGCAAATCCCCTTGCCACAGTTACCGCAGCCGAAAAGCAATTAACGCAAACAAACACAGAAACTGGTTGGCGTCGCATTGAATCCTAGACCAGGAGCCACTTTAGGACCTCCTCTGTAGAGCGAGCCTCCAGACAGATACTTCAAACGGCCGTCCCAGTCCATGTGTGAAGACGGGGAAAAATTAAAATCCCCCTGGAAAAAAGGGCGAAGAAGAAGGGCAGAGCACACACTGCCATTCCGAGCGTGTCTCGCTGTCGAAATTAAAATTCATAAAGTTCCCTCGGAATCTCATTTAATGCCTTCGGAATGTCTTAGGAGATTTCGCGCACAAAATTGATGGCGCACACCGTTCGCTGAGGAGGATGTGCTCCCACGTATGTGCGCATTTACATGTGTGGCATTCCAGGTCGGCGCACTCGCCTCCCACCCGGGTGCAGGTGGTGTCGGTGGTGGTTGAACGACATTGTGTCGTCGACGATTGCCCTCGGTTGTGTCTAATTAATTTCCACTGTCTGCCTCAGGAGCAGGGGGACATGTGCCCTTAGCGACAGAGTCGTCCTTGGGATCATCAATATTCCCCCGGTGGGGCTTGCTAGTCTGCTAGTTTCGCTGCGGACGCGTGAGGTAATTACGAATTTTCCACCGGAGCACCCAAATCGTGTGTGGAATTTATTTAGATCACAAGCCAGCCGTTCCGGCAGTTTTTGAATTGTTGACACTGTTCGTGTAGCTTTGACGTGGCCCCACTGACCGCCCTCGAGGACTGCGTTCCGGATGGATGATATGCCGAGGCGTTGCAGGAATGTACTCCTCAATATAATGTTATGGGTGTGTGCGCGGACCCTTTGCCCAGGACGCACCAGACCATAACTGAGCAAACTTAACCGCCGCCAGCACAAAGCAGGACCCTCCTCCGCTCGGCTGGGTGGGGAGCATATCTCTTTTTTATGACGCTAAGGTAGTTTCCTTTTTTTCCGCTCTGCTTCCGTCCGTCAGTCGGTCTCTTGTTTGTATTTGAGTCTCGGGGTTACGCGTACATGTGTAAACTCCGCCAGTGAACCGTTTCGAATTTGTACCAGTCAATTGGGTGGATCCTGGATGGAAGAAAACATACTTTCTTTTTCGAGGAGATGCCTTCTTTACTAGACCCGGCTGCCGTTTTGAATTTAATCAGAAGCAGGGTAGTTTACCGAATCTACTTATCCTCATAATGGAAACCGGAAGTGGAGTGGGGGTCGGTCGCGGTGGGGTTGCGCATGAAATGAATGAATTTGGAAAATGCATGTTGTCACAGAGTGCTTTCGGGTAGCGAGTAGTGTGCGGAACGATGAATGTGAAATGGAATCCACTTTGAGATGCGACCTTCTGTTCACGGAAACACACTCAGTCTCGGCTGCCGCCGCGAACGAGCTCGAAGAGGTAACGAAGCGCGAATAGTTTTGATGGGAGCACTTCCTGCAACTTCGAGATGGGGAAAATATTCGATTTGCATTCGTAAGCGGTTCGCCTGTGTTTTCCTATCGCCGCCCGCAAACTATGATATCATCTCTTCGAGTCGAGTGAATAAATCAGGCAACCGCATAAAGAACTCGCGCTGCTCACGAGGAGCAATCGCATAGAATTGATCGAAGGGAGAAGAAGGAGCTCATTTTAATTCAATTGGGTGCTGTTCCGTGAAGCGTCTCATCCTTTTGAACGAATTTCATGTCGATTTGGTGGTTTGCAGCGTTCTCCAAATTATGTTGAATTCCCAGAATACCTACCCCGGCTCATTTTGTCGCTCGTTTTCTCAGAATTACGTTGAGCATCAAAACAAGTAGAATACCATCGCACATATGTATCTGCGAAGCACGCTTTTGCCACGACACCCACACGGTGTGTGTGCATTTAATTGTGAAGCGATCTCGTTAGAACACCTCTGACAATTTATGGTACTTCTCGGGAATGAATTTCAATTTGACTCTTTGTCACCTTTGAAGCCATCCCATTTGGATATTCGATTTCAATTACGGCGCCAGCAGATGAACAACATTTGCCACAAAATGACGAGGAATGGTGTGTTGCTTGCCACATTTCCACAGTGGCTTCGCAGAGATTGATGATCTCTGACTATGACTATGAACTTCCTCATGTTTTCTGTGACTCTTGACATGCGGCTTTAATTATAGATTCTGGACTAGAAGACATTCACCCCCTCGCATGTCTTTGCGTCTGCTCATCTGAATCAGTGTGGTCGTGATTTTGTGTTTTTTTTTTTTTCGAGGCCTCTCAGAAAGTATTTTGTAAACATTCTGGCCTTCATCATCGTGTTTCCTTTTTTCACAGTTAGTCAATGCGTTGGCGAAGTCCCATCCCAGGTCGACGAGCAATGAACGATTTGCCCTGAATTAAATCTGCCCTTCATTGTTGACAGTCACTACTTCTAGCTTCATGCAGCGGATATTTAGTCTTCCTCTCCTTCTCGAACCACAAGGCTTGGATTCGAAGATCTTCTTAGACCTAGCATTAGTTTCCACACGCTAAATGCAACCATGATAATGAGGCGACGGATTATTGTCCTCTCGATTACATCCACATCTTAGGACAGACAGTGGGTTCGAGTTCGCTGTTGTGTCTTCTCCTTCATTCACTTCACATCACCTGGCGTAACTTTTTTTCTACGATTTAGCTCTTGATTGTTGATTTTTTTGATCCTCGAGTTTGTTGGACTGCCAAGGGCAATTCTACGTCCGGCTTCCACTGTGGAGTTATCTTTTACCACGATGTAGTAAAACTCAATCCATTCAACTTTTATCTATCCATCTTGGTTGTTTCTACCAGGAGATGCGGTGCAAGGTTGCTCGAAATAAATGTGCTCATTGGCATTAAGCATCTGTTTTCGCCAATTTTTTATTTGCCATGAACTTCCACTTCGAACTCACGTTGTGGCTGCCCAACGCCAGATCTTCGTGCATCACATCATTCTTCAAAATCCTTCAAACGATTTGGAAGTCCTTGTGCCAAACTGCGCTGTGTTAGCGTGCTGCGACACTACCGGATAAACGTTTTAAGCGTAATAAAATGTTAGCCAACTATTAATTCGGGCATGAAAGGGTTAATCCCGAATTGTTTTGTAAGGTTTAGGTACCGTAGGGTTAACAGTTTATGCGGATACATATTGCATTTACCGGCGCCGAAGTCGCTCTAGTAGGTTCTTCTAAAGTTGGCACAAACGCATCCAGGTAGATATTCGATGTATACGTCAGGTCAGCTCGGTTTATGCCACTGACAGAGAATCAGAAAATGCCACACTGAAAGCACTAAGATTATTGCTAATAAAATAACGCCATAACAGACTTTTTTTTTAAAAAAAAAGTCCGTATTTTTTGCTTGCCCCTAGATTCCTCGATATCCTTGATCTAGGTTGCTCCTTTTCCGGATCTTTTGTCTTGCGTTTCAGCGATTCTTGGTGTCCCTCGTCGGTTGCACGTTTCTTCTGCTCACACACCAGATTATACCACGGGTTTCTTGTCGCAGGTGGTAGATTGCCAAAGTCTTTTTTCGCTTTGATGGCTGAGCGTCACCACATCATGTTGGCGTTAATGTGAGACGTAGGCTCAAGGGGCAGTCTCTCACTTAATTCCTCTACCAGTCTCTGACGTATATGGGCGTCAAAAATCGACTCCTCGCTTTTGACGGCGCTTTCTGACATTGGATAGTCGGCATTGGTATCGTACCGATAAGTAACCAGTGTCGACATCGAATCTTCTTTCATTTAGAATATTTGACGCATATTTTCGGCCATGATCAATTAGATTCGCGGTTCGATCATCAGCCAGGCTACAATGTGGCGTCTTGTGCGTTAGAATTTCATGCAAGTAATGACTACATTAGGCGCTGTTGCAAAAATATGTGTTAACGTCAAAAGCGTTGTCTACTGTGGTGTCACAGAGGCTCTATGATACCCTCACAGACATTGAGCAACTCTTTGTCTATAAGCCCCTCCATGTCCATATGATCGACCCTTCAGCCTCGGCCACATTACGAAAGATAAGAAGACACGTGATGCCTCAAACATATTGTGTGACACAAAGTATCCGTTTCTGATGGCGCATGTATTTCCAAGTCCAAAAACATCTGACGTGAACAGACAGCTCCTAACTCCTGGCCGCTGGCTTTAATTTCAAAGGCTTAAAATTAATGACTTTCGACCTTCATAGTTCTACCAAAACGAATGCTTTCTGTGACATCTGTAAAATAAGACAAACTCTTTTTTTCGTTAGAACTTACTATTTTATGCATCATGGATTGCATTAAGATCGGACGTAAATCGCGCGATGACCCTTTCAGCACACCCCATCATCGTTGTTGTGTGTGTATTCGTTCTCTAGGACGTTCTTTGCAAACGCTAGTTCATGTCCTAATGGCGGTTAAGGGGCCATTCAGGAAACCATTCCATCCACATAAAATTGCTCAAGCTGCCCATTAAAAAGTCACCGATTGTATTTTTCAAATCAATTTCAACCGAAACTCAAAGTACAACACATTCAGTATATATTGACTGTAATGAGCGTGTAACTTGAAGTATCATGCTTTTTATACGCAATTTGCGAACTCTTGAAGATTTGAAAAAGAAGTTCGTCAAGTTATAACCGAAATATTGCTTGATATGGGTCACGACGTCTCTACGTCCTCAATATCTGGTAACGACAAAACCTCGGGAATTTGACTGATCTTACAACTCACTCATTATAGCGAGATCCAAACCACAAATTGTATCGAAAACTAATTTCATTTGCCTTTCGGTACCACAAAATAGGTGACCCCCTTCAACTTCGGTTCACATTCATGTCGTTCGACATCACTTCAAAAATAGTTTTCCAAAACCAGCTCTTCCATTTAAGACCATATTTGCCCACGATATGAGCAAACTTCTGCGCCAACTATAAACAATTTACGCCTCAGCACGAGCACGTCTCCCATAGATCAACTTGTCATCAAACTTTTCAATGGCTCACCACAACAGATGGCAACCCTCGGATAAGAGTCCGCCAAAAAATATTAAAAACTCAAACGACCACATTACAGCTCGTTCGATATGAACGCAAGCTCCTTCGAAAAGTCGCTATAAAATCCTGAAAATTGACTCCAATGGAGGAGGACACAAAGAGTCACCTCCCGCCCCGTGCACATGTCACATTCGGGTGTGTTCCAGCATGTGTGCGTGTCCCAGTGGCATTCGCCCCAAATCATGTCTCGAATGGTGCGAAACCAGTTGAAATGGAGAACTACCCCCACGACGGGGTGTCGATAAATGAAATCGTATAATTATGTCAAGGAACACACGCCGAGTGGTCGCAATAAATGTCACAAGGTTGCTCTATGTGAAACAAAGAGAAAATGATTTCCAAGGACAGGCCTGGCCTGGTTTTTCGGAAGAAACTGAAAACTGACAGCAGGCCTTGGAACGGCGACACCTGTCACGGCGAAATTTTAAAAACCAGTCATCATCCATTGATTGTGTGTCTCAAGAGCAGCAACTGTTGCCAAAGTTATTATTTGCAATGACGGCTGTGTTCGAAGTTGCGACTGCTGACGGTCCGGAGTTAAGCTCGAGGACATGAGCAAAATCCAATTCGACGCTACATGTCACTTCTGGCGAACAACGACCAGGCGACCAGACTTAAGACGGAGACTGCTGTCTGCGTCTTCTTTGGGCGAGAAGAGACACCTGAGACGAGCATGTTCACCTGGTACTTGTTTGAGTGGCATCGAGTTGTGTAGACATGGCTGTAGAGTGCTACCAAATCGAAGACAAATAGACTCGTCTGTTCACATCTGTTTGTATTTATGCGTCAAACATAACAAAAAATATACAATAACAAGTTTCCACCAGGCGCCCAGACGCCGCAGCCGTGATGGGCTCGAGATTTTCTAGGATTTTATTTCCCCTTCCCCGACACCGAACTCATATTTTCGCCATGAATCGAAGCACACTGCCAATCAAACAGGCCAAGGCTGGCGCCCTCCCCCATGACCCAGAGAATCAGTGATTCCCAGAAAAAGGGAGAATAAATAAGCCATAAACAAGCCCACATATGTATGTCAGCCCGTGGTTATCCACACACACACGAGAGAACGAACATCGATACAGGACCATCAAAATATACAATAACAAGTTTCTACCAGGCGAGCAGAGCAACCCGAGAGGCTGCTTCCCCGGCGGTGTTTGAAAGGATTTCGAAACGAAACATCCCTTGCATGCTGAGAACGGGTGGGTGAGGGTGTGCACGCCCGAGAAGGGGGTGCTCGAATAAGACACTCGTTCGTATTCCTCGAAATCAATGCATACACCAGCGTACACTTCGTATCCCCATCTCAAGCTCAACGGGGGCGAATTCAACGACAAAGCCCACACAGAGCTAGAGCTCTGCGGCGGATATGTGCACATACAATAGCGCTTAATAAACAAATATACAACTTTCCACCAGGCAACCAGACGGCAGGCGAGTATCGTCTCAGCGGCAGCAGTTCTATGTTCGTCAGTCACAGAGATACATAGATACACGCCGCACTCGGCGTACACTCAACCAGACCCTGAGGCACAACCCCTAATTTGGCTAAATAAACAGAAAAGTCATTCCCAACACAAAAAAAAAACACAGAAAAATGTAATCACACAGGCACACGAGCGACGCCGACTGCCGCTCTATCTGCGAGTACACACGACGACAACCGATGCGATACACGACCATTTCGATACTTCACTTCGTGCAGAGATACTTGTGTAGATATAGGGACTTATTTTTTGAATATTCCCAACCAAGTGCTCAGCATTTTGGGGAAGCATCCGTTGTTGGCATTTGCCACACTCGCCCACCCACCCCCGCACACACCAGAGCTGTTTCACTGGAACAACGCAAAAAAAAAAAACGTGTGTGTCTTATATAAGTGTCTGTAGTGTTGAGGTTCTAAACGTGGAAAGTACCCCGAGTTCGGTGTACATGAAGTGAAAGTCTTCTGCTGCCTCTCAATTGTTTTTCTGGTGTGTTTTAGTGCTCAGGTCGACACATCGTTGCCGAGTGCATGAATGATGGTTAGACGACGGGGATGGATGTAGTGTGTGCCGTAGTCTTTTGGTGGGCCAGAGGAGAGTCATAGTTTTTCTCTTGCACCTTCAGTGTGAAGATTGTGTCAAAGTCAAGCTGGGAGTGTGGATAGTTTTTGCAGTCCGATGCTGGAAAGACTGTCACTTGCTCTTGGCCTGTAATTTATGGAACAACTTCTGGCATTTGGACGATTTATCACACTTGGAACTTAAAAACCTTCACTTCTCCCAAATAACTTAATCACTTCCTGAAATAAGTCACAGTTCCTTATGATTTTGCAACGTGCCACCACAACACATCGAATGTCTTTAAACTTAACGAATATTGAATTGTCCGGGCCAAGTTGCTTACTTAAGCATTGCCGCAAAAATAAAGCAAATGACTATAGCTTTGCCCTCAAACAACTGAAATATGAAGCCATCTCCGCCCCACCTACACCAAACTTGGACTCCCTGATAATGAGAAGGGTACTGTGCCATAACTCAATGGTGTACGGACAATTTTCAGACGGTGCCTACTGTTCGCGCGGCTTTGCTTGAGTAACATACAACAGAGGATAATATAAAGCAGACAACTTGTTAAGGTCTAAAGGAGACGATGCTCCGCTCTCAGATTTTTGCACCCTATTATACAGAACACTTGTTGCTATAATTTGCGGACAGACATTTGTGGCTAAAATGTTCGGAAGAAAAACATTCGCGTGGATAAACTGCAGTTATTGGGAAGTTCAACGATTTTTAAGTTGGTGTACCTTAAGGCTTTGTCGTTGGTACCATTTTGCTTGCTTATGTCATTTCACAGGTTTTTAATTTATTACTTTTTTATTTGTTTGTTCACCCCCCAACTTCAATAGTTACAATAATACGCGCTAATCCAATGGAAGACGTGACACATCGTACCATGGTGTGAGATTGTAGTTCTTTGAGAACACAATTCGCACTTGTCGGTATTTTGAAACCACAGCTCCTAAATTTGAACGTTCCCCACAAAGGGTTGAAGCGGGTCAAGTCGCATCAAGTCGCACCGATGTGGCCAATTATCATCGTCAACACGACTGATAACACGATTTCGGTGCTCAAAGGATCGACTGTGGCTCATGAGCAGATCCATGCCTTCGCCCATCGTTGATCGAATCGTTGTTCCCAGTCTCATTTTCGAAGACAAATGGTTCGATTCATAGCAGCCACATTATCATTTGTGAACTCCGTACGACTTCGGGACCATATGTTTTGTCCACTAGCAGACGTCTTACGAAGGAAAATGCATACTACAGACGCGGTGTGTGCTTCGTTTCGGCCTAAACCACTTTTCAAGAAACGCACTGCTTAAGTTGCACTTTGGAAATAACTTTTCAAAATCTCCCAACATTATTCAAGTATATTCAAGCGTCTCATTTCGTTCCTCGGAGGTATGATACTGGCTTTCGGCCAGAATTTCGAGCAAAAAACAGCTGTCCGTGTCAAAATAACCTATGACTTAAATATAATATATATTAACAATATGGGTGGCGCTACATCCCGTAGAAGACCAAGGCTGTTTTATCACGAGTGGAAAAGATAGTCTTATGCCAACTCCGAACGGCCAAGTTTGAGAAGGTTTTTTCGAGACATCTATACTCTTTGAGCATTGTCAGTGACTCAAAAGAGGTAGTGGCGTGAACATTATTTTTGTTATACATTGCACAACCCAGGGATCGAACCCAGATGTCGAGGTTCAAGTGCATTGGGCTCGACGCACATACCCACTGCGCCACGGACCACCACATGATTTAAATACAAAAACTCCAGTTAGCTCACAATTTACTTTCTTTAGTAGGTACTTAATTGCTTAAGAACAAACTTTAGATATCAATGATATAATAATACTCTATTTAAGTTTGCCTAAGTTATTTAAATATATTAAGACAAGCTATGAAGAGCATCTCCTTATTAAGTCGGCTTTTTCATTTCCAAAATCAATCTTTAAATGTGCCATACACAAAACTATTTTGAAGGCGGAACAAATCGAATGTTAATATCGATACACTTACGTGCAAACAGTAAACTGATCTAAAGACTCACGCACTGACAGGGCACTGCAGAACTTTCAAGTAACACAATTGTACACAAGTTACATCTTTAGTAAGACTTCCGAGGACGACAAACGACAAACACTTACTAACCTTAGTTGGCATCAATCCAGATGGGCCAAGGAGTGATGAGTTCTATGTCGTTGAAGATCCCCAGAAAAAGGTAAAGGCAAATGATCATGTATTCCAGCGAGTATACACGGTAAACGAAGTTGGTAGGCCCACTCTCGAACTGAAGAATGAAGCCATGAGGATCCACACTGATCCCCGTGACGAGATAGGTCGATCGCAATCATAGAACACATGACAAATAGTGCCGTCACTAGTTGCTGATCGTCCTTAAATCTTAACAGATTTTTTAGTGGAAAATGTGCGGTTCATATCTTTTTCCGTTGCGGTCTCTACAAGACCTTTCAAAGAAAGTATGCTGAGAAATGCATATCACCCGGCGCAATGAAAAACATCTGTGGGGACAAGGATAATTCCCACAAAATCTCCGGTTGGTCGGTCTAACTAAGTAGTTAGAGAGTCGAGACGCTTATCGGACGAAGAAGCTCACGCTCGTTGTATATAGTGCATAAAAACTTAGTGCAGGATAAGGGCGGACAGCTAAGGATATGACAGAGAAGAGAGACAAGAAAGATGAAAAAGAAAGTGTATTCAAAAGGCTTACAATCTTAATTGGCCAGGAGAGGGTTCGGTGAGACTTTCTTCAGCTCCGAATAAACTAGACTACTTGACATTGTACTTAAACCTGGACTAACTTGAAACTACTAAGTTCAGTCCAACGCAGAATCAAGGTTTTTGAAGCGACGTCATCGACTGTGAGTGATATTGTTGAAACATATCCACCAGCTCACTTCAATGTCATACTCTTTGCTATCTCTCTTGGCGAAAGTTTAGGGGAGCAAATAAGCTTACATTCCACTCTTTGAAACACCTCGGACAAATATCCGCTCAATCAAATTTCTTCATTGCTAAGCACAGTCTTTTAAAATATAGCATTTGAAGATAAGACCATACCGGACAACCGGTTCAACATACACGTCGCAAATAAAATTCGGTGCAACATTAGGCGTGTTTTTTTGACAGGTCAGTACTCAGCTTAGTAAGATTTTACTAGAGAAGCAACAACAAAACAACTTACTGAGTTAAAACTGCTTAGTAAAATTTCACTGTCATTACTGACTAGGACGCGTTGAAACATCGAAATCATAGATGGCGCCGGAGGCTACTATTTGTTTTTTAAAGGTTGTTATCACTCTATTACTTGACACTTGTAAGTGTTTTTTTGTTGATGTTGCTTGTGCAAATTTATAAAATATCAAATCATTCATATTACTTGTTTGGCTATCCAGTATTTGTGTATTTGCTTTCCTTTTGAGAATTAAATTTCACTTATGTCCGACATTAGAGTACTTTGACATATAATGCAAAGGACGTAAGCACATGTACCTACTTTCGGCAGAAAAATTTAGCTCAGCAAAAATGCGTTTTATTGAGAATCATTACTAACCTAACTACTGATTAGTCAAAAAAAAACACGCCTATTGACTGACTTGGATAGAGCATTTGGCCCCATTTGGTTAGAAGATCTTTTACTTTGCTTGAGTAAACCATTGCTAACCAAGATCTTTGTATGACAGGCTGGAATTTCGTCGAAAAAGGGGGCCTCACAACTTCTACTACCATCTTTGACAATGAAGAGCATGTCGACAACACTCTTTCTGCAGGTGCTTAAGGTTCCGAGTCGCACCCAATCTAGGTCGCCAACGACTTAGTGTGATTGTTATTCCGGCTGCATGTGAATTATCTTCAACAAAAATGGAAATATGCTTTTCAAGCTTCTTTAACATGTCCAGCTGTAAATATTTTCTGATATATGCAGAGAAGCACGTACATATGCCCTTCCATCAAGCAGAGAAATTCGATTCCATCTGTCAGCCCGCAAAGATCCCCCACAAAAAGCCGAACTTCCATCCTTTCAATGAACCCTTTTCCCGTCATTTCTTCGAAGAAAAAATTCCCAAAAGAAATGTTCCCCACTTGCACCGTACTACAGCCACAGTCGCACATTTTAAGCACCACTCAACTTCGGCAAATGCCCTTCTTCAGCATGAATATGATTCCTCGGCGAATTTGCCAGTTCCAGTGGAAAACACTTAACACACTTCAAGTGGAACGCTGCCATGATACGATGCGAGCATGTCTTAAAAATCCGCACACAAAAATATTGCAAGCATATGAAAGGGTTGTAAAATTCCCCACACGAGCTGCACTCAATCGTGTCAAAAGGACTTAGGCAAATAGGAAGGATTTAGAAATATTTTTCATTTCACTTCCTTGCCTCGTCGTCGTTGGGGCGTTGAAAGAGCGCCCAACAAGATGGAAAACCCCATCAAAAGAGCACCCCCACCACGGCGAACGTTATCTCTTTTTTAAGGACGAACGACACGAGTTCATGTGTGAATCCGAATTGATATGCCGTCCTGAGTGCACATCGAAATAAAACCTGCCCCAATAAAAATCCACGTGCGCTAGGTTGCTCGGAACATAATTCTGCAAAGCCCATGCAAATAAAGCACACAACCACTCTCCATTTCCGCCCACTGAACGGCGCCCGATAATCGCAACCAGCATCCCGGCGCACGGAAGTCCGTTGCGTGCAAATAAATGATGACTTCATATTTGCGCTGGGTAATTGCCGGTCCGCAAATTGACGTGAATTAATCCTAATCAATTCGTGGGCAAGGGTTATCGACTCCTGACTGACAACACTCAATATCCGGTCGGTGCGCTTCGTCGACTGTGCAATCGCCAGTCGGTCGTCGATAAATCATGCAAATTCAAATCGAGTGCAGTTGTGGAGCACCTCCGAGGGCGATGCCTACGTGCAGTGGCGGACGGCAGAGCTCTCTTTGTCATGATAAATTCAACAGGAATTGCAGTTGCTGCTGCGATCGAAATGAACTGCTCACTGTTCATGCAATTTTTGTGTGTCCTCATTCGGCTTGGTGAGGGCTGTTTTTAAATTGCACGGTTGCGGGATTCTGCTGCCAAACTGTTTGCTTAATTCGACGGCCTGTCAAAGCAAATACGTGCGATAAATGAATTAAGGTCTCAATCGATTATGTGCCGTGGTGTGGGTGGGCGGCTGCTCTTACTGAGAGGACCGTCAAGATGGCAGGTAATTGAATTCAATTCTTACTTCAAACAGAGAGACCGTCGCGTCGTGTTCCATCGGTGGGTAGCGTAATCATACGAAGTTGACAGGTGTCCTGTCACAGGTTATTGACGTTAATGACAGTGTCAACACGAGTGGTTATGAGTCGATTGTTATCGAACAGAAGGGGAATTGCCTGTCGTAAATCGTACTCAATTCGATGGAGTGCTTTGGTTAGTTGAACGGAAATTGGTTTGGTCAATACCCATTATGCGGCTAGTTGCGAGACGAGACGAGTGAATGTTGGTGAACAGAGTCGAAGTGAGTCACTGAAAGTGTTTAATGTGCTCACTGGATGTGGATGGACTTCAAACTGAGGCATTTTGACTGAAGATGATAGAGATTGTACAGTTGCAATCTAATTTTTTTTACTTTGCGCTTCAGCACTCATTATTCGTGTAGCCATTGTCCACAATGAAGAGTCCTTGTGTTGCCACAAAATTATCAAAGAATGTTCACATAACCAGTCCTCTTCTTCTTTTTGTGGGGCTGTTTGAGTCTCAACCGGCAAGCGCTTCAGGAAGCACGATCTCTTACAGGCTGTCCCTCAGTTGTGTACATCTAACATGTTTAGTTCGTTTTCCTGTCTTAAAGACATCCTCTTTCTTACCTCAAGGTTGGAATCAGAGACTCTTCCGCCCGGAGTCGAACTGTCTAATCACTCTACATTTTCCAATCACCTCAAGCGTTGGATCCGTAGAAGAGTGTTGAAGCTCGTCTCGCTGCTAAGCCCGAAAAGTTTGTCTTTGAATCATCTTCTTCAGATGCCAAAGAGATGCAAAGAGGACCAGAAATCGCACGCGGAATTGTTTCTATAAGCGCATGAGGGCCGATGATAAGTCGTTCTGGTATGGAACCGAACCCTCTTACTACCAAAGGAAAGGTCAATGATCGATTCTTTCGTCATTCGTTGCCACCAGCGACCAGAACGTTTTCTTGAGAGCACGCTGCATTCGATCAATAATTGCAATGGCGTCGACAAGTGTTCTGCACGACATATCCAAGAAGACTAGACATGGATGTTTATAAGTCATCCCTGTCATATGCATGCTTGTTATCGGCGAATTGCAGTACTTGGGTATTAGTCGAGATAAAGTTGTCAGTTGACCTCACGAACAGCTTTTATAGGAGCGTAGCCTCTAAGCTTTCAAATTCGCTATTTTTGCCTGCCTGTGCTATGGTGATGACAATCAGATGTGCTGGATGTGGCGTTGTGAGTATATGCGTCGAACCCAATGCAGTTGAACCTCGACGTGCAGGTTCAATCCTATGGTTAAAAATTAATAATTTTCACAGCCCCACATCTTTCGAGTCACTGGTGGCATAAAACTGTAGGTCACTTCCACTTGTGTGATAACAACAGCATGCACAAAACGAGAAGCTGGTGGCCTTCAAGTACAATGTCCAAGACACGGATGTTGGGTTTTGTTGACTGTAAGCAGCGTGATTAGGTCAGTCAGCGATGGCATATACTCAGACCCTGCACGAAATCACACGACAACGCATCTCCTTGCCGAATTACGGTGCAGATTTCGAACGGTTCAGAGGTTTTTGAACCGAAATGCACGGTGTATCGCGTATGTGTTAGCTTGTGCGAAACTATCGGATCAGTTTTTCCCGGGATCCCGAATTCGGCCATCGCTTTGAAAGCTCCTTGCGATGTATGCTGTCGTATGCGGATTTAAAATCGATGAAAAGATGGTGAGTATCGATTTGAAACTCGCTGGTCTTCTAGAGGATCTGCCTTAGTGTGAAGATTTGGTCTAAAGTCGATTTGCCGGGCTGGAAGCCGCACTGGTACCTACCGATTAGTGCGGTGCAAAACGGCTTTAGACACTCCCAAAGTACGCTGGGTAGGATCTTGTAGGCGCCATTAAGCAGGGATATAACTCAATAGTTCTTGCTTTTTTGTGGATGGGGCATATGGAGCTGATATTCAGTCGTCGGGCATGCTTTCGTCTTCCCAAAATTTGGCAAATGATCTGGTGCATGCCCCCTACGAGTACATTGCCCACAGCTTTGAAAAGCTCTGATGGTAAGCCATCGACTTCTTCAAAGCTATGTGGAAGGACTACTTCGTCGACTGGAATTGGGATTTTCTGGTTCGCTATCACTGTCTCCTGGTCAAGCCCGCTGTTGGAAGTGCTGCTTAAACACATCCACTATTCCCTGTGGGTCCGTAACTAGAGTAACCTAGTAATTTCGAAGAGCCTGGGTGTCTTTCCTAAAGTGGCCTGTGGCCAGTTTTTGAGTGGAAGAACATAGAAAGATTAAATTAAAGGGAAGAAGAAAGAACAATTCAGGAAGGTTATTCTCGGTTGGCAGAGATTTTTTGCATAAGTACTGCAACAAGGCAAAACTGTAACTGCATTGAAACAAGCATTGCCGTGGATATGAACGGCGTAAAAGAGAGCGTAAGTGTTAATACGCACAACTTATCGCGCCTGCATAACCAATAGCAGCGCGGTTCACACAGTTGGTCGTCGTGATCGGGTTGGAAGCAAATCATCATCACATCATAATCATCATCACTTTCTGACCCGCATGATCCCTAAAGGATTCGGATAAAGCACGCAGACACCTCCAAGGAGAGGATCGTGTAGACTGTTTTCAGACGCCTCTAGCTAACATATTTTCTCCTCACCAGCTTAGTGAAAATGATATTGGTGTCGAGTGTGCCAGACAGCTTAACAAACCTTCACCCTCTCAGTATAATTCTGTACACCACACCATTTGCATTGCATTCACATTTGTCTAGCTTATTGGGTTATTGAGATCAGCATTTAGACGCGACGATAAATCACCAAACGCCACCTTTCGGAAGTCACTGGCATCCACATAAATCCGTGTCTATCACATCCATGAGTAGCTTATCAAACATTATTTTTAGACTCCGTCATAATTAGCATGATTTCCTTGAAACAAAATAAAGAACATTTTTAAAGTCCCCTCTACCAACTCCTAAAGAATTCAAAATCAGTTTACAAAAATAAAACAATGAATGGCGCAACAGTCCGAGCTTGGCACCAGTGCCTCTTCTTGTGCGTGGTGTTGTTCCTCCCCGAGTGGAGAGGACCTGCTTTTGACAAATACAAACTTCACGTTGCTGCGTGGAGCCTGAATACCCCTCAGCTGATTGGCTCGGAGATGTTACCAAGGGCAGTCAGTAACCTCCCAACAAGCACCGACCTTTGCCATTCACAGCCGAATATGAAAATGAAAGTCAATTAAGGCCGAATGGGTCCCCATGACAATTGTCTGATGAAATTCCAGAGAACGCCCCCTCTCTGGCGTATACGCAACAATCCTCTTCAAGCCACCAAGTCATTTTCTAATTAAGAACGGAAAATGTTTACCCATCGGATTTGGATTTTATTTGCTTATTAATCTTTTGATAGTTGCTCTAGTTCATCGTCCGACAAATCAGCAGAAGATATATGCAATGGTGTGTTTGTGTTATGAGCGACCATTCGACCAACTGAGCTGGCAAAAGTTAGTTTATTCGTTTTCATTTATTTGAGAGGAAGTAGTGCCGCAAGACAATCAAGTTAAAGCTTGTGTTAAACTTTAATTAAATGGTTTTGCATATAACTAATCTGAGTCTTGAGACTCCTATCACGATTCGGCAATTGAACTTAAGTGTTGAAGACTGTTCTACAAATTCTACAAAATTTCAAATACTGGTCTCTGATGAATTGGTTTTATGTCACTAGCTGAATGTGAAACTGTTAGCATGTCATGTAAGTGTTCTGGGCACATACGATATTTCTTCTTCTTCTATGTCCTTTATAGAATCGTAAACTAAGCATTTGATCATGTGATGCAAAGTTTAGCAAAGTAGTTGTGCGTGAGTCCACGAAGGTTTATTGAGACCAATTTTCGACAGATGGCGCAACTGTTATTCCAATAATTTTCATATGTTGCCGTGTTGCAGTTCATGCTGATTTGAATTGAAACGAAAACAGTGCAAGAATGATGTCGTTTCGTGTTGTAGGTGATATATAAATTCGTCAACTATCCAACGGCATTCATGGATTTGCTTGTTTTGCCAGGCATGCCACTGACATTGAAAATGTTCGTACCCATCATTCGTCTTCGAATCATAAATCCACCACGACTTTGCAACGAAACCAGACTCTCAGTCGAGAAAATGATGAACAATGTTATCGATTCAATAATTTGACTGGAAAATTCAAAGGTGAAGATGTACTGTTGCCCCGTATCGCAATGATCCCGACAGACAGTTATTCTAATTCAAACACTTGCAGTTCCCGGTGCGATTCGCTTTCGCAATGGCTATCAACAAAGCACAAGGATAACCGTTGCTAGTGATAGTGCTTTATTGCGCATAAAATATTACAATGCTCAATACTACACGTTTTACAATTCAGTTGCAAGTGTGCTTATTAAATTTGGAGAATCCATACTTCTCACTTGGGCAGCTCTATGTGGCCTGCTTACGCGTTGGAAAACCGTCTGATTTATTCGTTTACGCATCAAATGGAAGAAACAAAAAATAGTGTGCGTCCCACAGGACTTCAATAAATATCGAATTGAAACGAAACGCTGCAATCTCACATTTTTTTCGAAAGAATAAAATTAATCAAAAAGAATTGAACATATATGCAATGTCCAATTTATTTTAGTTGGTGGCGTTGCAAAGCGTACTGGGTGTAGCTAGTAACTTGTATAATTTAACAAGACTACGATAATTTATATAATAAATGCATCCAAACCCACAGCCGGAACACGAGTTATTAGATGAAACCCACTACAATATCTGGGGACATTGTAAATAAAACCAATATCATTAAATCAACATTTCGTTTTGATTATTCGAGACTGCCTTTGACCTTGACTTAATTTCTATTGCCAAAAATGCTTGAATGGTCGCTTGACTATCAATAACTAATATCAGCCGCTCCATCGACTGTGATGACTTCCCCTTGGAAAAAGTCCCGGGTTGGGGAATAATACCCGTATTTTGTTAACTCGTCTATTTGCTGTATATATTGTATATATCTAACCATACTAGATGCGCAGTGTTGGAACTTTACCACTATTGTGGTTTCCAGTTTGCTAAAATTTCCACATGTACTGCCCACAGTGGAGAAGTTACAATACCTTCTCAACACAATTTCAGAGGAAAATATGTGCATAAAATTACAATGGAATTGTTTACCAAAAAACGACAATCAAAAGTGTGATCTCCAAGACGAGTAAGGAGCTGCTTCATTCTTTTTATCAAGGCCTATCTTTGTTTGTGAACTTCTTAGATGAATAATTACGAGATCATCCACTGTTTTCGGGTTTTTCAGTTAATTTTAGGTCCTTACACTGCTTGCAATTCCTGAAACTTCACAGGCAACCACTGGATTAGCTGATCCAAATTGTGCTTTTTGCAACAGTCATCTACATGAAAAAGTGAATAGGTAGCAGGTTTAGTACTTCCTAAAAACCCGCTGTGGCTCCTGTGACACTCAGCCATGCAAGTATCTGGATTCTGATAAATATATTTTTAGGTTAGTGGCTTTGTGCCTCCTCGACTTTAACTAGAATACTACAATACTAAGTCATTGTCTGCGTGTAAGAATAGGTTCTTAAAAAAGTGTATTCAATTGTTCGCTATTGCTCGGCGTGACTGTTTGTAGCTATCGGATTCTTAAATGACAAGATCCGAGAACCTTAGAGAAGAAGAGCATAGAAATATACTGAAATATATTTTGAATTTTGATTTTGCCTCAGTCTAATCTCTAAAGTCTAACCAAGCAAAATCATCCCACACACTGGCAGCATTAGTGTGTCATTGTTTTAGAGATATTCTAGTGATCTCGGTGCCTTTGACTGTCTGAGATGGATTAGATGGATTCCTTAATCTTCTGGCGATAGATTAAACCGGAAGACAGAACAGACAGTCAAACACAACAGATACACTGACACTCGTCTTCATTTTCATACTTAGAGGTACTGAGCTCCCGCTTCCTCTTTGAGAAGAACCTTTCAACCAGCATCCTCACCTGAACCTAGTTGAAGTCCGACTATCAGACGCTAGATGATCCTCTCTAAAACTTCACATATGGCAAAAAAATGGGCGATGCGTAATTGCAGCGACCAAGGAAGCTTTGTCTTGATTAAAATGTCCGTGAAATTCAGAACAGATATCGGTGGCCAAGTCACATGTGCAGTCACACTTATCTCAAAGACTTCTCTGAAAAGCTGCATATCTCATAACGTGATGGACAAGTATTTTAGCATCCATCTTATGTGGTTTCTGGGACACTGTGACACTCCAGAAAATTGCGAAGCTGAAGAACTGGTTAGAAAGGAGCGCTCTTTCCGGGTGTAGAGTTGCATTCATAGCAAGCACCGCTGTAAAACGTTTGTTTAAACTTGAAGTGATCGTGAATGCAAGCTCCAAATCTATGAAATGTTCTCTTAGAGTCCTGACCGTTCTTATTAATGGCTGACGCATATTCATCGCTTTCTTAAATGGTTTCTACAGCAACTTTGCTAGTAGTCTCTTATCTCCCGTCTCCGAACAGCAAAGTTTGAGAAGCTATTTTAGAGCCGTTCCACTGTTGAATGCTCTGTGCATTCCCTCACCAGCTCACGTGAACAAGTTCCTGTCTAACCGCTATCTTCACCACTTCCGGTGCACACTTCCGCTGCAGCAAACCCTGTTTACAAACATCGTCATGACTAAAAATAAACGCGTATTTACGCAAATGGCCTATTTAGCCGATTGTGTTCCCATTATCATCACTTACGGTGACGTGTAGGCCCGCCAATCTGCGAGGAGAACACAACAAATCCTCTACTCAATTTCCTATCACCGACCAATTATCTACGTAAAGCACACACCATCCATCAGTGAAATCCCGACGTCACTTATCGGCCACACAGACACCACCGGCCTAACGTCTAACTAACCATATGATTAAATATTTGCAGAGCTACCCTTAAGCCAATCTCAATCGACCGACTCCACTGGTGGCCGTGAGCGGCGCTGCGGCTGCGGTGATGGCGGCGGCCAAGCATCGATCACGGCAAATATTTGCCGTTTCCATTTGAATGTCATTAGACGGAAGGCATTCCATCTGACAACCGCTCAGCTGCGCGTCACGTCGAACAGATATTCTCGTGCAAAATGCCGCCGCGGGGCGGAAAACACGTTCAGCAGCACTTGCAGATTGCGCTGGGCTCTGGGCCGTGGCACGAGGACTTGGGGTTCGTTCTAATGTGCCGAACACGAAAGGGGCAAAGACTCCCTCCCTTTTGCATTCCCCCATCGGAGCGATCTGCGATAGCGTTGCCATGGAGTCCTCACTCACACCACCGGCCCGCGTGTGTGCCAATAACCAAAACACTGACTGGGGCGCCTCCCTCGGTCCCTGCCCAAAAATGTTAGAGGTTCGCCATATCTCAGGGCTAACACTGCACGGCGATGAGGGTTGATAAGCGCTGCCAGACCTAACGGTGCGTTAGTGGAAATTCGTTAGCCAGAGCACTTAGATGGATTCACTTTCGCTGCGGCCCCTCAGACCACCACCCCCAAGTCAGTTCGAAGTCGTGGCCTCCTGTAGAGCGTTCTCCAAGGCAAAAGATGGTTTAAGCGCGTCTCCTTCTTTCGAATCGACAACCGTGAGTGAGCTCAGTTCGTGCTAACAGACAGACGTCAAGAAATTTGAAAACGAAAAATATTCGCCCTCTGTGCTGTGTTCTCCTGTGTCGTGAATCATCGCCATCAAACGTTGGCTTATTGATTTTTGTTGCGAAGCCTCCCACGTCCCCACGTCCCCAGTGCCCCAACGGTTCCATCTGTTCGCGGCGACGACGATATCTAGACGGATTCGGGCTATCAAACGCGCTAATTGTATTAAAATTCGAATGCAGTCAGTGGTCGGAGTCGGAGTACGCGTGTGTGTGTTGTGAGGGAGTGAGTTTCTGTTTTTTGTTTTTTGATACTGTTTGCTTTGCGATAAGACCCCGCTGCTGTTTTGCCCTCGATCCTTATTGCGACAGTGCTTGCACATACATTCAAAGCGGTTACAGTGTTTTAGGTGAAAAACAAAAAGACAGCCGAGACGTAGAAGCTGAAGAACAAGGGGGATAACATCAAATTTGGGTGAGAGTCTGTGTCTTTTGAAAATCTGCCATAAATTTGATTGAACCTAAGGAAGTACTCTGCGGAATTGTTATCGATGATATTCGCTCTCCCCGTCTCTCTTTTCTCAGTGCCGATGATGACATTCGCCTAATTAACGAGATTCACCCGAGGGTGATGCAAGAGGTTAAGCCTATTTGTGGATACAAATTCGAGGCGATTAGAGAACGCAATGACCTAATGGCTTGCTTGGATTGAGCTTCTGTTTGTGTTCTATTAAGAGATTCCTCAAGGGAAGCACCAACAGGTGTCGGTCGGAGGAGGACAAGCAGATGATCTGCTTTAATAAGGTTGATTGGAGGTCTCCTCATTTGTGGATGCATTACAGGGATTAATTATTTTATGACTCAGTGCTTCTTTGGCTGAAATGAGAGATAAGCGCTAAACGAGTTAAGGACGGAGTGCTACCATTTTTTTGATGTCTGTTGCATCATACGTTTGCAAGGCGTGGGAGACTCTTAATCCGGTCTTGAATTGTGCAGTATTTTTCACTATTCAACTGGATGGTTTTTCATCGATGAGTAATTTTCAACCAGCTGAGTTTAAAATACTCAAGTTTCCTCGACTTTTCTGCTCTAAGGGAAGCGTAGAAATGCTTCTGTTTACAGCATTGTCTCAAACACCTGTGTACTATCAGAAAAGTTGGGGAAAATTCGTTGACACACAGTGATTCACGAGGTAGCGTCAAGCTGTAAATGAGTCAACTGAATTGGATGTCTCTTAATCTCTGGAAGGTGGTAGAAAAATCAACCGCGATAATTGCTTGATAACACATCTTGCCTATCATTTTGGTGAGAGTTTATACTATGGCTTATGAATAAGCGACGTGATTCTTTCGACTGCAAGACTATTAGCTGTTCATAATGATAGGGATCTCTCTAAGCAACTACAATGCGTCTAGGTGAAACTCCTATAACCTCCTGTAAACATAAAACGACAAAGGATAGAAATAAATTAAATATCAATAAGTGCTACATTCAACCTTTCTATCAAAAGATACAAAAGCTCGATGAAATTAGTAACTAAAAAATAGAGAACTAGAAGCAGCACTGAAACATTATCTAAGTACAAGCCCTGCAATGCGGTGTCAGTTTTCTGCCAGTGTAAGGGAACTCAGGACTGGTTCTTACCAGGAAAAGACTTTAGTTTGGTTAGGGCGCCTTCTTGGTGGGCGAGAACCTTAGACTGCAAGGTCGATATAGGTAAATTTCCATCGTAAACCATGCGCCACTTTCTTCAGATCAGTTGGGAGCTGTCATCATAGAAACGTCTGTTGATATTTCTCCAGAAGTACAGTTGATAGTTATCGAATGCAACATCATTCACCGATTTTCACATGTGAGTTTTGGTATAGAAGTCGGCAGACCCCTTCACCAAAATCGACGACGAACCGAATGCTCACAGTGGCAAACTCATGCTCTTATTTGTTGGGACCAACTGAACGTGGTCCACGATGAACTGATAAACCGGATGAAACCCTCATAAAGCAATATTACGGCTTTCTCAATAGATGCGTTTGAGCCAATCACTAAGGGGAGGAAAATGGGGTTACAAAAAGAGCAATATCATTACAAACGTCAAAGCTCGACGACTTGTTGCGCAGCTGGACAAAACAATGAAATGAAGAGTCCTACCCGGAGTGTGGAACAAGCACGGACTTTTTTTTTCATCTTTTGACTGTGTGACTGTCTGAAGAGCAGTCGTTGTGATCCCAAGTGATCCCAATGGCAATTGATGATTGGATCAGCTTTTAAAACATGTTAAGGGTATTATCCCTGCTTTGGGGCTACAAAATATAGCATTTTTAGACTGTAATGTCAAGTGTCATAGTTTAAGCTTACGCTCAGCTGAATCTAGAACACAGTTAAAGTTTTTGGTTGAACTCGTCCTGTTTCATTTTCAAAAGATCTGACAGCACTTTGCATTCTGTCCGTATATCGGCTAAAAGTCGTAAAAGCTGTCGATGCATTCGCTGTGCTTTGTGCGCTTTGTGCATTCCTTTTAAAATGTGTTAGCTTTCAATCAAAGAAGGGACAAGCTACGTTTTAGGAATCCATTGCAAATGGTTTTCCAAAATTAATTATGGAAAAATAAACAGTTCGTGTTGCAATAGTGAAGTCTAAACTATTCGCATATACCTAGAAGCTGAGTGTTGAAACGCCGATAAGTTCACGAACTGATTGATTGATTGTCAGGCCGGCGACTCATGAAATGACCGAGACTGAGCAGTTGCTGCCATCCCTATCGCTGACGGTCCTGAGCTCGATGCTTCCAGTCATCAAGACCAAGCTGTCTTGCATCCGCGATGACTTGGTCTCTATACCGGAGGTTCATCAGGAGGCTCACATTCGAAGACCGGCTCAGCTGGAGCATTTTTGTCCATGCGCTCGATGTGGCCGAGCCAGTGTAGTCGACGGATTTTTGCCTTCCGGACTACATCCACACCCTGGTGCAGTTGGTAGAGTTTGCGTTATATCTTCTCCTCCATTCACTTTTACCAGCTCGACAGTTTTGCTTATGGTCCAGCTTTTAGATCCATAAAACAGGATTGGCAAAATAAGAGTAAGGTCCTTCGAGTCAGCAGTCTTGACTCCAGTTGTTCCGATAGTTTCACCAACTACAATACAGAACAACTCTCACATAGAACTCGTGTGAACAACGTCGTGTTAAGTCAAATAAATCTCAGATTCTCGCAAAATTGCCAAAAATGCCCTTAATGTCTGAAGCACACTTTCCACCGCACTGCTCTGCTGAATTCCTCAAAAAGTGTAGAGTATTTCGATCAGATCAGTATTGCTTCAGTAAATTTCTAAACAATTTCCGAACAAATTTCCTCGCATGCATTCTGAATGGAGACTCCCGCTCCGTTCTCGTTCGTTCCGTGATAGCGCAACACAAACAAAACGAAGTTCACGTCGCATAATATTCACAAGTACACACAATTTCCACCAAAAATTCTCATCGAAATCATTCACAATTCAGTTCAACTTCAAAGCCGTGGAATAATAAACTCGAACAATGACTACGAATCAAGGGAGAAAACCGAACGAATTTGATTGTCAACAATTTCCAGCAATGCGCCCTGTTCGTCGGTCGCCTGAAGAGATCCCAGATGCAAATAATTTTTTTTCCAGGAATGTCGACATGGTCTGCTGATTGAGTTTTCTTGTTTATGCTTGCGTGATGAATGCATCGAAACAACACATTATTGCTTGAAGGGAAACATCATCAGTCAGAGGACAACAGTCCTTATGCTGATGTTCAGTGAGGGGCTCCTAATAGCTTCATACGAGGAGATAGATTGTTTTTGAGTTGGATGCGATGTAATCGGGTGCGGATTTCTGTATATATTTTTGTGTTTGTTATGGCTAAGGAATTAATAAGGAATATGACGTGATGCATTTTTGATCTTTTCTTGTTTTCTCGATTGTTCCGCTAACATCTTCCAAAGCTTTTAAGCTTAGGTCTAGGTTAGGTCTAGCTTAGGTTAGCTTAGGTCGGTAGCTAATAGGTTGCCTTGTTGGCCTTAGACTATGTTGTTCGCTCTAGAACGCTGGAAATTCTCCTTCCTGTTCTTTTCTTCTTCTTTGTTTGGCGCAACAGTACGGGGTGGACCTGATCCTCAAACAATTGAAATTGCTTCTTAACAACCCTTGGATATTACTTATCCTACTTTGGTTGTGGGTATCAGGCGACGTTATTTAATGCTACCGAATATTCTTGAGTGGAATCGCTACCCAGGCGGATGGTAGAAATAGTGTTTGAATTAGTTTTTGGGAGGTAAGAATAAAACTGTCGCAACCATAAGTAGGTTTATGTAGTTAGGTTAGGTTTACGTGGTTAGCAGCAGACAGCTGTCACATTTAGACTCACAAATACCGCTGACTTATGCTAAAAGTGGCTGATGTGTTGTATGATGCTGAACTGCCTCAATTGCTTTGATGTGTGGCTTGCCGTTTCATTCGTTTAATTGATATAATAAAAACTTAAAATTTAGAGTTTAGAATATTTGAGGGGGTGGGATGGAATGCCTGATCACTGCAGCCTCAGGTAGGTCTGTTGTGATTTCTCCCATTAAGAGTTCACAAATAGTACTAGGGCGAATATAAGAGGAAGAGCAAGCAGGTTTCCCTGGTGCATCTTCTTTGTCGATCATATCGACACTCTGCGCATCATAAT
This sequence comes from Eristalis arbustorum, assembly GCA_916610145.1. Taxonomy (NCBI): domain Eukaryota; kingdom Metazoa; phylum Arthropoda; class Insecta; order Diptera; family Syrphidae; genus Eristalis; species Eristalis arbustorum. Next base: position 5,861,807 of record OU744318.1, read on the forward strand.
CGAGCAATGCTCAGAATATCGGTCGTCATTCCACTTGTTAATTATCAACATCGAGAAAGCTTTCGACAAAGTTACTTGGCTTGCCATGTGCAGGAGAAGCATGACAGATAGCTAATATTAAAGCGACTTTCGACGGGTCTAAGTGTCACGTACTGCACGGAGCAAAGTTGTCAGAAGATTTCGAAATCCAAAGTGGGGTCAGGCAAGGTTGCATCTTCGTTTTTATTGGTGATTAGTTATGTGTCTAACTCTGCTCTGTTATCGAAAATATACAATCATCCTGACTACGCAGACGACGTTTACCTACTCAGCCGTGGGGCTGAAGATCAACTCATCAAAAGCAAAGGTACTCAGCCACGCACATAGTTCTCTTATTCAAATTTTGAACAACCGGTTGAGAGAGAGGAGTTGTTTCGTTCCATTGATAGAAATAGTTAGTAGAAACAGTTTGCCCTGCCTGTTACCTTTCTTTGTGCATTCAGTAATGGTTGGCCATGTCTCTGATAGGCATTCAGCAGAATGATGATGGGTGGAAATATGCCAACCCGAAACTTTTTTAACTCGAGTTGACCCATCTCTAGTCGTAGCATCATAAATGGTGATGCGGACCCTTTTCTGGCTAGTAGGTCTGCTCTTTCGTTCCCTGTGTGACAGCTGTGACCATCCAAATGAGGTGGTCTCTGTTTGCGTTGGCCAGTTTGAGTTGTAAGCAGTCTTATGGTAGTTTAAAAGTGACTTCATAGCCTTTGAGGGCTTTAAGAGCAGCTTTGCTGTCAGAAAGAATATAGGTGTCTGAGGCAGTGTTCAATGGCGAAATCCGGAGTCTTGTGCATGTTCATGCCGTGGTATACCTGAGTATTGGTGTTGACTCCATATACTCCAGTTTGGAGCCATCTGTGTACCGGATGAACACCAGTTCCATCGTGACTGGAGAGTGACCTTATAATTTTGGCTGAAGTTGTAGCTGGGAAGACAGTTGTCAACGAGAGATATTTTTAGGATTTCATGCCTGTTCAGTTCGTTAAGAATGTCAGAGTGGATTATCTTGTAGTTAGAGTCATACTCTGTGATGAGTTTATCCCTAACAAGATCTTCTTTCTTTATCGTCAGGTGAAGAGATGGTATGCAATGACTTCTAGTGCTGCTGTGGGGGTTGTTTTTATTACGCCTGTGTGGCTGACACAAGCTAGTGCTTGTACTTTCTTGAACTTGGCTTGTGCCGTTATACCTAACATTGCTCTCTTGTTGAAATTTTCATTGATGAATAGAACTGTTTGCCGTATAGGTTGGGTCTCCACTCGGCACTTCAATACCATTGCAGGCGCTGTAGCTTTTCTTCAAATTAGTCCCTGACTTCTTCCTGTTTGTGTGGCTTTGCCTGAGATTCGGATTATTCTTTGCATTGACTTGATCAGTTGGATACTGCTTATGATGCCATCGTTGTCCCGTCTACTTTGATAAAGCAAAACGATGAGTTTGACGAATTGATGCAAATCCTTGTGATAGATGCGCCTGTTCAGAATTAGACAATCAAGCACATTAACTTGGTAACATTGTGTGAAATCGAGCAATGTTTTCGAATGCCACTAAGAAAGCAATGAAATGGCGAAAAACAATGTGCGCCACATTTAAATCTTCTACTGCACGCTAAAGTCTTGATGAAAAGTCAATAGCAAAGCCTAAGGTAAAGAAGCAACACGAACTACATACTGATTCACATTCCACTCATTTTCCTCCTCGCCCCCATTTACTAAATCTGCTGTCTTCACGCTGATTTCGAAAGTGATTCCCACTCACATCCTTCAAAATGAAATCAGAAATGAGGCTCAACGCCGCCGCCACAGTCCTCCTCCTCAAGAACTCGTTCAATATCACAGCACCACCATTTGGTCCCGATCCCCCTGAGGGCTGGGGGATGTCTTGTTAATCTTCCAAAGTACCACGGCGACAGAGAAACATTTTCGGATTCCCCAATACAATCCTACCCACCAGCAATAAATACTTCCTCGAGTGACACCTATTATCCAACAGGCTGTCGAATAAATTGACTTCCAACTGTTACACGCTCACGACGACGACGCCAGAACGGTACCAGGAGCCAGGAGCCAGGAGCACACAGGCTGCAAAGGAGCAAATTGAAAAATTGATGTCTATTAGAAGCAGATTGGCTCGGTTCGACTGTGGCAGCACCCCATCCAGAGATCCTCGCCACCAAAGACGTCGCGCCGCGCGCCTCCAACTCGAACAAAGCCAATCTCGCTCGAAAACAATTTGCATATCCAATAAATTCAGCTGTCGCTTGACTGACGTCCCCCCGTTCGCCGACATCTGCCCGGAGGGGGTGGACGTGTCTGCGTTCAGTTTGGCCATCGAGTGCGATGTGTCTGGGAAACTCAATTAATCCCCTGACAAGGGGTAATCTCCGCAGAGGACATCCTTTAAACTTTAATTACGAACTTTTGTTTGAAGGGATTTTTTCCTTATCCTTCCGTGTGTCCCTTTGTCTTTGCAGATCCAATCAGGAGCGAACCATGGACAAATTGGTTTCCGATGAATCGAATATCCGTGGCCTGAGTGAATCGCCACTGGATCAGTTGAATGCCGACAATCAGAGGAAGGATTCAGCGAAGACGCCGCACCACCGGAGATTGTCGAAGGGATACACAGGCCAGGCGAACGACTTCTCGGCCGACGAGGATACAATTGACGGTGGAATTGCCAACATGGCGACAACAATCGACGTGGACGAGCTAAGCGACAGTGGATTCGAGAAGAACGAGGTAAGCGACGACGGGTGTTTCGTGGTTGTTTCAAGGAGGCGACACCCAACTTAGGGCGGTGGGTCGACTTCCGGGAAGCGGACGTAACACTGGCAAATTAACAGATTGCCGTGTTATTTATAGTGTTGCGGGCTGGCGGAGGGTGTCAGCCCCATTCTGGGGGCAATTTGAGGCGGCCGGGAGGGTATTTTAAGCCGACAGCCCACGATTAGGGACGTGTGTCTGCTGCGTGTGGATCGTCAATGACGGGTGGCGGGTATTTATGTGTCAAATGTGTCTATTTCGGGATGTTAACGATGGAATGTGTGTGCCGTTTGTCAAATCTACGCAGAAGGTCACATTCCTGCGACCACCCCGTAGGGCTTATCGATTCAATGCGAGGGAGTGCGTGAAGACAATGCGAATTTAGGCGATGATTGTGCATGTTGAAGGGGTGCGGCGATTCGGTTGAAAACTGCGTAAATTTTTGCAAATGGAACAGGATTGGTAACCGTGAAAACGGTGAAAACGGAGAAATGCGAATAATTGGATTTAGATTGGAGACAAGGGTCTCTTTGGTTTAGAATTTAATCTATCTTCAAGTGATGTGTAATTCTGTATTTTTGTGCAGATGCTTCTGTCAACTGTTTGTGTTAGTCATTGTGAAGGGATTTAATGAAACCTCATGCCGGTCAACTAGAATTTAATAATAATAATATGGGTGGCACTGCAGACCGTAGAATGCCAGGGCGTAGCTTCTCAGCAACCACTTGTGTTGTGCGTGCTATTGTTCTCTCACGAACGACTCAAAACGGCCAAGTTTGAGAAGCTTTTTCTAGACAGGAATACTGTCCGTTGTCAGAGAATCGATGAAGGTGAGGTCGTGAAAATGAATTTTGTGGTACAAACCAGCAACGAACCTAGATGACGAGGTTCAAGTGCGTACAGGCCGACGCACATACCCACAACGCCACAGGCCACTATCCACCACCCTGAGTTTAGTAAAGCAAATATTTTGTCATGGTGAGTGTACAGATGGTTTTCCATTGACCAACAGCAAAATAGGCAAAGGATTCCTTGTTAATTTGACTGCCTGACTTGCACAACATTCAACATGACCCACTGAAGATATTCTAATACCATTTTCCCACCGAACCGACAACGGTATGGATTAACCGAGTTTAACTCTCCGCGAATAACTATCAAAATAGCTGTTTGTTGACAGGAGAAATACATACATTAATGTTTTGAAACCTCTTTCCGGTTGCCATACTTGACTTGACATCTAAAAATGAGCACCAAGGTACACCGTACTTGAAACTGTAATCTTTTTCGGTTCGACAACTTCTCACGGAACTTATAAAATTAAGGGGTTTTCAACTAGACTTCAACAAAAGCAAGGTGGTTAAAATTCTGAAAATGTTTCCTCGAAGATTTCTTCTTCTTTGTGTGGCGCTACAGTCCGGGGTGGACCTGGGCCTCAACCAATAAGCCTCTTCAGCTAGCGCGATCTCTGTCTAGCTGTTTCCAGTTTCGCATACCAAGTTGGTTGAGGTCCTTCTCTATTTGGGTGCTCCAACTCAAACGCGGGTCTGTTGCGTTGCCCCGCTTCTAAGATTCTTCGGGCCGGAGCTGTGGTGTCCATCCGCTCTACATGACTTAGCCCCCGTAGACGTTGGATCCGTAGACGCCTAACTAGGCTCACGTCGCTGTACAGCCGGTACAGTTCGTGGTTAAATCTCCTCCTCCAGAACCCGTCAACACAAACAGGACCAAAAATCACACGCAGAACTTTTTTCTCAAAGAGACCAAGGACTTCTTCACCCGCTTTCGAGATTGTCCATGCCTCCGCGCCATATAGCAGGAATGGGATGATTAGTGTCTTATATGGGGTCAACTTGGTTCTTCGAGAGAGGGCTCTCTTAACCAATTGCCTCTTGAGGCCAAAGAAACAGCGGTCGGCAAGAGTTATCCCACGCTTGATCTCGGTACTGATGTTATTTGTAAAATATACTCCGAAGGCGAGGTACGTGAAGTCCTTGACTACCTCGAAGTTATAGCTGTTCATTGTGACGCTCTATGGAAAACACCGATGTTGCATGTCCTTTTTTGAAGAACTCATATACTTCGTTTTGGCCTCATTCACCGCCAGACCCATTTTAGCCGCTTTCGTCTTAATGAAAATTTGCACCAACAAAATATTGCGATTTCGTGTGGTGGGAACGTGGTATAATATAATATACATAACAGGACACCCGGCTCGTTTTGTGTACAGATACGAGGGTTGTCCGATAAATGTGGCTTTGATTCATATATGTCTGTATCCACGTTTATAAGAAGATGAACGAAGGAGGGCTTAAAACTGAAAAAAACCTTGAATTTGGATATTATGTGGCGCACTAACTTTTTTTTACATGCTCAAAATGGGGACACAGCAACACAGAAACTGTGGCTGTATACACTAAAGCCAATCAAAGGAAAATATATAATACCTCTCCATTGAGAGTCTTAATTTCACATTAAGCAGACATAATATAAAGTAAAAATCTATGCACATGATTAGGAATATACTATCAAGACAGAGGACTTAGCAATTTCACAAGATATTTCTCAAGTAGAGATGAGAATTTATTTCATTATATCAAGTAGATCTACTCTATTGAATAATAGTCAAGCAACGTAGCTTAGCCCTATTTTATTTTAGATGCATTATATCGTATCCTTGCAAGAATGTGTCAACTTAAAGGTGATCTCAATAAGTTGAAAGTGCATGGCTGGCAGCAACTAGCACCATGCCGGGCTAAATAGAGAGGCATGTTGGCTGAGGCCCGCGTCCATACCGGACTGTAGCGCCAAAGATGAAGAATCTGCCACATTATGTAACACGTATTCTATAGCCAAGACGCCATAAGCACACATTTGTGCCATAGACCGCCCGCCTATGCCTTGAAACTAGTTTGTTTCCTGGAACTTACTTCACTTTCTGAGCTCTGCACTCTCATCCCTGCTCTCAAGTCCGAGATTCCGCAAGTGATCCTATTCAGTGTGATACGAATTTCGCTCTATGCCAACTTTTAAGCCTCTTCAAAAATACGCTTCCTCAAACTTTGCCAAAAGAGCACTATTGTTCCACAATTTTTGACTGTCTCAACACGTTCGTATACAGATTCATTATTTTATATTATTCGTGCGATAGAATTCCAAATTCCTTTTGGGATCTTTCATTCAAATACGTTTTCGTATACCACGCCCGTCACTTTGTTGACTAGTTTTCTGTTTTCCCCGGGGAACAGGCTTCTTTTCTTTGCTGGGACTTGGCATTACACAGAGCAACTGTTGGAGGGATCATATTTCTTCCACTTCTACAAAAGGTGCTGTGCGCCATGTTCAGACTCAGTGTACACTGTATATATCTATGACACAGCCACCGGTAAGAGCTCTTATTATCATGTGCAGTTCTTTGCGACTGAACTGTTCATTCAAGAGAGGATATTTCGTTTAACGTCAGCCATAGAGGCTACGCTGTTACTCCAATCTCTAAACTGACTAAACTGAACTGAGTTGCGGCTCCAACCAGAGTCTCTCTTTCATTTTTGAGCTAAGCGGCGTTTTTTTCCACAGATTGCTCCAGTTTATGGCGCAAGATCATATGCATTTCCCTTAACTCAGCAACTTGTCTACTTTCTTTGATTGATGTCAGAATGTCAGAAGTTATGGCTCCGATTGTGTGTTGATTACCGTAAAATAGTGACAGATTTTCGGGTTAAACTGTGGTGTCTCAACTTCGTGTACATCCTATTCAAAATTTTTGCAATGAATTACTGGATCTCGCTACCACTGATACCATTTCCTTCAGCCACTATTTGCGTTCGAAAAATTTAGATCGAAGATCTTTTCCGGGGCAAAAGTTGGTGGTAGGTACGTAGTCTGTGTTGTGCTACTGTCCAACTACTGTAAGAATACGTATCGGTGTACGTCCCTGCCTCACTGAGACTCTGTGGCAACATGGCCGCACTGTTGCTGCAAAGGTTGAGCGTACAGATATCACTCTACGGAGAGATTCTCGTGGCTGTATCCATTACATAACGAGGTCCGTAATGGCAAGGCAGTGCCGGTCACTTCAAAGAAAAAAACTTGTACGACATAGGCTCCAAGGTGAAAACAACAATTGGAGATACCTCAATTTTCAACACACCTCTTCATTGCATACTTTTAGGAAATAAATTCAATCAAATTGCCCTTGTGACTGAATGGTGGTAGTCCTCCTAGACGATGTACCAGCGACGATTTTTTTCGAAAGGGGTGAGTTGTCAAAACTCTTTTCGTACCAAAAGTAATTGTCCCCTGCTTCCATAAAAGACTGCATTATTTTCGGTCGGCCACGAAACTCCAAGTTCGCACGCAGACCTTTTATTGTCGACCCACGGCTCAATATGGTCTGGATTGAATATTCAGTACGTACCTTACATGCTGTAAAGTCACTTATGTTCTGTCTCCGACTAGTCTGCACACACGGAAGAATCGTTCATAAGGAACCTGCACCATAGCCAAACTCCGCCAAAGTCAGAATAAAATAAGTTTACTCTTTCTTGCAATTGTACACAGCAACCAGCCAAGTTCCTTCAATTCCAACCACGTCCCAAGCCCTATCCCTTTGTTAGTCTTTTCTGCTCATCTCAAAGGTGGCCTTCCCCGGGCACCCGAATGCGCATACATATTTTATCTAGACTTCCTCAAACTAAAGTGGTCGCTTCTGCACAACCGTGACTCGGCAGCAGTTCCTCATCCACCTTCTCGCACACATTCACGGGGCATTACGTTCCCACGCTTAATCTCTCTCCCGTGTCCATGGACAACCATCAATCCAATTAATTTATTCCGCACACCAAATCATTATTCACATTCGCTTCGAGTGGCCACGTGTCCGTCATTTAATCAAACACTACGTGAGCGGAGTGCATGCGCTGCCGCCCACACGCCAAGTGTGGTCGCTTCCTCTTGCGCAACTTAATGTTCCGCAGAATCGCCGCAAAATTAAGTGATTTTCGCCTAATCGCCTTGCAGTTGCGTCCCAATTAGACAGGACCACATCTCAAATATCCCCCACCACCGCCGCCCGTCATGACTGTCAATTCGCCCAATTTAATGGCCATGCAGTGATGTGGCACATGTCCAGTTGGGAACTTTTACACGCCATTACCCCGCAGTCAGCCGCAGCATCTGCCGCACCGAAGCGGACATCCGCTCGGAAAGTTTAATTACAAATTCGTCACTCGTGTGCGTGTGTGTTTATTAGGTTCTGTCACCAGCGGAAATTGCCAAAATGCCCCGCCTGCCAGGCGACGGGGCCCAGATGGACGACGACGGCAGCGATATCGTCCTGAGGCGGGAAGCGTCCGCCAACGCCTTGACGAATCACAATAATTGCCATCAGCAGAAGCAGGCGAACAGCTTGTACCCCTACAACAACGGTCGCAAGAGCAACGGCAGGTCGCCGCAGCGCGTGCAGTCGGTTCGCATCGTCGAGAGCTCCGCCCACCTGGCGAAGGCCGCGACAAGACGCACCCAGAGCTGCGGCGTGTTCGACGAAGACGGCGCCCGCCGGCCCAGCGAGTGCGACGGCGAGACGACCTGTTGCAACGGCGGCAACCACGGTGAGTGTTGACATTCGCCCCCAAAACGCCCCTAAATCAGTTTTCCTTCTTTCTCCACAGACTCCTGCGAGGCGGGGTGCCAGGACCAGTCGCGCCCCTTCAACAACGAGATCTACTCGGCCTTCAAGAGTGCCAACGTGGTGAAGGGCATCCTCTGCCCCTCGCTGACAAACTCATTCAAGAACCGCTCGCTGGAGCGGTCCTACCTGACCTACACCCACCGACAACGACAGAAGTCCCTCATCATCGTAAATCTCGTCGACTTCATCCTCAAAGTGGTGCTGGCCCTCATCTGGTTGCTCAAGGAGGCCGAGACGAGGAAGAACGCGGTAAGTGGCCGTGTCAGCGGCTCGTCTCCACAGCTAATCCCTTCGCATTCACATTCGCAGAACATAAACCTGGACGTGGCCATCACATGGTCGGTGTGCTGCATGATTGCCAACATGGGCATCTGCTTCCTCGGCTACTGGAGGTGCTTCGCCAACAACTACCTCCACTGGGCGGCCGTGTGCACGTGGTTGCTGTTCAATATTCAAGGTAATGCTCGCGTGTTTGCTCCAATGGCTGCATTCCCGTGCGGCCGGACATGTTTGTTCCATTCACGAGTGAATAATGCATCTGTGCGTGTGGTTTGAGTGGCTGGAGCTTGTTCCCCGGCGTCATATTGATTGTAAAAGCAGCAAACGTGGACATTCACAAGTTACGGGGTAACGACATGGGGGATGGGGTGTTGCTCCGACTCTGACTCCGGGCTCTGGGAATTGCCGCTAGGGTGGCGTAAGCGCTTGTAAACGGATACAGTTAATTAATTAGCGAGCGACACGTCAAGGAAACCGAAAGAGGTTGGCCAACAACCGATGTGTTCTGCTGGCGGTTGTGAACTGGGCCAGAGAGTCGTTGACTTTGACGAGACGGCATTGACTGCCACTGAGGTGATTTCCATGGTTGCTGAGTGTGTCTCTCAAACTGTTGTTCATTGATCCCAAGAGTATGCAATGTTTTTGTGTGATTTTAAGCGTTTGTCATTCTTTGGTCCATGATGCTCTTTAAACGAGTTGATTTTAGACAGGATCGCAACGCACCACGAGTGCAATAAGTTGAGGTTAACTTTTGTCTGCAAAGTGCTGTCATCAGGGAGATCTTAAGCTACCAACTGAGTAGGCCTTCATCCATCGTCGCGATCTGTTTGCCCACTCGTTCTTTTGTCTTGTCTTGTGGAACTCGTCCTAGGTCCTCGGAATTTTCATCGTTGAGTCCTATGATTGACTGATGTTTGATAGTTTATTTGCATTCTAGTCCATGTTATTTGTAAACCAATTGCAACTCTGGTCCAGGTTCACTCCTAAGCTCGGCAGACGTGGTTCCCCTGATTTGGGCCTCAATGCCGGTGAACTGCTCTCTCTGGCTCGGATTGCTTGGTCAAATTCACCTTGACTCATCCTACAGTTTTTGTTTTTCACGTCATTTCAATAGTTGCTTGAACTTACTTCAAATCTGACACCCTCTTCTGTCAATTTGAACCCTTCTGGCTCCACTGAAAGTCTCCTACTCCCTCTATCACTGCGCTTGCATTCCTGCTGCACTCATAAAATCCCAGACAACATCAATTACCTCGTCCTGTTCCTTACTTTCAAACCCAACTGCCGTGAAAAATCAAATCTGTGGCATTCCCTCGGAAACTTCCTCCCCACCGCCAAGTGATATGAACGACAATGCGGTGAAAAAGTTATTCCAGAGCCAACCAAACACCGTAAACTGCAGCACTTCGAGTGTGGCCGCAAAATGTGACAACTGTGGAACAGGAAATCCCGCCTGTCCACCCCTCTTCGACTGCGATAAGGACAACCTCAAAGTTCGGTTAAACTTCTTCGAAAGTTGCGAAGAAAAACAATTCGAAAGTGCACTCACACCACAACGCACACGGCACACATCCTGCACACACAACAGCCATTTACAGCACTCGTGTCATTTGCACATTCTCATCTCGTCTCACTCTCCATCCGCACAGGTTTCCTCGGTCAAGGACTAGGCTTCGCCGACCGTGAGTATCTCGTCTGGTACATCCTCTTTGTGATATTCGTCCCGTACGCCATGCTGCCGCTGCCACTGAAGTGGTGTGTCGTCGGCGGCACCATATCGGCCAGCTGCCACTTGGCCGTAATCACCATTGTGAAGTTCCAAAAGAACACCGTAAGTATCGCATCCCACTATAGGATTAAGCTAATTCCTTGTCACACATCCCGTTTTCCCGTGTCAATTAAACCGCCGCCCGTCACCGTCGAGGACACGAGACAACCGCATTCATTAGATGATCTCATTGTACTTGCTTTTTTCTCCACTCTCTATCTCTCTTGTAGTACACGCCGTGTATCCTTTATCAAATATTCGCCAACTTCATCCTCTACACGGCCATCAATGTGGCCGGCATGTACACAAAGTATTTGACAGATCGAGGCCAGCGGCTGGCGTTTATTGAAACGCACAAGGCAATGGAGCATAAAAAGGAATCCGAGCGGGAGCTGCAAAGGACACAAAAACTACTGGACTCAAGTGAGTATGCGGGCGGGAACTACATAAATTGTGTGCGAAAAGGCATAAAGGTGCAGAGTATGAAATATGGAATGGGGAAAGGGATTAGAAAGTTATTTTTGGAACTGAGTGAGGGTCTCAGCGCATTGGACTTGTGGGCATTGTTTGAGTATCGCTCGGTAATGAGCTTTAGGCTCCCCAGGGACATGCATGGGACGGATTAGTTGATGAGTTTAAAATGAGTTGTAAATTTTTGATTAAAAAATATGTGTAGACGGTGGGGGGGAGCTTGTTTGTTTCAAGTTAACGCAAGTCATCGGGGATAAATTGAGGTTTTCGTGTTTTTACTTGTTTGTTGTCCCTAATCATCGGGAACCGCAAGAGTTTTGCAAAAGGGATTGAGCTCCGTAGACACGGTGTTGAACAGAGGAACCATTTGTGTTCAATTTGAGTGTGTGGGAATCTGTCGGGCGAACATTTTAAAGAGTGGCCGAACATTTGGGTACTCAATTGTCAAGGTGGTGGTTAAAGTATTGCGAAAATTCAAATTTAACAAAGAATATTGCAGCGGCTTTCATGCGGAGACTGTGGGAATGTGCCGATCACAGTCACGGTGCAACGACAACGCATGCGATATTAGCATACTGATAGATAGTCTTGCAAATATCGTGCCAACTGCCCATTTAATGTGAGCGCTTAAAAGTACTCGTGAATTATCTGATAGGTCCTTATTAGTGAGGTTTCAGACAAGAGAAGTTCACTGTCGAGCATAACTTTAGTCTCCGACATCCTGGAAACAAACCTAAGACATGCAGATTGCGACTCACCATTGATTTCAGGATAACGCGCATAGGGACGAGCTGCTGACCTTTACGTCTAGTTTTGATGATCCTGTAAGTCACGTTTTCTGCAGGCTTAACGTGGAGATATATCAATGTTCCACCAACCTCGATGGTAATGAGCTCAATGAGACCTCAACATCGTACATTTGACAATTGCTGGCATAGGCGGACGTGTGCGCGATTGGTACGTTGTCGATCGCTGTGTGGCGCTTGCTCCCTGCAATCATATTCGGTTTAGCGGTTAACAGGGGCAAAACGATGTTTACACGATTAAGGACGGACAAACTGCTACCACGATTTGATAGAACATCATCAGTAGCCATTTTGCTTAATACATCACAGTGTCACGTAAGACTACCCCAAAGTATGTGCTCGCTGAAAAATCTATTGATTAGGATCTTACAAATGTACGTATATGTGCTGTAGCAAAATGTATGCATTAGTTACTTAGTAATGAGTACTGAGTACCGTGTAACGAAACGTTACTGCTCAATTAATAACTTTACCAATAGTGTGTCGTTACTACGTGTGCCATAGAAAACCGACATCGGTACGTTCACTCTCGCATGCGCATACAAGGGCTACATACCATTCACATACACATACAGCACAAAGAGGTAGGTTTGGCATCAAACCATATCCATTCGTGATTGATTATGCACATAACCTCTTCTTTATAGTATACTTTTTCTCTACACTCATTTTTATGTATTGAGTGTAGATCAATGAATGAAATATCATTTCACATGTTCACAGCATATAATTAACAAAAAAGTAGATATCATTAACCAGTACCAAATCTAATGTATAAATAGCAAATTTTATAAAGGTAACAAAAGTAACTAGTAACGAAATTAAAGATACGGGTACGCAGATGACATGTATCGAATTCATACGGGTACTCAAATTGAAGTTCGTTTTAGAGCTCTATATCGTACACTTCGATGGTTAATAGGCCGTAAACTTTCCGCACCAGAAGTAGTGGCATCTAGTTTCGTTATGTTTTTCCTACAGTATGCTCCGATGGAACTTACATCCACCATAATCACCTCATAATGCACAAAGCCTACCGAATTTTAACATGTTCAGTCATTATTACATGATAAAGATTTCAAAAAGTCAAGCCAAGCCACTGATTGGAACAATGTCAAATCCAAGTCACTAATTGAATGACTGAACAGATTTCATTTACATACCATTGTCCTTTGAGGCTAAATATACAAAACCTTGGCTCGACCCTTGATTACTGTGATCAAAAATAAGGCAACGCTATAAGATGCTTATAACTTGTGAAGTCTTGATATTCATATTCTATGTCATCGCTTTCAAAATACTCCGCACCCAATGCCACGGACTCATGATAAACGTTTTTTCAAAACTATTTTTATAGTCAAAATGTTACAAACGGCTCCTCATTTGTAAAGGAAATGAGATTTCCCAGTAGTCATAACGCCAAGTTAATCGAAAAAATTATGGTTGTGAATCGATATGAATTGAATTTTTGCCGAACTACTACAGTGTGAGATCGTGCATTATCATATTTCAATAACCAAGACGGTCTGCCCATAATGGTCTGAACTGATCCAAATGAAGTGTTAACAATATCAACGAGATCATTAATAATTGATGCTTAGGTTAGGTTAGGTTTGTGGGTAGACGCTGTGGGGCCACGTCTCACTTAGGTCCTATTGGACCCGAGATAACCTTCTGTCGTTGATTATTGTGGACGCCTCCGTTTTGCAGATATTGTATATATTATATATATGTCTTGGAGATTCTGGAAGAAGAAATCTCCCAGTGTTCTCTGTCTCAATATGCAGTGACTGGGACAGTAACGAAAGCAGTGGGAAGTATACTCAATCTCTTCGCACAACATATAGTGTCGTGGGTAAGTCCCACTTTTTGTTCATGGTATCTTATATGATTATGGCCAAATAGAGCCCCGACTATCATTCGCAGCAGCTCTTTGCTACATTGGAGAAGTATGTCTGTTTTGGCGCTAATTGTTTCTTGGGTCATTATAGCCCAAATAGCCTTCTATTGCGATCATTGTCTTCAACGATTTCTCTGCCTACCTTGAATTGTCTTGTAAATGCAAGACAAACTTGTAAACATACTCTTTGAGCATTGTCAGTAACTCGAAAGAGGTGGGGCCGTGAAAATTGTTTTCGTCGCACAGAGCAGGAATCGAACCTACGACGCCGAGGTTGGGGTCGACGCATATACCCACAACGCCACGCGCCACCACAGTAGTATATTCTTTTACAAAATAAAGGTTAATAATAATAAATAAGAACGCAGAAAGGTCAAGAATATAGAAAGTAAGTCCAGCTCACTTCAGAAATCTACTAATCTACGGACATACGTGACTTCTTGACAGCGATTGCTACAAACTTTCTGTTTGTCATAAAGCATTTTTTGGCAGTGTAGAAAGTGTTTTTTTTATGGCAAAGTGCGCATCATAGCGGTTGAGCTAACTTTTTACTAAACTGATGCAGCAGCATGTACAAGTCTGAAATAGCGTCGACCGTTGTTGTGGCGAACGAAGGGTGGTTGCATCTTTGTAACATGGCTTAAGAGTTGTTAACGTCATACACTTGAAACAGAATATTTGCCCGAGATGACTGTGCGACATTCTGCTCGATCAACAGATCTTGGTTCTGGAAGAACAGCCAACAAGTTCATGCTTGAATTGGGGTGGTGCTCATAGTGTCCATTAGAACAGTCCTTGTTTGTGCAGGTCGGGCTTTAGTGTGTTAACTGTCAAAAATGACCTATTTACTGTCAAAAAAATCAAATTCGTCGGTGACCAAGTGGACAATAAACTGTTAAGTAGGATATATTATCTCTTTGAATATTGATTTCTGGTCCACTTGATCATCCTATGAGGTTTATTCAATACGACCATACGTTCCAGGTTTTATTTGCAACTTCCTCCGCCATTATCGGCAGCCTGGAACGATGGCACACACTTAATCAACATCCTCCCACCTCCTATGACCCATTTTTTGGATATAAATCCCAATGGTATCCCATACAAATCAATTAACAGCACATCCACTTAAGCATCAATTTCCCCTGCCGCAGACAAAGAGCGCAAACATCAACAACAAATGTCACAATGTGTCAATTTCTGAAACACAAAAATCCGCCCAAAACACGTTCCTACATCTCGAATTCGACTACAAATCCCGGCCGTCCCAAGTCAACAGAAGTTTTCAATAAAACAAAAAAAGGAAAAGAAGAAGCACATCTGTCACTGTCGCCGCCATCCAGACGACACTGACACGCCAACTTCCGGCTGTGTTCGTTGATTGAGTATGCGACGTCGGCACATGGCAATGAAATTATCGTCACGCGCTTCGCATAAACGATTGATCGAATTTTGTGTCACTTTTTTTGTTCGTTTGTTTCAATAAATTTCCCATTATGACACGCTATCTGTTCAAATTTCGTGCAAAATAATTGCATCCACTTCGGAAATCATCGAAATTATTCCGGGAAATAAATTTTACGATCCACCAAGAGTCAGCCCGCAGCAGGCGCCCTTTTGCATATTCGCGGGGCTGTCTGAGGGATCGGGAACCACGATGCTAGCTTAAATTTAAAAATTTCAAATCTCCAAATTTTGAATTCACGAGTCGTCAGCTGTTAGCCGTAAAGTCAATTTAAATCGATTAGCATTCACCGGTGGCACAGAGGTGCTCGCTAGTCAAAGGCGGAGGGGTTGTGGGAAGTAGGAAATGTGTATTCATAATCGTCGCACCTGCAATTCATCTAATTCTCATCTCTCCTCCCGCCCGCGCAGTCCTACCGATGGTTGTAAATAACGAAATCCGCCAGGAGATGTACAAGGGCACCGATCCGAACGTGGAGACGCAGTTCAACAAATTGTACGTGTACCCGATGGATAATGTGAGCATCCTGTTCGCCGATATCAAGGTACGTACACCTCAGCCATGAAATTAGCAATTTAAATGCGCACAATGCTCCCTTATGCTATTTTGCACGGTTTATCGCTTTTGTTCTGTTTATTTCTTCATCGCGCAGGGATTCACGGAGTTGGCCAGCAAGACGTCGGCACAGCAGCTGGTGAAGATCCTGAACGACTTGTTTGCACGTTTCGACAGAATCGCCGAGGTTTGTCTCGTGTCTCCAGCCTGTCCTTGGCACACTTAACACATGTATCCGTCTCGTTCCAGGATAATCACTGCCTGCGGATAAAGTTACTCGGTGATTGCTATTACTGCGTATCCATGTTCGAGAGTCATAATTGGAAGACGCGCCCGGATCATGCCGTCTGCAGCGTCGAGACCGGCCTTCACATGATAAAGGCAATCAAGGACGTTAGATTGCACACACATGTAAGTTGATTTGAATGATTGCCTGTGTTGTTCGGAGTTTGCTCATTGTTTTGTGGGGCCAAAGTGAAATTGATGGCGGAAAGTTACTCTCTATCCGTGTTTCGCGTGTTTCTGCCTTGTGGGCGCGAAGCGTGTCATATCCCGCCGGCACCTTATTCACATGTTGACTTGTCTCGACGTCGTCACTCCTTGTTGTTATGTGATGAAGAGAAGATTTATTTGAAGGATACGACGCGTCTAATAGGATTTCCCGATGGCGGATAAAACACATACAAACTTTTCACCAGAACTCTAATTCAGTTGCGGCGCGGTGGATTGGCGGGCTGGTGTGCTGCGAAAAGTTTATCCTGTTGAATGGAATTGAGTTGTGTCCTTGTGGCGTGGAACAAGTGTTTGAAGGCTGCCGAGATTGTCCCGCCTTGTAGCCGCGGAGTGTGGGTGTGGGTGTTGGATTTGTGTGGAATTAAATTGTTTGATTTCTTTCGACGGCGCGCGACTTGTCGGTGGGCCCTCTTTGAGGCGGTAATGCGGATTTCATAAAATACATAAAACCGAAGCGCAAACGAGATGTGTTTTGTTGGGTGGATGGGCGTAAACTTTTCCGATTTGCCTTTGTTATTGCTTGAGTGGGCACACATGTATTTTTGTCTCCATTTTTTCGGCTGTAATTGGGGATTAGTCAGAGGGAAAGTGATTGCTTATCTGTTTGGAAAGATTGACAGAAGTCCTTGACAGGGAGGGCTCTGAATGGAATCATTTTCGTTTCAGTTTAGTTACTGCGTCTTTTATCGTGACATCGAATCTCTGGTCGACTCTCGATTTGCGATTCACCGGAAAAGTGTGCCTGAAGTGAGTATTTAATCTTTGAATTGAAATCCTGCAGAGGGATTCACCGGTTTTTTTTTCTGGAAATTGGTGAAAGAGAGCAAGGAGACGCAGCACAAAGGTGCTTCTAGGAAAATCCACACTTATCGCAGAGACGGAGAGGAACAAACGCAAGATTTTTGATTTCATTGCTCGGGAGACAGTCTCGCTTCGCAGTTGTTACTGAGAATCTCTGAAGACCGCCGTAATGAGGTCACAGACTACATTGTAACCTTCATTCAATCTGAAGTAAAACTCCAATGCTTCGATCAAAGGCAGATAAAGTTGGCAAGGTAGAGATCTGAACAAAGTCGCAGCTAATGACAATCTGCAGACAAGCCTTGATTATAATGAGGATACACTAAGGACCGTTCGCTCTTTTGAGTACAGTTCAAGTTTTACGGTGCGACTCGCCTGATATTTGTCCCTTTATTTAACCCATCTAAGGCTCATTTTTGTTTCGTGGACTGTTTTGTCCATAAAGCCGTATCGTCGAAAGAGTTTTACTTTGTACACAGTGCGACGAAGCATAAGAATAAAAGGGAACCAAGAACCCTTTCTTGCGGTACCCCAGCTTACCCCATATTTGAATTCAGAGTATTTGTTATAATGCTCTGACAGATGATTCGCTAACATGTATTAACGCTTTCTAGGAGCATGTTGACCCAACTTATAATTCAGGCCAGCTTGCCATTCTTTGTTAAAGGCCTGGGAGGTTTCAATATGTATATGCGACCGAATGTATGCATGTAGACCAACCAGTTGTAACGGTCTTCCTCTTTCGATGAGACACTACAGTTCGACGTAGATAGCTGTATCCAATTAGCCTCTTCAATATTAGATCTCTTGTGCTGCTATTTCCAATGAGGCTTCAATGAAGCTTGGCCGCATTCATGGTACCTGACTCTGGTTCCTAGATAAACGAGTCAATTAGAAGCGCGTTTCCTCTAGTCATCCTCTCTCTTAAAATACATATCACAGCCGTCATATGTCCGCACTAAGTTCAATGTGCACTCCCAATAAACTACGAATTACCAAAGTTATTCTATCACCTCGCAGAACTCAAGTTCATGCTGTATTCTCGTCTTGTAGCAATTTTCATTTGTATTGTCTCCAGTTCCGTTCCAACTAGATTACACTTCCCAATGAGACTATCCAGAAAGCAGCTTCGAAACAATAATTCCTGAAAGCAACCTGTGGTACGGCGGCTCCATACCTTTTTGTAAAGCCATACACTTCTACACAGATGGATCCAAGACAGAAGATGGCTTAGAAAGCTGAGTTTTGTCGGAGTGCCTAAATCTGAACAAATCTGTTCGTCTTATGAATACTATTCGATTTTTTCGACGCAACTCTTCAGATTTTTGTTCATTCATGTGCCTGATCTAAGGCTTATTGTTATATATAACTTATTGTAATATATATAATATATTGACTCTTGGACCATTCCAGTCATTACCAAAATTGGGGTATCGTCAAAGTAGGTTTCCTACGTGAGACTACCGCGAGACGAATCAAAAAGCATGAAAAGAGGGGGCCAAAAACACTTTCTTGAGGTGTGTTTTCTTTTATGTGTTTGAATTCAGAGTATTCTTTCCAGTATTTTAACCCAACTTCTGAAGCGAATCCCTGTTTTGGCTAAAGTGGAACATGATATCAGACTGAGTTATCTGTACGGATAGTCAACGGAGCTAGTTCTTTTGCACCGTTCTGTTTTTAAACTCAAAAATAGTAATTGCTTGTGGTGCATCTCTTAACAAGGCTAAAAATTAGCTGGGTGACAGGCCATAGAGATATCCCAGAAAAACTGTAGAGCCGAACTTAAGACGCCACTAGACTGCTCATTGATGAAGTCTTCTGTAACATAGGTACCCCTTTAATTGCCTTTAAGTTAGAGCTCTATAAACTCTTTACACAGAAAATAAATGCCAGATGGCTGACAAGCAGTAACTGCAAAAAAATAAAACAAAACTGGCCTCATCTCTATCATATCCTTAAGACGATAAAAAATTAACACTGCAGTGGGAATAATCACTGGCCACTGGCTTATAGGCCTTCGCGCAAAAAGACTATGCCTACGATGACCAGGAGGAAAGCACCCAGCACCTTCTCTACAACCGTCTTACTCTTGCCTCAGCTAGGAAAGCCACTTTAGGCTCTTACTTGCATGACAGCCTAAATGATCTCAGCAATGACACCAGTCAATAAACTGGTAAAATTTGTTGACAAAACTGGCTGGCTGTCATAATCACCCGTCCGAATTACCCATTTGGCGTTACAATGGCCATATTTTTGCCTAAGTGCATAATGTCACTACCTGCCTACATATCTAATTCCATTTCTTTCCCGAGCATGCTTTAAGCGAATTCGAGATGTAAGGAGTGCCCAACTAAAATTTGTTCCACTTGCAAAAAGGTTCTTAAAGACGTTCCGTTCAATTGGAGTAAATTTACAGAAAACAGACAGGTTTCTGCATTAGAGGGAAACTCTACAAAAATGATCAGCTCCCTAAACATAACACTTAAGATTAGTTGGATTATAAGAGTTGCTCTGGCGATATCGTGACTAGTGCACTCTCAGGAAAGTGAAAATGCTTCACTGAACGTGTTCCCCATACTATTACTAATAACAATAACATGGGTGGCGCTACAGCCCGTAGAAGCTCAGGGTCTGGCAACCACCCTTGTTGTGCGTGCTATTATTCTCTCACAAGTGAAAGCGACCTACAGTTCAATGCCGACTCCGAACGGGCAAGTTTATGAAGCCTTTTCTGGACCATACGTATTCTTTGAGCATTGTCAGTGACTCGAAAGAGGTGAGGCCGTAAAAATCTGACCAGGGATCGATCCTTCGACGTCGAGGTTCAAGTGTGTTGAGGTCGACACTCATACCCACAATACTACGGCCACAAGATTTCATCTGCAAATGTTTAAAACCTCCAGTCTACAGCTTGGAAAGCTAAGTCTGTACAATTTAACCACAAGCCTATTGATCGCAATTCTGAACAATCCGTAAAATGCCATAACATCCAACACGAGTTGCAGTTCAATGTTGTTTCTATTTACTGACAACAACGAAATTACATTTTTTTTCTAGAAGATTCGGTACATATTTCCTTAACAAATGACTTTTGTTGGCCTCTTACGACGAATGTACAGGCCATATATTGGTTATATTCACGCCCCTACTCGATGGGAGAACAATTACAATTAAATCTTCAGTTTGCTGTCCGACGTGTTCTTCTTTTGCATTCTCTTTGTCTGTAGCTACGCAGAACCTCATACTTAGTAGTTGGTGTGTGGCATTCTTTCCCTTGTACTTCTACTTTCGACGCAGACTTCACTAAGCGAAGAGCGAGCTTGTCTTTCAACATGAACAACATACATTTCCTCTTAGAAAATACTACACAAGCCCTGAAGAAGGTGAGTCCTAAAGGGGTCATTCGTCTACAAGGTCCCTCTGCAGATTAACCACACAACAGGACGAAGAGAAAACTACGTCTTTCGCCACAAAATCGTACTGATTTTCTTCAGCAGTCCCTCCCTTGCAGGAAGTTCTCTTAGTTTTTGATTATCTCCCTTCGATCTAGAAGACTACATTCCACGTGTTGGCAGTAGAATCACATTCTTCCCGCACTCCACTTCGGAGCATTTAAACGAAATAATGTGCATCGTTTCTCACTCTGTCAACCCACAGCTCAACGAATTACCCTCCCCCACGTACATATGTGCAACAAGCACCAGCTAACATGACAGTATCGCATCCCGACACAAAACACTCGAGTTAACTTGAGTGAATTCATTGATTCGTAATCGCTCGCATCCCTCAAACGGATCCACCGCACTCTGGGCACTGACCCATTTCTCACCCTCGTGCACGGAGGATCTGCGAAAACGAATTCGGTAACAGTAGCAGCCACCAGCAGCGCAGCCAATAAATCTCGTTCAACATAAATTGCATCCGACACCGCAAGTCCCAGAGCCCATTTCGTTGTCGCTGCCCCCACTCCTCTTCTATTACATGCATCCTTCATTCCAGGTCGATCTGAATATGCGAATCGGCATTCATAGCGGGAAGGTGATGTGCGGTGTCCTGGGCAACAAAAAGTGGCATTTTGATGTATGGTCCAACGATGTTATCATCGCCAATCACATGGAGTCCGGTGGTATTCCCGGGTAAGTGGACTCCCTCGCTCGCTATTGAATAATGCACACTTCATCTGACACCGGCTTCCGATTTTTATTTGCTTTTCCTATCTCCGCGCGGCCACACAGGCGGGTGCACATATCCGAAGCCACCCTCAGGTGCCTCAACGATGCATACGAAGTGGAGCCGGGCAACGGCGGAACCAGAGACAGTCACTTGAAGCATCTCAATATCACGACATATCTAATTAAAAGGACCGAGCCCTTGAGGTGAGCGCCCCGTGCTGTCCTTGGTCCAAACTGTAATCCTTCACCGCGAGTTTCGTCTTTTTTCATCTCTTTCAGACCACGTCGTCGTTTTGGCAACCGGCGCAACAGTGACACTGTCAAGCGATCCCCGAACACCGAACGCCCTCTGGCGAACAACAACTCACTTGAAGTTGACATTGAAGCGAACGGGAAGAGTGCGGCGGCAGTCGTTGCCAATGGCAAGGCACCGCCAGCACCGGACAACGATGGCCAAACGAGCGGGGGCACCAGTCTTCCAAGTCAAAAGACGGACACCAAACTGGATCCGAAGAGTGTCATAACGGAGGACGAACCGACCACAGAATGGACACCGGAAATCCCCTTCAAGAACGTAAGTATCCTCCTAACCGGACACACGGGCACACACGGGCAGACCACTTAACCAGACAACGATCCTCCTTCCTGTCCTACACACATCCCGGTCAAACCAATTCCTCTTCAAGAACTCTCAGCTCACGGCATTTGTCTGTCAATTTATTTCGGATTAGCCAACACTTGGGCTTTGCCCTTTTGCTTGACCACGACCACAAGCGACCGACAAGTCGTGTTCTTTTTTTTTTTTGTTGTTGACAAGCACTTGAGCGGGTCCGTGTCTGGTTTTGAGGGAAACAACGATTCTGTGTGACCACTTCCCAAGTGCAGTGTGTGTGGTTCATTGGTGTTGCTTAAATTTAATTATTTCCAGCTAAACGAACCGGAAGAAGGACTTAATCGCACCGATTCGGTTCTGTGCGACGTCAAACAGGATCATCGTGTGTCCATAACTGCAATGGCCGAGGAGGTACGTAAACACTAAACAGACTCTCTTCTGCATGAGTCCCTCTTTCCCACAGGTTTTTTTTTTTTTTTTGGCGTTGTTCCTTGTGTCGACGTGGTTTGGCAACACAAATGCGGATGTTTATGGCTTACAGCAGAAGGTTCGACTCCTCCTTGTGTTCCTGGCATCGGACGGGCATATTTTGTATGTAAACAGACGATGATTTGCAGTAGCTTGTCGGAGCACGGAGAGGAAGTCGGCTGCGGTTCATCATCAGTTGATTTGTTGACCTAAGGATGTACGCACGATTGAGGCAGTCATTGCCCTTGCGGCGTTCGTCCTTTAGCAATAATTTAATGGAGAGCGCTAGCGGTAATGTTTGTTCTAGTTGAGAGATTTTCAGACATGCTTCTGGTTATCGGTCAGTGGCTGGGATTTAGGGACCAATTTAAGAAGATCTATGAGGAATTTAGGCCCAACTGTAATTTCTTAAAATTATTTAAGTTTACGAGCAGAGTGAAAAATAGCGACTAGCATTTTCCTATTTTGACGTACCCATAATTTCGTCTGGGAACTTATGCAAAACTCTAACAAAAACCGTTGTCTACGTTCGTGGAAAAAAGTTAACGAAACTGAACGAAATTATAGTTGTGATTATATACCAATCTTAGTTTGATGGCTTAAGTTGGATTAAGTTAACTTACGTTCATTCTAGGTGTTCAGAAAATGACAGTTCGTGACAGATCATGAATTGATGACATCGATCTGTCTTAATGCTGCATTTTGCACAACAGCATGTTTAGAGCATGGGAAACGTTCATAAATCACCGCTGTTCCTCTGTGCGCCTGACTATGTGAACTGCCTAGGAAACTTCGCCGATCGGTGTCGGAGAAGCTTAGCCCACTTCGGAGAGTAATGCGACTGATATACTATTACATATGTAAAGTCATGCATAGAATCTGCAGGATAAAGGTGAAGAATTCTCTTAACTCCATCAAGAAGTGGTTACCACATAGACGGTTTAACCTCGTCATCAACGTGGTTCGTTTTAATGTCAATAAAGAGGGTAAACGTCACTCACATTGCAGACAAAAAAAGACAGACAGTGAAGGGTATTATTAATGCATGATTACTTGATTAAATGTAGGCACTTAAACAGTTTGTGGAGATTCAATTCCAAGAGATCATCTAGGTTGTCTACGAACTAGAAGCGGTTTACTATGAGGGATGGTCAGGTTCCTTCCGTTTACTGCTTTCCAATGGCGGGTTATGACGCCGATAATGCCTATGGCTCTAAGATTATGTCTACTCATTTTGATCAGGCTACGTGAGCGTTTTGTATCGATAATAGGTAATAACTGTTTTGTACTGCCATTTGTGTGAGTAAATGTTTCAAGCTTCAGTAGATGCTCTGCAGGGGCGATGGCATGAATGCTAGCTCTCCATCCAAAAAGAGTACGGAGCTAGTATTCTAATATTAACATAAAGTGAATGCTTCATAGTCAGCCATTTCGTTGCGAAATAAGTGCCGTTCACGTGCAACAACTTGTCGTGACAATTTGCTGCGCAACAAATTTGAGCTTAGCATTTACACAAAATTGTTTGTAGACTTCTGTACAGAGAGAAACTTAGTAGTGTTCAAATGTATGGGGCTCATGCTCTGCTATAAGTATTGTTCGTCAAAAAAGTTAATTTTTCTCGAATTTAGTTAAGTTTGTTGATGCCCGCTCCGCTTGTTATTTTCCATTCCTCTTGAAAATGTCCACAAAAATCGAGACATCATTAATATGTTCATATGTTTTGTCATCTTTCATTCCGCCGATATGTACTTCGCATCACACCTATATATGCACTGTAAGTCTGCTGTTTGGTTGTAGCGAGCGTTCACATTGACGATTGACAATCCCAGCAACACCGATTGTCAAACAAATCGTTGCTAAAAATGTTTGAGTGTGAACGCTGCTGTAGGCGGCAAATTCAGAGAAATATTTGAATTAAAAGTGGCTGCGATTAGAGCTTTGATCGCTATCAGAACAGGTGACTATATCTGTCATTGAATTGTTTTTTAACCATGACACGGTTTCCTTAATCGCTTTAATTTCTGCCTAAAAGAAGAAATGACATTTGAATATATATTTCATAGAGTAGACTCCTGCTCCCACGATTTCGCCCATCTCCGATCTATAAGTGAAAATTTACAGAGGACCACCCAGCGTTTGTTGTTCAGACTTCCAGTACGATCTGGGATTATTATGCAGCAGTCTTATCACTGTGCTGGTTGCAGCTAATTTATCGAATAATCTAATCGGCAGGAGATCAAGTAACATACTTAAGGCTGTGAAGAGTCAACAAGTTTTGTCTGATTTGTCGCAATCGATAATAAAACCATAATTGTAATTTTTGAGGCCGTGGCGTTGTGGGCATAGGCGTCGTCACTATCCTCGAAGTCTAAGGTCCGATCTCTAGTCTGTACGACAAAAATAAAGTTCACGGCCCACCTCTGTCGAGTCATTGGCAATGCTCAAAGAGTATTCCTGCCTAGAAAGAGCTTCTCAAACTTGGCCGTTTGGAGTCTGCATAAAATTGTAGGTCCCTTCCACTCGTGAGAGAACAATAGCACGCACAACACGAGTGGTTGCTGTGAAGCTAGGCCTTGGCCCTCTACGAGTAGCAGCGCTGTTGTTATATGATTGTATTGTAATTTATTAAAAAGGAATTTTTAATTGTGAATCAAAAGAACAAGTTTGGGGTTGTATTCTTGTAGTTAAGCTCAACGGCCAAAGCTTAAAGATCGAGGTGTTCATATGATGAATACGAATGTGAAGATTACGAAACAAGGACACCGTAAGTGACTTTCTACGTCTAGCAGTCCAATGAGCCAATCTTGATTGAAGTTCGCTTTTGAATCAAAGAAAAAAAAGTTCTGTCTCACATATCCCCCTGACCTTGTCTGTCCATTTGACTACCATATTTTTAAAATGATTCCAGTATTCTTCGACGTTGTTTTTATTTTACTATTGCGACAATAGCAATAGTTAGCAATAATGTTATCAGTCTAGCAGTTGGCTTGCAACAGTTGTAGCTTAACTCATTGCATCTCAGGTCAGGTATGATCGAATATTGTTGTCTATCTCAATCCTTTGTAGAGCGTTGTTCAGAATACAATCTCGTCAATATGATTCAAAACTACATTAAGGAAAATTAAATAATTCGCTAATAAAGTACGTCATTTGTAAGTCAAAACTCCACTGTTGCATTTCCACATTTGACATTAAAGCAACTGTCAACTTTGACAACCCGACTCGTAGATGCGATTGCAAAATTTCCCCATTTTAGATTGATGACTTTATCGACCAGAACATTCAAATCAATTCAAATAAGGAGATTCGGCGAGAATATCTCAACGGATGGACCCTGAAGTTTAAGGAGAAAACCCAGGAGACCAAGTTCTGTCAACTACGCGAGGACATGTTCAGGTACGAAAAACCGCCATTCATGCACATTCCCGGTTAATTAAAAGTAAATATTATCCAACGTTGCCCGCGTTGCTTATCTCCTCCCTCTGTGAACAGGTCGAATATGCTATGTGTTTTTGTGATATGGATATTCATTGTCTTCTGCCAAACCATTGTGATACCGAAATGCACAAAATTACTTATTTGTCTGGCAGTCGGAACCATTGTTCTTACCGCTGGATGTGTCCTCGTCATGGCTGAGGAGTTTTCAGGTGAGTTTTGTGAGAACAGCAGACAACAGACAGTGTCATCATTGTGGACACAAGTAATGGTCATTGTTGTTGATTTGAGTTGTAATAATGACAATGCATCGTTTGAAGCATTGACATCTGTCAAGGAGTACGTCATGAGCGGACGTCAAACTTTGACACTGACAAAGAAACAAGCTCAACCCACTTCCGTTCCAGGTCTTCCGCAATTCTTAAGACGCAACTCAGCAAAACTCGTCCATCAGCGCCAGCGACGAACGATCTTCATCTGCTCGGTGATTGTCCTAATGTCCGTCCTGAGCGCAGTCGGTCTCATACTCTGCCCGTCGTCCACATTTCTCGACATCGATGGGCAGTTCCTTGTGCTGGAGAAACCAACCAGAGACAGCAGCTTCAAGGTGAACGTTTATCTCTCAGCAACCATACATCACAACGTGACCATCAATAATGCACAGCAGCCGGCCATCAATTACTCCATCGTTGACTCCATAGTGGCGGACAACATCACAGCGAATTCTTCCGCAGTGCCAAACAACAACATTGTATCCAAGTCCATTGTGGACGCAGCCCTCAATCTGAGCAGGGCAATCCCATCACTGAATCTCGCCGAGGGCTCCCTGGAAACGTATGAATCGTCGAATCGTGCCATTGTCCTCCAATCGTCCGTATCACCGCAAGCGGACAACTCAAGCAACACGACCGTCATCGACCCGACATATGAGGAGTTTCCTGACTGTGCACATCCGGAGTACATTGTATTCACGTGGATCCTGTGTCTCATCGCCCTGGCCACCGCCCTCAAGCTCTACTATCTGGTGAAGACCATGATGGCTGTCATCATGGTCACGTGCTATACGACGCTCATTATGGTCGTGTTTCCGAAAATTTTCGCAACCGAGAACGAGGTTATGGTACAGTCGAGCGCCGGGATGCCGCTCTCCGTGCAGATGCTCATCCTCCTTGCGGTCTTCCTGGTGATGGTGACATATCATGCACGATTGGTTGAGGTATGCATCAACATATACACTCGTTCGTCTGTCATGTCGTGTCACTTCTATTTAGGTTACATCGCGGCTGGACTTCATTTGGAAGGAGCAGGCGGAGAAGGAGCTCACCAACATGAAATCAAACCGCTTTCTGAATGACACATTGATAAAGGTCAGTTATTGCTATTCCCGGTGGGGGAGGTTGGCTGTCATTCACAAGCCATACGAGGGTCCACCCCCTTGACAGGATATGCTCATGCACGTGCTTATCTGTTTTGCAGAATATCCTGCCGGATCACGTGGCCGCCTATTACCTATCCGATGAACGAACCGATGAACTCTACTCGAATATGCACAGTCTGTGCGGTGTAATGTTTGCGTCAATCCCCAACTTCCAGGACTTCTATTCGGAGGACATTGACAATGGCAAGGCGTGCATCCGCATACTGAATGAGATTATATGTAAGTTTGATGTCCTTATTCAGCGAATATTGATGAATTATTGATTAAATACCGCTACACATGTCCGAAATTAGATGAACACTGATCTGATTCGTATACATAATTACGGGGGATGTGTTCAGCGATTTTTCTTTATTTGATTTGCTTTGGCTTCCCTCTTAGTTTGATTGATGAAATCGAAAAGTTGTCAGTGGGGGTATATTTGGACATCTCATTCGAATTCATGAGATTGTTCATTCGGTGACACATCTTATTACATATGTAAGCATTCTCAGGGAGATTTGTCATTCTGACGTTTGTGATTTCAATTTCCGCTTCCTAGAATGAAAATCATGAGAATTTTGTTGGATTCTCGTATACACTGAATGAAGGTGTCACTTTAATTTACGCAGTGAAGGAAAGTTTTCTTTTAAGACATTCTATTGTGATCTGCTGTCAGAGCTGTCACGAGTACGGTTACCTGCTGAAAATGAACTCATTTTTAATTGACTTCGAATTTTTAAATCCAAATTTCCTGCCGCGGAAGTGCCTATTAGCAGCAGGAAGTTACTTAATTTCTGATGTGATGTCACCTGTCAAATGGAAGTTTCCGCAATTTGGAATGAGTGCGGTGCCTGTCCTATTGTCAAAACTGTCGAAATTATAAAAGCCCTTCAATGTTTTGATAGCTTTCTCTTTAAATTGCTAACAAGGAGTGGCAACTGTTAAAAGAACGGAAGACTTTTATTATCTTGACCGCTTGCTTTCAAATAAATGACAGTTTTGTCCAATTAACAGACATTACAAGTTGTAAAGTGTCAAAGAGATTGTCACTTTGACAGCCCACCTACAAACGTCAGATAAAATATTAAATTTCCCATGTGTCAATTGTTCCAGGCGACTTTGATGCCCTCTTGGAGGAACCACGATTCGCATCAATTGAGAAAATCAAGACGGTAGGTGCCACATATATGGCAGCGTCTGGCCTCAACTCGAAGCATCTCTCCGAGCGTGGTGAAACCTCCGAGGACAGTGTCTGTGACCTCGTCGAGTTCGCTATGGCCATGCGACAGAAGCTCGACGAGATCAACAAGGAAGCATTCAACAATTTCCAGCTGAGAGTGGGTAAGTGCGGATCCTCGTGCGCTAAAGAACGCAACTCAACGTGGTCTCATTTAGGTATCTCTAGCGGTCCCCTCGTGAGTGGAGTCATCGGTGCACGGAAACCTGTCTACGACATTTGGGGAAACACAGTCAACGTGGCATCCCGCATGGATTCCACTGGGATTATTTGGAAGATTCAAGTCCCGTCCAACACAGCGGAACTCATCAAAGCAAAGGGCTACACTTGTGTGGTAAGTAAAGTCTCAAAAGTGGTGGAGAGTTCAGTTTCGTAAGAGCGCTTTGGGTGTTTTTGCAGCTCCGCGGTGAAGTCAATGTCAAGGGGAAAGGAATAATGACAACGTACTTCGTGCATCCAAAAGGAGCCACAGCCAGTCAATTGTCGTCGCCAGTGCGTCTTCCACCGGGCATTCCACAGACAGCTCAACCGCCATCTCTTCAGAGACAGACCTCGCACCATGGATCGTTCAGCGCGGTTGTGTTCGAGATGCTGCAAGCTTCCAAGCGAAGTACAATCGCTGGAACTCGTAAGCTCGTTAAATGCCAGATCATGACTTTGGATCATTCCGTTTCTCTTCCAGCGACAGGAACACCATCGCCCCAGATCCGACGAGGGCGCCGTGGAAGCACCTTCAGTTCGGTGAGACTCTCCCAGAAGGCACCGGTTAACCCTGTCAGACGAAACACCACCAGAGTTCGAGGACGCAACTATCATCAGAAAAAGGTTCGTTAGACTACACGCTCCAAACCACAGACTGTCACTTTTTGTTTCATTCACAGAGCCCTTCGAACAATTCCATTGTGAATCAATCTGGCAACACTTTCATACCGACATTCAGAAAAATCGAACAAGTCGAAATCAATGACATTCAAAATTCCGCATTATAGGATGCGTTCGGATAATACACACTTTTTCCCTTCTCTCTGTACAAATAGCGCACACGCACATTCTTAACTGTACATATGCACATTTATTCATAGATCGTAAGTAATTTATTGAATTTGTAGAAATCAAACAAAAAACCAACTGTCAAACGAGCCCACAAAGTAGAAAGAGTCTAAGTGTCACAAATGTTGTAACCAAGAGTTCAGGAGAACAAATTTCTAACTGTATGTTTATTGCTTGAAAAGAAATGAATATTCTATGTTCTATGTGTATTCCGTGTTTGAACCTGTCTAAGATTAATTTAATATTTATTTTTATATTCTTAACTACATTAGTCCTATGGAGAATTTTCTAGCTTTAAGTGCGACTTCTGTAGTCTAAAAATACATACATACATATGTAAAAGTAGACATTTACTGACACACAGTTACTAACGTTTACGCGGTGTAACTAGTTTAACCAATTGCTTCCTATATATATTTTTTTTTTGTAAAAAATAAATGAGAACAAATGTTTGATGTTTTAGAGAAGAATAAATGAATTGTTTAGAGAAACGTATTCGAATTTGTATTGTCAATAAGTTAAGCACAAGAGTATGGTCGAGGTCGTCGTGTCAAAGTTTCGTTCACTAACGTGAAAACGGACTGTCATCCAAAACACAAAACGATGTTGGCACCTATTATTCCCAGACGCGTAGATAGCTGAGATAATCGTTCAGAGATGTACTTTAGAGGGCATTTAAACAACACTAGACAAGACTACCTTTGGTACAGGCTACGTGTCTTAAGGCGTTAAAATGTAGAAGACAAAGCCCTAGATCTAGAATAAAAACTCGTTGGCTCTGTCCGCAATAGCGAGAGCTCTGTGACCGACGCTAAACAAAAAATGTCGAAATCACTGAGAAGTTTTAGTCGTAATAAGGTGCGAACACTTATTGGCGTCCTCACTAGACACTGTGCCATCGGCACGCATGCATAACGACTGACAATTCCACCCAACGACTTGTGCATGAGCTGCTCGAAGAAATAGAATCTACCCAAATCCCAGCCTTAGGAAAGAAAAGGAAGCAGTACTAAGCAGAGCTGGTGGACTTGTGCGATTTAAATCTCTAAAAGCTCCCAAAGTTTTCAAACGCAGTAGGATTTTTTCCCGTAGAGCAAGGCCTCAAGCTAGTTATACACAAAATCACGACCCAACTAGTTGGTCTTCTCCTCCAGAAGCCATTAATGCGAACTGTACCCAAGATTGAACGCAGAACTTTTCTCTCGAAAATACTAAGCGCCTCTTCATCTGCTGTTAAGATCGTCCAACCGCTTACGGCGGATATGACTGGAATAGTAAGTGTCTTATATAGACTCACCTTCGAGACCTCTACTACTGTACTCGACACCTCTACTACTTAATTGTGTCTTGAGGCCACACAAACTGCAAATCGCAAGACTTATCTGCGATTAATTTCGATACTGATGGTTCTGCTCTGATGGTTCTCGGAAGAATCTAGGCATTTTCCCAAATTTCATGAGTTGGATTAAAAACCGAGTTGAAGTCGTGAATATACCAGGTGTACCGGTATGAAACGTTTTTTTAAATAAA
Source organism: Eristalis arbustorum (assembly GCA_916610145.1). Taxonomy (NCBI): domain Eukaryota; kingdom Metazoa; phylum Arthropoda; class Insecta; order Diptera; family Syrphidae; genus Eristalis; species Eristalis arbustorum. The sequence goes on from OU744318.1 coordinate 5,892,783, forward strand.
ACACTAATTATTAATGGGAAAGTAAAAACATTTTATTCAAAGTATTGGCCATTGTTTTCTACACATTTTGACCACCTTTCTGTCAATTTGTGAATACCACGCCAATAAAATTGTTCGTCTTTTAAAGCAAACCAATCAGACACCCAATTTTCGACTTTTTCGTAGGAATCGAAATGCTGCTCAGCCAATGCGTGTCCCATCGATGAAAACAAATGGTAGTCGGAAGGAGCCAAGTCTGGTGAATACGGCGGGAGCAGCTACCCCAGCTCCCAGCCAAGTGTTTTGATTGTATCCTGAACCGGTTTTGCTTTGTGTGCAGGTGCATTGTCATGGAGCAAAATTACCTTGCCGTGTCTTCTGGCCAATTCTGGTCGTTTCTCGATCAATGCATGGTTCAAATTGATCATTTGTTGTCGGTAGCGATCAGTATTAACGTTTTCACCAGCTTTTAGGAGCTCGTGGTACACCACACCTTTCTGGTCCCACCAAACACACAGCATTGTCTTCTTGCCGAATCGATCTGGTTTTAAAGTCGATGTTGATGGTTCTCCCGGATTAACCCATGATTTTTTCCGTTTAGGATTCTTAAAATAAATCCATTTTTCATCGCCAGTAACAATCCGATGCAAAACCGATTTTCCTACGTGTCTTTGAAGCAAAAAACAAGTGTTTTTTCGGTCTTCCATCTGTCTTTCATTCAATTCATGTGGCACCCATTTTCCACACTTTTGGATCTTTTCCATAGCTTTTAAACGGTCAGAAATTGTTGCCATTTGCTTTTGACTCAAAGTGTCATCTCCATCCATTGCCCAACTGTTTCAAAATGACCTACGCCAATCCTCCAGCAGAGTTCGTATTAACTTCTGCGTGTAACGTAATGAAGTGATTGGGTATTTATACAGCCAGTGATATTGCCAAAGGCCAGGTACTAAACAGCATTTGACTGCTTTGAGGCTGTTGACCAACATGTCCACTGTGTCCGTGGTAGTGAATGCGAAAACTACTGTAAGATCTTTTTGTCCTATAGTGCTCCAACATTAGAGTTTAGAAGTATGGTGCCCAAAAAGACCATCAATCTGACGCGTTAGTCCTTAGACGTAACACAAGGATCTCTGTGGCTATTGGGTCAAGTCGGCTCTATGACTTCAATCTTCTCAGATAGTCAAGCAGCACCCAAGGTCTTATCATTGAAGAACTCTAAAAAGTTTAAATCCTGATTCGACGCACTCGGCTGGGTCACTGGACATAGGAAGATTACAGGCAGCAGCAGGGAGGGAAAATAATCTTCACCTAGACCACTGGAGAAATTCTTGCGGTCTTAGGCAATTCAAACGTTTAATAGACAGGGCTTTTTTCTATAAGCGAAAACATACTCCATAACAACAAGGAAGGAATATGATTGCTAACGAGATTGTTTATAGGTGACTGTGGACTGAATTTAACTTAACAAATTAAACCTGGCAAGGCAAAGTCTGTCGGTTCTACCTCGAAGAGGATGAGACATCTGACTACGTTTTGTGTTAAGGAAAGGTTAAGGAAACGTCCAGAGTGGGATACTAAGTTCAGTGGAATTGAATAATTGCACTACTAGGAACCTACCTTCATAAGGAAGGCAGTATATCCTTTGGCTTAACTCCAACCCTCTGATACAACAGATCTTACGCGGTCGCGGTATCGTTATCTTCAGAGCAGAGGTTGTACAAGTCGAAATTGTGTTCTCCCATAATCAGCCAGATTTGTATATGAGTCTTGAGAGTTCTGAGTCCTCCTGTTCAATGATGAACTGGGCTGGGCCTTCACAGAACAGATGTGTAATAAAATATATTTCTTCATCATCCCTGCAGCTTCTGACAAAATCGTTATGAAGTTTGTTCAGTTGCATTTCATGTTGACCTATAGCACACAACCCAACAAGGACTTCTATTAGCGTGCATACACCATTGCGGCTGAAGCTTGTCAATGTTGTTGAGCTCTTCATGCTCAGCATTGGCTGTAGTGCACTTGCTGCAGCTCCAATACTCAGACTAAGTCAGTGAGTTCTGACTCTACCCTGATCTTCGTATTCATAGTGCCGCCTCAAGGAACTGGGAGGTGAATGCGCATTTCAACCAATTTTACAAGGCTGCCTGCCTTATCTCCTGGATAACTTGGATTCCAATATAACCCGGTACTCAGAAGAAGGTCACCGAATTTACCAAACATATCTCAGTGAAAGACTTTGTCTGCCTAGGCTCCGAAGTTAAAACAAACAATGACACCACTGTGGAAAAAAAGGAGATAAAACGAAGGATCACGCTATATCCCTATATTAGACCTCGGTAGTTCCATTCCCAGTCCTGCTCTATGACGCAGATGCAGTGACACTAACTAAAGCGGAAGCGAAGATTTCCTAGTCGCTTCGAGAGGAAAGTCGTTGTAATTATCTTCGGTCCCGTATGAACGGATGGTGTTCGGAGGAGGAGACTGAACGACGAACTGTACGGGCTGTACAGCGACATCAATCTGGTCAAACGAGGTCGAATCTCTCGGTTCAGATGGCTACGTCACGTAGAGCGAATGGACACTAATGCTCCGGCCCAGAAAGTCTTCGACTCCGACAAACCGCCCGTAATTATCTGTCTGCAAAGCCTATCTTTAATGTCCCAATGTCTAATGAGTTGGCATTTATTACCCCTTGGCTTTCATGTGAATGTATTCATTCCTCAATTCGAGTTCTACTTCATGTATTGCAGCCACTGTACATTGAAAAAGTCTGCAGCTGTGCCATGGATTTTTCAAAGAGATCTCGAGGCGCCAGTACAGCGATATTTTTCCCTTCTGCTACAATCAGTTGTTCTTGTCACTGTTTCCGGTTTGGAAGATGTCGCTAGAAACTTATAATGTCTTCTCCTGGGCTATGGTTCTCGAAATACTTGTGCCTCCGCTAGTCTTCGATCCATTAGTCGACTTTCGGAGAAGCTGGTTTCCATGTTCCATATCTTTTTTGAGTATTTTTTATAGATTTTCAGTCAGTAACTATCGGTCTTGCAATTGACGTGCATATACAGTATACTACCCTTAGTTGAAGAGCCTGCAAAGGGTCCATGGAGACGAGAGAGAGGCTCGGCGTTTCAGACCTCTGTCCTAAACTTACCTAGATGTGCACCGACAGGAAGGTAAGAAGCAGTTCACGCTCGAAGATCGACCAAATATCGACTCCATTAAGGTCCACAAAAAGCACTCCTTTCAGTGACTCCCTTCCTGAACGAATCCCTTATTCTTCTTGTGCGACTCCAACCCAATTCAGCATGAGATATCATGTGTGTTCTTTAGAGAAGAAATAAAAAACCGCCCGTAATTACCACGAGACAACTTTCACTTGCTCCCAGAGACTTGCACTCTCTCTAATGAGAACCTAACCCCATAAGTGTCTGGGCCTAATCAACTGCGGGAATTAAGACGAATGCCATCCGCAGGAAAACAAAAGCCATCTTCTCACTTTCCTCCGCCGAGTGCCACAACGCCTAGTCGGCCTGTCGACGGTGGCTGCGACGGCGACGTCTTCATCGGCGCCCAAGTGAACACACTCCACAATTAGGCATGCAAACACAAGTTGTTTACACCTCTGCCAGCCACACACACATTGGGGGTTTCACTCTTCTTTTCCCTGAGCCACACGGTGTCATCTTATCCACTTCCGCCGCCTCCACGCGACGCCCTGGTATGCCTGGTGCCTAGTGGTTCGACCAAGATTATCTCCTTCCTCCTGACGGAATGTGAATCGGAAGTGGCAGACACGATTGTTGTTGCGCTGGCCCAGACCGCATCGTGCGACAATCCAGGGAAGCCACTTTCAGTCCAGAGCGCCTCTGCGCTCCATTGTCTTGTGGCGGCGTTGCTCGACCCCAGCGGGCGCTTCATTGTAAGCAAATTGTCTGCGGGCCGGGTGAGCCGTCAGGTGCGGTGTATGCACCTAATTACACGGTGGGTTGTGTTACGGTTTCATTCTTCTCTTCTTCTGCGTAACTAACCGTCCTCGGTGATGAGATGACATCGCATGTGCTGGTGGTGCTTGTGTGGCGCTGGGAGCCTCATTGTGGCGTCTTTGAAATTGAACCCCGACTTGGGACAAAAGAATATTTTCGAATCTTGTTTCGCATGGAGATGGGCTCTGCTTTTGTTTCTCTTTTCGTCGGCGGCGACCCCGTTCTCAGGAGTGGCGAACAACAAACCGAGACATTTGTAAATGAATTTGCTGTTACCGTTGTAACATTGACATGGCCCGGGTGGGAGCGGAGCGGAGCTCTTCTTGATGCTCGACTAATTAGACGCCATCCGCCTGGGCTAGAGAGTGAAAGTTTGTTTTGGTCTTTTCGAGGGAAATTTTATTGTCGCCGGCTTAATGGGGCACAGAGCAAGTATGATGCTCTTGACAGACAGAGATGTGCACTGAGCAACCAGCGCATCATTTATGTGCATCACTGGCTTTTGGTAATCCCTTCAGTCACACGAGGTTATGACGCAAAGATTGAAGTTTACAATTCGACATGTGGGCCACTAGTAACGAGACGAGACGATGGACTTACACAAATGACTGCGAATAGCAGGGTGTAAGTATTGAAGCGGATATTTGCTGTAATTGACATAAGCTGTCAGTTTCTGCTTTGGTATTTACCGGAAAACCGAGATTGTTGATGCAACTCGACTAATTGGGTTAGACAATGGCTTGACGAGGAATGAGCTGAGAGAGAACGTTAAAACTTCGAGTTTACTGACTAGCAGTGTAAAGGCGGAAGAGTTTTCTAGAATGAGAAGTCAGGTTAGGTTAAGCCTAAGTGGTTATCTTTATAGAGCAGTCACACTTAGCCCGACTGAAGGAGGTCCAGCTTGTCCTCATCCCAAGCTGGGCATCCTGTCAGAAAATCAGCATGCTTGCCGCAATTTTAGATGACGAATGGGAGGAATGTATTCTCCGTATTACCAGAGGAAATGATAAACAGTTTTCCTATGACTCTCTAGTTTTTCTCCTAGACGAAACACCAAGTTTGAAACCGTTTGTGCAGTTGCGAGGATGAAGGTCAACGCGGACAAATCAGAGGCTCTGGAAGAGGTTAGAGGCTATTCAATGAACTCTGCATGTAAGTGGAGTCCCATTGAAGCAGGTGGAGAAGTTCGTGTAACTGGAGTATCCCCACGAGTGTTGAGAGGAATGATGCTGAGGTTTCCTGTAGGATTGGCCAAGCTGGATCAATATTGCAACAGCTTGGACGATTTGTAACCGAAAGGTTGAGCTTGATGTCAAGTCAGTTATCGGTTTTCAACCCAAAATCCACACCTTTGTACAGCTGGCAGAGTTCACGGTTATTTCTGCATCTCCATCCGCCTTCCAAGCAGATAGGTCCGTATATCCGACGTACAATTTTTCCTTTAAATTCACTAAGAATCAGCCTTGCAGTTTTGCTTAGCGTCCAGCTTTCGGCTCCAAAAAGCAGGACTGCCAAGGTAAGAGTTTTTTTTTAGAGTATGAGTTTGGTCCTTCGATTCATGAGTTTGGAGAGCAGTTGTTTTGACAAACCGAAGTAGCATCTGTTGCGATTTTTCGTCGGATCCCCACTAACACGTCATTCGTGGAGTTCTTGATTTTCTCATATTAAAAGGGACAACACACACGGGTGTTGTTGGGTTATGCCCAAAATAGGGCCTATATACAATTTGATCTTCTCTGTGAATCGGGATTACTATTGGATTTTCACAATTAATTGGTTGTGATCAACCCAACCAAAGGATGTGAGGTTGGGACCAATCGTTTTGACATATACAGTCAATCAATCTCATATTTATACAGTTTGTTTTCAGATGTGGAGTCATACAGGCTGAGTTTTTTGACTTATGACTAAGCTGGGTAAGCTTCATGTTCTCCCATAACGATGCGTCATTCGGAAGCAGAAACCACCATGTAACCACCGGCGAATTTAAATGAGTTGGGCTAGCCCGCAGCGAGTCTAGTCCAAATTCCGACTGTCCAAGACCTTGAAAGAAACATTTCCGAACTCAAATACGAGTATTTGGGTCTAAAGCAGACTGTATGTTATTTGCTACTGGATGCACCAAGGTGAGAAGAATACAAAATTCGACGCCAATTGTTTTTTGCACACTTTCTTTTTTCTATATTTCTGGAAATTGTGTTTATATAAAATATCTTCCAATAAGAACTTGACAACTTTAAACATTTATGAATGGAACTCGTCTTCGTTCATATGGCCACCGAGCGTGCGTTTTCAAGGACTCGGCCGAAACTGCAGCTATTTCGCGTTCAACGTTGGCTCTGAGCCCTTCCAACCTCGGATTGTTGGCTTAGACCAATTAAATAGTCAGTCAGAGGTTGCCAGTCGCCTCGTTCGTACGATTTAACGCCGTCCATTTCTTGAGATAATACGCACACTATACTTACACCTGCATAAATCGATTGTGCTTGTGGCACCTTCCTATTCAAACCACATATTCAAACCACATGTCGTCTATCCTTCTCTTCCAATTCGGCCCAAAAATAATCAGTAACAATTTCGCGGTCTAACCATTCACAATAACGTTACAATAGTTATGGTCAACGAAAAAATATGGCCCAATAAGCCGCCGGCATGCAAACCGCACCAATCAGTTATTTTTTGTGGATGAAGTGGTGATTCATGAAGCACATGTGGATTTTCACTCGACCAATAACGCTTATTGACGAACAATTTCTGCCAAAAATGAGCAAAACTTAAGTTGAAGTTAAAAATCTTTAAATTGCGGTCAACGACTCCGAAATTCGGTAGAATAACAGACGTTTTTCGTTCGTGTACTCTACCATTATGATGAAAACCTTGAGTTTACTCAATAAATTGACAGTGATTAGTGAACGTGTGCATTCACAAATTAAATTGAAAGTTATCAAGTCCCTATTGGAAAAACCCTTAATCCACATCCAAAACATTTTATGTCATTTTTCATTCCGCCGATGTGCCAATCCCAATCAGAATTAAAAAGTGTAATAAAATTGCACATCACGCGTTCGTACTTGTAGGGAAATTCGGGAGGGATGGCAAATAAAACACCAGGCTACTTCGAAGGTTCCTTATTGACTGCTTATACATTTCGCATTTCTTTTACATATTGGTCAGGAATACGGTGCGAGTGCACAGTAGGCATTGCGGATGGATCATTCGATCATTTAGACCAACAGCAATTATTACAGCAAACGGATTCTCTATTTATGAAGTAAATAGAATATCCAATCTACAGTCGACACTATAAGTAGACGGACTGATTTAAATTAAAAGTGACTACATACTTAACTACAAGTTGATCAAGCAAGCTGAAAATCCAAAATGTTGTGTCTACCTGCAGTCTGCTAACTTGTGGTAACAAGCGTACATTGACGATTTGGCCCATCAAACAGGCTTGTCCAGCAAATCGCATCGACCAATCATTTTTTTTTTGTTTTTTTTTTTTTTTTTTTTTCATTTCAAATTCATTCATTTTTATTTCAATATTTATAATAAACGTACATACTAGACAAAAATGCTTAAAAACTAGTTGGACGCACAATGTTTCTTACTTCTAACTTACTGGCCCTCGGCGGGCACTCTAAGCTAAACTTAAACTTAAACTATGTCTTTCGACTTCAAGTAACATTACATTGGCTTAATAAATGGCAGGACTGATTTTAGTTAAAACTTACATACTTACTTACATACTATCTTAAAATAACTTATAACTAACTTAAATTAAACATACATATACATATATGCACATGTATTTGTAAAAATACCCGTGCATATTTTTTTTTGTGTACAACTTAAAGACTACCTTAAACACTAATATATGTAGGTCGACCATAGGTTTTGGCATCAAAAGTACCGCCGTAAGACTGACCGACTGCTTTCCCATTCGGGGATACGCACTGCCCATTTTTAACCCGGGTCTAAAGGGTTCGAAGAGGGAGTTCCTTCACTCCTTAGCCACCACCATTTTTGATGTTGCATTGCAACGTAATGGAGGAAGTCCGTTATGAGAGCCGTTATGACGTACCCTCTCGTGGTACAGTGGATTGGGGTAGTAAGCCCCCGAGATCAGGTTATTGTCCGAGTTCATCGCTCTCGCAGTGTGACCTCGAATCAACTTCACCAGGAAATTGTCCACTCGTATCAGGCTCGCCCTGTTGTATAAAACCTCATTGGAGTAGAATTTTATGTATTGGGACTCTGGTGTTCTGTAAAGGCGAAGGCAAGGCCTAAGACGAGCCCTCTCAAACACCCGAATATTTCCCATCAAGCTTGCACTCACGTTGAACCACACGGGACAGCCATATGTGAGCATTGGCCGTATGAGGGCCATGTAGCAGATTACCTTTACCATTGCATCGAGTTGGCTGTTGTAAAACAGTCTCTTTGTAAGGGCGAAAGCGCCTCGGGCCCTGGCCAGAGCAGCATCTACATGTTTGTTAAAATATAGATACTGATCTAGCCAGATCCCAAGGTATCTGACTACAATCCTTTGCGTCAGTGGTTGCCCGTGCCGTCCAACAATTGAGAACTTTCACCAATTCTTTTTTGTATCCGCGGAAGCCCTATACAACGGCGTCCTGAACAGAATGGTTTCCTACTTCTGAAAGTTGATATTCAACTTCCAGTCATCGCAATCTCTCATGAATGAGTCGAAGTCACCTTGCGCGAGCGTAGTGATGTCCTCGATCTTTTTGCCTGATCTGTACACGATCAAGTTGTCGGCGTACGCAATTGCGTGCGGAAGAGAACTTATCAGATCGCTTAAGAAAATGTTGAACAGGATCGGCGAATTAACGGCACCCTGTTGGAGACCATTTTTTACTTCAAAAATACCTGTAGAGGTCACGTTGCTATTCTTGACTACGAACCGTCTACCGGTAAGCATGTTATACAGTAGGTACAGCAGTGGTTTACTAATGCCTAGCCGATTGAGCTTATAGTAAAGTCCTTCTAACCAAACTGTGTCGAAGGCCTTCTCCAGGTCAATCAAGCAGGCGCCCGTGCATTGTTTCTTGCTCTTGTTCCATTGGATATCCGACACCAGTTTCGACGCGGCATGAATAGTGTCATGCCCCGCTCTGAAACCGAATCGGTTATCCGGAATTATATGTCTGTCCTCTGTCCAGTTGAGTGTGAACTCTGCTATTATGTAAATTCGAATATCTTTTCTCGTCGATGCAACAATAAATAATATGAAACAATTTTCCTTGTTCTTGTTTAATTGCAAACACACTTCAAATTTTCAAACGCATTCCCTTGCCCAACGGTTTTCATATATTCTCCAACAGACTTGCCTTTCAATCGATCCGTAAAGTAGTCAAAAATACCGCAACTGTTGGAAATGTTAGCAGTCTTTAAACAACATAAACTCCCACACAACTCTGAGCCAGACCATGCCAAAGAGAAATAGCTTAGCCGTCAAGTGGGAAATGTTGTCGAGCTATTTATGTCATTTCTTTTTTTCTTTTGTTTCTTTCTCCTCTTGCGACACATGTTGCGTACGCTCGATTGTATATCAGATGTCTAAGTGCATTTCACTTGCTCCCACACAACAGTTTTCTTTTTGCGTTTTTTTGTTTTTACTTGGGCCACTTCCACCGTCATCCGTATGTTTTTGGCGTTTATGTGAAGCGGAAACGTTGGTTCATTACCTACTCGAGCGCGGGTCTGGTGGTGTTTTCGTGGAAAAAAGTGTGCAAGACCATGGTACGCTTGAGAGTGAGAGCAAGATGTGGGTGTTTTTGTACGTCAAACAGATTCATAGCAGAGGGATATTTTCTGGATAACAGTGTTCCGGTGATGGGGACTTATTCGTGCGGGAAAATCTTGCAAGGAAATTTCGGGAGTATGTTGATTTGAGTTGAAGCGTTGACATTCGAATTGGAAATTGAATTCGAATTGATGACAGGTTTCTGAAGAGTGTTCAACAGGTGGCATTTGCTCCTTTGAACAACGTTTTTGAATCAAAGAGCTAATATTCTATTGCAATTGGGTATGCTTTCGGCTGGCTCTGGGATTTTTGGTAAATAAGCAGTTAATATGCCGATAAAATGTGGAGAGAGGGAAGAGACAACAATGAATTACATGGACTGTACACTAACAACGAGACGAAACGGCTGGATGGCGCAGTTGGTTGAGTGACTGGCCTTGGTTACAAGGGTCCCAGGTTCGAATCCCATTGAAAGCAAAAGGTTAATATCGTTTTCTCTATTTTTCAAATCTGGTCCAGACACCATTTGGCGTTGGTATCACAATGGAACAAGAAACGTCTAAGTGTGCTGGTAATATCGCTGGCAACCCCAAAAACAAGAAAATTACGAATCCAAGGCATAAGGCGACTTAGCTTTTTATATGGAACGCATGCCAGCGCACCTTGGCTCCGTCTCGTAAAGTCTTTGGTTTTCAGGGACCCTTAGAAATTGTGAGGATAATCTTGTTAATGACCCACAGGGAATAGTGGAAGCAATTAAGCAGCACTTCCAACAGCCTCTTAACGGGCCCGACTATGAAGTAATAATTGGGAATCAGGAAATACCAACTCACCCAACTAGATTTGAAGAAGTTAGCACAGCCATTTAAACGCTGAAGGTCAACAATGCCGCAGGCTCAGGAGACTTACTATCAGATCTCAGGCCGTTGTGGCGTTGTTCCGGTGGCGAGCAAGCACTAAAAAATCTACAGAATTTGGGAAGACGAAATCTTCATATGACCCATCCACAAAAATGGCGATCCTTGCAACACGCAGGGATACACTTATCTTCTCAGAGTTACACATATCTCTGCTCAGCGTCGCCTACAAGGTCCAGCACAGAGTACTGTGTGAATGTCTAAAGCCGTTTTGCACAGCACAGTGTAACAGAAAGGCTTCCGGCCCTGCACATTTTCATGCTGAGGCGAATCCTGAAAAGACCAGCGAGTATCAAATCGATACGCACCATCTCTAAAGACGTAGACGACGGCCATATGTTGATACGATTTGCTGGACTGCAAATTGGTGCACTTCAAAAATTAAATTAACCGAAGTCTTACAACATGACGTTTTATACCTAACTACATGTCGATCGAACAAGGCCAACAAAAAAGTCAAAATGTCTTCTCTTCTAGTTTGCCTGCCGATTTGTAGTAACGAGCGTTAACATTGACAACTTGGCTCAAGCAAAATGTATAGACAAATTTTTGAGTGTGGCCGCCGCTATACGCAGTGCACCGGGTTTCGGCAAGAAAACGCGCTGTCGTCTGATTTCTTCAATCTGACATTGGAGGAGATGCAGCTATAAACACAGGCCTTCACGGTGATTGATGAACAGGCGCTGGCTTATAAGCAAAACAACAAATATCTGGGAGAGGGTGAATGGGGGAGAAAACCACGAACTCTCTAGTCTGAATGGCAATAATCCGTCGACTACACTAGCTCGTTGCGGTCGATGAATCGCATGAATACCAAAATTAAAAAGGTCTTTAATTTGAGCCTCCTGGTTAGAGAAGAGAAGGCACGAATCTCCTGTAAAAACACGAAGTTATAGTGGACGCAGGACAGTTTGCTGCTGATGATTGGAAGCACGATCAGACCATCGACGGGTCGCAAGCCTGAAATGTAAGTAAATAGTATCCTCCAAGTCAGCAAACCTCGAATCGAAAAGTGGGTTTACAGACAGAGGATTGTGCAAATAGAAGCATAAGCCTACAGAGGCACTAGCAACAGGATCATCAATATTTGAACAGGCCACACACAAAAAACACTCTCTGCTATTTCCAATTATGGATATGAATGTATGCAGATCGCCGTGTCAACATACTAAATCTGCTGTAAATTAGATAGAAGCACCAAGAGCGTTGAGTGAGCGTCAATAAAGTCCTTTGTAAAAATTCATTCACAATCCACTTGTCGCAACCCTTGTTTGTCGGTTTTGTTTTCTATTCTCTACCTTAAATTTTATTACTTTACAGTTTCCTTTCCTAGCAATATTGCCTGCAAACATCCACCGCCGCATGCATATCATAAAACAACGCAAAATGACGGTGTTCGTATGCAATTTCAAAGAGTTATACATTTAGTGTCAACCAACTGACAAACTTACCTGATGACAGATGCGACGGATGACCGTAATTGCTTCTTATGAAATTGTGCAGGTTGCACGGCTACTTGACGATCGAGACAATTTCCGTTCATTTCTCTCTTTATTTTCACAACAATTCATTTTATTAGCTTATTCTTCTTAAAGTGATGAATTGAATAATTAAGGGAAACGCAAGTGTTGTGTGCGGTGGACTACTCTAGGTAGCAGCAAAGTGCTCTTTGCACTAATCAGAGCAGATCCCTTGTCGGGCTTAGAGTACCATAATGTTCGTTGTTTTGTTATTATTCGCTTCTGTTTTTTTTTAACGAATCTCCTTCTTGTCTCGAATTAACGTGTGCCATCAGAGAAGCCTCTAAACCTGCTTAAATTTCACTACTCTCCGCCACATCTTTGCGGTTCATAAAAAACTCCCATTTGACTGGTAAAAAAATTTCCCCCGCAAATTCTCCTCCACTGGCAATGCCGCCGTTAACATATCCCATTTCAATCGCCGCTCTGCAGTCTGCTGCTCTGTTACCACTTCCTCTCTCAACATCTGCCAGTTCCCACAAGCGTCATCTCCCTTCAACCACCGCTACAGCACATCGTGTTGTCCCTTCCTGGTGCTACTGCTCTATTTGCATAACCTCACTCACACACACACATGCCAACCGCCAAAATCCCGTGTACACATTATCCATTTCCTCTGTGCACGGCTACGCATAAAGTGTGTTGTTGTTGTCTCTTGCTTATTCATGAAATTTCATTCATTCATCCGACAGTCGACCGTCGACACATTCCAGAAGAGGAAGGCGAAACAACAAACGAGCAAAGGCCCGCGAAAGAAGAGAAAAGAGAGAAGCCCAGTCGCCAGTGGTGTATCTGACACAGCGCGAAGCCTTCGCAATTCAATCGACATTCGCCCGTAAACCCGACGCAACAACAGAGTAGGCAAGTCGTCTCGTCGCTCGCTGTTGGACTTGGACATTCGCAGTGTACTCAATCTGTGAAAACGTCTTCCGCTCTTGTCATCATCGCCGTGTCTCGACGACGAGCAAAAGTGAAAAAGAAACAAGAAACGAGTTAAATATTCGCCCTCGAATTAGATTTTGTTGTGGTGTCCGTCGCGCAAGTGAATACATATTCTTTTCTTTCCCGAAATTTCCTCCTCAAAGGAAATCGGCTCGAAAATGAAAAAGTGATACGAGTCAGGACCGGAAGTCCAAGTGTGTTCTTTTCTTTTTCTTCTGTGTGTGTTCGTTTTTTTTTCTTCTTCTTCGGAAAATCTGTCTCAGATCATCTCGTCCAGAGATCGGAGAAATGCGAAATAGGAGAAGGGGCGATTGTTCGAAGCACCTAAAAACTGCACAGGAAGTGAATAGTGAAAATGAATGAATGAAAGACGAAATCAATTAAATCAGAAAACGCCAAAGAGGCGAGGGAAAGAAAGAAAATCCAAGGATACACGCACACACACAACATTCCGTTTAAAGGATTTTTCGTCACACACTGTGCACAGTGTTTCTTCCGTTCGTGCCGTGTACGACCTACGACCGTAGTGTGGGGCAGTGTGACGTTGTGTTGGTGTCTGTCGAATGTGGTGTATGTGCGAGCGTGTGACTAAATAGTAATTTTTTTATTTCTTGTTGTTTGGAAATAATATTCTCCGTGCACCGTGTGCGGAGAGAGAGCAAAACGTGAGAAGCGAGAAACATAAAAGCAACACGAACACACACACTTCATCTCGCTCGTACGCGAGGGAATTCAATCAACAATACGGCCGTACCTAGGGAGATCTCTTTTCTGAATAACCCGTCAAGATGCATTTGAAGAAGAAGCGCTATATATCGGAGGAGAGAGACGACCCTATTAGTTATGGATTCAACATGGCCGACGATACACGCAGAGTACGAATGGAGGAGCAATTAAGAGTGAAAATTGGTATGTAAATTAGTGAAAAAGTGCAAATTAATTGATCCAAACGATGGCCCTTGGCAGGACCTGCAGTTTGACATATAATTCGCGAAATTCGGTCAATGTTTTCCGTTCGATTTGGCCTGTGGAATGCGTGTGTTGCGCTACGGGGAAGTGTTCGGGAACGCTTGTGTGCTGTGATATGTGCCTGTTCTCTGTGGTGCTGGTGCTGCTTAGCTCTGCTTAGTGTGAACTTTCTCAAACAGAGAACGTGAGGGAAAAACCTAAACAGGTGTCAATTAAATGTGTTTTTTCGCATTCAAATGAATGGAATTCCTTTCGAATAGTGCTTGTGAATAACGGTGCAATCAATGAAATTCAGCATTCGCGCTTGTCCCCAGACCTATTGCGAACTCAAGAAGTTGTCAGTTTTCCCCTCTCTCCCACCTCCTACGGGACGGTCTCATCTGTCTCATCAGCACTCCAAGGAGATGCATTTTCTTCGATTTAGCGTTTATGACCCAAGATGAAGAACACGACGAAGAGGAGTAAGAAAAAGAGAAGACAGACGACAGAAGGGAAAAAAAAACTTGAATAAAATTGCTTCCAATTCTCGTTTGGTCGTATGGACATGAATTGGACGGAACAAGTATTCGGCTGCGCGCCTGTGTGGGAATGCGTGCGCGAGAGAGAAAGAGACAGCCATTCCAATACAGACAGTTTTGTTTTCGTGTGATTATGAATGAATTTCGTGGCTGGTGGTTGTTACCTGGTTTTCGTCGCTGTGTGTGTGTGTGTATTTATGAATGGTCTTCACAATGGCACACAACAGCACCAGCAACCATCAACCGCCCCCGCTGCGGCGGTCGACTTGTATTGAACAGCAAAAGCAAACAGTTTGTCTGTCGATTATGGCGCTCTAATTTTGTTTTTTTCTTTTTCGGTAGTCGTTGTGTTTTCATTTTCTTTCAAATATCCGCCAATGTGATGATACACAACACAGAACACAACACATCGCGACATGTGGGCAAAGAGAGTGAATCTGTCTGCAGAGGTGTCCCCCCAAAGAGAGTGAGAGCCAATAAGAAACAACACAACAAAAAGCAAGTACAAAACACCTTTGGCGTTGGCCATGTGCAAATATGTTATGCATTGGGGTGTGTAGTTATCTACTCGACATGACCATGCCAAGAACACAACAACCAACCTCATTCATTAAACGTATCGAAGCACACAATCAGCAACCAGCCGCGCCAGCCGCGCCAACCAGCATGCCAGCCAAACAGTCAAAGTCTGATGACTTTCGTTGTTAACCCCCTTCCGGGGCGATGGCAATGGCTGTGTGTACTTGATGTGTTGTGCACTATGTATTCGGTATTTGCTCCAGTTCAACACTGACTGATGGAGAAGTTTTGGAATTTTCGATGCCGCCGTATATGGGGCCTGACTACTGACTACTGAATGGCGAATCTGTCGTCGTCGCAAAGGGTGATTCATGCCGAAGGGGGTTTGTCTCTCAACCTCCGCCTCATTTCACAAAGTTGGAAAGTTTCCCAGTTTTTTGCGTTTCTTTTCTGAATGAATTGGATTTTTTTTTTCTTGTTCGTTTTGTTTTGGCTGGTCTATGGGAATTTGTGATTACATTCAGCCGCCCACCCTTGTGGGGTGTGTTATCAAAACGATGATGGCTGTGACACACGAAATGTTGTGATCGCTGGGATGAGCAAATCTATTTCATCAACCCAACCTGAATCGCAAAAAAAAAATAAGGAAAAAACGGCTGCTCCTTTAATGGCGGTTTCATGGGGCAAATAATTAGAAGCGCTTTCTTAGAAAACTAAAGTGCCTTTGTGTCGAGAATTGAGGGGAAGTCAAGGTTACGAAACACGGACTATATGTAGGTGTTTGGAATATATTGATTTTTGAAATCATGTACGCTGAAGGGGGATGATTTGTGTCTGGCTGCTGCTGCTGCTGAGATATGTACATCTTTTCAATATCGATTGAAATGTGCTTCCATTCATTGTGGGATTCGTTTCAAACACTTCTCTCACACACACTTCATCACGTGTGGGAGACTGTACAAAGGGCGCTTTTCTTGATAACTTCAGATTCAGAACATACGGTTTCGTAGTCGACATAACCTCGCAAGTGATGCAATTTTGTACATAAATAGCTTCTGGACGCAAACAACAGCACGCCTGTCTTGGTATTACATCCATGATGTACAGACGATCTGATCCTGACCTTATGTGAAGCATTTAGAGCGTCATTGCGTGAATCGTGTACTGATGAATACATGCTTTGTTCCCAGCAATGCTGGCCTAATTTGACTCGTGTGGATGTAGGCTTGACGCAAATATTTGTCTGAAAGTGAAATGACACTTGTTTCGCAAACAGACATTCGGTGACTATTTCAAGCGTCATCCTATGATACGCAAGGGACCACATAACCACAGAATCCTTGCCAATCTCTTACCTTTTGCATACTTGTCACTGAATATGAACGTGAACACTTCCCAATTTGACAGCATGCCCAAGACATACTAGTTATTTCCTTAACCGATTGAGGTCTTACACCGGAAGTATTATAAGCCAAGGTTCATTGTAAAACCAGCATACTCATCGCGCGGCAAGAATTTCGTGAAAACCAACAGACATTAACAGTCACGCTTGAGGAATCACCGACGCGTTAAAGAAATACAATTTGATGTTGCACCGGAAGTAGTCTACGAAAGAAAAAGTGAACAGTTGAAATGAATGAATGCGAATTCCTGATAATGAATTTTTGCGGCGCAAACAAGTCTAAACGAAAAGTAAAAAAAAAATGTCTGTGCATTTTAATTGTGGAAACATTAAACGTGGGTTAATGTATGCAACACATTGACGTCCGTAATCGCTTGGATGGATGTGATAATGAGGTCATTTTTGGAATTTGATTGTCATTTGTACTTGGGTTAGGTTAGGTTTTAGCGATTGACTGTCAAAATTGGCATACTTTGATGACTGTTGCAGTGCGATTTGTTGGTTTTAGGCAGGTGCTTGACTGGTGTAAACACGGTGTAGCTATGTTGCAGTGACAAGTGATACAGGCGAGGCGTGCTTTGGCCTAGCACACATTCCTGTTTCCTCACATTCTTCGTTTCACCATTTGTGCATTCTTTGGAAATACCTTGTCATATTATGATGGCTCTAGTTATTGAAGAAGTAGGCATTTGATGTATACCTAAGGGTAGCGATTGGGGTTCTGGAAGATCATAGGGAGATGTACATTATCACTCTCGTCCAAAGATCGTACCTCAAATATTTGTTCCTCACATGATGCAAACGTAATGATCATCGAAGTTAGCGATCAGTTTTGGGACTTTACCACAATTATGATAGATCTACACAGAGATGAGAATCTGCTTCATATGTAGTAGATCCACTTCATAATTTAATCTTTATTAATTTACTACATAGCAACTTAGTTCCACTTCGTTTAATTTGATTCTATTTGGGATGCATTATACTTGCACCCCTTCTTTAGTCAAGACGCCATAGATTCATTTGCGCCATAGTCCCTAGACCGACCAGGCCTATGCTTTGAAAGTAAACACATCCAGTAAGAAGCGAAGATTTGTTGGCTATTTGGCTGTAACGTGAAGACACCTGTGGTAGTTATCAAAGAGTTTTTAGATAAATATTTAGTTAATATGTTCATACTAGGTGTACCGGTGTACCGGAAAGTAAAAACGGTCAGAAATTGTTTGTTGTCCAAATTTAACATTGCTGCCATTTGCTTTTGACTCAAAGTGTTATCTCCATCCAATATCGTTTGCAATTCGGCGTCTTCAAACTTTGTTGGTGGTCTTCCACGTTCTTCATTTCTCACATCAAATCATTATTTCTGAACCGTTGAAACCATCTTTTGCATGTTGCTTCTGATAGAGCATGATCACCATATGCCTCGACAAGCATTCGAAGCGACTCTGCAGCACTTTTCTTCAAATGAAAACAAAAATAATTAATGCTTTCCGCAAATCATCACTTTCTGGTACAAAATTCGACATTTTGAACACGATGAAAAAATATGATTTTGTCTGTTCAATGACTTGATGTATACTTAATATTTTTCACAGATGTCATAGCAAAAAAACAAACAAAAAATAAGGGCTCGTTCACAACAAATGTTCCCTATCGAGACATTTGTATCTTGACGCTCACTTCATTTTTGTATGTCTCCTTCACTTTTTGCAAATCTACGTCGATTTTTAGGGCAATTTTCTTCAATCTTTGGGTTCTTCATTCTCATCCCTGGATGTACATCTTTATGGCAATATGCTCAAATCTACCACATCTACTACCCAAAGTGCATAATTTACCACAGTTCTTGTTGTTTTTTGCTTGGCAGCAACTGTCAGAACTTAATGTTCAAGAAAAATGTGTACACAAAACTACAAAGACTGTGGTACAAAAATGTGAATACAGAGGAGAGTAAGGAGCTGTTCATTTTTCTTTATGAGAACAACGTTAACTTAGTATGCCAAATTCCCAATCTACCACCCTTTTTTTCAAATCTACAACGCCTTGAAAATTTCCTTAAGGCTGGTAACGATGCATTGTCAGATGACATTTGCCGATGCTCTGTTCGCTTTGGTTTGAGCAGCAGATCTGTTCACAATGCGTTTTGGAATAGAATTCATTGGCACTTATTTACGTTTTTGGAATGGTTGGTATTGCAGTACTAGAGCAAGGATGCATTTTGGAAAACTCCCATAAATTAGGTAGCTGCTGAATTGCCTATGTAGTCGGGATTGGACTAGAGGTGGTCAGTCGGTATTTTCCCCTTGAACTTGGGGGTTTGATCGAAGAGGTGACTCAAGACAGTTTTGCTTATCATTCTCTGGATGCAATTATATCTCTGTGCTTGATTTTGACTCGTTTCCGCAAAATCAGTGTTCACCGCCTTCTACTGGTGCGGAGTAACAATAAGACAAAGCAAACAGTCTCTGTCTCTGTGGCTGATCTCGTAATTCGCACTTCCCAAATAATTTATTTTCTCCGTCGTTTATATGAATTCATTCACACATATGTAATTGCTGACACAACTCATGGATCATTGACTAGCCAGGAGTCAATTCACAATCAAAACAAATGACGTGTGTTGACAGCAAGAAATTGCAGAGTAGGCAAAGAGTTCGAAAACATTTACACTTCGTGCATTCTGCTAACCAGGACGTTTCATACTCTAAAATCTGATACAGCGAAATGCTTTTTCATCAAGGATGGTTTCTCTAATGTCTCCAGCTGGATCACTGGAGGTCGAGTCTTCCTGCAAAGCCTCCGAACAAACTATAGCTTACAGTCTGATGTAAATGATGGCAGGTGGAAAGATCGATTCTTGAGAGCTGTTACCTATTTCAGCAGTGTTTTCACTTTTCAGGAATTCTGGTGGAGTTTCCATCGATATTGATGTGTTTTGCGACATATTCTGTAGTGGCTTAGATGCGTTAGCTGCATGCATAAAGACAGTGTACATTCTACTTGAGACCACGTTTTGTGATGCGATCGTCATCGTATCTTGTTTCAATACGCAGTTTTGCTTCAGCTTTCAAACTCCGTCGTCTCGAGGTACTCTGTCGAAAACCTTGTTGTTGCAAATTAGACTAAATGTGCAGATTGATTAAGCAGTTTTCACTGCCAATCTGGATCCAGACAGGTGAAGGTGGACTGGTTCTCTGTTCAGAATGCCGAAAGCTCGTTTTTGTGGGCATGTAGATCCAATTCTAATAAGATGTTGGAGGTTAAGCCTAAATTGCCAATGCTTGTCATTGCATTGACCATAAATAGATTCGGATTCGGAGACCCCCTTTGCTTGAGCGTTGTTGTCCATTCGTTCGATGTGGCCGAGCCAGTGTAGTCGACGGATGTGCCAGTTTTACTTCTGATTGGGACAATGCTGTACACATAAAGTCAAACCAGCCAAGTGATCACACGATGCATCATAATTATGAATTCAAAAAACATACAATTATGACGGAAATTGTGTAGCTTTCTAAATATTCGTTCTCATTTCACAGGCTGCCTAATGGCTTGCACAAGATTGGTAATTTCGGACTGAACTCATTTCAAGCGTTCCAGAATGAGTTCGCTTTTCTCCTTTTTCCCCTAATGACTGGTGTGCTATAAGATTTGGCACTTAAAACTGAAACTCTCGGCGAGTATGTAACAGACACTGACCTTCATCACCATTGACTTCAAACTGTCTTCCTTGACCATTAAGAGCCATTGAACTAATAAACCTCGTAGCTCGGATTTTTACTCAGCCACTGAGAACACTTCCACATTTTCCCCTCTCTCGCCGTTTGATGACGAAACGAGCAGTTATCTAAGTTTTAAAATGTATTCATGAATAAACCACAAACTACCTCCAGACCAGACAATCTGCCCACACGGTCTTGGACAGTGATTTTTATCCGTAACCAGTTTGAAGTTTTCCCCAATAAGATAGCGTCTGCCCACGACAAGAATCATCCGAGAGAACCACAACTCGCTCTTGAGTCAGATGGACAGTAAAACGAAAACCCCACCTTGTTTCCCTTTAAAGTGTCATAAATGTTCTGCTTCTGACCCACATCAGGGTTTTTTTCTTTATGCAAATCTGGGCCGAGTGACGCTGTGTCCAAAACACAAATTCATTGACCTCATCTCTTGCCGCCGCCGCCCCTCTGGCTGAAGATTGTGCCTCCGCTTGTCGCTGTCATGTCATAATCAGTAGGAACGCGTCATTCCGATCTACGCAGATCTTTTCCTTGATTAATTAAGACCTCATTTGCATTTCGCTTGTAATTGACTCACTGTGTGGTGGTTCACTCATGTTATCCGGCCCCATGCCCGAGTGTATCTCACGTGAATTACAAAAGCAACATCATTTCTAAACAACATAATTCTGAGAAAATACACATCATCATCTCCTCGAAGCTTGAGCGACTACGACTCCTCCACGGCCTCTCCGGCAAGTGCCAAAGGAAACCAGTTCCCCTTGTTCTTCTTGGCTTACGTCTGTTATTTTATTTTGCAACATAATTACGTGGAAAAAGAAACACGACAGACCGGGCCATTTCATTAGAACATGTGTATGGGGCGCGTACACTGATTGAGTGAGTGAGTGAGCGAGTCTCTTCATCTAGAATGGTCAATTAAACTCGCATTCGAAGCCTTCAAAAGCTATACACACAACTAACGCACTATTAACTAAGCGCACATAATAAAGCGAACCGAGCACAGGCGGCAAAGCAAACTTCTCGTGGTTGCCACTAATAATTCCAATTACTTGAAAATTTCAAGCGCTCGACTAATTGTCCGCTTACGAGCTGCTCTTATGACTCTTCCCTCTATCCAGGCTGGCTGTGAGTTGACCTTTGGTTCAGGGCTCTTCTCTATATTGACGGCGCAACGAAACAGAGGCAAATCGGTCTATCGTTTTAATGTTCTCGTTGCTTTTTTTTTCTCCTCTCTCTCTATTTAATTTTTTGTTCCCAACAAGCAACGCATCTGCTGCTGCTACTGCTGCTGCGCTCTATTCCGTGTGTTTACGTGATGAAAGTCTATTTTTGGTTACCAAAACGGGGCCGGGTACACCGAAGGAGGCGCATTCGCTAGGAAATAAGAACCACGACGAGAGGAGTTGCTCATGAAATGTTTACCCAATCGAGACACGAAATAATAATAATAAAACGAGGGAAATGGCTGGTGCATGGTGGATATAAAAAAAAATAAGCAATCGTATACTGGTAGTATTCCGTGTGTGGGGTTATTTATTCCAATGCCTCCGGTGTGTGTTCTAGAAAACTGGGGGGAATAACATAGGTATTCTCCGCTGGGGATGTGCAGCAATGTTTCCAGTTTCTTAATGTGTTCCTATTATTAGCAAGATTGTAAATTAAACTTTTACATTTGATGTAATTGGAGGGGGGTAAACAAATCTCCGATTTGCTTGAGGTCTCTCAGTAATGTTCTTTTGAGGAAAAATGACGCTTCTTTGTTTCGGCTTGTCCTTCACAAATGGCAATCGCCTAAGAGTTCGTCAAATGATCTGATGATTATGAGTTGCTTGGCCATCGGACTGTGAGGAAATAATGCGTGCCATGATGTTGCGATACGATCCATGAAGTTCTCAAAGGCGCCCCTTTATGTTGTCTTTTTTTATGTGGGCTCTTTACTTGAGGCGTACGAAGTGGTAGGTTCAGAAAAGCGTGCGCAGCATTGAGACTTTGAATTGCACCATCATATCGACAGAGGAACGAAAATTAGAGGCTGATCTGCTGTCTCCACAGAGAAATATATCCGGAATCAAAATTTAGAAGTCTCTGTCCAGATTTTAATGGGAATATGACATTTGTTTGAAGTTTGAAACACTTTTCGTCAGATTTCACAATTTTCCTTGTCATCAAACTGTCACACGTTTGCTGACACACAAGAGGTTTGTTCGATTTGTGCTACATACGTTTTTAAGAAGTTTCTTTTAAAATGTCGCATTTCAATGCGATTTTCAGGTTTGATCCGTAAAATATTTCCAAGCAGACAGCAACGTTGGCTCTCGAATTTTTTCTCTGATAAAACCCTTGCAAAAATCATTTCACAATTAACTATCCCCAAACCTATTTATAGAGATTCATTCTCGAAATTTCCCGGAAGAACAAGGTTTACTGATTGATTGTATATTTCAACAAGTCCCCGCCATTCAAACAGCTCACCAGCCACCAGATCACCAGATGTATGTACGTTTGTATATAAATATGTAGACTGACATAAATCAAGAACCTGCCAGTTTTCCAAAGAATAAACAAACAATTACAACATTTTTTTTGCACTCTTTCTCTCAAGTCGATTTTGTTTACCTTAATGACCGGAACTGGTGTCTACTCGGACGGGACTTCTCTCCATAAGAAACTCAAAAGCTCGTTACTCTAAAACTGGCAACACTTTATAAATGAAACGTTCTTTTTCTTCGCTTTTGTTTTACATATTGAAGGTGCCCTGGCAGCATCAGATATATAGATGGGTTCCTGCAAAGACGTGTGCGCATCGTGCTCATTTCCTACACACTCTTCATCCCACTGTAGATTTGTATTGCTGCTCCCCTTTACAGAGAACCAGAAATCAGAGGCAGCGTCGTACTTACGATCGGACGTGAACAACAAATCATGAATGTTTCGCAATAAAATTCTTAATTCCTACGAAATTGAAACACCGCTTCGTACTGAGCGGTAAATAGATTTCCGGTGATGGTGCGTAAACGGGAATGATGAGAGTTCAGCTTAGCTGTGCTGCATGCCGTCGTCTCGTAGTCGTTTTGTGTATTCCATTATGTATTTCATTCAGTCTGCTATTTCAATTTCCTTCGCATTGTTTGTGTAGAGTAATTTTCTTATTATTTAGCTTCTTTTTTTTTTTTGCTGTTGTGCTGTATTTAATGACTGACGCTTGATAGAATGGCAATGAATCAGACAAGATATTGAGGTCTGACTTATGTCCGCTGACGTTATATACAGACATCACACACGTGTACATACAGCACAGTTTCTTGCAAAAGATCACAGCGCGCTGTCCGTGCGATTGTGTGTGGCTGTCTCTCGCCGTTTGTGATTTCCTGTTTTTGTTTAATCTGTTTTCAAAGGAAATCGATTTGGGCACACAGGGCGGCAACTAGACGGGAATTGCGACGCAATTTTGTAGCGCAATTGTGATCGCCATTCAGGTGTCACATACACTCAGCGGAGATAAGAAAGTTTGCCAAAAAAAGAGAGAAGAACGTTGAAAGAAATCCTACACATCCACGTGAACGTAGATAGCGCAATCGATCTCTTGCTGGGAGCCTACACACATAATGCAAATTGTGAAGATCCACACAAAATGTACGTATGCCCGTACTTACGTCTGCGGTATCAGGGACAGTACGTCTCCGACTGATAAGATAGATTATAGAACAGAATTGATTCGTTTCCGTTTGCACAGTCAGCAGCGGGGCGCTTGAAGAATCAGACGGAGAGCTATACTCTACGCGTCTAAGGCGTCTAATCTAATCTTATCGTGGAAGTAAACGAGTACTTAATGATATTTACCCCCACGGATGACATTTGGGTAGAGTCGGAATGAGCAGAGAGATAGACACACCTGGCGGCGGAATTTTCACCCCTTTTCTGCAGCGTGCAGCGTTGAATGAATGAAATAGCTGTGGGGTCTATCCACTTATGATTGATCGATGAGAGGGCGGCTTTAAGCTTAGGAATTCGTTGTTTTCAAGCGTCAAGAGTGGACTGTGTCTTGGGAAGTCTTAGATAAACGATACAATGACCTTGCCAGAGGAATGCTGACCATGTGCTGAGGAGGTTAATCTGCCAACGTGCTAGTGCCAAGGAACATTTGCAGAATCGTGCAAGACCTCGAAAATGGGTGTGTCGCGGACTGCTGGTGGTGGCCATGCGCAATGGGAACGTCTAGAATATGAATGATCATAACTGAAATGTGTTAATGGATTTGGTAGACGCGGCAAGGTTGCCACATTTCAGCTTACCGTACTTATTAGCAACTCGTTAGATTGGGGTTACTTTATGTCACAAATTAGTTCGAACACACAGCCAAGCAATTAACGTCTATTTTCTTTCTTTTTTCCAGGTGAAGCAAAGAATCTAAGCAGCAGAAATTGTGGCACAAGCAGCAGTTGCAATGCATCTGGTTTTCGTGATGTCTACTGTACGGTAGCCCTCGACCAAGAGGAAATCTGCCGGACACCAACGATCGAACGAACGCTGAATCCGTTCTTTGGCGAGGAGTACACATTTAAGATTCCCCGAGAATTTCGTTACATTTCGATATACGTGCTGGATAAGGATCGTCACTTGAAGCAGGATAAGCCGATTGGAAAGATTGCGATACGACGAGAAGACCTGCACACATACAATCACAAAGACCACTGGTTCTCGCTGCGGCCGGTGGACGCTGATTCCGAGGTGCAAGGCATGACGCGTCTCGAGATACAGTTCGAAGATCTGTCATACGAGACCATCGACCTGAGCAGCGGCGGGGTTGGCATCGTAGGGGGCGGTGGAAACGACTACAAGGAAAACAACGACTTACATATCCAGAACAGTCAGAGATCAAATGTGAAGGCGAAAGCGAATAACTTCACCGGACGGGGACGGGTGGCAGCTCGGGTGCATGAGTGCCTGGAGCTGGCAAAGAAGAATGGCGCATGTGACCCGTATGTGATCTTCACAGCCATATACTCAAACAAACGGCAGGTGGTCAAGCGAACGAGGATACGCAAGAAGACCGTGAACCCGCAATTCGATGAGGTCATGTACTTTGACCTTTCGATCGATTACGACTCGAAGCACGAGTCCTCGAACAAGCAGTACACGATATACCCGGCTGGCAGGGCAGATCTGCTCGAGATCTGTGTCACACTGTGGCACGACGCACCCGGCATGGGTGAGAAAGTATTCCTCGGCGAGGTACGCGTGCCGATTCAAGGCAACCGACAGCACCTGATAGGCGAGCAGTGGTACTACCTGCAACCCCGTACAAGTCAATCGAAAACGCATCTGTGTGGTACGCCCCGACCGGGCGAGACATCTCAAGGCACGCGCCTCAGCAATGATAACTCATCGCTCGGCTCCCTGCGTCTCAATCTGGTTTACACCGCCGATCATGTTTTCCCGCTCGCCACTTATGACAGCCTGATGAATTTACTGCTGCAAAGCGTAGATCGAGTGCCCATCACTATCAGCGCCGTATCAATACTTGGCGAGGCGGTCTCCTGCAAAACAGATATAGCCGAGCCCCTGGTTCGACTCTTCACCTATACCGGACAAATTGCGCCGATAATAAAAGGTCTCGCCGATCATGAAATATCAAAACTCACCGATCCGACAACGATCTTTCGAGGGAACACACTCGTCTCCAAGATGATGGACGAAGTGATGCGTCTCTCTGGCCTGCATTACTTACACAACACACTGCGTCCGGTCCTCGAGCAGATACTCCACGAAAAGAAACCATGTGAAATCGATCCGGCGAAAGTCAAAGACAGAAGCGCCGTCGACACGAATTTAATCCATTTGCAGGAATACGTCGAAAGGGTATTCGATGCGATCACACGAAGTGCAGTCAAATGTCCTGCCGTGCTGTGTCAAATATTTCACGATCTCAGAGAGTGTGCGGCGAAGTATTTTCCTAAGAACCGTGAGGTACGATATTCGGTTGTATCCGGTTTTATATTCCTGCGTTTTTTCGCTGCGGCGATACTCGGGCCAAAGTTGTTTGATCTCACAACAGAACCAGTGGTAAGTTGAATTTTAAACATTTGACTGCTGGAGAGGATGCTGATGGAGGTTTTTTTTTGTTTTTGTGTGTCATTTGTTAGGATTCACAAACGAGTCGGACGCTAACGCTTATTTCGAAGACCATTCAATCGCTGGGAAACCTGGTGAGTTCAAGATCATCACAGAAGCCCTGCAAGGAGGAGTACACCGAACAGCTGTATAAGAAGTTCTGCACGGAAAAGCATGTGGATGCTGTTAAGCATTTTCTGGAGGTCATATCCACTGTGGGTGATGCATCGCACAGAGATGGGCAGACGGTTTTGGAGCCGGTTTTACTGAAGGAAGGGTAAGTGTTGAAGTCATTGGAAGTATTTGTATTATAAGAAGGTCGAAAGAGAACTGTGGCGGTATCCTCTTTGGCAGTCATACTTAACCTGTGGACACTCCAGTGCAGTTGTATGATTTTACGGGTCTGTCTAGAGCTAAATTCATTGCTGGAGGTCCGTACAGACACAAAGATCAAGAAACTAGCTCAATGGCCACGAATTAGAGCACTTGCCTCGCAAAACAAATAGTCGATAAGGCAGTGGCCTCCATTGATGCTTGTCATCCACGCAACAGAAACGCCCTCTCTGACCATGTGTTGTAGAAATTCCACCAAGATACATCCCATACATAATTTAAAGCTGCCCGAGAGGAGTTCATTGATCACTTTCGCTCCCCGTCCAGGCATCCACAGAAACCTTCTGTTTCTTCAAGCTGTCAGTGACACTCTAACCTCAAACTCACAACCCACTTATTGACATCAACGTTCCACTTGTTGCAAAGAAATTTGGTTTCTGTACTCGAGCTTACGACACGGCAGTTTAACCTTGCGTCAACCTCTTGCTCGATTGAGTTCACGGCGAATCACAAAAACATCATCTCCACGCTGTCTGGCTAACATGATTGCGAGTGAAAGTCGTCATGTCGTGTAGACTCTATCCGCTCGCTGATCTTGTCAAGCGTAGAATTTCATAAACTCCTCCGCAAGATTTCTGCCAAAAATCCACAACACCGTTAACTGTCATTCGACACCAGCCAGTAGACACTTACTGAAATTGATTATGACCTTGCAGAAACTTTGTTTATCATTAAAGCAAATTACGGTTACTTATAAAATAATTTTCTATCTCTCCCCATGCCTTGCTATGCTAACACTTATAGCGAAGGGTAAGACATATTTTATTTAAATTATCCAACAACTCAATCTCTAATCCCTTTTTGATGGTTTTCTAATTGCGTGTCTTTTTGTTTGTTTCTCTTGCAGAATGATGGCGAAACGTTCACAAGGACGCAAGCGTTTCGGTCGGACACAGCCTAAGCCACGATACTTTAGGCTGACGACACACTCACTTTCCTATTCTAAATCAAAGGGAAAGCCACCCACCTGTCATATTCCATTGTCTGATATTCTGGGAGTTGAACCATTAAAAGAGCGAAGCTATAAAATGCAAAACAGTTTCCAGGTAAGTGAAGACGAAGAAGAGCCCCACGAAGTTATTCCATACCTTGTTCACCCTTCATTTTATTTCCCATCCCATGTGTGTTGGTATGCTAAACTGTGTGAACCGAGAAAAAATCTACTGTAACAAAGGATCGATGAAGCCATTTTTCACTGTCGTCTCACTCGTCTACCCCTTCCCTATGCACTGCACAGATGTGGGCCTAATAATTGTTTCCTGTGCGAACTGTGTACACTTTGTCGACCCTTTTTTTTCTGTCTTAACTGAAATATGTTGTAGTTTGGTTGGTGGGCAAAAAGCAACCGCAGCAGAAGAAGCAAACAACAAGTTGTATAATCTCTCGAGGAACTTCACACGGTTTGATTATGTTGTGTTAGCATTTTATTTTTTTATGTATCTTCTGAGTTGCTTCATAGAATATCTGTAAGTCGGTTCTTTGTTCGGCGTTAATTCGTTCAAAAAGTGAGACTTGTTGGGGGCTATGTACATCCGTTGTGTGTTGTGTGGTTGTTTGATCCCTTTTCGCAATTAAATTACACTCACACACGCATAGCCCCCCGACAACAAGAACAGAGAAAGTTAGTTCAGTTTTCACTTGACAAGTGACATGCATATGGAAAGGGCGTATAAGCCAGATCGCCTAACACACTCATTAGGCATTTGCTGCAATTGACAACGACCAAGACGACGACGACGACGAGGCACACTCCGCACTGCTGTCCGCCTACTTTTCTCTTTCTCAATCTATTTATTAATTATGCAAATTTGACACCATCCATCCGGCCGGTCTCGCTATCTCACCGAACCAATACCAACCTGGCTCTTGAACGTCGGCCAAGTGAAGCAAACAAGCAGCGCTACATGAAGGTGTCATCTTTGTTGGTCGGTTGCTGCTTGTTTACGTTCCACTACGACGATCGTTAATGATGATCATAAGAATGAAGTATGTAGAGCACACACATGCGACCATGCGATCGCTCGGCCCCGGCGTTGTCGTGGGTATGGCAACGATAAAAAGAAAATAAAAAAAAACAACAAACGACAGAGAGAGAGAGAAAAACAACGTGTATCATAGTTTTGCGTTTCCGGTGTCTTGTACACACTGTATGTACATATTTTACTTCGCTCTTCTTTTCTGGGTTTTCTTCTTATTTATACCTCTTGCTTCATTGATTCCGGTATGTGATATCGTATGCCTGGAACTCGTTTCTTGATATGCTCGTAGGTGTCGTTTTTTTCTTTTTTCGTTCCTCGCCTGCCTTCTCGGTGTCATAGCAGCAGGAGGAAAACAACTCGAGAGGAATGCATAACGCATAAAATTTATTCATTTTTTCTTTTAATTGGAATTTGTTGTTATACTTATTCGTTTATTATTCATGAAGGGAGACGTTTCGGGTCTTCGCGTGGAAAGAGGAGACATCTGAGAGAGAAAAAAATGCACAAGGGAAATTGTTTACACTTTTTATTTGTTGCGAGTGCGAAGATTAGCAGTGTGCTAGTAAATGAAGATTCCAATGCAGCAAGTGTACACGCGGAGCCAGAGGATGTTTGGGTTTCTTAGGTCAGCGACTCACGAACCGGCTCACTAACCGGAACGAGTGTTCCAAGTGAGCTGCGGCTTCTGTTAATTCGCCACGGTAATAGCCTTCTCCGATGCTTGAAGACCCTTTGATTTGGATGACTGCGGTGTGGAAACACATTGTCGTCCGCCCTCGCCGTTTCCGCCGTGCTTAAAGATCTTTTGGAGACTGCGCAGACATTGCTGAATCATCTTGCCGCGCTGCTGAGTCTGTCTTCCGTTCCTCTTCCGAATCTTTACTTGAGCAGCTTGAAAGATTCATCACTATTTCGTTGTATACTGACCATATCGAGAGATCACTCCCACATAAAACCACAACGACCACGTTCAATCCTGTCGCCGAAGCCAACCCCATTCATACACCGGCGCTTATCCATATCAAAAATCTCTGAATGCAGTGCTGGCATCACTCGCACTCGCCGCCTTCTTACTCACATTATCTTTTCCAGAAACACTGACCCTGAAATTCCTTAGCAAACCCACTGCTGCCTGTATCATTTCCTGTCACCCATTGCCGTGCATTACTCATTCCGTCACATATAGCGAGCGTACATATTTCCCAACTTCCCCCCGTCACATTTGCACGTGACCTCTTTTACAATCAGTACCTTTGTGTGTGCCTCCGCGCACCGTCAGACGTCTTTTCCAGCTTTATCAGTCGCTGGCGCGCGCACACACGCACGTTTGACGGCGAAAATTTTTGATTTTCATTTAAATCAACTGCCAAGCAACCAACCACCGACCATCACAAGTCGGTGTCGTTCATCGTAGCAGCATGGAGTTACTCATTTCGAAATTAGGTTGAAACGCGCTTTGGGCCTAAACGTTCAAGTACCCTTGTGGAGCGGTGCGTGAGCTGTTTGTAACCGCGCACTCTTTGCCAAATTTAGGTGAAGTGCTTTCCGCTGCTGTCGACTGTCAAGGTAGGCGAATGCGTCACTTTCAATCCCCTAAATGGATTAGAATTAAAACGAAAGTGACTTACAACACACGTACCGCGTACCACAATCCCACTCCCCCCTCCCGCACACATGTGCTTGAATGAAATGAAACCATTGACATTGACTGTGACCTTTGATATATTTTCAGATAATCCGCAAGGATCGTTCACTCTATGTACAAACGACGAATTGTGTCGAAGAGAAGGAATGGATTGATTTACTTAGTAAGATCTGTCAAACCAACTCGAAGCGGCTGCAAAACTTTCATCCGTGCGCCTATGTGAACGGCGTCTGGAGCTGCTGTCTGCGGCGTGATGAAAGCGCTGAGGGCTGCAAAAAAGTATCCAGTGAACCATTCCAAATGGAGTTGGCGACAGCTCTTGATCCCGCCCGTGATTTACAGCGTATCCACACACTCATTATGACAAATATGAAAAATCTGGAAGCAAGAATGGATCCAATCAACTTGCAATCAATGACCAACGAAGAGATTTCAAGCACTGGAGCCACAATACATCAACTAATCGTAATTGCGTATGATCTGCATGAGGTACATCAAAATTACACAAAAGCATTTAACCAAAAAGTACGACTCGGCAGTCGACAGGCACCCATTGGTGATGGTAATTATGTGAATCCCAGAAATATTCAAGTACCTTCGGCCATTGGTGCGGCTTCATAAACGCACGAACACAGAAAACACACACACAGTAGGTACCTTAGAGAAAATTTAAACAAAGGAATATACGTACGATGATGTAAATATGATGCGGTGCAGTGTTATGACCTAGCTTTAGTAACTGAAAGAGAGAAACGATTTATATTAAAGAAAAAACACACAAGAAATGATGAGAAAAAACCAATTAGAGAGAGTAAACTAAATTCTAAACTATATTGTAAGAAGGCAATATAAAGTAGCCAACCCCCTTTGGGGTGGACACGCCTGCGTAGCTTAGGTATTTATTTTTTTTTTAATTTTAATTTCAACTCTGACTTTTACTAGTTGCGCTTCCGAAAAGAGAGGAGACCCCCAAATCTCTGGACTCTTACATACAAATGCATTCCATTGTTGATACTTTTTTGTATTTGCAATTACTTTTGCTTTTCTTTTTTTTAGTTTGTTTGTTGAACTAATTGCGCTGCCCACCTGTCAATGCGTTAGAACGTTTCAATTTTTAACGTTTTTGTTTCTGTTAAAGTGAAAATTGATTTTATGTAGCGTTACTTAGTTGAATAGGCGCCGCGAGGAGGGGTAGCATCTTCCTTGTGCGATGCATAGTGAGTGTGTCGATTTGGTATTTCTATTTTTTACTGCTTACAGTGAATTTAGGGTTGTATACGGTTGGACGTTGGGTATTGCTGGAGTTTCTTATGTTGCCCGGATGTCTTTTGAAATTCCGGGGCATTTAATAATCATTGACGGATCTCTGTCACTCGTGTGATGTTTCAAAAACAAGTCAATTCACAATCCACGCGTGGATCATTCTTGAGATCACTTCAGATTCTCCCACATCTAACGAACAAAAGTGTCTGTTTTCATGCACGAGTGCCTCCTTAAATCACACTTCATTTCAAACAAACTCCTTTTCCAGTTACATACTTCCCTGCTTACACATCCAAATTAAATCTGTATCCTCTTTTCAACCAAGCAATGCCCAACAAACAACTAATTTTCTTGCCACCCAACCTCAAATAAGATACCAATCAGAAGTAGAACCTATCCTTCAACTGAAGAACAATGATTTTTGATAAACATATATGAATGTACATCGATATTTGTTGAGAACCAATACTGCACATGAAATAAATGTAGACAAAAATTAACTGCACAAATCTTAGAGAGTAAGAAACCCAAGAAAACAAGATGAAAAAGAAAAATCCCAAGTAAACCAACAAGCAGCAACAATCGAAACCAAACTGTGAATAACTATATACATGTAACCTTAACCTTATTTTTTTCAAAAAAAAAATCTATATTTTCTAAACGAATACACATATCCCCTTTTTGTAATAGGCATAGACTTTACGTACTGAAGATCAAAATTTGAAGTTTTGGAAGATTGCGTTACGAACGGACCATGTACCCAAGTGATTTTTATTTGTCCTCGTTAGTTGTGTGTATCAGAATTACTCGTACACAATTCAAAAGCTATGGAGAGCGAAAACAGTGTATCATCATTCTTTCATTTTTTCAAGTTTGAAGCAACTTGTCAAAAGATGCACTACTTGTCAGAGGATGCTTGTCAAAAGATGCAATACTTGTCAATGGATGCACTACTTGTCAAGCGATGCACTACTTGTCAAAGGATGCACTACTTGTCAAGCGATGCAACACTTGTCAAAGGATGCTTGTCAAAAGATGCACTACTTGTCAAAGGATGCTTGTCAAAAGATGCACTACTTGTCAAGCGATGCACTACTTGTCAAAGGATGCACTACTTGTCAAAGGATGCACTACTTGTCAAGCGATGCACTACTTGTCAAAAGATGCAACACTTGTCAAAGAAAGTAATGCTACTTGTCAGAGGAAGCACTCAATCGGCTGCGCAGAGTCTGCTGTCCTGCTATGTTCAAATATTTAAATTCGAAGTCAGCTGCGTCTGGTCGAGATTGCAACAAATAAGCAATGCCAAAAGTCACTGCGTCAAGTTAAGTGTGGTGGCAAGGAAGGTGATGCCTCTCTTACCTTTGCATTTCGCTTGTCGACACGATGTTAATGCTTTTCGCCTGTTCTGACTGCACAATCCTTGCCATTTATTTTCAGTACATTTTTGCTGCAAACATCGAAAATCGTTTGCAAATCAACTGTCAAGGCAGCCCAGTTAACCAAGTTCTTGAAAGCATCATTGTGGGTAAAATGTTCCCTACAAGCTAAAAGAAGTAATAAATCAATCAGCAGATTTTAGTGCAAAAAGGCAGCCACTATTGTTGGGGCAACACTCCTTCTGCACTTCAAGTTGTATATTTCTGTGAAAACCACCCTTTTCTACTTAATTACCGAATTTAAAGCGGCTGTCAGTCACTGAAGCTCGCACATGAAGACGGTGAAACTTCACTCGTTTCCACCACTCCCACATTGGCTTTCGATCGAGAATTATTATAGACCTGGTTGAGGAGAACCATACTTTCGCTTCAGTAGTTCCTTCGTTCCTTATTGACTAGCCCTAAAGCAATCGCATTCACTTCAAATCGTTGACCTTCAGGATATACAAAGTTCTATAAGTTTACAACACACCTTGAGATTACACTTCCAGTCACTTGTCTCAGATGAAAATTTATCAAAATGAAACAACAAAAAAAAACGAACATCTCGACTCGAATAAAAACAAAACACAAAAGTCCCTGTTGAAAAAAAAAGCTTACACAAAAACCTGTATTATATATAATTTGTATTTAATTATGAAACGAAAAAGAAAACAAACAAAAACAAAACAAAAAAAAAACAAGTATTTATTTGTAGCTTAAATGTTATTATTAATAAAAAATTTACAAAATGAAAATCATACAAAATTCTTCCCATCGTTTAACAATAATTTTTAAACACTCTAATCTTAAGTTATGTTCATTGAAGTTATGTTTACTTTTCTTTTCTTGTGAAATGAATTAGCAATAAGAGAGATACGAAATGCAAACTTAATACGTTACGTACATACATTCGATTATCTAGTATTTAAATCATTTTCTTGTTAAGTATTAATTAAGTTTTAAGATTTGCAACGTGGAAACTAAATGGAGGATGGAAAAGGAAACGAAATAAAGTGGTCTACTTAGGCGATGTTAACGATGGATGTATGCACATGGATTCGGGTTAATTTGATTAGAGGAGGATAGTGAGTGAGTGAAGTGAGTTTTCTTCTCTTTGATTCAATCAAGTTGAGAAATCTTAACACGATGTGATGGGCGGAAAGTGAACAGCCGTTGATTACACCATGTGTGTAATCTCAATGGCACAGTAGGTAAGTGCAGATGCCAACACGACACCATTTCTACTGCGACTGCGAGGTTAGATCTCCCTCCACGCATTCGAGAACAATAGCAAAGTTTGCCGATGGAGCTGACCTTCTTTGCACTTTATGAGAGATTCACACAAAGGGTAGAGGCTATCATTGCCGACCTAAGCCACCAAATTCTGCGTGCTTACTGCAATTTGCTGATGTTCAGAGTGAGGCTGGTGTGCGCAATTATGGCTCGTGTTGGACCTGAGCCTTCCTTTTGCGTCAAACCACCCGCATTGTGGTGGCCCGTGGCGTTGTGGGAATGTGCGTGGTTCCCAACCTCGACATCGTAGGTTCGATTCCTGCTCTGTGCGACGAAAACAATTTTCACGACCCCACCTCTTTCGAGCCACTGACGATGCTCAAAGAGTATTTTCTGTCTAGAAAAAGCTTCTCAAACAAAGCCGTTCGGATTCGCCATTAAACTGTAGGTCCCTTCCACCCGTGAGAGAACAATAGCACGCACAACACGAGTGGTTGCTGAGAAGCTAGGCCCTGGCCCCCTACGGGCTGTAGCGCCACCCAAAAAAATACCCGCATTGTGCTCACAACGGCAAAGTTTGAGAAGCCTCTTCTAGACATCAATGATTGCTGAAGCAAACGTAAGCACATCAAATGCCTAGTACTTACTGCATCAGTAATGCATTGCAATGCTTAACCACATGTCATAAGATTCCCTTGACCCATTCACTAACAGCGCAGCCCATCATAGACTCTAAAACTGCGCCCCCCTCTAATCAAATGAACCAGTCACTGCATGTGCATCATTTTCATCAAGACTTGTTTTCAGATGTTAAGTTTTTTGTTTTCTTTTCTAAAAGTTTGGAAGCAAACACTGTGAGAGAAAGTGGAAATTTGTTTACAAAAAAAAAAGCAAAATTTGTTAAAAATATATATGTATTCTTTGGCAATGAATTGATTGAATGTACAAAATAGTTGTTTATGTTCTTTTTTGAAGTAATATACAAACAGCCAGCTATCTTTTATGTTGTAAATAGTAGGTAAAAATATAAGTAAACGTTATACATGTATTATTGTTTTATCATCAATTACTACTAACCTAGTAATGATTTCTATGAATCGCAAAGAACAATTTCTACCATAGTTTAACAGTATAAATATATATATATATATCTAAATGTTTAGCGGTAGTCGTATTGTATGTGTATATGAAGAATACAATTTATTTATATTCGATTTTAGATTTATACTATTATATTTTTTGTACTGTAATATTTAAACAAAACTAATTTCCTAACGAAAAAGTAAAACACACATGAAACAATAAGATCATCTTTTTTTCTTTCTTTGGGTTTTAATTGAGACCGTCTTTGTTGTAGGCATGTGAAAGGATTCCTTACTTCCTTGCAGCTGAATACGAGGTATACATGGATTGTGAGTACTACTCTCAGAGGTTCATAACTTCAATGAGCAGTTAAAACTTTCCACCTTGTGTCTAATTTGAAAAAATAACAAGACTCAGTTTCTGGTTGGGTCCTGGTATTCTCTAGGAAGTCACCTCCAATTGCGAACCAGAAGAGTTGTTACTTTTACCTGCCGCTCACCACAAACAGACGAACTGCCAGTCTACATCAAACTTTAAGCTTTTTTTATTATGGCCGTTTTTGTCCGGGACATCGATGTCGCATGTTATCAAGGGCAACATAGGTAGGTAGCTACGTAATTTGGTGCCCTTGCGAGTTGTGACTGCGGCCATGGCTCACTTAGATTAGACCAACAAGTTGGGTTAATTTGCGCTACTACCATGAGACCTGTGTTTTCACACCCTACTAAGGGGTGATTTTCTAGCTATTGTCCTTTTGGCAACACTGGCTTAAACGGCTGACTCACGTTTCGTGTTTTGTTACACTGTCAAACATCTCCAGTTTGGTATATAATTTAACCATGAATCGTCTTACAAACGAACAACGCTTGCGAATTATTGAATTTCTCTGTTAAGAAAGTTCATCGCGCGCTTTTTGTTGTTCATTGTGTTCAGCAACGAAGCTCATTTTTGGCTCAATGGG
Organism: Eristalis arbustorum; assembly: GCA_916610145.1. NCBI lineage: Eukaryota > Metazoa > Arthropoda > Insecta > Diptera > Syrphidae > Eristalis > Eristalis arbustorum. Next base: position 5,929,134 of record OU744318.1, read on the forward strand.
TACGTAAATAAGCAGAATTGTCGACTTTGGAGTGAATATCATCAAGAAGCATTGAAAGAGCTACCAATGTATCCAGAATAAGTCACAGTTTGTTGCGGTTTAGGGGCTGGTGGCATCATTGGACCGTACTTCTTCAAAGATGATGCGAATCGTAACGAAACTGTGAATGGTGAGCGCTACCGTGAGATGATATCCAACTTTTTTTTGCCCAAAATGCAAGAGCTTGACTTGCATGACATGTGGCTTCAACAAGACGGTGCCATATGCCACACAGCACGCGCAGCAATGGACTTATTGAGAGGCGAGTTCGGTGAACATTTTATTTCACGTTGGGGACCGGTCAATTGGCTGCCTAGATCGTGCGATTTAACGCCTTTAGACTATTTTTTGTGGGGCTATGTTAAAGCTCATGTCTATACAGACAAGCCCGCTTCAACTGACGCATTGGAACACAACATTGAAGCATTTGTTCGTGAGATACCGGCCGAAATGTTGGAAAGAGTATGCCAAAATGGACTAAGCGGATGGACCATTTGAGGCGCAGTCAAGGTCAACATTTGCATGAACTAATCTTCAAACATTAAACTATATGGACCGTACTATCGATTCAAATAAAGATTTCATGCATTTTTCTAAATTTTATGTCTGTTTTTTTTTGAAAGGCTTTCCTATAGCTTTTAAAAAATCACCGTTTATATGAGGTTTTTCAACTCTACACCCAACAAGTTCACCAGCTCTGCAAAGTAGTGTTTGTCCAAGTATTCTTGCTTTATCTTTTTTTTTGTTTATAATTTGCGCGTGCCAAAGGGGTTATTAATACCCTTAATTGTCCGGGGTCAAGACACAGCACGGGCCAAAGATATAGAGGGAGACAGGGAGAGGAGGTATCTGTGCACATTGGTCTTAAACATCTGCGGATTATAGTCTATGTAAAATATTGAGCTGGGAAGAGCATTCAATATTCTTATAAAAATCGAGTCTCTAAATTTCACTGTACGTCCGAAAGCAGGCTTAAGGGTAAACTGATGAGCATTCCTGGCGAGACGTGTATTGCGGGTGAATTCAAGGAGAGGAGGAATTGGCTAGCTCACTTGAGCATCGTTTGTTGAAATAACGATAAAGCACGGACAAGGAAGACACGGTACGTCGATGTTCGAGCGAGTCGAATGAACTCGCGATATCGTTGTCTCCTATAAGTTTTATCGCTCGCTTTTGGATTCTATCAAGTAGGTGCAAGGTGGACTTGGGGGCACCAGACCAGATCGACGAACAGATGGTGAGTGTCGAGTTGCATTTCTTGGGTCTTTTCCAGGATCTGCCGTAGTGTGAAGATTTGGTCTATTGTGGACTTTCCTGGCCTGAAGCCACACTGATATGGACCTATCAGATTGTTGTTGAACAGCTTCAGGCGGGTACACAAAACGACAGAGAAGATCTTATACGCGATGCTAAGAAGACTGATCCCTCGCTAGTTGGCGCAATGAAAGGGGTCTCCTTTCTTGTGGATCGGGCAAACTATAGAGAAGACGAACTTGATATGCAAATTGTGACCCGTTGTGTTCGGAGTATGTAAAAAGCAATACGTACATGAACGCACTGTCATTTTTAACATCATTCTCGAGAAGATCGTGCAGAACTCAAATGTCAAGACCAGAGGCACGATCTTCCACAAATCTGTGCAACTGCTCGCATATGCCGATGACATTGACATCATCGGAAGAACACAACGGACCGTCAGTGGGGCGTGTGTGAGCATCGAGAAGGAAGCGGCCAAGGTGGGGTTTGCGGATAATGAGAGTCAACCAAAGTGTATGCTGTCTACGAAACAGCTGTCCACCAACAGCGATGTCTTGGACAAAACGTTACTTTACACAGCTATAACTTCGAAGTAGTGAAAGACTTTGTCTGCCTAGGCTCCGAAGTTAATACAAACAACTACACTTCTGCGGATATAAAACGGAGGATCACGTTGACCAACCGCTGCATTTTCGCACTCGGAAGGCCACTGAGGCCATCTCTCGAAGAACCAAGATATCTCTATACTATAAGACTTTGATAGTCCCAGTCCTGCTGTATGACGCAGAAGCATGGACACTAACTAAAGCGGACGAGGATATTCTTGGTCGCTTCGAGAGAAAAGCCTTTGAATTATCTTCGATCCCGAATGTACCGATGGTGAACGTAGAACTGTACAGCGACATCGATCTGGTCAAACGAGTTCGAATCTCTCGTCTCAGATGGCTACGTCACGTGAGCGAATGACACCAATGCTCCGACCCGGAATGTCTTTGACTCCAACGCCGAGGTGCAACGCATTAAAGGAAGACCACGCCTACGGTGGCACACGCAGGTGGAAGGGGAAGTGACTAAGTTGAACGTGCGTGGCTGGAAGCAACTAGATGGAGAACCATGTTGGCTGAGGCCCAGGTCCACCCCGGACTGTAGCTCCGAGCAAAGAAGAAGGAGAAGAAGAACAAATGGCTAGAAGGCATCACCTGCCATAAAACAAAAGAAATCTGGTCATCACTTAACCTAAAACGGTCACTTAGTTTATTTAGACTCAGCAAGCACTTATTAAGGACTCTTATAGGAGTCATAACCGGGCACTGTGCAATTGGCACTCATGCTCGCAGAATGGGTGCCGCATATAATGAATTCTGCAGAAATTGCATGAATGAAGAGGAGGAAGAAAACACTCATCACCTACTCTGCTCCTGCAGCGCTGTGGCTAGTCGTAGGTACCTACACCTAGGGCCTCAATGAGCTAAACAGCGCCAGCGTAATCGCTTCACTACAAGCACCAACTGATGTTCCGATGTTAGGAGAATCACAATGGGCCTACTCTGGCCTAAGTGTGACTGCCCTTAGCAGTCAGCCTCTACACCCTAACCTAATTTAAGCCCCACGACACCCCGAGTAGCTACATCGCATTCAAAAATTGTTTTCCTTTTTAGTCGTTGTGTGGCGCTACAGTGCGGGTAGACCTGGGCCTCAACCAACATGCCTCTCCAACTAGCGCGATCTCTGGCTAGTTGTCTCCAGTTCCGCACACCAAGTTGGTTGAGGTCCTTCTCCACTTGGGTGCGCCACCTTAAACGCGGGCGTCCGCTGTGGTGTCGGGCCGGAGCTGTGGTGTCCATCCGCTCTACATACAGGCGTTGGATCCTTAGACGCCTAACTAGGCTCATGTCCCTATACAGCCCGTACAGTGATTGAATCTTCTCCTCCAGAACCCGTCAACACAAACAGGGCCAAAGATCGCACGCAGAACTTTTCTCTTAAAGAGACCAAGGACTTCTTCATCCGCTTTCGAGATTGTCCATGCCTCCGCGCCGTATAGCAGGACTGGGATGATCAGTGTCTTGTGTAGAGTCAACGTGGTTCTATTACCCAATTGCCCCTTGAGCCCAAAGAAACAGCGGTTGTCAAGAGTTATCCTACTCTTGATCTCGCTAAGCTGTTGCTTTTTGCTTCTTGTAAATAAAAATTGTCTTTCGGCCGTCATTGCCAGGACCCTTTCTTGAAAAACTCTGCCATAGTCAAGAGATTCAGAGCAGTGCATGAGATACAAGAACAAAGCAAAAATGCTCTCTCGACGTAAGTTTAAAATATTTTATTTAGATTCTTTTAGTGCACAGATTACATTCATTGTTCCTCAAAGCTAGTAAGAGTAAAATAAAGATGACAATAGATAAAAAGAGTGGGAAATTGATGTATGCTTAAGTAAATTGAAATGAGTTTCGATAGAATTTGTTCGATTTTTTTTTTGTCTGAAAAAAATGTGATTTCGTTTGTTCCTCTTGCAGAACTATTCATAAAATAGACGTTAAATAATCGTTGCACGCAAAATGATGACTTAAAGTGATAGCTAACTTAATTTCCCTACGTATTCACAGTTCGAATAAATTGAATTTCTCAAGAGAAGAACATAAGAGCAGAATCAAACCAGTCAATTGAATTACTAGAACTAACTACAAGGGGTCCGTCTTTTCCAAACAGCTACAATTTTTACACACATCTTCGAGGATAAAAAAAAGGCAAAGCTCCGCAACTATTTCACAAACAATTGCAGATAATCAGCAGCAAGATCCCTGTCATTAGGTATTACATGATCGCATTTTAGATTTTTGTTTTCGTTCAAGTTAAAGAGTTCTTTTGAGTTTGTAATCAATCACACCGGGTGTTTGGAGTGTTTTCTTACGTATAAATAAATGCGTCAAATTGACAAATTTTTATACGATCTAGGGTTGTAGATCCACGACTAGTGCGCTAGTCGTTATTGCCAGCCAGTTGTGTTCAGCGTGTGCCATCAGTTGTTAGAGGTTTTCAGGATTTCCACTACTTCCCGATTCAAGTCAGTCGCTTGTTTCCGTAATTTTAAAACCTGAAAAAACATACACAAACTTATGAAAGGAACCGTCGAACGAGAGCACGACCCCATTTACCTTCGTTCTCAGCTCCTTTTCACGTGTGACCAGTTCCTGAATCTGTGTCATCGTATTTGTCATGTTCTGCAGATCCATAGTCCAGCGCAGATAGAGTTCTGAAAGGCAGTACAACGATTACAAAGCAAATCCCACTCGCCAGTACACATTCATCACATACCATCCCATAGCTCAAGACTTATGGGCGCAACAGACGGCCAGATCACATTCGGATTGGGATCATACATCGGATTCAGAAGATTCGTCAAAACGTCCAGCCGATTTAAGTATGACCACAAGCTAGTTGTCCTACTGTGTATCTTATATTCAGAACGTTCCTTCTCCGAGTCACAGAGGAACGTTCCGTACTGGCTGAAGTAACTATGTTCGAATAGTAGGATTAGAAGATTTGTACTAAACTCGAAACTGCAGGGAAATTGACAGAATAGTTGGTATATACAATCGAGGAACAGGATAAAAGTGGCTCCCGAACTTTTTGGACGCGTCTGTGGTGGGGTATAGCAGGAGTACTTGTGGCGGGATGAAAAGGGATGTCCGGCTTGTACCCATTCACGTTCGATAAGTGCTTGGAGGCTGTTTGGTTATTTTTAGGATTAGATCATGCTCTCTGGGGATGACGGAGAGACGTTGACTTACCCTCGAACCGTCCTGCAGTCTGGATTCAGAATTACTTGTACCAGTGATGTAACTATGAGCGTTGAGTCCAGACCTTTGGAACCATGCACCAGCACGGGACTGCCCTCCTGGTCTAGGCACTGTGCGACAACGCAGGCGGCATTCAGTGAGTTCAGGACCATACTCAACCAGCCGCTGCCCTCGAGCCGCGTGAGCCACTTGTCTGAGCTGCAGGAGGTATCATTGCATGCTGTATGAAGACTCAACACATTACTCCACTCTACTCCACTCCACCACGTCATGTAATTTGTCCCAGCCTAAACTTACCCTCAACTAACTTGGTAAAACTGTCCAGTATCGAAGACGGATTCGACACGTTTCCAATCGACCTGTTAACCTTTTTCCACTGTGAATAGTGTTGATCCGTCTCGGTGTTGGACTTGCCCTTGCCCCAGGTGTCGACAATGAAACCCTTTTTACTCCGCCCCAGCACAACATTCAGAATAGCCTCGTCCGCCCGGCAGCGCTTGATACCTTGCGTTGAAATCGGTTGTGAACTTCGCATGAGTATGGCCTGTGACACATCAAAGTCAATCAGTCCACCTTGCGTGACCTTAGTCGCATCAATGCACTCACCCCATTTTCATGCCTGTAACTGAGAATAGGAAATCGTCCACCGTCCCGAAACGAAGCCGACTGACAAATCTGCTCGTCGGTTATTAACTTCGGCACAATGAGGACAGCACCATATGTTGAACACACACTGAAATCTTTGTTGACGTGGGATATGCGCCAATCTTCGCCGGCCAGCAATTTAGAAAATTCCGACTCAGTTCTGAAAGTGGATCAGGAAAGTAGAAGAATTCCGGAACATTTCGATGATTTTCTTACTGAAAAAGCGTGTAGCCATCTTCCAATATGGAATACATGGGTCGGTAAAAGAACGAGTAGTCCAACTCGATGTTGTGAATTGAACTGAGTTGCTCCAGCGATGTGGCCACGTTGAAGTACTCTTTGGAGTGTTTTATTTCCAGCGATACGATGCGCAAATCCTTGCATTTAAGTGTTATTATGCCGCCCACAACTACATTGTTCACCAGAAATGGCTTCTTCTCCACCGAATCGATATTCTTGTGCAGTAACTATGTATGATGGGAAAGTTACATTTTCAATTGACTTGACCTATTAACTCTAAGGTTATCAGAAAACCCACCCATAGTTCCTGGGTATTCTCCTGTCGGGCGCTCAGCAGCAAATGGTGACCCGTAATGCATAGGGTTCCCTCAACTGTTGCATGCAGATGGTCGTGCAGGAGGACACCATCAAGTTTTGGGGTCTTTATGAGATCGACGAATTCCATTGGGTTTAGTGAGTTAACGTGTGCACAGTGGATATGGTTAACGAGAAATTTACGAATCGACTTGCATGATTTCTTTGTTTTGGTTTTTTTTCTTAATGTTTTCAAATGTCTGGAACTCGGAAAGGGAGATTTATCAAAAGTGAAGTTTATCAGTAGTGAAACAAAAGTCACAATCGTCTGCAGTGATGGTTTCTCTTTCTTTTTGGCTTTTTGCTTGACCTGCACTAACAGGCAAGGCCGACAAAGAGTGACGAATTGATTTGAGGGCTTATTTTATTGAGGTTCACAAATTTACTTTGCATACAGATGAGATTTAATCGTGGAATATTCACTTGGTCACTTGATTTCAAGGCTATTAACGTTTGGCGAGCGTTTTTTGGTTTTCGGCGAGCGTTTTAATCGTATCAATGATAAATGTTTGTTGTCACTAGACGTCTACTAAGGAAACAAGTGACAGCTGTTGTGGGTTGACACTCACGTGTCAAATGTCAACGAAGTGCGACACTGTATTCCGATATGGAAACAAATGGATGTAAAGGGTGTTTTCTTGAGGCGACTAATTTTAAATTGAGAGCAAATTCATTGGGCAGACAGTTGCTTGGGATTAATGATGTGGTCCAGCTGATCGTGGCTTATGCTCTACATATACTAGCCGCGCACAAATTAATATGAATGAATTAAGCCACTGACGAAGATAAACAACTTACTAGCTTTACTTGACTTCTCGAAAGCGTTTAACAGTGATAAGCCTTTAATACTTGGCCACAAACTGTCGTCCCAAGTCAACTTTTGTAATTCCACTAGGTCAGGTGAGGTTATTTGATTGCTAGCGAAATTGCCAGAACACTTAGACCATTGTTGATTCCAGTGCCGTTAATTTGATCCCATGGACTAATGGTGACTGGACCAGTTTTGAAAACCATACTCGACTCTGGGACACCTATTAACCACGGGCGGGACACCGAACCAGTTGGTGCTTGTAGTGAAGCGATTTAGCTGGCCTATGCTAACGTAGTTTCAGCATTGAGGTTATTGAAGTAGTAAACCCCTTTCGATTTTATAGCGGCCTGACTATGCGAATAGATGGTGATATCAATTTTGAATATTACGTTGTTTTGAAAAACCTGGCAGTGATCAGGGAGCTTCAAAGAGATAGCAATGTTGAGATCTTGGGAATAGACACCCGCACCCACCCACTTCGTTATTCCACGATCCTCCAGTTCGATCTGGAGGGAATGCTAATCGAGAATTTCTTCTCGAAGATAGCCTGGGGTATTTGGCGGTCAGTGTCGCTAGGAAGGAAGTTGAATTCCTTGAGAATGGAATGTCGTCATTTTGTGATGTTCCAGGTACTCTAGGTTCTACACTCAGTATTCATTAAAGATCTTTCACGAGTAAAAAAGATACAAAAACTTATTTAACCGATACTAACCGCAAAGAGGTTTGATGCCAATCTCTGTCAAAGCCCCTAAAAATGATCATTTACTAATTAAACTGATTAGTTTCTCTTTCCTTAAGTGTGAACATGTTGATGCGGAAGCCTCTTTCAAATCACGATTTCTCAAATTTTCAGAAGCTGGTCTTGGTGTCCCGTGGCGTTGTGGATATATGCGTCGACCTCAACGCACTTGAACCTCGACATCGTAGGTTCGATCCTTGGTCTGAGCGACAAAAAATAATTTTCACGGCCCCAACTTTTTCGAGTCACTGACAATGCTCAAAGTGTATTTCCTGTCTAGAAAAAGCTTCTCAAACTTGGCCGTTCGGAGTCAGCATAAAACTGTAAGTCCCTTCCACTCTTCAAAGGATAAAAGCCGAACAACACGAGTGGTAGCTGTGAAGCTAGGCCCTGGCTTTCTACGGGGTATAGCGACACCCATATTAATATTATTATTATCATAAGCTAATCATAGTCCTTTGACAATGAATACTTATGAAACCTCGACTAAAACCTTCCACACACAGTTATTACCAACTAAACAAAAGACAACATACATTCATCCCCCTAATTTCCCCCACGCGTCTCTATACATTGGCAAGGAACAAAAGATGTAACCGAAAATTAAACCATTGTGCAAATAATTACTCCCCACCAAGGTTCTGTAATTATCACAACCCCATGAATTACTTATCATAAACCAATTAATGGTCGACACCTTCCAAGGAACTGTTTCAAAGAGCTCACTCAAGTAAAACCACTCTCCGGCGATGGACTCGTTCGCTAAGGACATCATATACTCCGGATCCTTCTGGGAAGGAATTTCTCCAAGTAAATGACTTCAAAACTCAGTTTGGATTTCCTTCAGATCTTCCATTATTTTTTTCAGTTCTCTACTGCTCGCAAATATTTGGCATCCTACCGTTGAAAGGCATCCATGCAAGACGAGCAAACACAGTTCGTTTCTCCTGGATATCCGTTGGAGTTTTAATATGTTTTGTCTTTCTTTTGTGGGACCTGGTGGTGATTGGAAGCTACATTCATTACAACAGAAACACTCGAGTCAATGCGGGATTTATCAGTAAGACAGAAATGATACCCTCGGCATGACTTCTTAACAAACTCTTCCCTTCTAGCCACGCTCATTTTCCACTCAATGGGATTCTGTATTTACGGAGCTTTCCTTCAACTGGCTCGTGGATGGGTTGGGATTATTCAAGGTTGGACAATGATGGAGCAGAGATTCCTCCGACCGCCGTACGCGACAAGGCAGTCTATGAAGCTAAAAACTCGATTGTGTGTGATTGGTGTCGTGATAGCGGTCTTATCGGTTGGTAAGTGAGATGACTGCCTATAGACTTGTAGACCCCTCTCATCTGTTGTCGATCAGGCGAACACGCCTTGTTTCAGGGTTCAAATTTGTATAAATTCTTTGGAAAAGGCGTTGAGTGCAACATGACCGATCGTGGGATGTCGAAGTACTTTGAGGAACGCTTTAGCTCCGTCTATGAATTAATGCCGAACGGAGTTTCTTTGGCATTTGCTCAAGTGAGATATGACATCTCTGAAAATGTCTCTTCTCTTAAGTGAATGTTTATATTCCCAGCTTGTAAGCATATTTGGAACAGCCGCTTGGAACTTTCTAGACCTCTTCATCATCCTGATTAGCATTGGAATCAGTACACGCTTCCAGCAGCTTACCAGAACCCTCAAGCACCACTTGATTGAGGTAAGTCTTACAGAAGAGCGTTCACTTAGTCTGATTCACTCTCTTGCAGGACACACCCACATCGCAGACAATGCGTGCTTTTCGAATGGATTTCATTGCGATCTGTGATCTCCTTGCATACGTCGACCAGCACATGGGCATTGTTGTGTTCTTGTCTGCTGTTAACAACTTGTACTTTGTCTGCAGTCAACTTCTTAATTTGTTCAAGTGAAGGCCCCCGATTCATTGTTTATGTTTGATTTTTAACTTTCTGTTTCGTAGTCCGCTGCGCTACACCATTGATCACATCTACTACTGGTATTCCCTGCTCTACTTACTCGGACGGACCTTTTACCTATTCCTCACCGCTGCACAGATAAACGAATCCGCCGAGAGTCCCAAATATCTGCTGCACAACATTCCCGCTGAGAACTGGAACAAGGAGGTAAAAGTGGGAATTCAAAGACTTGACTTGATTTTGATATCTTTGCCGTCCTTAGAGCAGCAGATTTTTGTTTCAAATCAACTCGAGGACAATCGCATTGACCGCCATGGGATTTTGCAATCTAACTCGTGGTTTAATTCTAACGGTAATTGATTTTGTTGACTCGGTCCTTTTTCCTTGAATCTTCCCTTTTCAGATGGCTGGAGCAATTGTCACTTTTGAACTCGTTATGATGCAGTTCAACAGCACCAGCGGAGGTCTAAAACCATTGTGTGACGAATAGAAAGCACTGGCACTCAGTTTTTTTTAGTCAACACTAACATACATAAACTTTTTATTAAAAAAACAACCCTGGGGCGGGAAACCTCTCACTTAAATAGATTCTTTAAAGCCAATTTTTGTGTTTGATCGAATTCGGCTTGCAGTTTCTTTGCACGAATCAATTCGTTGAGAATACTCTTGTCGTCAGGTACAAGGTCACTGGCTTTTGTCAAGTCAGCTATAGCGCTGTCGTAATTCTTCAAATGAATGTGCGCTTGACCACGTCGAAAGTATGCCTTGCTGCAGTCCGGATCGCATCGAATCGCCTAGAAGAACGACATGAAATTAAATGAACAATCGCAAAGCCGCTCACATGCACCTCTGAAGCATAATGTACGGTGTTAGCATATTGACCGACTTTCAGTTCCACAGCAGCCATATTGACAGAATTGAGAACATTGAATGTTTCCATCTTCTTCAAGACCTCCTTCTTTTCCGCACCCTCCTCCATCCATTGAAACCGATTGCGGAAGAAGTTGTAATATCTGGTCGCCTTACGGTACTTACGACGAGCATCATAATGCATCCCCTTGCCGTAGTATTCATTCCCAGCGTTGCGAATGATTGTGAGCATGTCAAATATCTCTTCAGGCTGTTAATGGTCATAGTGGTGAGTGAGGTTGGAGGCGAAGGACCATCAAATGATTACCTTGTGCTTGTCGAACCTTTCCACCCAGTCTTGAGGGTACGGTGCCCAAGTATCGAGTCCATCCTGATCGCGGAAATTCCACTCTTGGCCATATTGAATCTCTCCACAATTGGCTATGTAAATTTCCTAAACGAACCGTGTGACTCATCCGGAACGGAATTTACAAAGATCACTCGATTACCTCCTTGGGTTGCCCCTCATCAGTTATGTTCACTTCCATTTCGGCAATGATACCCAATCCTCGCATCACTTTGCCCACCGCCACGTTTGTGCCATTCAAGATATCACAAACCACTGATGTTATGATAAATTGGGAGTTGTTGGAATGCCTTTGGCCGTAGTTGGCCATGCTGACCACACCTTCTTCGTGCTACAACAAAAATCGAACACTTGACTCATCATAAAATCACAACCCACTTGCTGTCGAACCTTTAAATCGTAGTTCTCATCCTCAAATATCGGTCCATAGATGCTATCCCCACTGGTTCCATCGTTGTTCACGACATCACCACCCTGCGCCACATACACAGGTGTCACTTTGTGAAATTTGATTCCCTTGTAGTGGAGTGGTTTACCCAGCTGGCCAATTCCACGTTCACCGGTGCACAGGCAGCGAAAATTCTCCGCGGTCTTCGGAACAACATCCTTTCGCAGTTCGATTATCATGCGACCAGCTGGGAAATGAAGACAACAAAATGTATACAGAATACCATATCATCCGGAGGAGAAGTGAATCTACCGAATTCCTTGCCAATGTTGATATCGAAGAAAACAATTGGATTATGTACTGACGCAGGGTTTACTATTCCTAACATTTCGATTTTCAAGTATTTTTATACAAATAGCAAAATGAAAGACCGGCAAGACAGTTGCAAACGGCGTAGCGGACCAAATAAAATATACAACATTGCAAAATTTAAGAGGAAACGTCAAGAACAGAAACAGAAATAAGAGAGCAAAGAGATGTCCATCTTGGGCCATTTTTCCCCTAGTCAACAAAAGAGAGAAATTTGAAAGTAGTGGAAATGATTTGTGTGTCCCACATACTTTCACAAAAATTATGGATCCACCATATTCGTGATACTTGTAGGAAAATCGTGTGAAGTTGGCCACAACCATCTACTATTGCTCGAAGAGTGTTCAGTTGGTGCATTAATTTATTCTCTTTATCGTAGTACCGGGGTAGATAAGAGGCCTTATTTGAAAACTCGCTCGTTACTTGAAATTTTTTGAAATTTCTATGTTAAACATTCAACACAGTGAGGAAGGGTAAATAAACGTACGCTGCACGTTCACGCAGTAAATTAATTAAGCTTTCTGGGCAAATAGTGAAGACGGTCATCTTCTACCCCATCAAACCTCTCAGAGAGAAGCAAAATATCAAGAAAGTTCGGGAACGGAATTAAACCAAATGTGTAACTTATGTCAGTTTTTGAGAGCTTGTTGCGTTCTTTTTTGACGTCAGAGATGCCATATGTCAACAGTTACAGCAAAACAAAACAAAACTCTCGAGAGAGAGTACATTTGATATTAAGCAGCCCATACACGATTCAATTCGATTGTAAACTGAGTTGTCAACTGAATTGATACTTGGCCACACACTACATCAACTGAATTGAAAGACTGCTTCTACTGTCAAAAATATGATCATTATTTTTTTGCGGTGGTACGATACGGTGAGCAATTGTAAACGGTTTCACAATGAATTTATACTTCAAATTCTTAAATTTGACAGCTTGTCAATCACTTGCCCACACACGATTCAATCAAGTTGAAGGACTTGCTAGTCAACTTCACAAAATCAAAATCTTTTGATTTTTCATCAACCAAGCTGACAGCCGTCGATCAAATGGCCACATACGAGATGATTTGGGGAAAACCGACTGAGTTGACAACTGAGTTGAAACATGTATGGGCTGCTTTAAGCCCATATATAGATCGTACTGGAACAGACTTTCGTAGATTTGTGTTGTTCCGTACTGTTCTGTACTGATTATTTTGAGTACGAGAACAGGCCTATTATTGGATGGCTGGGTGCTGTGGGAATCGGATAGGCACTGACTGGCGTCAACCTGACTATGCCCACTGTTGTAATTTTTTGTCCACACACCAATTGTGCGTATTTTACCACCAAGTAGTAGCCATCAGGTACTGGTTGTAGTTCACCCGAGCTCAACTTGCAAAACTTATAAGTGCGACCTCTTGTCATAGGGGTTACAAAAAGGAACTGGTCCTCCATGTTGGAGGTTGTGCCGCCACACGAAAAAGTCATAGTTACAAAGCAACAACAAACCTCGGAAACTGATGATTTTACTGGTGACGAACCCTGCAAACGATATACGGACAACGATCTTCGGATCTGTACGTGGAATGTAAGGTCCCTTTTTAGGCCAGGTGCAGTCGAACAATTAGCGAAAGCCATAGACTGCTGCAAACCAGATATAACCGCCATCCAAGAAGTGCGATGGGATGGAAAAATAGGATGAACAACTGTGATATATATTACGGTGATTGCTGCAAAGAACAAAAACAGCACATATTTGGAAGTGGATTTGTCGTTAGAGGCAATCTTAGGCAAGGAGTCTTATCATTCAGGTCCGTGAACGAGCGCCTCACGACAATTCGCATCCAGGCTAAATTTGCCAACATAAGCCTTATAGGCGCACATGCCCCCACAGAGGAGAAAGATGACGACACCAAAGACAGGTTCTATGAGCTTCTGGACAAAACGTATAAGCAATGCCATAGCTACAACATTAACATTGTCCTTGGCGATTTTAACGCAAAGCTAGGAAGGGAGAAAATCTAGTAGATAGTACGGTCGGGAAGCACAGCCTACACGACACCATATCTAGGCTGACCGACTTTGCTGCAGGGCGAAATGTTGTAGTAGCCAGTACAAGATTCCCACATTTCGATATTCACAAAGGAACAAGACGATCTCCAACTGGCATCATTGACTGCATCAGTCAATCAACTGGCATTAAATTTGTGTTCACACAATCTTACCATTAAATACATGAGCAAACTGAACTCTGAACTGAACACTCTTCGAACAATAGAACATATTGTGGCAAACTTCTTCAACGTCCTACTTGAGAAGATCGTGCGAAACTCAAACGTAAACATCAGAGGCACGATCTTCCAAAGTCCGTTCAACTGCTTGCGTACGCGGACGACATTGACTTGGTTGGACGAACAGAGGGAGTCGTCAATGAGGCGTTTGCTAGCATTGAAGCGCAAGCGGCTGAAATGGGTCTAGCGGTAAACCAGGAAAAAACAAAGTACATGCCATCATCACGGAAGGACCCCCAATATCGACGTCTCGGGCAGAGCGTCATAATGGGCAGCAGAAACTTTGAGGTAGTCAAGGGCTTCGTCTACCTCGGCTCCGGAGTAAACAGGGACTATGACACCAGTACCAAGGTCAAGCGCAGAATTACTCTTGCCAATCGCTGCTTCTTTGGGCTCAAGAGGCAATTGAGTAACAGAGCCATCTGCAGAAACACCAAGCTGACTTTATATAAAACTCTGATCATCCCTGTCCTGCTCTATGGCGCAGGGTCAAGGACGCTGTTCAAGGCGGATGAAGAAACTCTTGGTTGTTTTGAGAGAAAAATTCTGCGAGCGATCTTTGGTCCTGTTTGCGTTGATGGCGTCTGGAGGAAAAGATTCAATCACGAACCGTACGGGCTGTACAGCGACTTGAGTCTAGCCAGTCGTCCACAGGTTCAACGCCCAAGAATGACTAGGCGGATGGACACCACAGCTCTGGCCCGAAGAGTTTTCGATACCGAGCCATTGGGACAGCGCAACAGAGGACGTCCTCGCACGAGATGGCGCACACAAGTGGAGAAGGACCTCACTTAACTTGGTGTGCTCAACTGGAGGGAGCTGGCGAAAGAAAGTGCTGGCTGGAGAGGCATGTTGGTTGAGAATAAGGTCCACCCCGGACTATAGCGCCAATCAAAGAAGAAGAAAAGAAGATCTGACGTACCCCTTGCCACTTCAGCTGCTCTTAACAATTTGGCTTAAAACTCCTGACCTGTGTTGGGACCACAATTGCGGTAGATCTACTTATTTTCTGTGAAATTTTCAAATCTACCACATCTACTACCTAGAGTGTAGGATCTACCACACTTTTTGATTCTTCCAACTTTCATCAAAATTGTGTACACAAAATTATAAAGACGGCTAAGAAATGTGAATACAAAGCAGGGTGAGCAGCTGTGCTTTTTGTTCATGAGAGCAGCGTGCAATGTGAAATTGAATAGATAAACGTATTCATCGAGATCACCACCCTTTGAAAATTGCATGTCCCAACACTGTTCCTGACTCGAAGGACCAAATAATGCTTGTATTTTCGCTGTGCTCCCTTATGAAGTCGAAACTAGACAGAGAGCAACACAGATGATCTTAGAATGAACCACTCTCCTTCGGATATACTATGCTTCTGTCAGTGAGGAACATGAATTCTTCTTCTTCTTTGTCTGGCGCCACAGTCCGGGTAGACCTGGGCCTCAACCAACATGCCTCTCCAACTAGCGCGATCTCTGGCTAGCTGTCTCCAGTTTCGCACACCAAGTTGGTTGAGGTCCTTCTCCACTTGGGTGCGCCACCTTAAACGCGGGCGTCCTCTGTTGCGCTGTCCGACAGGTTCGGATTCGAAGATTCTTCGGGCTGGAGCTGTGGTGTCCATACGCTCTCCATGACCTAGCCACCGTATGCGTTGGAGCCTAACTAGGCTCATGTCCCTGTACAGCCCGTACAGTTCGTGATTGAATCTTCTCCTCCTGAACCCGTCAACACAAACAGGACCAAAGATCGAGCGTAGAACTTTTCTCTCAAAGAGACCAAGGACTTCTTCATCCGCTTTCGAGATTGTCCATGCCTCCGCGCCGTATAGCAGGACTGGGATGATCAAGGTCTTATATAGAGTCAACTTGGTTCTTCGAGAGAGGGCTCTATTACTCAATTGCCTCATGAACCCGAAGAAACAGCGGGCTACCGCGCGCTTCTCATGCTCTTTCTTTTTTCTTCTGAGAAGCTGGTTCTCTTCCCTTCTCTTCTGTTCGTAGAGCTCACGAACAGCCCTCGTTGTTCGATGCAGCGTTGCCTTGTAGGCCCCCTGCACTCGTCGTCAAACCATGGGTTCCTTCTAGGTGGTGTCGTAAAACCCAGCACATCAGTGACAGCTTCTTTGATGGCTTCTTGATAACGAATCCATTCTTCTTCGATGGTTTGTGCAGGCGGCGTCGAACTTACAGAGAGTATGAATGTATTACAAGAAAACCACAACGAATTGTCAGAAGGAAGAAAAACATCCGTCCACTACACTGGACAACAACGTTCCAACTAAGATGATCTTCGAATCCCACCTTACTCGATGGAGATGATGATTGATGCTCAAAGCTCACACAACGAAGCAAGACACCTTGCTGTTGATGACTGAAAGCAGCGTGTCCATTGCCATCCACAATGAAAGTCAGCTATAAGCTCAGGCTCCGACCGTTCATGGTCCCCTGGATAATTTGTAAAGGTCATCATTGTTATGACGCACCACTCCAAGATTGGACAACACTTGTTTTTTTATTTCTTTCAATCGATATTTTCTACCTGATAAAAATCAATCAATATTTTATCTTCATTCCCGAAATAGACTTTGATTATAAAAAACCTTCCAACAACCATGTCATGTTCATTCGGTAGCCTCTGCAATTGGTAATAAATAGATTTGGTTATCTGCCCAGCGTAACTGTGCCTCGTCTGCTTAAATGTTTGTTCGTTTTATGGTATGAATGTTCTCTTTGGACTGAAACACTTAGATTAGTTGATGAAGGGTTTCAATTTAGATTCGAGGAAGATAAATATTTGCGCCTAACCTTCAAATCCCGATGATGAGACAGCATTTTCGAAAATTAAGCAAAGCGAGAAGGGGTAGAAATTGTCTCGTGAAACCCTCGAATTGGCGCAATTTTGAACCAGCGGCGTACAGCTCATGTGGAGGCGGTGGCACTTCAGGGTTCGTTTAATTTGCAATTTTGAACCAAATTTTGAAAACAGCTGCTTCACCTAATTGTACATCCATCCAACCTGCCGTTGTCCAGGTTCTAGTACAATGGGCCTCATCAATGCGTATCGGTTTTAATAATTTACATTTACATTTATTATTGTTACTAAAATCTTACACACTAATTTATGTGTTGGTTTTGTTTATAATTAGAATTAGAATTTTACGTGTACGTTTGTTTAAATGAAATCCTGAATGGTGAAAGTAAAATGTTACGTTTGCTCAGCGTTTTTCCATTTCTTTTATATATTTATATATATTTATTTTATTATTGAGTTCCTTTTTTTACCAGTAAAACTAAAATAACAACTTCCGTTCATTGACATCGCTTCCATTTCACATGAGTTAGTAAAATCAGAGAGAGAGAGAGGGAAAAGAAACAAATGAATAAGTACAAAAATGTAATTCATGGTTAAAAACGACAAATGAAATGCTTTTGCGGGGAGCAGGGATATGGGGCTACCGGAGGCTAACAAAAAAGAAAGAACGCAACAGAGTGAAATGAATTTAGAGTCAAGGAGAAAAAAAAACAATCATTATTTTTCTTTAATTACTATCAGTGGAAATTTTGATCTATAACTGTTCGCCGAGGAGGGGCTCAGCAGCTGCTCCAACGCCAAGATCGACGACATTCTCGGCAGCAACTTCGGCTGGACCTTGCTCATTGTCTGTAGCAGCGGCAGCCGCAGCGGCACTGGCGGCAGCAGCAGCGGCTGCAGCATCGGCCGTTTCCTGTTTCCGCTTTCTGTGTTCGTAGTTCACCAGTCGCTGACCCACAAGATACTTGTCATTTTTGATGGCGACGTAGAGCTTTTTGAATTGCCGTATCTGGAAGTAGATGATGGCGACGACGACAACCGCCAGCAAGAAGAACGGATACACCTCCCTGGCGATGACAATTCGTGTGTTTACGTTTTTGTAGAAGATTGGCAGGATCGAGTGAGCTATGACGTAGGGTACGGCCAATGCCAGGCCAAAGCAAGTGATCACTGGTGTGGCCAACTCCCGGATGATGAATTTCAAGTCAATGTCTCGTAGGCCGTCGCGGTAGGCGCGTTCGATTGCACGCTTCAGTCGCCAATCAGGTCCCATCAGGGTGAGCGCGCACGCAATCTTTGTGTAGAGCACGCCGAGAGCCCAATCTTGCCACAAGAAGTGGATCGGTGTCTGATTGAGTGGAACGCGCAATGGAATAACAAGGACCAGCTCGAGCAGCAGTCCAAAGAGTAGAGGGATGACGCCCAACATCAAGACGAATATAATCGCTGCGAGTGCGTAAGAGGCGCCCACGTGCAACCAATGCTTGATTTTGTCCATGACAGCGGCGCGTCCTTGCGGCAGGAGATTGACTGCGATCGCAATTCCCCGGGAGATGATCCAGCAGAGGTAGGTGCCCACTGCAGCGGCGTACAGCTCATGTGGACGCGGTGGCACTTCAGGGTTCGTTGAAACTTGATGGTTAGCTATGTGATTGCCTACTGACCACAATGCCATCACCTGACGACCGATCCAAACGGGAACGGTGAGAGTGATCAACGACGAGATGACCAGGCTGATGCACACGAACACGATGAGGCCAAACAGGCGGAACGGAAAGAATGTAGGTTTGTCGTACGGCTGGAAGCCAACAGGAGCGTCGCGTTGCAGAATAAACTGATGGGCGGCTGCAAGACCCTGATTCCGATCGGGCTGTGCTCGTTCCGGCTCCGCAGCACCTCCATTCCCATTCTCTGTTGTGTCGTTTCCCAGAAGGTAGCTCTTGATCCCCAGCACCCAAGACACGGCTTGACACCAGATCCGGAGAAGTCCTTTCAGCCACACTCTGGTGTGCGATTGCTCAAAGAAACCAGGAAGAATTATCTGCAAGAAGCACATCCCGTCACAAGACAGCTTACGGGGGAAGATCGGTACATACCTGCAATAGGAGCAGCTGCAAGCTCAGCTCGTTGACCTCTGAGTCCCCAGACAGAGTGTACGGCAGGAATGTTGGCCACACCGACTTCAGAATTTGGATCGGCAACCAGAGCATCAGCAACACAGCAGACCCAAATATAATCACGGAAGCAATCAGCCGGCGAACGTGCCGCAGAATGGAGAGATGAATCATTTCCTGATGAAAGTCAAACTTGAGCAAACGTAGTTAAGCGAATTTCGGGCTGAACTCACCTGAATTGGACTGAAATCTGGATCGTTGAGATTTCTCAGGAACCAGAGAACCCCTGGTCGGAGCACTTCTCTGAGCAGCGAGATGAATGCGGCGAAGTAATAAACGTACACCATGCCGAACATCCAGTGGATGAACAAGGAAGTGCCCGGCGCAGCTCTGAAACTAGTTCGGCGGTCCTTAATCGTGGCATCGAACATCGGCAGCGAGCATATGTCCAGCCACCAACCGCAGACCAGTGGTAGCACACCGATCTCGACGACCGACAGCAGGGAGACCTTCACCACGATATAACACAGACCGAGCAGCCATCGAATCTTGCTCATCTTGAACAGGCGGGCGAAGTAATGCAGCACCACAAGTGTCAGTCCAATGTTGCAGTATCCAAACAGCGTGGTTATGAGACCATGGAAGTGCAGGAGCGGTTTGTCGGGACGCAGCAAACCCAGCCAGTTGATGACAAAGTTTCCAATGCAGTACGGGCAGAAGGCAAAGGTGAATATAAAGATTGTGTTGAGCGATATGACCCAGAAGACATGCTCCAGGAAGACCATGCTACCGTCCAATCCCAGGAGCCTCTCCCAAGTTAGCTCCTCCGCAGCACGATCCCACTCCATGGGATTCCAATTTGCCTCCTCGTTGGCGTTTCCAATATCCGCCGGATCCTCATTCAGCGCCCGATTGCCCGCCTGGGCCTCTGCATCGGCTGGTGGGGGCTCTGCATTGTCGATGGGCACATCCACAGGCGCTTCGTTTTCATTGTTGTTGTTCTCATTATTGTTGTTGTCGTTTAGTTCAATGGGGCCGTCAACAATTGCCGCAGCGACTTGTGGCTCAAAAGCCGCTGCTGCTCCTGCCGCGACTTGAGGTCCATTCTCATCCGCAGCGTTGCCATCGCCATTCCCTCCACCTGCAGCAATCGGTGCAACCTCGTCCCTCTCCAGCCAATCTGGTCCACCACCATGCAGTATTTGCTCCCGCAGCCATACCAATCCGACGAACGACAGAAGCGTACAACACACCACGAAACATCCGCGAAATGCGTCCGATGATATGTTTTCCGTCGAGAACACATCAAACGGCAACGAGAGGATCATATCGAAACTGGATCCACTGAACATGAACCGATAAGTCCGATACGCCGACAACGGAACTATGCAAAACCACGCAAACGCAACCAGGGTATAGTGTAGCCAATACTTTGCCGCTTTCCCCACCGACGACAACAGTCCGCCGGCCACATCTCGCAACGGCAGGACACGAGGCATGTCCGGCGAGTATATCGGAGTGAACGAGAATCGATGGCCGCATAGCTCGCAGTACTCCTTTCGAGAGTAGCGCATCCACTGCATAAGGCAATCCTGATGGATATATTTTATACTACCAGTGCATATGCATGGATAAAAAAGCGGACGGTCCGACTGCCCCTCGCAACGGCAAACGCGACAAATGTCGCCCTGAGAGAGGTCATCCATTGTTCGATAATTGCTTCCCGTCTCTGCACTATCCACTGGCAAACATTTGACTTCGTTTCACAACACCAAAAATGCTAAATCAAAACAGTCCAATAGTGCCAATTAACTTCCAGAAATTAGTGTGAAAAAATTGATTTTTTTTTATTGTTTGTGCAGAGTAAAAATAAGAATATTTTTTTTGTACGAATTGAAAGAAAACCACGTCAGATATCTGTCAAATTAAAATTCGAGAAATATAAATATTTCGTAAATAGTTTTTACGGCTTTTTGCTTATTACATTTTCACACAGTAGCTTCAGCCATGTGTGCAAATGTTTGAATTTATCACTTAAACAATTGAAATCTATATTCGACGATTTTTTCGGAACGAAAATTAAATGTTCTCCTCGCGAGAAAAACACTCTGCTTTCGTGTTTTTGCTTTTTTTACAACTTTTTTCGTTTCGCCTTTGCGACATTTCCAATTGGTGCTAACTTCGGGTGACGTTTATAAATAGAGTTAAGTAGGTTCAGTGATGAAATGGGTTGTGGAATGAATTATTTAATTATTTATCCGTTTGGATTTATTCATGTATGTTCCTTATTTATTTTTTTATTGATTTGCTTCTCAATTCTTGATTTACGACTGCTACCCAAATTCATTTAAAAAAAGCTTAATTTTGTTCTGAACGCACCCATTGGTTCAGCTGACACCTAACCTACGGTGACAATGGGTTTCCAGGACTGCAAATATTTTGACAGAAGACATATTTTTATTTGTACAATTTCGCAAGACGTAAAATATTTTCAGAAGGTAAAAACTCGAACAAAAAATATCCAGTCCACAACCTTTCACTCACGTGACCACGAATAAAAGCATACGAAATTTATCTAAAACTTCTCACTAGGTTAACACATCTTCTGTCAAAATCGTCGTAGTTTAATTTGAAAAAAAAAAGAAAATACGAGAACAATGTTTGCCATTAAAGCTGCTCAGCCCATGTTCAGTGTTGTCCGCAACAGCACCAGAAGCATCTGTGTAACAGTGCCAAAGTTTGAGATCTTCAAAGTCCAAAGTCAACAGGAATTCGATGAGAAGGTTAGGAAGAGCAGCAAGCCGGTCATTGTCGACTTCTTTGCAACGTACGTACATAAATCCACTGCGATCGAAAATGATTACAGTTGCATAACAGTTCAAGAATAAATTCCCACTTTTCAGATGGTGCAATCCATGCAAGATGTTGACACCCCGCATTGAGACAGTTATTGGCGAGAAGGCAGGCGCAATTACCCTTGCCAAGGTTGACATCGATGAGCACAGTGAACTCGCATTGGACTATGATGTCGCCTCAGTGCCAGTTTTGATGGTCATCAAAGATGGTAAAGTGCAAACGAAGTTGGTCGGACTCCAGGACACAGATAAGCTGCGTGCATGGGTGGACAAGGCAGTGGAAGATGCCAAGTGAGGTGTTTGCAGTCTGGGCCCGTTAAATTCAGCGTGATATTTTATATGCAAGCGGCTTTAAAATGATTTAAAGACGGTGAATGTAAAACAAAAATAAAGTTTATTCGGCTAGAAGTCTACGTAAGCTACCACTTTGTCAACTGCTTCTATCCGTTTCCGCAGCAGGTTCATTTTGTCCTCGTCCAGCTTCAGGGCGGCCTCGTTCTTGAGGAGGAAGTGTTGCATGAACAGGCGAATGCTGTTTTTGAACATATCCAGTTTGGTGTTCTTCACGATCTTCTCAAAGACTTGTCTGCAGTCGGACTCCGACGCCAGGAGGATGCCAACCATGATGTCCTTCATGAGGGCGAAGTTGGGTTTGTTCAGGTTGACAAAGTTCACCACCTTCAAGACCGAAAGCGCCAGCCCCCCTTTGAGAATCAAATGCAGCAGAAACTGCGCCATGTTTCTGATCTGGTGTTTGTTCAGTGCATCGATGTCATTGATGCGGTCCCACGAAGCGAATTGGAAAGCCAACTGGTACTTCCGGTTGTATTCGCAGAACTTTTGCGCCAAGATTGCGTAGTACGGGTTGTACTTGGCCTCGTTCAGCGTGCAATGCAAGATGACATAAGCTATACTCCGTTGGTCCTTCAGCGCCAAGTGAAGAATCTTTTCGAAGGCGTCCATGTAATCCTCTGCGCTCATGATGATACAGAAGATGTTCTTCCGTTCGTCCGTGTTCATCCTCTGCTTCTTCGCCAGGGCTAGCAGTTTTTCACTGAAAGTCTCTTGCTTCGGCCCAGACGCGGCCGCCTTCTGAGCGGCATTGATGTCGTTGATGTTACCACTCCACGCCGAGCCCACAATCCACCATTTGCCCACTTCATCGGCCCGCAGAAGATCTTCGATCGTTATGTTCAGAGTGACCACGTACTTGTCGTTGGTCAACATCGCCTTCAGTTTCTTGCGCAGGTTCTCTCCGAGCTCCGGATCGAATTGAGGGATCTTGTTGATGTTGTTATTTTTCACAGCGTTCAGAATGTCCACCATGAACTTCAGCCTTAAGTTCTCCTTCATCTCCATGCCGGAGCTGGCGATTTTCTTCTGGATTTCCTGCATCATTTCTTTGAATGCCAGTGGGTCATCCTTGCGGAGCTTAAAGCCGACCGACTGAAAGATCAGCAGCAAGCACTCCACGGTTTTCTCGCACAGGTTGTCGCCCAGACGGCCGATGAGTTGAAGGAGGAGGTTATGCTCGAACACCTTGAACATGTACAGGTACGAGAGCACCAGGACCAGGTTGTTCAGCTCCTTGTTTTCCACGTCAGTTTTCTCTGTAATGTTGCTCAAATGCTCGTCGAATTTGGTGATGAACATTTGAAGGAAATGTGCACCGATTTCCGTTCCCACGGATGCGTGCAGATACGCCAGCAAGACGATGTGCTCTTGAACCATTCTCTCGTTGCAGAGTGACTTCGTCAGCAGCGCCTCAGAGAGGAGTGCGTACAGCACCTCATTCATGTCATGGCGGGAATGTGACATGTAAAGCTTTTCAATGCTATTCGCAATCTTGTGCAGATTGGCTTCGGAGAGACGATTGAGGAAACCCTTGCAGTTTTTCCGCAGGCGTAGCTGTTTTTCTTGACGACTGCTGTCTTCGTTGGAACTCGCAGCTGCACGCTGATGTGGGGGGATGTATTTCCCACTTGTTGCCGGTGGTTGGTCTTCTTTGATGATATTGCCTTCGGCGTCCCGCTTTCGTCCATAGATGTCCTCTTTCACTAGAAAGGAACGTGTTAGGCTGGATCATGACACCCTCAAAAACATTTGGTACTTACCTTTCGGTTGTGGTTCCTCATCCTCCTCACTGAAACCTTCTTCATCCTCGCCTAGGTCTGAACCTTCTTCACTGTCAACACCTCTTTCCTCCCCAAAATCATCGTCACCTTCACTGCCCATTTCGTCGCCGAATTCTGATCCCATGTCCTCCTTTCTTTCTTCCGATTTCTTATTTTTGCCTTTCTTCTTCAGATCATCCTCATCATCCAAGCAGAACTCCAAGGCATAATCAAGGCCGTCATTGAACATCTTCTGCACCGTGCGTTTCTTGTCCTTGCTCTTGTTGATTTTCAGTTTCTTCTCAAGCCTGGAGATTATCACGTCTTCCTCCTCGTTTGCCAGTTTCAACTGCTTCATCCGCTGCTTCTGTGAGGCTTTCTCCAAGTCTTTTTGCTTCGCCATCTCTCGCCGGCGAATTTCCGCTGGGTCTAGTCGGCCGTTGTTGGCATTCTTAGGTTTTTCGGATTTCGGTTTCTTTTTCGGGGCACTCTGCATAATTGCATCAACTTCTTCATCGGAGAAATCCGATGCAATCTCATCTTCATCACTGATGTTTTCAGGCGGAGCTAAAGGCGGTTTGTGTTCCTTTTTAGACGATGAGTCTTTGGGAGGAGCCAAAACGTGCCTTTGTTTGTTCTTGGCGGCACTGGAGAAGTAGTTTCGCTTGTTCTCCTTCTTTTGGTTCTTCTTTTCCTTGCGGAGCTCCTTTCTTGTTTTCGGTTTGACGATCTCACGAACTTTTTTCTTCTTGCCTCCCTTTGATTTTGCCATTTTCGCGGATTGCACTCGATTTGTTGTGACTGAAGTGTGACAGGTTTGCCGGACACACGTGCTGTTAGGGGTGTGTTTGTTTTAGTAACCTGTTGCGGACAGAAATCGAGAAAAAAACTGTTCAACTCTTATAATGAGGCTATCTGATTTTGCGAAAATGAATTGGATATTGGTTATGAAAGATGGTAGGCAGGACTTTTTCGACATGATTAAATACTCAGTGCAGTCCCACCCGCTTAAGTTTATTAACAAACGTATAATTTGTAGTTCACGAGTTCCCTCAGCAGTTGCCATGTGTAAGGAAACAGATCCACTGTCACTTGAACACATGAGTTGCTTGTCACTTTTATTTATACTGTAGATTGTTTTCATTTTCACTTAGCGCAAATAAACCAGAATGGCTAAAATAGATAAATCGACCATAAAAACAGCTAAAAAGGCCAAGGGAATCAAAAGGAAACATGAGGCCAACGATGACGATGGTGTTGCTGCAAAAAGTGTCATCCTCAGTGAAGGTATAAAGGCCTAACTACTCATTAGCGCCTTCGTTAACATTTAGCCTATTTCTCCATAGAGCCCAATGAAATTACGAAAAAGAAGAAAGCCCCAAAGAAGCTGAAGAGAAATGCTGGCAAATCGACAGAGAAAAAATCGCAAATTCAAAACAAATCACGCAAGCGAAAGGCTTCCTCATCGGACGAAGAAATGATCGAACCAACGCTGGAACAAATGCTTGAAAGTGAAAAACCCGAGAACGTCAAATCCATTGTCACAGTGCGCCAGAAGAAGAAGCAAAAACATCAGGAACGTCTGGAGGCACAAAAGGATCAAGTTTCAAATAAGGAAGTCCTCAAGAATGACGAGTACCTGCAAAAGTGGAAGAACAATCGTGAGCAGTGGAAATTCGAGAAACTCCGACAGATTTCGATTCAACAGACCGTCTTCGATGACACCAAAGTCAGTGCCGAGATATGGCCGATCGCTTTGGAGTATCTCTCTGGATCACAGGGTGCAGCAAAAGAGAAAATCAAAAAGCTGGCTGAGGAGGTTATCGATCAGTTGGATAAGGAGATCGAAACGAGTGATGTTGATTCGACGGTGATTACGTCCTCGGAAAAATATCGACGGGCAAGGGAGCTTCTTCAGAGTTTTGACTAATTGATGTTTTCGTTGATGAATGTAGGGAAATATAGACTTAATCGAATTCGGAGGAGTGCTTGTTTAATTTGTTGGTTGGAAACACTTTTAAGCAGGCGACTGCGGATGAAGGATGAAGGCCAGGCATGTGTTCAAGGAATGCGATGCTTCTAATTTTCCCTTTTCAATGTTCTCTGCTTTGCCATGGTTGAACGTATCAGACGGAAACGAGAGGATTAGCTGAGGATTATTGAAGTTTCTACTTCTAGACATTTTGAAACATGGTTGCCGTGTACTGTGTACGCTTATAATGTAACTATAAGTACGTCAACCGTCCTTGTCCGTCCTCGTTCTGCTGTCGTCAGGTTTCTCTTTCAAGGTCTAGACATTTCTGCTAGAGTTATCAAGCGACGATGGACGTGGGTCATGGACGTGCACTATAATCATACATCAACAGTAACTCACAATTTTTTTGACTCACACCTTTTTTGAGACTATATTCTTCTCACGCCGTTATAACAAATATTAAAGTTATGAATTGCCTCTACATGGCTAGAACTTCATCGTCCAATTCGTTGTCGATTTGAAACGATTGTGGACGTGAATCAGGCGACTTCAACGGTGAGTCACAGTTTTCTTGACGCGCATCTAGTTTGAGACCATATTCTCCCGTACAAAGGATAATTCCGCTAGAACTTCATCATCTAATTCGTTGCCGATTTAAATTCAAATTTGGTCACCATCAATTTCCGCCCGGTCAGGTAAAATATTCTAGTCGAACAGAACTATTACAGCGCCCTCTCCTAGCCAATAGCTTTGTTTGCATACACTCGTCATACCATCTGCTCCCTAGATTATTTATTAATCCCGAAAAATAACGAACAAAAAAATTAAAATAAACCAATAAATTCGATTTCATTTCATCTATAAAAGCACATGTTTTAATTAACTGCACACTTCCTTGAACCTGTTCACATGTCAAAATCGTCCACCTTTTGTTTTCACTCTCCATCTCTTTCATAATTTGCACCGCTCCATAGTTCAGAAAGAGATGGAAATATTTGCATATATTTTTGTGTATTTTCTGATTTGTTGACAGTCGCGACGCGTAAATTTCTCAAACTCCCTGATAGTTTCTTTGCCAAAAAAATTATAAATAATTCTAAGTTTCCCCTGCATTTGATTTGTGAATTGGTAATGGTAGTGTAATTGAAAATCCCCTCTAATCCGTAATTCATCAACGCCGTGCAATGCATATTCAGTAAATCATGTGAATATCTTTCCAATTAGGAAATGCGGCTTTGCGTCCGAAGTGCATTGATATTTTTGCCTTTTGTTTGTTTTTAAGAATAAGTGTGTTCAATTTTGTTTAATCAAGGAAATTAAGGTAAGTTTTTTTCTGTTTTTTGTTTGATATCAACCTGGGTGTTGTTCAGTGTTGTGTTTAGAGGCGAAAAAAAAGTGTGATGCAGTTTTAAGTGTTTCCGGGTAGTGTCACTTCTCTTAAAGTAAAGACTCGGGAATCAAGTGGCCTTCGTTGGTGTCCTTGTGAAATGGTAAATGTGCTTGTTCATTGTTGTGGAAGACATGCTGTTAAGTGAGATTCATTGGAGAAACTTCGAGGAGGACGCAAGGATAACCATGGGGTGAGTGTTGTAAATATGTATACGAATGTTTGTTTTTTTTTTTCTTCGTAATGTGCTTGAGGGGTATCAAGGGCTTTTGAAAACAGATTTTTATCTTAATTCTTTAAATGTGGTGGTGGGTATCAAGCACGAATATATTACCAGTGCTCTTCCTTCTTTTTTGTGTAACATGTTGGTTGTGAATATTTCATTTGTTCTATGTGTCTAATAAGAATTCCAGGGACTACACTTGAATTCCCAATTAAAATACGCCCTTTCACTGAATCAAATTCAAACTATAATGTGCTGCACATTTTAAGATGCGCTTTGTAGTAACCCTTGACTGCCAACTCGCCCACCTAACACCCTACACTTAAGAATTCCTCCTTAAACAAGAAATCCTTTCCATGGAAACCGGACTGTCTCACCCTTCATCTGATTTATGTCCATTTTATAAGGCACTGCTCCAACTTAGATCTGTAAAGTTCAAATTTTCTGTCGGTGCCTGGACAATTAATAATCTGCGGATTGTAGTCTATGGGAAATATTGAGCTGGGAAGAGCATTCCATGTTCGTGTGGTGCGGCTGAACGACTATTATCTAAATTTCACTGTGCGGCTGAAAGCAGGCTTAAGGGTAAACTGATGTGCATTCCTGGCGAGGCGTGTATTGCGGGTGAATTCAAGGAGAGGAGGAATGCAGTTGGCTAGCCTACTTGAGCATCGATTGTCAAAATAACGATAAAACACCGACAAAGAAAACAAGGTACGTCGATGTTCAAGCGAGTCCAATGAACCCGCAATATCGTTGTCTCCTACAAGTTTTATCGCTCGGTTTTGGATTCTAGCATGTGCAGGGTGGTCTTGGGGGCACCAGACCAGATATGAGCGTTGTACTCAAGCTTAGGGCCTTTCAGATTAAAGCCAAATCAGAGGGTGTGAAATATTTCTTGCATCGATTAAGGGAACCTAAACATTTCGCAGCATTTTTGGCGACCTCGAATATGTGATCTTTTCAACTAAGTTTTGTGTTGATGTACATACCGAGGATGGAAAGTTTCCCGGTTTCGTCGATAGAAGCGCAATTCATGGATAATGTCTGTTGGGGTCGACGCACATACCCACAACACCATGGCAACTCACAGGACGAATTAGAAAATTTCAATCAATCGATATTGTACACTTCGTTGCTATGGACCTCTGGAGCTATATACTTCCAATCGATGTCTTCCGGTATAAAACATCCTGAAACACGGGATTTCATTGCTTACAGGAGGAAGAATTAAAAGCCCAAATGAATGAAGAATGCTTGTCTACGAAACCTAGGTGGGTAGGTCTTAAAATGGGTGTTATCATTAAGTCTCTACCACTTGTTAAATCATGTCTGCTACGGCAGCGATGTCACTGTTAATAATACTTTCTTTGATTGAAAACAACTTCAGAACGTGGATTCATTGATATGCAGCGGACTCTGCTGTAGATCGTCATGGGATCGTCTCGAATCATCTCTATTACAATTCTAAGAGCATTAACTCAATTGTACTTCTACTACAATGAAAGTCGCGCTTCTCATCCCGCATCCTCGTGTTGACCATAGCTCTAGAAAGCGCATCCAACACCTTGTCGGAACATTTTAGCAGAGATATTGCAAATGCCCCACTTAAATACTCCCTATTGAAAACAGGGACAGTGGTCTCAATTTGACAATCATGGAGTATCTCACCGCATTTCCAGGCCAACCTAATGACACGAGAGTCATGGAACTCCTTCTATACTCTTCTTGCCAGATTTCATCCATACCAATGGGAAAAATTGCACAAGTCTTCTTTCCTTTGTGCCCTATTGGGTCTGCATTTTTGCCCGCCTTCCATCGATGAAGATCTTGGCTACGCTGCTTTCAGTCATTAATATCAAGTTATCTTTCGCCGTGGGCCTTAAACCGGCTCTCTGTCTTCGAAAAGCGCTCGTTTCATCTGTGTGAAATGCCCACATCATTACAAAGCAACACATCATTCTTAAAATTGACTTCTTCGATGATACTGAATTACCTTCCTCTGAGCCGTAATCCCAACAAGAAAGGAGACCCCTTCAACTGCGCCAACTATCGAGGGATCAGTCTTCTTAACATCGCGTATAAGATCTTCTCTGCCGTTTTATGTACCCGTCTGAAGCCGTTCATTAATAATCTGATAGGTCCGTATCAGTGTGGCTTCAGGCCAGGAAAGTCCACAACAGACCAAATCTTCACACTACGGCAGATCCTGGAAAAGACCCAAGAAATGCAAATCGACACTCACCATCTGTTCGTCGATTTCAAGGCCGCATATGACAGCGTGCATAGAGACGAGCTATACAACGCCATGTCTAGTTTTGACATTCCTGCCAAACTCGTCAGGCTGTGCAGGATGACGATGGAGAACTCTCGCTGCTCCATCAAGGTCGGTAACGAACTTACCGAGACCTTCAATGTCAAAAAAGGTTTTAGACAAGGCGACGCGCTGTCATGTGATTTCTTCAACATCGTCCTGGAGAAGATCGTGCGAAACTCGCACGCCAACACTAGAGGCACGATCTTCCAGAAGTCCGTGCATTTGTTAGCATACGCCGATGACATTGACGTGATTGGCAGAACTCAGCGAGCCGTCAGTGAAGCTTTTGCTAACATTGTGACGGAAGCGGCTAAAATGGGTCTGGCGGTGAATGAGGGCAAAGCGTAGTATATGCTGTCCTCAAAAAAGGACATACAACATCGACGTCTTGGACAGAGCGTCACAATGGGCAGCTATAACTTCGAGGTAGTCACTTACCTCGGCTCCGGAATAAACTGTAAATAACATCAGTACCGAGATCAAGCGTAGGATAACTCTTGCCAATCGCTGTTTCATGGGCTCAAGAGGCAATTGAGTAATAGAGCCCTCTCTCAAAGAACCAAGTTGACTCTATATAAGACCCTGATCATCCCAGTCCTGCTATACGGCGCGGAGGCATGGACAATCTCGAAAGCGGATGAAGAAGTCCTTGGTCTCTTTGAGAGAAAAGTTCTACGCACGATCTTTGGTCCTGTTTGTGTTGACGGGTTCTGGAGGAGAAGATTCAATCACGAACTGTAGGGGCTGTACAGCGACATGAGCCTAGTTAGGCGTCTACGGATCCAACGCCTACGGTGGCTAGGTCATGTAGAGCGTATGGACACCACAGCTCCGGCCCGAAGAATCTTCGAATCCGAACCAGTCGGGCAACGCAACAGAGGACGCCCGCGTTTAAGGTGGCGCACCCAAGTGGAGAAGGACCTCAACCAACTGGGTGTGCGAAACTGGAGACAGCTAGCCAGGGATCGCGCTAGTTGGTGAGGCATGTTGGTTGAGGCCCAGGTCCACCCCGGACTGTAGCGCCACACAAAGAAGAAGAAGAAGAGCCGTAATCCCCCGAATGCTTTCCTACAACACCTTTTCGTCGGTCTATGGTCGCTTTTTTACTTATCGCCGAACTCTTGCCAAGAATGTTCATTAGTTGTTAGCAGAGGCAATTTGCAAGTACTCCTCTGTGTACCGGACTCCATACCCGAAGAATATCCAGCCTCTTCTGAAGACCTCTTCTTCTTTCTGATGGCGCCTTAAACGCCATTCTTTTATCACCAACAGCAACCACACGAAGCCGCTTCACTCTACAAACATCCCGGGTAGAGGCAATGACAGCTTTTGAAAACATTCGCCATTCTTCATATATATGCGATGAAACAGTTGAAGTTTACTTAAACCTTTCGCCTTTCAACTAAACTCTCCAATTGTGTGTCCAGCATGATAGCTGGCTTGACACAGTCGTCCGCAAAAAGGATGCAGAAGCTGCAACGCATTGCATGGCTTGGTATAACAGGAGCCATGCGCATCCACCCCACAGAAGCTTTAGAAGCTATAGTCGGGTTAACCCACTTACCGATCTTCGTCGAAATGATTGCTGCTGATGTACGCTAGAGTATAGCTATAAACCAAGTAACCTAACTGGTCATCTTAGTATGCTTACTTCCTTACTTATCAGGCAGACGAACCATGAAGGGTCTGAGCCTGAGCAATTGCTGCCTTCCATCGGTGCCGGTCCTGGGCACGCTGCTTCCAGTCATCAAGGCCAAGCTGGGTTGCATCCGCGATGACTTGGTCTTTGTACCGGAGGTTCGGTCTTCCTCTCCTTCTCGAACCAAGAGGCGCTCGGATTCGAAGACCCTCTTTGCTGGAGCGTTGTTGTCCATTCGCTCGATGTGGCCGAGCCAGTGTAGTCGACGGAACTACATCCACATCCTTGTACAGCTCGTAGAGTTCGCGGTTGTGTCTTCTCCTCCATTCGCCTTCCTCGCAAACGGGACCATATACCCGATGTAGAATTTTTCTTTCGAAGGCACCAAGAATCAGCTTTGCAGTCTTACATTATGTCCAGCTTTCGGCTCCATAAAGCAGGACTGGCAGAATAAGGGTTTTGTAGAGCATGACTTTGGTCCTTCGAGTCAGGAGATTCGAGCCCAGTTGTTTTGACAGACCGTAGTAGCATCGGTTGCCAAGGACGATTCTACGTCGGATCTCGACTACGATGTCATTCGTTGTGTGTACGTTTACCCCGAGGTAGACAAACTCCTTTACTACCTCGAAATTGTAGCTGTCTATTGTGACGTTTTGGCCTAGGTGGTGTGCGGTGCATCGTTTTTTCTCGTTGACCTTTAGACCAGCTCGCTTCGCCTGTTCCTCAATTGCCGTGAAAGCTTCCACTACGGCGCGTTGGGACCGCGCGATAATGTCGATGTCATCAGCGTATCCCAACAGCTGGACTGACTTGTAGAAGATAGTGCCTCCCGTGTTGACTATTGCCCGCCGCACTATCTTCTCCAGTACCAAATTGAAGAAATCACACGACAGCGCATCTCCTTGCCGAAATCCGGTGCTGGTTTCGAACGGTTCAGAGGTTTTTGAACCGAATTGCACTGTGTATCGCGTATGTGTTAGCGAGTTGCGACACAACCGGTTCAGTTTTCCCGGGATCCCGAATGCGGCCATCGCTTCGAATAGCTCCTTGCGATGAATGCTGTCGTATGCGGCTTTAAAATCGATAAAAAAGATGGTGAGTATCGATTTTAAACTCGCAGGTCTTTTCTAGGATCTGCCTCAGTGTGAAGATTTAGTCTATAGTCGATTTGCCGGGCCGGAAGTTGCCGATTAGTGCGATGCAAAGCGTCTTTAGACGTTCACACAGTACGCTGGATAGGTCGTCTTAGTATAACCAAGTCATTTCCTAATAGAGAAATGCTTTATACAATGCTGGACACTACGAACAGGCAGCATTGTTCCGGCAGGCTTTTTAAGGTTGAACTATTGGACAGAGTTAAACTAACTAATGGTGTCCAAGCTTCTTCTTCTTCTTTGATTGGCGCTACAGTCCGGGGTGGACCTGGGCCTCAACCAACATGCCTCTCCAGCCAGCACGATCTTTCGCCAGCTGCCTCCAGTTGCGCACATCAAGTTGGTTGAGGTCCTTCTCCACTTGTGTGCGCCATCTAGTGCGAGGACGTCCTCTGTTGCGCTGTCCCAATGGTTCGGTGTCGAAGACTCTTCGGGCCGGAGCTGTGGTGTCCATCCGCTCTACATGACCTAGCCATCTTAAGCGTTGGATCCGAAGACGCTTAACTAGGTGCATGCCGCTGTACAGTCCGTATAGTTCGTGGTTAAACCTTCTCCTCCAAACGCCATCAACGCAAACATGACCAACGATCGTACCCAGAACTTTACTCCCAAAAAAAAAAGAATGGTGTCCAAGCACTAAACCACAAAAGTCTGGAATGGTGCACAAACGGATCAAAGATTATTCTGGAGTAGGTGCAGGAGTCTTTTGACAAAATACAGGGATTTCCGTACCCATCCGGTCGAGTCTTCCACGTCGAAATTCACGGCATCGAGATCAGCGCCAGACAAAACCAGCCCATGGGAATTAATGGCGCCATTATCCCCATATGTTTTCTGACAGTTAGGCAGCACTAATACCTGAAACACAATAGTGCGGCTTCATGCATAAGGCACTTTCTTCCACATAATGGGCATCAAAACGGTCAGAGGTTGCTATGACGCCTTACAATCCCTTGCCAGGATCAACAAAGTGAAACTTGGCTGGGTCACAGGAGAGATCGTAGGCAACGAATATACAAAAGAACTAGTAGGGGCTGGCTCGGAATCTGCGTTCATCGGTCCTGAGCCGTGCTGCTATGTCAATTCGACAGCAGTTACAAATCTGAGTAACGAATGGGAAAATAGGCTACGTTTAAACCAACAGACATGTTGTCATGGTCTTAGGCAGTCCAAACGTTCAATCAGGCCATATACCTACAAGGAAATACTCCTCTCCTACTCAAGAAGGATAGCATAGGAAGGCTGACGAGCTTTCTTACTAGTCAAGGGGCGGCGGTCTGAAGTATTATATTAACAGAATAAATCGAAGAGGATGAAACTTCTGAGCACATACTATTTGAATGCCCGGCACTAATCTGGGAAAGGAAACGTGTCTTTAATAGGCAGATACTCACTTCAGTGGAACTTAAAAACTGCGCTACAAATGATTTACTAGCTTTCATGAGAGAAACAGCAAGTCCTTCGATACAGTACGTCTATCCTGGTGGCCCGTGGCGTTGTGGGTATGTGCGTCGACCCCAACCTCGACGTCGTAGGTTCGATTCCAGCTCTGAGCGACAAAAATAATTGTCACGGCCCACCTCTTACGAGTCACTGACAATGCGCAAAGATTATTTCCTGTCTAGAAGAAGCTTCTCAAACTTGGCCGTTCGGAGTCGGCAATAAAATTGTAGGTCCCTTCCACTTGTGTGAGAACAAAGCACGTACAACACTAGTGGTTGCTGAGAAGCATGCCCCCTACGGGCTGTAGCGCCACCCATATTATATTATTGTTATTATATCCTGGTCACGGTGTCTGCATTCACGGCATGGGTTGTTCAAGTGGAAAACAAAAATGGCCAGCATTGTTGATATAAGCCAACTCCTTGGGCAGATGCATCTACCTGCAGTTGCTAGGGGTTACAAACACGAGGGAAATTTTTTTTCATTCTCTGTAGCTGTTGACTGGGCCACAACCAACAAGTCTTGTCAGTCACCGTCATTACGCACACCATATTTGTTGAGGGATTTCCCTCTGTCTGTGGAACAATAGATGCAAGCGTCTTCTGTTGGTTTGTTGTATCACGGACTCGAAGTCGAAGACATTACCGGCAGATGTGAAACTGTCCATTAGCTCTACCAGGCCCAACCATCTTATTGATCGAATTCGTAGACGCCTGGCGAGAACCATGCCGGTGTACAGTCCGTACATCTCCGCCTTCTTTTCATTTCAACGCAGACAGGAAGAATGTTCTCGCTCAGAAGTTAATCCAGTTTTTCATCCACTTGTAACACCTCTTCTACTCATCTGCATATTAACTGCGTCGGCGCCCCGTTCGTCAGCGCCTTGCGCCCCTTTGGATTAGGAGCCGCTCATGGCATCGACATCAGCAGTGGGTGACCGCACTAACGGATGCATCATCCGATCATCATACGAGATCGGAGATGCGCGGATATAAAAGACAGATGCGTAGGGGCAACAGGGCAGTCGTCAGATAGAAGTGAAATAAGTGTAAGAAGAATTAAGAGTTAATAAAGTATAGTGCAAAGAACTTTGTTTTTGGTTTTTTTTTCTTTATGGTCGAAACTACTTTACAACATCAGAAGTGGGATAAAGTACTAACGCAGTGTTAAACTAAATTAAAAAAGAAAAAAAAAAAAAAAAAAAAAAAAAAACCTTAAGTAGAAATCAACCATCGAGTGTGCTATTTTGACCAAATTAAGATGAGTGAAGCGGAACAAGAAATCGCCAAATTCAGTGCGTACACAAGAGACGAGCTCCGTGAAGAGCTCAAGAAACGCGGATTGAAGGGGGCAAGAGGGAAATCCCAATTGCTACACAAACTGCTGGTGTATGAAAAATTAATTGAACCAGATGAGAGTGCGAGCGAAACTGAAGAGGACACTGGACCGGATGACGACGAGAGAAGTGAAATTGAGAAGCTGAGGCAGGAGATCAAGTCCATGAAGGCGCTACTAGACAGTATGAAGTCACAGAAGGCTCCAACTACTAAGCCAAGAGCAGCAAGTTGTGTAGAGGAGAAAATCGAGTCAAGGAGTGCCTACACAGTAAAGGATGTGGCCGGAATGCTTTGGGAATTCAATCCGGGGAATCCAATGGGACTTTCTTCAACTGCATTCGCCCGTAGAGCTCAAGAAATCAGGGAGGTGTATCAGCTAGATGGAAGGCTAGTCATGATGGCGGCGATTGGTAAGCTGGCAGGAGCAGCTAAGCTTTGGAGTAATGGCGCTCTTCATTCATCGTTGGAAGAATTTCTGGACGATCTTGTCGACAATTTCCCAGCAGAAGAGGATGTGGCTGATTTGCACGAACTGCTGCGGAATAAAAAACAACGACCACATGAGGACATAGAGGAGTTTGTGTATGCGATGAAAGCTATTGCTTCTAGGGGACAACTAGCAGAGAAAACAGTGGTTAAATACGTAGTACGGGGCATTACCGATGTAGAGTGCCGTGACGCTCTGAAGGCGGCACAGTCGGATACCATCGAGGACCTACTGAAGAAAATCCGATGGACCATAAGCGTACGATCGCAGCGAAGGCCAGCAACAACCGCAATACGAGCAGCGAACTCAACAGGAACACATGGACAGGGTACATCTGGAACAAAAAGTGGAAACTCAACATCAGATGACGCCATCAGATGCTTTAAGTGCAATCAGATGGGACACATAGGACGCAATTGCCTAAAGACCATGTGTTTCAAGTGTAATCAAGCCGGACACATTGGTCGCAACTGTACTGCAACGATTAGGACAGCAGAACAACTTGCCAGCGGAAATCAGCAACGTACAAGGCCAAGTCAGTTGTGGGTGTCTGAAGACAAGAGTGTGTACCATAAGGTTGTGACTGTGAATGGGGAGCCAATCGAGGCTTTCATAGACCTGGGCAGCGACTGCGTCACACTACAAGAATCAGTCGCTATTACCAACAATCTTCGCTACCATAAGGATACCAGGAAGCTAAACGGATTCGGCGGTGGAGGATGCCGAACGGTAGGAAGATTGTATGCTGAAATCGAAGTGGATGCTTTACGAAGTTGGTGTGAAGTCTTAGTCGTCCCAGACGAGAGCCAGCCCTACAAAATAATTGTCGGTCGGTGTCTGCTTGACCAACCGCAAGTTATAATCGAAAAGACACAC
Source organism: Eristalis arbustorum (assembly GCA_916610145.1). NCBI lineage: Eukaryota > Metazoa > Arthropoda > Insecta > Diptera > Syrphidae > Eristalis > Eristalis arbustorum. Next base: position 5,965,925 of record OU744318.1, read on the forward strand.
CACGAGCTTAAAATCAGCGACTGCACTGTGAGGGATGGAGACAATTCGTTGATTATAACAGACGTGACAAGCGCGAAGCAGCAGGTGCGGGGCAGAATCGAAATTTGTGATATTGATGGCGTTGACATCACAAACGAGGAGAAGGAGAAACTGTGCGAGTTAGTGAACGCATATCGAAATTGTTTCGCTCTAGATGCTAGCGAGCTTGGAGTGTACAACTGGGGAGAGTGCACAATTGAAGTCACTACAACACAGCCAGTGTGTGTGCAACCTTACAGACTACCTTTCGCCAAGCGGAAAGTAGTAGAAGAGAAGATCAGCGAAGTGTTGCAGCAGGGAGTCATTCGACCATCAACATCGAACTTTTGCGCACCGATAGTCCTTACAAAGAAGAAGGATGGTACAGATAGGATGTGCATCGACTATCGGGCGTTGAATAAGGTAACGACAAAACAGAAGTTCCCGATGCCTACAGTAGAGGAGATATTAGCGACTTTAGCTGGAAATAAGTATTTCACAACGCTGGACCTTGCTTCTGGGTACCATCAAGTGCGGATAGCAGAACAAAGCCGAAAATATACCGCTTTTGCTTCGGAGAACGGTCTGTATGAGTTTGTGCGAATGCCGTTTGGTCTGGTTAATGCTCCAGCTTACTTCCAAATGTGCATGAATCAACTTAAAGCACGCATGGATCATGGTGATGTGGCAGTTTACTTGGACGATGTCATCATCGCAAGCGAATCGGTAGACGAAGGACTAAGAAAGCTTGAGAAATTTCTAACAGTCCTGAGAGAGTCAGGGTTGACTCTCAACATGAAAAAGTGTGCGTTCCTGAGGACTAGCATCGAGTTCCTCGGACATCGACTGGATGGAGATGGGATAAGGCCTAGTGAGCGGAAGACAGTGGCAGTGAACGATTTTCCCCAACCCGAAAATGTGCATCAGGTTAGACAGTTTTTGGGCCTTACCGGTTACTTTCGGAAATTTATCCCGAAATATTCCCAAATCGCAACCCCTCTTACCGACTTGCTTAAACAAGACAATGCCTTTGTGTGGACGAGGGAACAGCAGAGGGCGTTCGAAGAGCTTAAAGCAAAATTAATCCATCCACCTATTCTGGCTCTCTACGACGTGAAATGCGATCACGAGGTTCATACTGATGCCTCAACTGTGGGACTTGCCGGTATACTGATGCAGCGAGGGAAGAGCGTCAACGAATTGAGACCAGTGGCATATTTCAGCAGGAAGCTGACGGAGGCAGAAGCAAAGTACCACAGCTACGAGTTGGAGGTTTTGGCTGTAGTGGAAAGTCTTGAAAGATTCCGGATATATCTGTTGGGCAAGGCATTTAAAGTCATTACCGACTGTGAAGCCATTGTAGCAACGCAAAAAAAAGCCAGGATGATACCTCGAGTCGCAAGGTGGTGGCTCAAACTACAAGAATTTGAGTTTACGACAATTCACCAGCCAGGTACGAAAGCGCGTTACGTAGATGCAATGAGTCGAGAACCAGTGGAGGAACAACGAGAGATGGAAGAAGCGTCCGCCAATGTATTGAACATCTGCAACGATGCAATGGCAAGATAAAAACCTGAGAAACATTATCCAACAATTGCAATCAACAGTCACTGGGCGTGAGCAGAGGCAACTTCATAAGTTGTACCAGCTTGAAGGGAGACGGTTATATAGATGTGAAGGCGATCAGCGGAAGTGGGTGGTGCCGAAAGGAGTGCGATGGCGAGTGTTGCGAATGTGTCACGACGAGGCTGCGCACATGGGCTTTGAGAAAACCTTAGAAAGGCTGAGAAGGACGTATTGGTTTCCCAAGATGAGGAAGTTTGTCAAGGGCTACGTCAAAGGATGTATCGAATGTGCCTACACCAAGAGAAAAGGTGGAGCGACGGAAGGTGAGCTGCATTGTCTGGAAAGGGTGCCAGTACCGTTCCATACGGTCCATATGGATCATCTTGGGCCTTTCATAACTGGACGAGGTGGAACTAAATATTTGGTAGCACTAGTAGACAACTTTACCAAATACACTGTTGTGAAAGCTGTAAGAACCAGTAATACAAAGGGGGTGATATCTGTGCTCAACCAAGTCAGCGAATACTTTGGACTGCCCAAGCGATTAATAACCGACAGAGGTTCGGCGTTTTCATCGAGTGAGTTCTCGAGATACTGCCGCATTTCGGGGATACAACATGTTATGACGGCCGTTAGAACACCACGAGCCAACGGACAAGTAGAGAGGGTCAACCGTACAGTGCTTGCAGCACTTAAGTGTAGCCATTCAGCCGGCAAGGACTGGGCACAACAGCTGAGAAGCATTCAATGGAGCCTGAACACAACAAGAAGCGCAACCACGAGAGCAACACCGCACGAACTATTGTTTGCTTACACACCTAGAGGAATTGCTGGGGACAAGCTTCTTTTAGAACTGGAGCGCAATGGGTACTGCACCCAAGATGAAATGAATCGCAGAAGAGACACCGCTCTACAACGTATTGCAAAGGACCAGCAGAAGCAGAAAGAGCGTTTTGACAAGACGCACAAGAAGCCAAACACGTACGAAGTCGATGACTTAGTCCTGATTGAACGTGAACCCATAGGAACAGGTGAGTCAAGAAAGCTTGATCCAATTTACAAGGGCCCGTACATCGTGGCAAAGGTATTGCCAAACGATAGGTACGTCCTGAGAGATATTCCAGGACAACAGCGGACTCAAAAACGATTCGAGTCGGTCGAAAGCGCAGATAAGATGAAGAAGTGGTGCGATGTGGATGAGGATCCTTTCGACGACTATAGTCAATCCCAAGGCGAAACCGATGACACTGAGCTGGAGAGTTCCGATATAGAGGATTCCGATCCAGCGGTTACGTCAAGGCTCGAGGGCGAGCCTTAAGTCAGGATAGGCGAGCTGTAACACCTCTTCTACTCATCTGCATATTAACTGCGTCGGCGCCCCGTTCGTCAGCGCCTTGCGCCCCTTTGGATTAGGAGCCGCTCATGGCATCGACATCAGCAGTGGGTGACCGCACTAACGGATGCATCATCCGATCATCATACGAGATCGGAGATGCGCGGATATAAAAGACAGATGCGTAGGGGCAACAGGGCAGTCGTCAGATAGAAGTGAAATAAGTGTAAGAAGAATTAAGAGTTAATAAAGTAGAGTGCAAAGAACTTTGTTTTTGGTTTTTTTTCTTTATGGTCGAAACTACTTTACACACTTCTGAAATTTTCCAGGACTCTTTGCCGCCGAAGAGAATGAAGACAGGCTGCTGATGTTCAAATTCTTCGCATCCAACCCTTCCAATTACCTTGCATGCACAGCTCATTCTGTCAAACTCACTAATTGACTACCAACAGCAAGTTCTTCAATCGCGTGTCTCCTGTGCCCACGAATCCCCGCCAGCATAGCTCTCCCCCTCAGAGGACTGCCTGCACTATTTGCAAAACTCCTCAGCCCAACTTCCGGGGGGAACTGCGCAAATTCCACGCCTCAAGCCCACCACCTTTCCACTCGATTTCCAGCGGCTAATTGCATGAACATAGTTGCAGCAAACAATCGCAGGTATCGACGTGCCCAGCTCAGCCGATTGATGCGTAAAGTTGACGTCAACCATTAGCGATGCCACCCCGCCAGCAAGGCAAACTGCGAATGTGCCCCCGCTGCGAAAGAGAACACGAACACAAATCCCATTGTTTTCGACCTGCTGACGCTCCAAAAAATCATCTGTACACCGCTTGATGTAATTCCATCGCGGGTAAACACGCTGCCTGATGCTGCGCCACGGAATTGGGCAACTTATGTTTGCTTTGCACCGCATTTCGGTTCAATCGCGCTTGCCTTTCGGCTTTTCACAGAAGAAACAAACAATTTTTGAAATAAACACACCAACAACTACACAGTCGATGCCTCGCATCCTCACCGCCGCTGGCATCCCTCCACCGCCTCCAATGAGCTTTCGCGTTCGACGCGTTCTTTTCCCGCTCTCGTGTGTAGTCGCTACAATTATTCTTTTTCGAATTTTCCTTGTGGTTTAGAGTATTTCTTTCCGTTTTATTTCTACGCTCCGAGCCGAGCGAGCATTCTGATATTCTTCTGCCACAGTGTGCCAGAGAGGAACACACATAACGAGAACGACCCCCGTGCCGGTGGGCTGAGTAACACCCAGAATACCATGGCAATAGTTGGCCTGCTCCCGGCGCACACCAGCACGTTTAGTGGACCGATGTTGCGTTCAAAAAGCGGACGTGCACAGGGGAAGCACATCTAGTAGTTTCGAGAGAACGGTCACAAGTGACGCGCTCACGCCGCACTACCGCACGAGAATCGAATTTCTTTTCCTTCGTCTATTTTTTTTTTTTTGGTTCCGTGTCGCTGTTGAAAATTTCCTGAAAGTACACTGTCGCGTATACGTAACGGATTTTTTTTTCGATTTTTGTTCCTCTGTTCTGTCGCGTTGCGGTGACGGTCAATTGAAGTGTTTCGCATTCGGTTGCTCTTCCAAGGGAAGTTGCCAAATATTTATTTATACCCACACTTGTCGGTTTCCACCCCGCCGGGGGGCAGTGGCAGCGACGCGCCTTAATTGGATTTACCAGCACCAGCAGTGGAATATATTTCATATTCCAAGACGAACTGCAGGCAAACAAAATACAAAAAGAACAAACGCAAGAAGCCGAAGATTCCATCTCTGACCTATGGTCGAGGTATCGATTGGTCACGGTGCTTGAGCGGTTAGTAGACTGGAGTCAGCAACTCATCGCGGTGACGTGTGGTGCGGGAGTGTGTACCGTGTACCGTGTACTGTGCAGTGAAGTGCAGTGAATTTGTGGTCTGTGCGATATTGGGAGCGGGATTTGCATATATTCTTTACTTTCGCAACGAAATGAAATAAGTTTTTTGTCCGAAATCGACGTGTAACGCAGGCAGAGCTTCAGACAACGCTGATCAGTCCTTAGAAGTTGGGTAAGTTGCCGTGTGTGCACGTGGATTTTCATTCGATTCGGCTCGAGTGTGTCTGAAGTGGGGTTAGGGTTTTGTCTGTTCGGGTTTTGATTCCTTGTGCGGGGAGGGTAGTGAGATATTTTTGGGTGTCCTTTTGCGGTCGATAGTTGAAGAGGTCTTTGGACAGAGGTTTAAAAAGAAACTTAACAAAGAGAAGTGCCCCATTTTGAATACCGTCGGTTATTTGTCTCAAATTCTTAGAAAGCTGCTCCTGTGTTTGCTGTATAGGTTCAGTTGCCGCCATGGAAAGTGTTTAGAATTCACGGTCTCACAGTGCACGCCTCTTTTAACAGACAGACGAGGCTACAGTTGGTTGGTGAATACCTAAACTGACCATCCCAGTTGTCCATTACAACGCAGACACAACTTCGATGTTGACGGACAAAAATGTCCTTCATCGATCAGAGACAATTTGATGAATAAATTGGTTCTGTCATTTACCACGAGGCTCATAAAGTCAAATCTCATCCGAAGGATGCAATGGGTAGCCGGACGGGGAATTCCAAATGCGTTCTCCGTGGTGTCTTAAGAGTTCTACCTCGTGGATTTCTTTCGATTCCGAATCATTGTTTTTTCATTGATCAGCTTACGATCTTTTATTAAAATTTTGGTGAACTTTTACATTTTGTTCTTGTAAGTGAAAAAGATGATATACACCAAGTGGCTATTGGCCGTTTTATGACACTTTCATGAATTTCCACAATAAAGCGATCTGGTCATGCCAAATCTCCAAAGCGGGAGATTACGCAACCAAGAAACGATGTCTTCAGGATATTTCAAAATTATTCCACGCTCTTGCGGAATATTCCGCTTCATTGCATGTCTGTTTTTATTCTCCAGCTGCCTAGTGCAGAAATGTCAAATTTGATTGGCGTACGACGCAATTAGAAAAAATTCAACATACTCCGATATTATGATTAATTTCGTGTCACCCTGTACTAAGTTGGATAGTAATGCAGGTCTACATATTCTTTGTATCCTGCTCGGCTGTCTGCACAAATGCCTCATTGGAGTAATTCATTATGCCGTCCGTGTTCTATACCGATTTCATTATTTCTATTATTTACTCTCCTGTTTAAGGCTAGGCTACAGGGTGGTGACAGTAACTCAATTAGAGCTATTGGCCCATATTTTTAAGACAGCGTTAACCCAATTATAGTTGTAGCATACTGTGGTATTGTTTATTATCCAGTATCATTTGCAAAGATTATGAGATGCTGACATACTAACTTAAGGTGGCGCTACAGTCCGGGGTGGACCTGGGCCTCAACCAACAAGCGTCTCCAGCCAGCTCGATCTTTAGCTAGCTGTCTCCAGTTTCGCATGCATAGTTGGTTGAGGTCCCTATCCACTTGCGTGCGCCACCTGAGTCGCTTCTGGCTTCACTCTACTGGCTAAGTCGATGTCGCTGAACAGCCCGTAAGGAGACCCCTTTGACTGCGCCAACTATCGGGAGATAAGTCTCCTTAACATCGCCTATAAGATCTTCTGCCGTACTGTGTGAACGCCTAAAGCCATTCGTCAACAACTTGGTCAGTCCATACCAGTGTGGCTTTAGGCCAGGAAAATCCACCATCGACCAAATATTCACACTTCGGCAGATTTTGGAGAAAACCCAGGAGCAACAAATCGATACCCACCACCTTTTCATCGATTTTAAGGCCGCGTATGATGGCATCTATAGAGACGAGCTATACAGAGCAATGTCTAGTTTTGGCATCCCTACCAAAGGATGTAGGATGACGATGGAGAATGCACGCTGCACCATCAAGGTCGGTAAAGACCTAACCGAGACCTTTGATGTCAAAAAAGGATTCAGACAAGGCGACATCGTTCTTGAAAGAATTGTTCAAAACTCGAACGCCAACACCAGAGGAACAATCTTTCAAAAGTCCGTCCAACTACTCGCATATACCGACGATATTCACATTATCGGAAGAACGCAGCGTGATGTCAAAGGCGCTTTTGTGAGTATTGCAACGGAGGCCGCGAAGATGGGTTTAGCAATAAACGAGGGTAAGACCAAGTATATGCTGTCAACGAGAAAGGACACCCAACACCGACGTCTCGGTTAGAACGTCGCAGCAGACAGATATAACTTTGAGGTAGTTAAAAACTTTGTCTACCGCTATCAACTCAGACAACGACACCAGCGCTGAAATCAAACGAAGAATAACTCTTGCCAATCGGTGCTTCTTTGGGCTAAGAAATCAATTGGTAAACAAAACCCTCTCTCGAACAACCAAGGTAACGCTTTACAAGACCTTAATCGTCCCAGTCCTGTTATATGGCGGGGAGGCATGGACTCTGTCAAAAGCGGATGAAGCAGCCCTTGGTTGCTTCGAGAGGAAAATTCGTCGGGTGATTTTCGGTCCCGTCTGCATAGATGGTGAGTGGAGGAGGAGATACAACGACGAACTATACGGGATTATGAGATGCAGCCACATAATTTTATGATTTGAAAGATTGTTGAGATGAAAATATTTATTTTTATATGTGCTGTTTAAGGCCTGAAACACAATAGGGCTTTCCTACGTTCGACTTCAATGTTACGCAGGTATGCTATGACTCACTGCGGTAATCAGCTGTTCTCTCTATCTCTCTCAAACACCAGATGAAAAATATTGTGTCAGCTAGTTTCGTTTGTGAAATGTCAAATCAAAAAATATTCTGCTCAAACAATAGTACTTAAAGGACTTAATTCCGGGAAAGGAATGCTAATAAACCTAAAACAAACAAAAACATTTTGTGTACTCATGCTACCAAGCGTTTGAAATGTCAAAAAAAATAAATATCAACCAGAATGAAGGTGGTGGGTTCCTGGCTGAATCTTTTCAGAGCTACAGATGGATTCTAGTCTACAAATCTTTTTTTCAACTTTCGAATCTTCCTCCTTGGTCTGAATTTAAATTGATTTTGTCGTTAAAATATAGTCAGCTGTCATCAAATTTTCCAACATGTTCGATAATGACATGCGATGGTCTTACGTGTTATGATCCCCCATCGCTCTCATTTCGTTCTTACGTAGGTCGCCGCAGTATTCTGTGTATGGCCATTGAATTGTGTGCGTTGAAAGACAACGCAACGCAGCAGCGCACTATTGTGTTTCAGGCATAAAGGCGGCGATAATCACCACTATGGCAGAAGACGAGGAACTCTTCAATCAAATTCGCAACTTTGGGTCGTTGAATACGTTTAAAGTGAATGTTTCAACTGTCGGTAAGGTGCGTGTGTTTTGATGCCATCGCAGACGTTCGAATTAACACTCTCCATACAAACATTGACATTTCTCAAATGCAGTTTGTCGTGAAGAAGACAGTGAAAATTGCTTCGAGCTCAAATTAAAATTCGTTATATTCTTATTATATTTAATCCACTCGTGAGAGCTGAACGTGGTTATTCAGGATCATTTCTAATATCATTCATTTTAAAACGTGTTCCATCTTTAACGCAAGATTTAAATTTCCCGTCATTTGTGCAGTAAATTGCTGGGAACACCAAACACAAAAAATGTGACACTTAAGGGTTAGTAATAATGGACCGCTGCATGGTACACTCGCCAGTTCTCTTTATTAAACAGCATCTCAAAAATAGTTTTAACTTCGCGAACTGTGAAATTAGTTCATAAATTTAGAAACTCGCTCGTGATTACACAAAATCAAACGCATCCGTCACTGATTGCTACGTATTTTGGGCTGTAGGAAATAAAGGACCATATTCTGAGGGTAGTCAAGCACTGACTGCTACTGTTGCTCAATATCACTACAAGAAAACACAGTTCTTTCTGTCGAATTTTGATGATATTGATGTGTCTAATACGTGCTTTCAACGTATATAAGGTGGCATATGCCAGCCAGCCCGTGAAACAATTTAATCACTGCATGAGACATCTTCTGGTAACGTGTCATACAATATCTTCTCATTTCTTCTTATGGGGTTATTTTAACTCATGGTCTATGTCAAAAAGCCAACATTACATGAATAAATTAAACGCTGCATGAATGAATTGTTATGCAAAGCCAAGATTTGCTTGCTTGTTCACATCGAAAGAGAAGGTGATCATTCACTGATCTCCGATTTTTATAGTATGTCCCCTGCGTGTTCCCAAGTCCCCTGCCCTGTGTATCCATGTCATGAGAACACAGCAGCTTTTGCGACTTATTGAGAACTTTTTCGATTTCAATGTGCTCATCTGGCCTTGAATGAGTGGTAGCCTGTATACATTTTTTATTTGCTTTTCCAATAAGATCACTCTACTGCGTTGCGTTTCAAGTTTATGGAACATTTGTCCTTCAATGAATGGTTTACATTATATTTATGTTCTGAATAATCTTTGATATTGAGTATGTACAGCATCAGCAACGAGAATAAAATGTATAAATAAATAATGTTTCCTTTCGCTGCACCCTGTTTATATCATTTGCTTATCATCATTTCTGTAAATCCTGTGTGTGCTAATTGGACCTGCGTTAACGTTAACCTGTTTTTGAAAAGTAGATCAAACATGCCAGTGTTGAATAAATCCAGCTGCGAGGTATAACGCAAACAAGTTGTAAAGGCCTGCCGGACATCAGAAAAAACTTTTTCTCAGCGGGAGTCACAGTTTGTATAAAACTACATACCGGCTGAAGGCTATATGTATTTTCTAAGGAGAATTCTTTAGTGAAGGAAGAGATCTGAAATTCCAAGAGGTGCCTTGATGCTTTTCACTTGCTGAACATCCAACTCATCGGTGAGTGCTGTAAAGTGTACACATGAGCGCCAGGTGCAGCAACGATCATTGATCCATATTTCTTCGAGCATGAGAAAGGTGTAAACTCGATGTCGATCGTTTGATCAACAGTGCGGTTCGTAGTTGACTGCACCAAAGAGAACAGTTCTCTTGAACAGACTTCATCTTTTGCTTTTAGATTGTCCATGCACCATAGAGGAGGACAGGGAGGATCAGTGTCTTATATAAGACGGCTTAGTTAGCTTGGTCCTTCGAGGGAGGACTCTACAGTTCAAGTTCCTTCTGAGCCGAAAGAAACTGCGTTGCTCACTGAGTTAATTTGAATTTATGTGGTGTGTTGGTATTGTTTACTTGCGAGACCTTTAATACCTCAAAACCACCTACACATATATTTGCCTATTGTGGCCAAGTCGTCGATGGTGTATGTCCTAGCTTAAGACAGGGTTTATATAATGATATAATAACATATTTGGCGCTGCAGCCCGTAGTGGGCCAGTCTCAGCAACCACTCGTGCTGTGCGTGCTATTGTTCCGAACGGCCAAGTTTGAGAAGCTCTTTCTAGACAGCTATTCTCTCTGAACGACTCCGTCTGTGACTCGAAAGAGGTGGGGCCGTGAAAATTATTTTCGTGTTAGAACAACCGCGCCAGTGTCATCCTGCATGCCTCTTTGTGCTTGCGAGCGAGTTCTGCACGACCTCCTCAAGAATTATCGTGAAGAAGTCCCATCTGGTGCCTTGCCCTGTTTAAATTCTTTTCTTTGAAGGTTCTCCATTGTCTGCACATCCGACGAGTAAGACAGGCTCGTCTTAATGCGGTGTTCAGTCTACTTGGACTCAGCAAGCCCTCATTAAGGACCCTCATTGGAGTCATAACCGGGCACTGTGTAATTGTCACTCATGCTCGCAGGATGGGTGCTCCATATAATGATTTTTGCAGAAGCTGCATGGATGAAGAGGAGGAAGAAAATACTCATCACCTTCTCTGCTCCTGCAGTGCTCTTGCCAGTCGTAGGTTCCTGCACCTAGGAGCCTACTACTACGAGCTAAAGTGCCAGCATTGGCCAACTAAATCGGTTCATCAGCAGCACCAACTGGTTCCAGCGTTAGGAGAAGTCAATTCGCGTGGTATCACAATGGGCCTACTCTGGCCTAAGTGTGACTGCTCTGCAGCAGCCAGCCACTACTACCTAACCTAACCTAACCTAATGCGGTGTTGATTTCCGCTTCTTGGGTTTCTTCCGCTATGTGAAGATTTGATTGACGGTGGAATCCACGGGCTAAAGCCGCAAGGACTCATCAGATTATTGACGAATGTTGGCGCTAACATAAAAAGGCAGAGAAGATATTCAGCCCTATCGCGAATTCAATTCTAATCAAAATTGTGTCACATAATTCATTCGTAGTAGTAGAATCATAATGAAAAATTCTGCTGCACATTCCGTGAAAGTTGCTATGACTGAATTCACTTTAAAGGGTCTCCTTTTGTGGATCGGGCCAGCAATACTGGGAGTCCTCTCATCTGGCATGCTTTTCTCCGACCACATCCTGCAGATGAGTTGGTGCATGAGCCCTACCAACACATCTCCAGCTCCCTTAAAAAGTTCTGCAGACAATCCTCTGCACACGTTCGGAAAGACCGAATTCTCTGCTATCATCTTTCATAGTGACGAGCGGCACAAAAGATTACAAATTACTAATCATTAACTTTCGAATGTAATTATTTTAATCAAGCATGTAACCAATACAAAACTTCAGCTTTTTTTAAGCTTTAAGGAACGGCCTGTTTCAACTGCAAAGGTCCTTTCCTACTATGCCTGTCTCTGTGCTTGATGCACTTCTGGCATCCCCAGAACCAATCCGCCTTGTTTTGCGATGTTTGGCCCTTATTTGTTCTGAGCCGTGAATGGTCTCGGGTGTAGAGCCATGAAAACAGATTTTGCTGTGGTCAGAGCTCGACAACGTTGATGCACCTGAGCTTTGGTTCAGTTCTAACAATATGTCGCTCTATGCTGGACAAGTGGCACCAGTTCGTAGTTGTGAAGGAGAAATTTGCGGAATGCACCGTTTCTGTCTTCATTAATTGATCGTTGCAAATATGCGACATAGTTGATTAATTGTTTATTTTCTCTCACCGTTTTTCTTTTGTGGTTGGCTATGGCGTTTGAACTTCTACGCCTACGTTCGATGGCTGGTCTGTACGACAAAAAAAAAATGTTCACGGTTCCACCACTTACGAGTCAGTGACAATGCTCCGAGAGCTTGGCCGTTCGGAGTTGGCATAAAACTGTAAGTAACTTCCACTCGTCCGAGAACAGTAGTAGCACGCACAACACGAGTGGTTGCTGAGAAGCTAGGCCCTGGCCCTTTACGGGCTGTTAGCGCCACCCATATTATATTATTATTATTAATATTTCTTTCTTTTGCAATCACTTTTAACGAGCTCGAGGCCGACATTCGAGACTAACTTGTTGAACCAAGTCGTCAAAAATTGGACATACCGTCTGAAGTATGTACATAGGTATAAGTACACCAACGAAGCCGAGGTGGCAATTTTAATGATATGGATATACCTTCAAAATGTCATGAATTCAAGGGTGCCAGGACGTGAATTGATACAGTCCAGTTTTGTCGATCGTCGATCAACTGGAGACAAATTATTTTTGGCAGCAAGTAATTCGTGACGAGTGGCAATTGTGACTTCCACATAAATATGTCATTGTGAACTAAAACGTGAAATGCCCAATTGGATATCATTGATTGAACAAAAATGGGTGCTGCTAATGCTCGATTGTTTCATGTTACGTGCTAGCATCCTAGCTTACAAAAAAAGGCAGATCTCCCACCCTCGGTGTTTTATAAATTTTATTTGATATCGTTTTCATCTGGTCACCCTGTTTGTTTCTCTAGATATCAACCAACTATTATAAAGATATATTTACTACTTGACAGCATTTTTAAAGCACGGTTTTTCTGACCAGACAGAGAGTGTCATTTCCATGATTTAGTGATAAACGTCAAAACTATGATTAACTGTCAAAAAATCCGTGGAATTCCATGGTGGACATCCGACAATCAGGTGTGAGCAGTAGCTTAAAGAGCTCTGTGCTTTCAACTTACTCTGCTTCTCTCCAATTCTCAGATTCAATTCCCGCGTGGGAAATAAAAAAAGCAGAAGACAATTTTTATTTCCTGACATTGTCCCTCAAGGCAGATAAATTAGCAAAACGATGCGGAAGCACAACTGTCGGTCGAACTTTCTCATCTTTGCGCACATCCCATCATCAGCTGGGCAGTAATTTTTATAAATCAAGGCCGACCTTCAAATTGTTAGCAGTTCAAATATTTTAATAAGACACCATAAATAAAAAAAGAAAATAATTCCCCGGTTTTGTCCAGAGCATATTATTTGACATTCACAAACATTTGTCAAACACCACATGCTGCACGCGCCAAAAGAGAGCTACTAAAAATAATTCTTATGACTCCACAAAGGTATTTATAAGAACAAACTTCAAAAATGTAGTTTCATGATGGCAGATCTGTTGCAGATCAAAGAGAACATTTGACACATAACAAATTAACAACGGAAATATGACATATGGTGACGCCCATAAATCAATCCTCAAGCAGAGAGCATTTATTTGTGTATTCTTCAACTAATTAGCGGTAATTTTAAATTTACTGCGCGCTGAAGCGACCTTGAGTACCAAGTGACTGTGCTGATGCCGCCTCTTGTCTATGAACCCATCCCACAGGACGTGGGCGCTGCAATTGGAACCCATCAATTTCGAAGCATTTTAATGGAATTCGAAATGCGAATGAAAATACTATCCGACAGGTGTCCGAAGCGGCGAATATAATTTTGCGCACTCGATGCTTTTGAACCCGAATCAACAACAGGAAGAAGGCAAACGATAATAACTCGTTGCAATCGCGCAGAACATTTTCCAATGCTATTACTGGCTAGTGAACATGACGTAATTGTGCTCTGAACTAAAATAAAGTTTTATAGCTGCAAGATATTTGTGTTCACATGTGCAGTTCATTTCGAGGGATCTGTGCGCCCAAAATAGACATTCGATCATTTGACGGTCGCGTTCAGCGATCTTCGATGTAAACAAAGTCAGATTTTCTTCACTTCATCTTGTCATCGCTGTCCTAGATTTGTCAAGAAAAAAAGATCAGTTAAACTTCCCCCGATATGTTGACAGTTTGTGTGTAAAATGTGCGTTCATAAACCTTATCCCAATTGGTTCAATCTGTCATCTGTCATTTAAATGAGCATTTTTTTCCTACAGCAAGCTCCCACGATGCGGGTTGTTCTTCGCCATATATGTATGACTGTTCATCGAGGATGACAGCAGAGAAAAAGAGGGAAAACAATAATAAATTTCATTGAATGTCACCAGCACTTGGCAGAGGCGAAATGTAACAACGTCATAGCACGCATTTTGACATTCTTTTGTGTGGATAACATTCGTTTTTTTTGTCTTTTTTAAAATATCCCTCACTGGATATCGCCTAATGACATCAGCAACGATTCATAATGAAAAAAAATAAATCATTACATTTATTTATTTATAAACGGCTAGCTGCCCAGTAAAGCGTCGAGGCCTTCGAAAGCTTCTGGGAGACGAGAAGGCGAGAGAAACAGAGAATCCGAACGAAAAGAACTGGAGCTGATTTAGACTGATTTGAGTGCACCCTATGACACTCATAATGGAATGTTTGCGTGGGTCAGGTGTCAGTGACAAGTGGTGTTGAACTGTCAATCGTTGCAGGGGTTGGCTGTTTGTGAAATGGGGTGTGTCCAATGAGGTAAACTAAACTAAAATTTACTGCGAAGTATTTTTCGTTTGAATTGACATGCTGTTATGTGATTAAGAGAGCCGCATGAATTGTTTTGTTGGATTGTTGTCTTCCTAAGATTCGGACTAACAAGAAATCTGTCAAGAATAGGATCAAATTAACAGAACAAAATATTGATTGACTAGATTGAATCAAAGTAGGTTCTAAAAAACAACTTGAATGGGTGAAGACTGAGACTTTTGTCTCCTGCAAACAAACAACCAGGCCATCTTATGTTTTAATAATGTCCATACTACTGATCTTCCGAAACACACAATTTAGTGTAGAAGAAGCTGATGTAAGTAAAATAGCTTGCAAGTTTCTGTTCTAACCCGAATACGAATACAGAACGGTCCTTATATGCATTTAATTTTTGTTTCAAGTAATATTTGCTGGCGTTCCTGTTTAGTGAACGCGAGTATGCCTAATATGCCTAAATAATGTGGCATCAAATCCGTGTTTTCGATTTAACATCCCTTACTTCAAAGCGAACTATCATCGGAGAGTGTACATGTTTATTTTAAAACCTATATCAAAACGGCGAGTTCAAGGGCTTTGACATTTGAGGTAGGTGTACTTGTAAAAGATCGTAATATAGTGCAAGCCCTAGCATAAAGACTTAGGAACAGTTGTGCTCCACTCGCTCTGACTCTGTTTAAAACGTCTTTTTGTGCGTGTAATAAATCCATATACTGGTGGCCCGTGGCGTTGTGGGTACGTGCGTCGACCCCAACCTCGACGTCGTAGGTTCGATTCCAGCTCTGAGCGACAGAAATAATTTTCACGGCCCCACCTCTTTCGAGTCACTGACAATTCTCAAAGAGTATTTCCTGTCTAGATAAAGCTTCTCAAACTTGGCCGTTCGGAGTCGGCATTGAACTGTAGGTCCCTTCCACTCGTGAGAGAACAATAGCACGCACAACACTAGTGGTTGCTGAGAAGCTAGGCCATGGCCACGTACGGGCTGTAGCGCCACCCATATTATTATTATTATTATAATAAATCCATATCCGAAAAGGATTTAGACAAGGCGACGCACTGGCATGCGATTTCTTTAACGTCATTCTCCAAAAGATCGTGCGGCACTCAAACGTCAACACCAGAGGCACGATCTTCCACAAATCTGTGCAACTGCTCGCATATGCCGATGTCTGTGACATCATCGGAAGAACACAACGGGCTGTCAGTGGGGCGTTTGTGAGCATCGAGTAGGAAGCGACCAAGATGGGGCTTGCGGCTAATGAGGGTAAGACGACACACATAGATACCTAAACTTTGAAGTAGTGAAAGTGCCTAGGCAACGAAGTTCCGCCACCGCGAGGATAAAACGGAGTATCACGGTGGCCCGTGGCGGTGTGAGTATGTGGGTCGACTCCAACCTCGACGCAGCTTCTCAAACTTGGCCGTTCGGAGTCGATATAAAAATCTAGGCCCACGCACAACACGAGTAATTGTTAAGAAGCTAGCCCCTGGCCCTCTACGGGTTGTAGCGCAACCTATATTCTTACTATTATTATTATCACGCTGGCCAATCGATGTAAGAGTAATAAAGCCATCTCTCGAAGAACCAAGACATCCCTATACAAAACCTTGATAGTCCCGGTCCTGTTGTATGCCACAGTAGCATAGACACTAACTAAAGCGGACGAGGATATTCTTGGTCGCTTCGAGAGAAGAGTAGTTTGAATTATTTTCGGCTGCGAATGTACGGATGGAGGAGAAGACTGAACGACGAACTGTACGGGCTGTACAGTGACATCGATCTGATCAAACGAGTGCGAATCTTTCGTCTCAGATGGCTAGGTCACTTAGAGCGAATGGACACCAATGCTCCGGCCCGAAAAGTCTTCCTCTCCAACCCCGAGGGAAAACCCGGTAAAGGAAGACGACGCCACCATTGGCGCACGCAGCTAGTAGGAGACCTGAATAAGTTAAACATGCTCGCTGGGAGCAACTAGCTCAAGACCATTCTAGATGGAGAGGTATGGAGGGGTTGGCTGAGGCTTCCGTCCCTGATTGTAGCGCCAGCCAAAGAAGAAGACTTCTTACAGAGGACTGTGCCATAGGTGCGCATGGATTATGGATTAATGGTCTGAACATGCCATTACGACTCTTGTAGAGTCTGCAGAGATGAGGGAACAGGTTCTGCCAAATATTTGCACTGCGAAGGCCCAGTTCTAGCAATGGAAAGGAGGTAGTGCCTGGGAAAGCCTTCATTTTGCAGACATATTGATTGAATAACTGAATGCAGGTCTTACGGTAGCGAGCCATTACTCAGCAAGGGCACAGTGGCCATATCACGATAGTCTGAGTAAACCACCAACGAATTAACCACCAAACTATCCTGTTACAGATAGCCTTGGTGTACCTCTTTAGAGCAGAACTTCAGTTGGAAACAGGTTCGAAGAGTACCTGACTCTTGAACATTCTTATCCTTTCCATGCCCAGTAGGTTAGATTAGATTATTGTGATACCCAGAGCCATTAATTTGATTCCAACAGCAAATGCTAACTGAACTAGAAACGAGATAAAATCATATTAACCCTTGCTTTAACTGGGATTCGAACCTGGGACCCCTATTATCAAGGGCAGACTCTCAACCAACTGCGCCATCCAGCCGTTAAGGCATCTTCTCCTTCTTCTTTGTGTGGCGCTACAGTCCGGGGTGGACCTGGGCCTCAACCAACATGCCTCTCCAACTAGCGCGGTCTCTGGCTAGCTGTCTCCAGTTTTGCACACCAAGTTGGTTGAGGTCCTTCTCCACTTGGGTGCGCCACCTTAAACGCGGGCGTCCTCTGTTGCGTTGCCCGACAGGTTCGGATTCGAAGATTCTTCGGGCCGGAGCTGTGGTTTCCATACGCTCTACATGACCTACCCACCGTAGGCGTTCGATCCGTAGACACCTAACTAGGCTCATGTCGTTGTACAGCCCGTACAGTTCGTGATTGAAACTTCTCCTCCAGAACCCGTCAACACAAACAGGATCAAAGATCGTGCGTAGAACTTTTCTCTCAAAGAGACCAAGGACTTCTTCATCCGCTTTCGAGATTGTCCATGCCTCCGCGCCGTATAGCAGGGTCTTATATAGAGTCTACTTGGTTCTTTGAGAGAGGGCTCTATTACTCAATTGCCTCTTGAGCCCATGAAACAGCGATTGGCAAGAGTTATTCTACGCTTGATATCGGTACTGATGTTATTTGTACACTTTATTCCGGAGCCGAAGTAAGTGAAGTCCTTGACTACCTCGAAGTTATAGCTGCCCATTGTGACGCTCTGTCCAAGACGTCGATGTTGTGTGTCCTTTTTTGAGGACAGCATATACTTCGTTTTGCCCTCATTCACCGCCAGACCCATTTTAGCCGCTTCCGTCTCTATGTTAGCAAAAGCCTGTTAAGGCATCGCGAGGTAAAAAAATAGCGCTCAAGCTTTAATCAATTTCGCTTTCTTAGCTTTCGCGCACGCAATAGTTGCTGAACTTGCACCAGTTGCAACCAAGTTCTGTAAAGAGTCGGTTAACAAAAGTCTGGTTGGATTTTAACGAAATCAGCGTGCAATCCGTTGTTTATTACTTCAGCCTTCAGAACTGGTCTGCACCGAAAAAGATATGTCTTAGAAATGCAACAAATAAGTAGCTCCGGCCAAGAGGCTGTGTCTACTGGACAAACCGTCATCGAGAAGTCCCTGTTCCCTGTTTGCACCCACCGCTCAGATTCAAGATTTGAAACCTCCAAGGGACTCTGAGTTAGCCTTGCTCGGAAGTAGTACACCGGAGCACAATCAACTTCTAACTCCATTCGAGTATCTGAATTGTGAGTCCTGTCGATCTTTACCACATCGCTTGTAGATCTCCTATCGCCGCACATTAGCACGTCATTTTCCCATTTACATATTGTGCATTGTGCAAACAAACCTTGTGCCCAATCCCCTTTTAGTGCGTCCCATTGTTTTGCTGTTATCTGCCAAATGCAGCTCATCGACGCGACCCCATTTCCCAGCGCTCCGCACGCATTCTTCAATCAGGCCAAGCCAAGCAATGTACACCGCGTCGGCTGTCAAGAGTGGTACGGGATCGAACCGCTGTAATTCACACTAAAAACCGTACGAGTGCGATTAGAAGTCAGTCCTAATTGCGGTTACCTGACAGATTGCGATTTCTCTGCGCTGGCATGCGGCGAGTGGTAGCGGCGGGCGTTTCGACGAAGAACATTGGTAGTCAGCAGAAGAGTCACGCCGCACCATTGATATGCAAGTGCGAATGTGCAGTCGCAACCCAGATAGATATGACTTTGCTGGCAAGGCTAAAACCAAGCGAAACGAACTCAGGGGGTGGCTATGAGCTGACTACATAAATACTGGCATTGACATAGCGTTAACCCTTGAACACTTGCTGACATTTGCCTCTGTTTGGCATCGGTTCTCCATCAGTGCCGCCGCCACCAGCCATCACCCGGCAGTCGCCCTCCCTAAACGCTGATTTGTTTACGTAGAAAGCTTTCAAGTGCTGTTCTCCTGGTTTCTGTGTACCCGTCGTGCCACGGCCTTCTGGTTCGGTGTTCCTCCAGAGAAATGCGTTAGGGTCTAGAGATTATCGCGTACGAGGCGCGTTTATCGCCGCGGCGGCAGGCGATGTGCCGGAAATCACTTTCGATCTTATTAGCCTATTTTTAAAATCTCCGCAGCTGACTTGTTGTTGTTTGGTTCTTGAAAATGCGGTAAATGAACTCGGGATGGCTGAAGAGAGGGGCTGTGCGTGCGTGATTGGTAAGTCGGATGATTGAGTAAATTAAATTGTAGGCGGCAACTGCAAATGGAACGGACTGAGTTCGGTTCGGCTGGAGCGGGAGACGGAGGAGAACAATTAAGTTGTGGGGAAATAACAATCAGCAGCTGTAACAGGGTGTGCCGGAGAAAAGTCGGAATGAATTTTTCGTGGTTGTAAAATTGGACTGCGAGGGGCACGTCCAATAAGCCACGGCAGTGGTAAGTGATTTGTGTGAAATCAAGTCGTAATGCGGTCATGCATTGTCTTGGAATCAATTGCAAGTCATTGGAATTGGAGATCAAAATCGGTTAGAAGAACATTTTCTATGAAGTGATCGGGAACCACAAATGCAGCGCCACATAATGACTTTCGTCCGGCGACGTCTCGTATTGTTAAAAGAAGCGCCAGATTTTGCTTCGTCGAATTGACAATCAAATCGACCATGTACCCATTGACACACAATATTGAATGCGCGAACGCTCAGAAGACATATGTCTACTCGGACCATTTCCATCAGCAATGCAGCATTAACTGCAGGATGTAAAGTTCCGCTGAGAAAGGCCGGACGATTTATTTGCCGGCCAACAAGTAGGTCATTGGAGATTCTACCCTTGAGCTCATCGACGATTGACACAGCATGCGAAGAACAACCAAGAGAGAGAGACCCTTCTTGGATGTGCCATCGTCAAGCCAAAAATCCCAACGATGAGCGCTTGCAGACAACAAGCCTTGGCCCACCTTGAGTTCAAGTTGTCACATCTAACTTACTTCCTTACCTGGTTGACATATGAATTCAATTTAAGAAAGTCCTTCAGCGTGTTTAGTCATCATTGATTTGCGCTACAGTCCGGGTTGGACCTGGGCCACAACCAACATGCCTCTCCAGCCAGCACGATGTTTCGCCAGCTGTCTCCAGCTACACACACCAAGTTGGTTGAGGTATTTTTCCACTTGCGTGCGCCATCTCGTGCGAGGACGTCCTCTGTTGCGCTGTCCCAATGGCTCGGTGTCGAAGACTCTTCGGGCCGGAGCTGTGGTGTCCATCCGCTCTACATGACCTAGCCATCTAAAGCGTTGTATCCGAATATGCTTAACAAGGTGCATGGCGCTGTACAGCCCGTACAGTTCGTGTTTGAATCCTATCCTTCAGACGCCTTCAACGCACGCATAACTTTTCTCTCAAAACGACCGAGAGCTACTTCATCTGCTTTTAACAGCGTCCAAATCTCTGCGCCATAGAGCAGGACAGGGATGATCAGAGTGAAATCAGCTTGGTGTTTCGTCAAATAGCTCTGTTACTCAATTGCCTTTCGAGCCCAAAGAAGCAGCGATTGGCAAGAGTAATCCTGCGCTTGACCTTGGTACTGGTGTCATACTCCAGAGCCGAGGTAGACGAAGTCCATGACTACCTCAAAGTTTCTGCTGCCCACTATGACATTCAGTGGGTGATGTGCGTCCTTTCGTGATGACAGCATGTACTTTGTTTTGCTCGAACCATTATAGCCGCTTCTGCTTCAATGCCAGCAAACGCCTCATTGACGATTTTCTGTGTTCGTCTAATCACGTCAATGTTTTGCCCGTAAGCAAGCAGTTGAACAGACTTTTGGAAGATCGTGCCTCGGGTGTTTACGTTTGAGTTTTGCACGACCTTCTCAAGTATGATATTAAAAAAGTCATATGACAGCGTGTCGCCTTGCCTAAAACCTTTTTTGACATTGAAGGTCTCGGTGAGTTCGTTACCGACCTTGATGGAGCAGCGAGAGTTCTCCATCGTCATCCTGCACAACCTGACGAGTTTGGTAGGAATGGCAAACCTGGACATGCCGCTGTTTAGCTCGTCTTTATGCCCTCTATAATATGCCGCCTTGAAATCGACACACAGATGATGGGTGGCGATTTGCACTTCTTTAGTCTTTTCCAGTATATGCCATAGTGTAAAGATCTGGTCTATTGTAGACTTTCCTGGCCTGAAGTCACACTGATATGGACCTATCAGATTATTAATGAACCACTTCAGGCGGGTACACAAAACGGCAGAAAAGATCTTATACGCGATGTTAAGGAGACTGAACCCTCGATAGTTGGCGCAGTCAAAGGGATCTCCATTCTTGTGGATCGGGCAAACCGATTCAGCGGCTTTGTTAGACTTCAGTCTTGATATCGCTATCTTGACGTCGTCTAATTCTGGGAGACGGAATTCCCGTCTATCACCGCCCAGATTGAGTGGAACTCGAACTTCTCTTCTGTCATCGCCGTTTAAGTCTGCAGAAGTTATTTTTTCCAAATGCTCAGTATCGACTGTGATTCTACTACTATTTGTCCCTGAAGGCTTCGGTCCGAGTTCTTTACCCTCCGGATACTTGTTTTATTTTCTGGAAAAACTTCTGGACCTCCTTTCTGTCGTAACACCTGTCCATCTCCTCGAAAGCGCGCTTCTCATGTTTATTCTCTTTCCTTCTGAGAAGCCGGTTCTCTTCTTTTCTCTTCTGTTCGTAGAGCTCACGAACAGCGCTCCTTGTTCGATTCAGAGAGAAGGATCAAGAAGAACACTTGAAATCGTCTTGGGGATCATGGATTGACAACAGACGCGACTGAGTCTCCTTTGGTTCCTCGTCATCGGCATACGCCCTGATACTTCATTCCATTGTGGCCAGCGAGTGCCTCAACAACCATTCTTTATAATTTGTTGCATCACTGAAGGAGATGAAGGTTTGAAGAGTACGAGCTGTACAATCTTCTGTTTCTTGGATCGGCTGTGATGGACCAATTTCAGGCTGTTCCATGATTAGTTCATCAGCTGTAGAATTCACGACTGCTTTTAAAGATCTATTAGATCGGACTTGGTTTCCATCGCAAAAGTTCTAAATAACTATATATTAATGGGCTGCTGAGCCTGCTATATCCATCAGGGTTAACGTGGTTATTTGATAGGATTGTGAAAGATTGTCCCTGATTAGGAAATGACACCTAGAGGCAGGAAAGAACGTATTTAGTCGCTTTCAATTTCATTTATCGAATGTTTACCCAGAATACTTTTATGATGGAAATACGTATGTTGTCTAAGCAACCTTGTGACACGGAGGATCGGAATCATGTTCTAAACAGAATTTATTTTACCGGCCTATTTGAGTTGGTTTCTGGTGGCTTTCAAGGCTTCCTTCTGCAGAAAAAACGACAAGAGATAATTAAGTGTACAATGATGCGGACTGTAAATATCGGCACGAATGAAGGGTCAAACCATAAGGGAGAGAAGGTTGAAATTCGGCCTTATATCACGACACCATGAAAGGACACTAAAGTCAACGTAAATATTTGATTGTATGTACGAATTGATGCACTATTTTTCGCCTCGTTTCGTTAAGTTTCGATCAATTTTCCGTTAATGGGAGCCAACTAATGCGCTCCTTACATACATCCGCCTGTGTTGCAGAAATAAATAAATACATTTCGTGAACTGTGGTAGGGTCTTCAGAGAGCTTTTGAATTTGACCATGCAGGTAGAGGAGGACTAAGATTCGAGTTTACTAAACACAGGCAAGATATCATGGACTTATTCACACCAAGCTTGCTCTTTCGATAACCTGGTCAAGCATGGGTTGTTATGCGCCAATACGTTGACTCTTGCTTGCTTACGACGACAAGGTTAGGTTATGTTGCCAGCGAATTTGCTAGCCAATCCGACCATTGTTAGTCCGTTGTCATACCCATAGATGGACTACCACCACTGATCGACAAACTTCAGTGATAGTGCCGTTAATTTGAAAACAACGGCAAATGATTCTGGCTTTGCTTTCACTTTGATTCGAACCGAGGACCCCACAAACCAATTTCGCCATCTAGCAGTTAAGACGACAAGCTCAGACCTGCTATGAGTCACGCTATCGAACATGTTTCCATATCTGAATTTATGGAAATTAAAGCTCCATAAAGACTGCAATAGACAATTACATTCCCCTTCTAAAGAATGCAACATAAATACTTAAACAAGAAGAAATAGTCATCCCTCCCCCTCGGACAATATACACATTCTCTTCCCAATTTTTCGTCTTAATTACAGTCCTCCGGTTTCTAAAACCAAACCGCATCATAATCTCTCCCGTCTCTCCTCTCAAATTTGAAAACCAAGAGTAATGATTATAATTTCACGATCACTAAGTTTTTGCGTCAGTGAAGTAGTTTGGCATCACTTAAGAACTTTTGACAGCTCATTTGACAGTACACGCATATTGGCTATGTTCGTTTATTGATCGATCGGGATTCTTAAATGTTTGACAAGTTTTTCTTTAAATTCCACAGACATCTCAAGGACCACACATCATTGCTCGTTTTTAGGCCAGTTCTTAAACAATATGTTCACATCAAACCCTCAATCTCGAAATAAACCGCTCAACTGATCCATCATCGCAACCAGCTCCCGTGTCATTTCGCCGACAACCTCTTCCTTCGTGGCTGCAACCCGATTGCACTGATTAAATGCAAATTCAATTCCGTAACACCACCGGCCGGGGGCCATACATTCGCGCCGCACTCGGATGTAATAGATGGTCAAGAAGCGTAAAGTGGAGCTAACTGCAATCGGCCGTGTGCTACAGCGGCAATTGCAATTCACAAGAAATTGTAACCAGTAACCCCGAGGTTCAAATCCGCTGCCACTGATTGACATTTGATTGCGGCCACCCGAAGGTGTAATCCCATGCAGACGACGCACAGCGCAGCGTGCTACCTTCCGATTTCACAACAATGTTTGCGATCCGCGTTACACGCCAGTGGGCACGTTGCGATCACTAACGCGCGCGCTAAATGAGCCCACTGCCCGGTGGATACCCATATCTGGGTAAACAGACTCACAGTCCGTGTGTGCGGGTACCTTCTCTATCGCTCGCCGGCTCTGCAGCTGGAGAAAGTGAAACTAATTGAATGGCCATCGCCACCGCCACCGCCACCACCGACATCGTGCCGCGATGCTGACGACAAGTGAACGAACTGCATTCGTTGTGGGCTCCTCGGCTATAAACAACTTAACCTTTACCTTTCGTGTGGCCGCCTCTTAGCGGGCCTCTCTCGTACCGGTTTGTGGTCCGTTGCAGGTTCCTTCCTCTCCGAAATTAATTTCGTCTTCACGCTGGCTCCCTCGCGGACCGAGATGTTGGTTCTGCTCGGATGCTGTGTGCTCGGTGTGGTTGTTGTTTTCAGAATTGTGCCCGCCACGAAACTGGCGTGAGTTGAATGAAAGTAAAATTATGCTCGAGCCTATTCGCACGAGGACGGGAGAAAGTGCACGTCAGCGGAGCGCGGTGACACACCTTGACATCGCGCGGCCCTGCCGGGGATAATGATGCGGCGCAGTGGTCCGTTGATTTCGGTCAGCTGTGGTCAGTTTAGTTCGCCTTAATTGACTCACTTATGAGTTGTGGAATGCCGCCGATGGGCGGCTTTCGGAGGCGAGCAAGTGAAGGGTCCTGCTGTCAGCGAGAGCGGTTGTTGGTCAGATGTTGTGCACTGTGCCACGGTGTGTCTGATAAAGGAGGCGACCACTCCACTAAACGCTATGCCATCAAATACGACAGAACTCATCCAGACCCAGACGCTGTCTTTCAGCAAAGTTGCTCCCACATCGCATGCTCCAGACTTCCCCCTCCCATCAATCAACCAACAGCACGGGCACATGGCCAACCATCAGCAAAATCATTGCGACATCTCCCCCGCTGTGCACATGCACATGACTCATTTCGTAACTTCCTCCAGACCCAACCTCAGTCACCTCCCAAATCACATACTTTGTGCGGCTCTTCCCCGAAATGCACAAGAATCATAGATCCACACGGAGTGACGCAACCCACTCGCAGCACCCTACTCCCTGTCTCATAAACCAACCGCCAGCAGCCACATTGTCATCATCCGCCAGCCAGGCCGGCTCACATACGAGGCGCTTCTTCTTCCCTGAGAGAGTTCGCCGCGATCGACTGGAGTTGGTGGCGGTGGCTCCAGCGTCTGTGCCCCGGTTATATCATATTCGCGGGAAAACAATCATAATCTTGCGGCCGTGCTGGAGGTGCATCGCATGGGAACACTCGTCGAGTACCGTGTCTGTGGCTTTGGGTGAAATTCAGCGGATGATAGTGGCACAGCTCGTGGTGCGCCTCGAGAAAGTCCTAATCGGCTGTGATTGCGCAAGATCTCACGCTCCCTGACACCGCCGATGATGGCCTGTTGTTGATTCTGCAGTTCAAGGGGTGTACACAACGGTCCTGTCGAATGGTTGAGGCGATGAGTCGAAAATAGATCTCAGATGTGCTGGCAATTGTGTTTATGGCCCGTGTCGAGGCATAAATTGTCACTTTCCCCATCCCGTCTCCGGCGACTTGAAGCGTGTGTGTGCGCAGCGCCTCGGTCCAGCGTTGTGTGAAATTGAAGACCAAGGGGAATGTGTGCAAAGATGGATAACGTTTCAACGGAGGCCAACTCACGTGGCAATGACCACGAAATCAGGTGCAGAGACCTGAGTGAAGGGCTCGGCAAGGTCTTGATTTCGCGGAAGACGGTCGTTGGTGTGACTATTTTGTTACCAAGCGAAAGGCGTAACCGACCGCGTTGATGGCGGGTTGGAATCACTGTGCTTTGGACTAGACAAACAACTCAAGTGACGAACTATATGCACGGTGATTGCGGTGATTCTGCAGCTTTTGGTGATGGAAATTCGGTTCTTGAGGTTTTTTTTACTTCAAATCGTGTGTCACCATTGACATCAAGGAGTTGCCCTTTGCATCAAGCCTTATTCCAAGTTTCTTGTGCAATTATTAGGTCCCGGGCAACTACTGCAACAGTGCAGTTGACGATTTTCGAAGAATTTGCATTCCAGAGGACGGTTTATCTTTGACTTGGAAATCAACAACATTTTTTTGGACTAGGAACATCCATCGGGACCACCTCTCCAATTGACACAGCTTTTCTCCAGGTGTTAATCCAATTTCTCATGCCAAGTTGGTTGAGGTCTCCACTTGTGTGCGCCAAGGTATCAAGGGCGTTCTATTACTCTGCCTTACTGCTCTACTCTTCTGGTTGGAACAGTGTTATAAATGCCATTCGACGTTGAATCCAAATGTCATCAACGCATAGATTTGAAAAGACCAAGTGCGTCTTCATCCGCTCTTGAGATAGTCCAGGCTTCTGCGCCATACAGCAGGACAGGGATGATCAAGGTCTCATATCATGTGAGCTTAGTCTTTCGGGAGAGGGCTCTGCTACTCAATTGCCTCTTGAGCCCGGATGGATGTTGGCAAGAGTTATTCCTTAGAAGAAAAGACCGACAGTATGGCTTTCGCAGCAACAGGTCCACTGGTGATTTGATAGCTTATCTCACCGAAAAGTGGAACCAATCTTTGCACAATGCAGGCGAAAGCAAGATAGTTGCGCTTGATATTTCTAAAACATTTGATAGAGTTTGGCATCAAGCTCTTTTGTCGAAAATGCGTGCTTATGGTGTTGATGAATCTCTGCTTCTATGGATTAGAAACTACCTTTCGAACCTTTCAATCCAAGTTGTTTTGGATGGGTTCAAGTCTGATATCCACAAAATAAATGCTGGTGTCCCCCAAGGCTTTGTTCTGTCTCCGACACTCTTTCTCATTTATGATCTCTTGTCTGCCACTTCTAATCCAATCCACTCCTTCACTGATGACAGCACCCTCAGCTTTTCATATTCGTTCCAAAATTCACGACCCTGCCCTTCGGACGTAATATTGGAACGGCTGCGTATGTCAAGCAGATTGAATTCTGATCTGGACAGCATAATTAACTGGGGTAAGAACAACAGAGTAGAATTCAATGCTTCCAAAACTCAATGCTGTCTGCTGTCTCTAAAGCGAACCCCTGATAATCAGCCATTATCCATGAATGGCGCTTGTATCGACGAAACCGGAAAACTTTCCATCCTCGGTATGTACATCAATACAACACTTAGTTGGAACGATCACATATTCGAGGTCGCCAAAAATGCTGCGAAATGTTTAGGTTTCCTTAATCGATGCAAGAAATACTTCACCCCCTCTGATTTGGCTTTAATCTATAAGGCGTATATTCGCCCTAAGCTTGAGTACAACGCTCATATCTGGTCTGATGCCCCCAAGACCACCCTGTACCTACTAGATAGAATCCAAAAGCGACCGATAAAACTTATTGGAGACAACGATATCGCGGGTTCATTAGACTCGCTTGAACATCGGCGTACCGTGTCTTCTTTGTCCGTGTTTTATCGTTATTTCAACAAACGATGCTCAAGTGAGCTAGCCAATTGCATTCCTTCTCTCCTTGAATTCCCCCGCAATAAACGTCTCGGCAGGATTGCACATCAGTTTACCCTTAAGCCTACTTTCAGCCGCACAGTGAAATTTAGATACTCGTCGTTCAGCCACACCACACGAATATGGAATGCTCTTCCCAGCTCAATATTCCCCATAGATTACAATCCACAGATGTTTAAGACCAATGCGCACAGGTACCTCCTCTCTCTCTCTCCCTCTATACCTTCGGCCCGTGCTGTGTCTTGATCCCGGACAATTAAGGGTATTAATAACCCCTTGAGGACGCGTAAATTATAAAAAAAAAAAGGTCGTTATTCTTTGACGTTAAGTCCTTCTTCTTCTTCTTCGATTGGCGCTACAGTCCGGGGTGGACCTGGGCCTCAACCAACATGCCTCTCCAGCCAGCACGATCTTTCGCCAGCTGCCTCCAGTTGCGCACACCAAGTTGGTTGAGGTCCTTTTCCACTTGTGTGCGCCATCTAGTGCGAGGACGTCCTCTGTTGCGCTGTCCCAATGGCTCGGTGTCGAAGACTCTTCGGGCCGGAGCTGTGGTGTCCATCCGCTCTACATGACCTAGCCATCTTAAGCGTTGGATCCGAAGACGCTTAACTAGGTGCATGCCGCTGTACAGCCCGTATAGTTCGTGGTTGAACCTTCTCCTCCAAACGCCATCAACGCAAACAGGACCAAAGATCGTACGCAGAACTTTTCTCTCAAAACAACCAAGAGCTTCTTCATCCGCTTTCAATAGCGTCCATGTCTCTGCGCCATAGAGCAGGACTGGGATGATCAGGGTTTTATACAAGCTCAATTTGGTGTTTCGAGAGATGGCTCTGTTACTCAGTTGCCTCTTGAGCCCAAAGAAACAGCGATTGGCAAGAGTAATTCTGCCCTTGATCTCGGTACTGGTGTTGTTGTCCCTATTCACTCCGGAGCCTAGGTAGACGAAGTCCTTGACTACCTCAAAGTTTCTGCTGCCCAATATGACGCTCTGTCCGAGACGTCGATGTTGTGCGTCCTTCCGTGATGACAGCATGTACTTTGTTTTGCCCTGGTTTACCGCTAGACCCATTTTAGCCGCTTCCGCTTCAATGCCAGCAAACGCCTCATTGACGGCTCGCTGTGTTCGTCCAATCACGTCAATGTCGTCCGCGTATGCAAGCAGTTGAACGGACTTTTGGAAGATCGTGCCTCGGGTGTTGACGTTAGAGTTTCGCACGATCTTCTCAAGTATGATGTTAAAGAAGTCACATGACAGCGTGTCGCCTTGCCTAAAACCTTTTTTGACATTGAAGGTCTCGGTGAGTTCGTTACCGACCTTGATGGAGCAGCGAGAGTTCTCCATCGTCATCCTGCACAGCCTGACGAGTTTGGCAGGAATGTCAAAACTAGACATGGCGCTGTATAGCTCATCTCTATGCACGCTGTCATATGCGGCCTTGAAATCGACAAATAGGTGGTGGGTGTCGATCTGCATCTCTTGAGTCTTTTCCAGGATCTGCCGAAGTGTAAATATTTGGTCTATTGTGGACTTTCCTGGCCTGAAACCGCACTGATAAGGACCTATCAGGTTGTTGACAAAGGGTTTCAGGCGTTCACACAGAACGGCAGAGAGTATTTTATAAGCGATGTTAAGGAGGCTGATCCCTCTATAGTTGGCGCAGTCAAAGGGGTCTCCTTTCTTGTGGACCGGACAAACGACGCTGAGATTCCACTCATCGGGCATGCTTTCCTCCGACCATATCTTACAGATGAGCTGGTGCATGCGCCCAACCAGGTCATCTCCAGCTGCCTTAAACAATTCCGCGGACAATCCGTCCGCTCCGGCAGCTTTGTTCGACTTCAGTCTAGATATCGCTATCTTAACTTCGTCTAAGTCGGGGGGACGGAATTCGTGTTCATCATCGTCCAAATTGAGTGAAACATTCTGCCTGACAGCGGAATTTGTGTCGTCATCGCCGTTTAACAGTCTACAGAAATGATTTTTCCAAATTCTCAGCATCGACTGCGATTCTACTACTAGTTGTCCATTTTCGTCCCTGCAGGCTTCGGTCCGAGGTCTATATCTTCCTGATACTTGTTTTACCTTTTGGTAAAACTTTCGGACCTCCTTCCTGTCGTAACACCTCTCCATCTCCACGACCGCGCGCTTCTCATGCTCTTTCTTTTTCTTTCTGAGAAGCCGGTGCTCTTCCCTTCTCTTCTGTTCATAGAGCTCACGAACAGCTCTCGTTGTTCGATGCAGCGTTGCCTTGTAGGCCTCCTGCTTGGCTGCATGTACCTGCCTGCACTCGTCGTAAAACCATGGGTTCCTTCTGGGTGGTGTCGTGAAACCCAGCACATCAGTGGCAGCTTCTTTGATGGCTTTTTGACAACGTTTCCATTCTTCTTCTATTGAATGTGCAGGCAGCGTCGAACTTTCAGAGAGTTTCAGGGAGACTCGGTCGGCAAAGTTCCTAGCGGTCGATTGCGATTGTAGCTTTCCGACGTCAAACCGTAGTGTTCTTTCTCGACTCCGTACTTCTCTCGATATCCTCATCCTTACCTTGGCTACAACAAGGAAATGGTCCGAGTCGATGTTGGCTCCTCGGAACGTTCGGACATCGAGAATATTGGAGGAGTGTCTGACGTCGATCGCAACGTGATCAATCTGGTTGACGGTTGATTGATCAGGAGACCGCCAGGTCCCCTTATGGATGTTGAGGTGTGGGAACCGCGTGCTCATCACAGAGAGGTTACGCCCCGAGGCGAAATCTACCAGCCTGAGTCCGTTTCCGGATGTGTTGTCGTGCAGGCTGTGTTTTCCGATGACTCTAGCAAAGATTTCTTCCTTGCCCAGCTGTGCGTTGAAATCTCCTAGAACGATCTTGGTGTCATAGCTGGGGCATCGATCGTATGTTCTTTCTAGGAGATCATAGAAGTCATCCTTGCTATCGTCATCCTTTTCCTCCGTCGGGGCGTGTGCGCAAATCAGGCTGATGTTCCCGAATTTAGCCTTGATGCGGATTGTTATGAGGCGCTCGCTGATATAATCAAAGCTTAAGACTTTTTGCCTAAGTCTGCCTCGAACAACGAATCCGCATCCAAATAAGCGCTGCCTTCCCTCTTTGTAGCAATCACCGTAGTAGATGTCGCAGTTTCTCATCTTCCTTTTGCCCGGCCCATCCCATCGCATCTCCTGGATGGCGGTGACATCTGCTTTGTAGCAGTCTAGGTCCTCCGCGAGTTCATCGGCTGCACGTGGTCTGTTCAGGGACCTCACATTCCACGTGCAGAACCGAAAATCATTGTCCTTTGATCGTTTGCTGGGGTCGTCAACTTTGAATCCGTCCATATCCGAGGCCTGTTGTCGGTTCGTAACCGTTGGTTTTTTGTGTGGTGAGGGAGTCAACCTCACGCACAACCTACAACTGGTAGGCCAGGCCCATTATTTGACCCTCGGGCAGAGGGGGATCGCTGCATACATTAGTTCACCACACAACGGTTGTTGCGATGGCTATCCAGGGGCGCCACGAGGAGGCTGTATGTCAACTTGACTTATGCACAAACAGGGATCGCGCTGGCATCCTACCAGGTTGGGTGCAGTCAGCAACTTTGCCCTGTGTACATAAGCCCATGCCCCCACGTTAAGTCCTTAGTCCACGCTAAAAAGTCAACCAATCTGGACGAGCTCGAGGTCGAGACGCTGTTACCGGAATACCGCGGCATATATCAAATCGATTCTTCAAATATTGATAGCTTGAACCACATTCAGGGAAGCCAAGGCGGTCATTTGAATAATGTGCGGCTTCGAACATAATGGCGTAAACGTACATTGAAAATTAAGCCAGAATCAATTTGGTATCTCACACCGTTTTTGCATTATTTGTGTTGTTTCTTTTCTTGTCGTTCTTTTCGTCGTTGTTCTTATCTTCGCTTCAACAAGCAAATTATCTGAGTCAATATTGTTTTCTCGGAATGTTCGAACATCAAGAACACTGGACGAGTGTATGAAGTCTATCAAAGAGCTTGCTTCAAAGATCTCATTATTGCACTTTCATTAAAACCTCCTGCCCACTGTATTGCTTTCACCACTACCTTAGAGAGCCACTACCTTCGCTCAAAAACAACGTTACTGTAGCTGTTAAACACGAAACTCGAAATTTTAATTTTCATTAATTTTATTTTTAATTGGTTTGCACAAGAAAAACGACCACACTTGTCAAAGTCCGAATTCCAAGAGAAGTTCTGTGAAGTTTGTGTGAAGCAGGTTCCACTCGATCGTCTGTCCTTGATAGCTTGGTGTTCCCCACTAGATGTCACTGAAGTCTTTAACGATGGGGCTTAGAAGTGGTGCCAAATCTCAATCAGTAGCAATATTATATGTCAAGCTGCAATTGAATCCCTGGACAGTGTTATGTTTAATTCAAAAACAGCTCAGTGCCCTACACAGTGGCATTAAAACCATCGATCACAAGTTCCTAGAGAGAAGAGGGCACTGTCAATGTTAATCTCAAATGAGGGTGGACAGTCCATCATCCATGACCAGGGTTTCCATCTGCCTCTCCTGCAGCTCTGCCTATTTGCAGGCACACATACCCAGCGACCTATTTTTACTAAACAACAACATCAGCGAAATTAATGGCGTCAGTATAAGCCACCTAAACCGCTGTCAAAAGCACCAGTTGGTTCCAGGTTTAGGAGTATGTCAGTCCCTGTGATATCACAAGGAGCCTACATATATAGCCGAAGTCTAGTTGCTATACATTCTTACATATGCAGTCATCCGCTCTTACCTGACATGACCTAACGACGATCGCAATATCGGTTGATTAATCAGCTCCGTTTATAAATACTGAAGTGAGGGAATCGCGTACTGGCAACGGGCATGCATATTTTGTGGCCCCAGCCCTTAATTCGCCTCACACTCGGACGTGCTGGCTGTGTTTACCAATGACTCTATCAGTTTTCTGCCCAGGTTGGCCTTGAGCCAGGATGATCAAGAGATCTTGGAAATCCTTGAAGTCGTCGTTTCGCTTATGTAAGCGTATGTTAAAGCGTAAAGCTTCTTTTCCAACTCTGCCTCGGACAAAGAAACCTCAATGTCTTCGGTCTCTGGAACAATCGTAGTAAATTTCGCAGATTTTCATAATATTCCTGCGACTGCACCAATCGATCACCAGGACGCTCATCTGCCACTCCTACAGCTCTGCCTATTTGTAGGCACACATCCAGAGCCTATTTCAAGAAAACAACAAAATCGGCGAACTGAATGTCGTTAGTATAAGCCAGCTACACCGCTTCGTAAAAAACACCTCTTGGTTCTAGGATTATGAGTACGTCAGTCCTTGTAATATCACAAGGGGTCGATATTAGCTGTGCTGTGCGTAGACCTTTTGGGCTGTTAAAGGATCACACATTTCACGTGCATAACAGAAAGTGTTCTTATGGTCCTCAGTAGTAGAATTATCCCTATCCAAGGCTTGTTGTCATCGATGAACTAACCTCCGGGGTGAACAGAGGGGCCGCAGCATACTTTACTTCATCTCTGAGCGGTTGCGGTAGAGACAATCCAAAGAATGGAGCGTATGTTGCCTGCATTGTAGCTGGAAGCTCACAGCCCCTGAGAGCAGTCACCAACCCTGTCCCGAATGCACAAACCCAGCAATCATCAAATGTCCCAATCCATCACCACCTCCCAGCACTCGCCATTCACAATCAACAATCTCTTTTCCCTCACAACACCACACCAGGACTTTGCCCAGCTCACCGTGAACCCCCCAACTAGTTCCGTAACACCTATCACTCGTCGAATTTGTATGGCGCCAGCCATTTAAAGCGAATAGGAACATACCCCCATCGCGGGCGTCGCGCAGTCCATCTCCATCTATTTCAAAGCGCTCGATTGAAATACCGTCTGTCATCGTGTGTTGACGGGGGGACGACGACGACGACGACGACACTCTAGGCCCGCGATTAACATTCACGAGCGCACTCGATCGCAATAACTAAATTGAGAGCCCAGCGAGCGCATCGCTTAAGTGGGTCTGCACTCTGCCCCCCTGCGCACACACACACACTGGCTGTCTGCGGCTGATCCGTATGCAAACGAGTTCATTGCCGAAGCCGATCATGTGCGTCGCCAGTGGCTTAGAATTCAAAACTTTTCCGGGTAATCCGGGCGCTCGTTAATATTTGCCAACGCGCCGCGCACTCCGTGAAAGACATCTTCCGCTGGAGTTCGAAATTATGAATGTCGTACCAGAAATAGAAATTTGTTTTCTGTCATCGCATTCGTCCCCGTAGCGACATTCCGCACTAAACGGTCGAGGCGTCATCGTTATTGTCGCTGTCGCAGTCGCCGTCGTCGCTGTCTTCGGCTGCGGTTGTTAGGAAGCGTGGAGTTATGCCGACGAATTATGACAGTACTTGACTAGATTCGGCAAGCGATCGCGAGTTAAATGTGTCTGCCAACCGAACGACCGCCCGATCGGCTCTTCGCTTGTTGTCGGGGAATCTCTCTGGTAATTGATTGCAGGTGTGGCCCAGCGTGCACGGCTGGTATGTGGGGCATAATTGTGCGCAACATGTCGGGCGGCAGTGCGCGGCGATGTCGCGCGCTCTTGAAATGGAAAGTGGGTCAATTGAATTGATTGCGATTTATCTGTGCGGCACGCCAAAAGCGCCTTGTTCTTGGGTGTCGCTTGCCGTGTGGGTTGCGTTGTTCTGATGCGAGGCATTTGCATACAAAGGGATCGTAGGCGGAGATTTGTTGACGCTAAGAGATGAACATTTCGTGGCAGGAAGGTCTTTTTCCGTAAGGACGCCTTCTTGGGGACAGTTTATTTATACATTTTTTTGTGGAAACAATTCCTTGGTGCGAGGTGCGAGGCTTGGCCTCGATTGTTGGAACGTGATTTTACTTTTCCTGGCAGACAATTGTTTGTCCCCAGTTTGCCACTCGTTGTTGGTAATTCATGTGCTCTCTCGTTTACTGGACGTTCTACGAGCAAGGACACAGAATAGCATCTGAGATATACGCCAATGTCTTTTCTTTATTAATTGGAACGGATGGACAGGCGGGCGCCAGAGCCTTGATGGCCGCCCAACTGAAGAATGATCGATGTGCCATCTGGCGAATTCATAGACAGTAATCGTGCAACTCCTTGAATAGCTTGAAATTCGACTGGAACACATTCGAGTGGTTGCAGTTGTTATTAAGGTTTCGATGTTCATTCTTTTTGTCGTTTTTTGCCTTTTTCTGTGTCTGACTTCCGTCTCAACACCGCTGTCATCTCTTTGAATTATTATTGAAAAGGGATTATTATTGTCAAGCGAATAATCATACAAGTCGTTATCGATTGCTTCAGGCTATAATTTTGATAAACTACCACTGACACTTTTAGACTTAAGAGATGCATAATCAGATCCTGCATTAATGTTCCGAAGAAGGTTCAACGATGATGCATACTTGTTCAGCCTTTTTTTTGAACTTCTTCGGGTCTATTGGATCCAATACATACATATTTGTTTGTTTGTTGGACCGGCGCAGCAAATAACTCTTACAGCAACCACTTCTGTTTTCCAATCACATCGACGGAAAAATACACTTTATAACGATTAAAAGAACTTTCTTACAGTTTGATTTTACAGAGGAGGTGGTGTGAATATAAGCATTCCTTCGTCCGGGATTGAAGGGGAAGGGTCTTCAGCCCTTCAGAGGTTTGTAGCAGCTACAAAAAAATTCTTTAAATCCATAAGTAATCCCAAAATGTATGTAATGTAGACTATATCATTCAGTCTGAACGAGGGACGAGAATCCGTCAGTTGCCTGTGGTTGACATCTCTGATATCCAACATCAAAACAAGCAACTGTGGACATTTGACCTGGTGAGGCTCGATGTTAAAATTAGATAGTTTGAAGTAGATTCATCGAGTGCTTCTTCTCGGTCTCGGGATACACTTAACATTGAGGCAGAGAATGACTTTGTATGCCCGGCGAATATCAGCAATGTTTACCCGACCTTTTAGGAAGCCAAGTGTTCTCTTTAACGCCTATAGACGTCTATCACCAATTGTATATGATCCGGATCGTCTATGTTCAACATATTCATTGTGCGGCGAATCGTGAATCGTCAAAATTCATCAAAATTACAGACCAACATTCATAATCGATTCGTCGATTTGAAGGCCGCATAAGAGAGAAGCTATACACCGCTAAGTCTTTTGTTTTCGTTCCTGTCAACCTCGTCAGGTCAGGTTGGAGGGAGAAACTCGGTAGGAAACTCGCAACATATTCAATGTGAACATATCATTTTGACAAAGTCCACGGAGTCATTTGACTTCACTGTTCTTTTGAAAGCCAACTACTAGACCACAATCCGCAGTTCCCGCAGTCAAAAAGTCGAAAAAGTCTTTTCGTATTTTGTCAATAGATGTCGTTGGAATCGTCCATCTCCAGTGCTACCAGTCACATTGTGTCATACCATACAGTGTTGGAAGGGAGATATTTTAAGATTCATTTAACCAATTTCAAAATCGAAAAATAGTTACAACTGTTCAAAAATTAGTGAGAATAATGAAAAAATTTGCTATATTTTGAAATGTTTGTATAAAAAATGGAAGAATGCCACGCAAGCCACCAAAGAAATTTGTGAAGTTTACGGAGACGATGTTCGTTGAGTCTTAAAGTCGATGAAATTATGGAACAGATTGACCAGGACCGTCACATAAGCAGTCATGACATCGTCAATGAACTAAACATTCATCATCAAACGGTTTTGAACCATTTAAAAAATTTAAAATTATAAATATAAAAAAAATGAGAAGCTACAGCTACAACTTCGAGGTAGTGAAGGACTTCGTCTACCTTGGCTCCTAAGTAAATAGTGCGAACAACATCAGTACTGAGATTAAACGCAGAATTACTCTTGCCAACCGCTGTTTCTTTGGGCTCAAGAGGCAATTGAGTAGTCGAGCCCTCTCTCGAAAGACCAAGCTCACCTTATATAAGACCTTGATCATCCCTGTCCTGCTGTATGGCGCAAAAGATTGGACTATCCCAAGAGCGGATGAAGACGCACTTGGTCTCTTCGAGAGAAAAGTTCTGCGTTCAATCTTTGGTCCTGTTTGCGTTGAAGGTTCTTGGAGAAGGAGATTCAACCACGAACTGTACGGGCTGTACAGCGACATGAGTCTAGTCAGGCGTCTACGGATTCAACGACTAAGATGGCTAGGGCATGTAGAGCGCATGGACAACACTGCTCCAGCCCGAAGAGTCTTCGATTCCGAGCCCGTGGGACAACGCAATAGAGGACGACCACGAACCCGATGGCGCACTCAAGTGGAGAAGGACCTCAACCAACTTGGAGTGCGAAATTGGAGGCAGCTGGCTAAAGAACGTGCCAGCTGGAGAGGATTGTTGACCGAGGCCCAGGTTCACCCCGACTGTAGCGCCACAAGAAGAATAAGAAAAAAAATGAGTTGAAGTTTTATATCGCTATGATTGGTACAGCTCTAAGAGAGCCAGAGTATGCAGTAGATTCTCATCAACCACTAGTATCGTGCGTGCTATTTGTTTTCACGTGTGTGGAAAGGACTTGCTGTTTTTTACCGACTCCGAACGGCCAAGTTCCAGAAACTTTTTTATAAGCAGACCAACAAACTCTGCGCATTTTCTGTATCTCGAAAGAGGTGGGCCGTGAAGTCTTTCAGTCGTAATAGTACTTCTACAAGCTTCCAGTGTGTAGGAGTCGATGCAGAGACTCACAACGCCACAGCCGCCACATTATTTCTAGATTCATATCTATCGTGACAGCGCCAATCAAGAAAGACCACGTCTGTCAAGTTAAAATGGAAAAATAAATTCATTTCAATGACTTCTTTATCGACAGAAGACAATAAGGGTCTTTGTCTCTCTTAACAGAAAGAAATTCAATTCAAAAATGTTCAGTTGGAGAAACCCTCCTGTCCACAACTCCCAACCAAGTGACGCCTCCAACTTCACCCTGAGAATAGAGGCATCAGCGGAAAACCACCATTTACTGCATCAAATCATTTATTTTCACCCGATTTTCACGACTTTCCCAGGTGGCTAGACATCTCCAAAGGGAATCCGCTCAACTCTCGTCCCATTTGAGGCGAATGAATATTCATCTTCTCCTCCCCTTCCGCATTCACCTTCTTCATGTCACTGTTTGGTTTGCCCACTTTAACATCTCAATGCAGCGCAACGGCGCCAGTGACACGGCAGATGAGTAACTTGAACCAATCGAGATCTCAGCTGGAGTAAGCACAGATCTTGAACTTGAAATTATACATTTCCGATTGGTTTGCCAGTCCAGCGGATGGATTATTCATGCAATTTGTAAATTCTAATGTTGTCCGGAGCGAAATGTGTGGGAAAACACTTCTTCCCTCAATCACGATGGATTCCCTCACGATCTTGATAACGTGGAGAAATCTTTCCGCTGAGAAAAGGTCTGCGGATGCGCGACGGTGTTGATGATGACAAATGGTCAGAAACAATTAATTTTTGTTAGGCTTGCAGTCACAAGATGTTACACAACTCTTGTGGGAACTTGATTTGATTCAAGTTTGATTTTGAAATTTCGTCAATCGTTGTGAACTTGGGGTTGACATGGCACCGACGTCTGAGGCAAAACCCTTCAAATTGAAGGCAAAGCACTGATAGTGAATGCAAACAACTTTGGAGTGTGGATCTAAGGTGGTCCAGTAGAGTTCTTTCTAGAAACTAGTGCCATTTATACCTCATGGCAACGACGCACTTGATCATAAGTGTCAACTGGGTCAGAACTGCTTCAGAAAGCTTGTTACTTTATTTTCATTTAATTTGAATGCCCCTTTATTTGCGTGTCAGCGAAAGTACCAGGGGCCTAATCGTGTAACTATCGCAACGATGATCATCCATTCGATTCTCTTCAGTGATATCGTCGATGATTTGCTTCATGTAAGAACATCACTATCGTCTCATCTATCGTTTAATTTGTACACAGTTTGGAAGCTCTAAGAACTATATCTCTCACGTAAAAATGATATCCGTGGTCTCATTCCTCTCAAATTTAAACAACGCATACTCAGTTCAATTTGCGACCAAAATTAACTTATATGACATATGGCTCCTATCCCTCAAAAGTTAGGAACAAGATGTGTACACAAAAATATTCTCATCTTTCAGACGAGTTTTTCCATGCTAAACTATCTCGGAACGATAGCAAGAGACGATTGCATTACGCGTATAGGCCCAAGCACACTTAGGCCGTTGTGTGTTTTTTTGCATGCCGATATAGGATTAAATTATAAGTGCACACAAAAACGATCATCAACATTATAAATTGATGAAGCTGGGACCAGATTTGAAAACCAGATAAAGGCATTTTAACTTTGCTTTCACTGGGATTCGAACCGAGGGCCCTTATGACCAGGGCCAGGCACTCAACCTTCAGCCGTGTAGTGTAACACCTGCTGCAAGACGTCGAAGTTATACGCCCATTCGCTTCATTGTAGTCATTTCCGCCTCAATGCTAAGAAATCTCAGAGTAATGATTTGGTTCATTCAACCAATATGTTCAATGTGATCGCCGTATGCTAATACTTGCGTGGAGTTTCTTTGCTTAAGTCGTGCGCTGTTCATTTTGCCCGAGTTGAGGCATTCAGAACGTCAGCTTTTCCAAAATATTGGCATTCAATTCAATATCTGACAAATTGTACCCCTACATATTAATTTTCAGAAAAAACAAAAATTTCCAGCAAATGTAGACAAAATATATACTCCGTGTGCCCCATTCTTGCAAAACTACAGTACGTACTGTGTGAACGTCTAAAGCCATTTGCACCGCTATTACTGGGACGT
Source organism: Eristalis arbustorum (assembly GCA_916610145.1). Lineage (NCBI taxonomy): Eukaryota > Metazoa > Arthropoda > Insecta > Diptera > Syrphidae > Eristalis > Eristalis arbustorum. The sequence continues at coordinate 6,005,433 of OU744318.1, forward strand.
ACCAGTGCGGCTACTAGCTTCGCAAATCGACTTCAGAAAAAAACCTCTGAACCGTTTGAATCCTGAACGATGTTCGCCAGCTCTTGAGAAGATGGTGCAATGGGCTGCTGTAAACACGAAAGGCACTACCTCCAGTAAGTCCAACAGTTGCTAGTACAAGCTCTTACGGCAAATGAAGAACAGGCGAAGGGGGCTGGTCTTAAGGTCAATGACGCTAAAAAATATGACAATCAACAGCTACAATTTCGAGGTAGTAAAGGAGTTCATCTATGTATTGTGCGTTTTAATTTTAGCCGTCTCCCTCTCAATGCAAGGAAAGGCTTAAATGATGATTCGCTTCATTTAACCAATCACCTCATCCACGTACGCTGCAAAGACATCTGAAAGATTTTGGCTCAACTGGTTGCCTGTGCATTTTCCTTGATCTTCTCAGGAACCCTTGCGAAGAATTAAGCGTTTCTAGCGCCACCTACTGTTGTGGTATGAGCAGCGAATTTGCAGAAATAACTGCAACACTCGGTATGCCATTTAATTATTTAGAAAAAAATTCACAAAATTCAGCTTTAATATCCTAATTAACTATTTTATTTATATTTTTTCTGCCGATTTGATCATTTCTTTTGACGACTTGTCAATGAGAATCTTCTTTGTGCATGAAATATCGGTTCTCAGTTCACACGTTACTTGCGAGTACCTTTGACTAACGATCAATTTCTTTTCTTTGGATGACATTCTGAACTAAATCCATAAACATATGATCTGCGCGTAAGATAGTGTTTCAGTTTCGAAGCAGTTAACAAGCCTCTAAGACATCTGTCACCATGCAGTGTCATACCACTACAATCTGATTGTGTACCAACTCCGAACGGAGACAATCGGAAAATGGTCGGAAATCATCGATCAGTGTGTTATACCGGATCATGATTGACACAATAATAAAAGAAGTCAAATGACACGACATCATCATCGTGGTCAGAGCTTAATAACGGCAGAACATCGAGCATGTGGGCGTTGAACCCACACTCGATCCGTGTGCTCGTCGAGGTGATCAAACGACACTGTCCGATTCGAACAGCGCTCCGGAAATGGAACCAGGAATCCAGTGATCTTCGCCGGAACCGAGGCGATCCGACATCTGCTGTGCCACTGTCGAGCTCTCCTGAAGAGCCTAGCTTCTGAGAACCTAGTTCATTTGGCTTTGGCTTTAGAGATTTTATTACCTTGGTCAGTGGACATTCTTAACACATTGATGTTGTCTGTCAAACTGAGGTCGGTAAGGAAGTGTACTTTAGACCTGGATTTGTTGCGGCATTTAATTTAAGACATCGTCAGCAGATAAATAGTCGCTTCAATAACAAAATGAGCTCACATTGATTTGTGGCCAATGCAGGACTCTGAGCCGACACGTTTGTTCAATCAAATCGTAAATTTTCTCCGAGAATAATCATCATCATTAACCGTCACGACTCACGCCCAAGTGTGAGCGAGAAATTTGAAGAATTCCGATTTGTTTACGATTGGCCATCAAGGCTGTTGGGCTTACACGCGCCACAAACGAGATAAACCTTGGTGTCCATCACGCTCGCGACTCGGGGCTTGTTGTGACAGAAAGGGTTTGCTGGCCCAGAGGATCACAGCCATTAATCTCGCATCAACGAGCGCGGGCCGATCAGTCCCCGTGTCACATATCCATCAGATCGATATTAATAATAACTCAAGGCGCTCCCACCGCCAGCTCTGGGTGAGCTACGTGCACGCATCTGCCGAGCGCTCCGATCTATGCCTATTGCGTGCCTTCATTACCATTCCAATAGGTAGCCAGCTCTAATGGAATTCAATTATCGGTGCGTTATGGATGCGTGCTGGTTTTGTTTTGCCCGCGACCGTGGGGGCTGATAGGATCACCGTGCTCGCTACGTGCAGCCTCTTTAATTCCCGACACGTATACGCTAATAGTGAGTCGGAGTTGGAGTGCGGCCTCCAGGGGAAGGGAGTCACCGGCTCAAGGGACAGCACTCGTATTCAAATAGATTCGAGCGTCACCCACCGCCTCACGATCCACGGGCTTAGATGGCACCCCGAAGCTGGGCTGCGCTGTGCCTGCGCATCACTGCCGCCGCTCGGATGGCCATCGTGCGGTCGTGGATATTTTCGTAAATCGATCACGTAGATCGGACATTTTTCTCTCTCTCTCTCTTTCTTTAAATAATTTTTCGAGCCTCCGCGGTCTAAGGTGCGGTCCGAGGTGGCTTGGGCAATCAAGAGGAATGGCAGCCAATGACACCACGCACTGGCGGCTTGGAATTCTCTCTCTGTGTGCCTGTGTGCAATTGTGCATCTAATGTAATCGGCCCAGGAACACCCCCGCCTGGCCGATGTTGGTGTTGGCTGGGTTCCAAGAACTACGCTGACCTAGGGTCTAGGATCGACGCGCGAACGTGAGCGCTGCTGATGTGGCCGTTTCACTTCGCTATGATTTATGAAGCTATATACTCTTGAATAATTCAAATTTGAAATTGTGTTTGAATTTGAATTTGCATTTGCCGCGCGTCAAGTGGCTGGCCTGAGGGACAGGAGGAATGGCTTCTGTTCTGCTGGTCGAGTGATAAATGAAATCCATTCAAGTGGCGATCTTTGTGGCCTGCTTGACAGACCGATCTGCCGTGACTGAAACCACTTGTTTTTGTTTGTTTGATTTGTTGTTCGTTGAGGTGAAGATCGGATGAGTTTGCAAGTGGAGAGAACATGGGTCAGAACGCTGGAGAGATTTTCATTGTTTACAAGTTGAATTGGAATCTTGGACGAAATTAGGGGCAGATTTGTCGCGTTTTAAGAGTTGGAAAATTTGTATCTAGTCTTGGGTGCACTGAGTGTTTCAATCCCCCTTTTGCATTTTGGCTTTCAAAATACACAAGAAAGTCAACTATCCCTGAAAGAGACGGAGTCCTGATCTGGAGATAAAAACTCTTATGGATTCCATATTCAGAGAACAAAGTTTGCCAAGTCTTAGACCAAGACTTTTTTGATTCTCAGTGCCAGTCATGTCATCCTGTCTACGCTCGGTTTCCTTTCAACGTAGTCATTAACCCACCTTTGATGATGTGGCACCAATAACACTACTCTAGGGAGCTCCCTAAAGTTGGAGTATTTATTAACCAGTATGACACGAGTTACACATCATTGTCTACAATGTGAGGCTTGTTTTTAGGAAAAAGTCGAGGTAGGATGTACTGCAAGCCATTAGGACACAACTTGTCGAAAGTTTGAGCGACTAATGAGAGATCTATCGTAAATCTTTTCGTCCTCGGGTGACCCTCTGTGGCGTGCTTCGTGTGACACCTGAACTCGTTGCCAGAAGCATGGTGCTTGCTCCATTATGGAGTGCTTTGTCTTGGACCAGTACTGGTTGACAATGCATTTTTCGTCCAAGACAGGTTGGACAAACTCCATCAGAAGTCGTGCAAGTAGCTGGGATACTGTCACACTCTGTTTTCGACTGGTTCAGAAAACTGAACGAAACTTAACGACATCGCATCATTCAATATTCGCACGCTTCCATCATGGTATTCCCTTAATTCTGTAGTTGAAAATCTGTGTGATGTCTTCAGGCATCAGTTTAAATGTAAACCCACTCACTTGATGAGCAAGCATAACATAACATTTCAGCTCTGATCTCAACATTGTGTTCGTATTATTTGTCATCATCCATTGTATTGTTGAGGCCTACTTTTGTAATCATTTGGTACTTGCTACGAAGCTGTGGTGGTAGCGATGTTGCTCAGCTCACAAACCTAGCCAGACCTTTTCCATTTCCATCTTTACCAAATTTTCTGACCTTGGCAGTGTATATATAAGTTTATTTCTTTAGGGGGATTTAATTGGAGAATCTGAATGGATCTAGAAAAAAGTTTATTCTACAACAATCTCTAGAGTCTACCGAATATGTGTGGCGAAACCTGCTTATTGACAAAAGGTTTAAACAATCGAAGAAGTAAGGCCGAAGATGGACTTTCAGCCGGGAGGAGATGGCACTGCATTTCTTCTCCTTGTGTTCATCCCTGCAACAGAAGTCGTTACAAAGGATACACATCGTAGAGGCTTTTGGTTATATGCCGCAGTGAATAAAAAGGCTGACGAGTGTGCTAAGTGCTGCCTAACTTGATTTGAGGAGACTAAGTATTCGTATTGGGTTAAGAGCTGGTCAAATTTGTATTGTGATGATAGACATAGTGGGTTCTTTGCTAACAATGTTGGTTAATCTGAGCGAGTATCATTGTGGGGGAAACCGAAGTTGTTGAAAATCGTGTACAGACTAGTCAGAAGTTGACTCAATGGGCTTAGAATATTGATTCTCAAACGGCGCTGGCCACAACATGTCACTAGCGAAGAAGGGTAGAAAATTATGATCATTACCTCAGAATATATAAATCAGCTCAGAGTGCTTAAAGCTGACAACCTTTTCTAGATTCTGCCACTACATTGTGACATTTGTCATGGATTTGCTCCTTAAAATCATTTATTATCGATTTGAATATACAATATATGAAGCGTGTGGTCATTCTGTAATACATTCACATTGAATGGCCTACATGCAGCACTTAAGCATAGTGAATGGTTTCCTGACTACCTACCGGATGCTGGATTTCCAGCTTGGATTGAAGTGATAACAATAAATGTGGCACTAAGAGCGAGCCACATCGTTGTGCCGCAACGTTAAAGAGAGTCAAGGGATAGAATTTTAGTCGTAACCACCAAAAGAACATCATGCGATTCAGTCTTCTGCGGATTGAATTTACATGTTTTTGTGTTTGTCAAATTGTCTATCGAATTTGAAGATCGTAGAGCCAAATTTGTTAGCTGCCCGCATTAACACTCTACATTATTCGCAACAGGACAGCAGTTCATTAACTGCAACGTCACAAAGTAGGGGAGGAAGTGCTCCACCTTGCGGTGTTCAGCTATTAAAAACTATGTAGATCCGCGACTTCCCTAGCTTTGAGTATATTTGTCTGCTGAAGTTGAGTCCATCGTCGAAGTGCACGCTTCACAGGACATACAGCGGTCTTCTTCTTAAGTCGAAATCCTCCTAAGTTCAATACTTGGATTTTTTGTTTGCCATGTTTTGGCATTCCCCCAAGTTTTCATACAAAAAAACATCTTCTAAGTCAAATTCTCGCAATAGTTCAGAGACGGCAACAAGCCTCGGATACGGATGACCCTACTGCTGACGACCATGGACAACGAAATAAGCACAACGATTTTCGGTTCTGCACGTGGAATGTGAGGTCACTGAACAGACCACGTGCAGCCGATGAACTTGCGGAGGCCCTAGAAGCCTATAAGGCTGACATCACCGCCATCCAAGAGGTGCGATGGGATGGGCCGGGCAAAAAGAGGATGAAAAACTGCGATATATACTACGGCGATTGCTACAAAGAGCGAAGGCAGCGCTTGTTTGGATGCGGTTTTGTTGTTCGAGGCAGACTTAGGCAAGAAGTCTTAAGCTTTAGATACATAAGCGAACGCCTCACAAAAATTCGCATCAAGGCAACATTCAGCAACATCAGCCTAATTGGCGCCCACGCCCCAACGGAGGACAAAGACGATGATAGCAAGGATGACTTCTATGATCTCCTAGAAAGAACATACGATCGATGCCCCAGCTACGACACCAAGATCGTTCTAGGAGATTTTAATGCAAAGCTGGGCAAGGAAGAAATCTTTGCTAGAGTCGTCGGAAAACACAGCCTACACGACAACACGTCCGACAATGGACTCAGGCTGTTGGACTTCGTGACGGGGCGAAACCTCACTGTAGCCAGCACGCGGTTCCCTCACCTCAACATTCACAAAGGGACCTGGCGGTCCCCTGATCAATCAACCGTCAACCAGATTGAGCACGTTGCGATCGACGTCAGACACTCCTCCAGTGTCCTCGATGTCCGAACGTTCCGAGGTGCCAACATCGACTCGGATCATTACCTTGTTGTAGCCAAGGTCAGAACTCGGATATCGACCAAAAGAGACCAAAACAGTTTGACGTTGAAAAGCTACAATCGCAATCGACCGCTGGAAACTTTTCTGATCGAGTCTCCCTGTAGCTCTCACAGAGTCTAACCCTGCCAGGCGAAACAATCGACGAACAGTGGAACCGTTGTCAAAATGCCATTAGAGAAGCTGCCTCTGATGTGCTCGGTTTTAAAATGCCACCTAGAAAAAACCCATGGTTTGACAACGAGTGTCGGCAGGCGCATTCAGCGAAGCTAGCAGCATATAAGGCGACGCTGGATAGAAGGACGAGAGCGGTTCGTGAGCTCTACGAACTTAAAAGAAGGGAAGAGCACCGGCTTCTCAAAAAGAAAAAGAAGGAGCATGAGAAGCGCGCGATCGAGGAAATGGAGAGGTGGTACGGCAGAAATAATGTCCGAAAGTTTTACCAGCGGGTGAACAACTATCCAGAGGTTACAAACAGCGGACAGAAGCCTGTCGGAGCGAAGAGGGACAACTCGTAGTAGAGTCGCAGTCGATACTGAGAATCTGGAAGGATCAGTTCTGCAGACTGTTAAACGGCGAAGAGGACACCAATACCGCTGTCAGGCAGAATGTTCCACTCCACGCAATGGACGACGATAGAAGAGAGTTCCGTTCCTCCGATCTAGACGAAGTCAAGCGATATCGACGCTGACGTCGAACTGACGTCGAACAAAGCTGCTGGAGCGGGCGGATTGCTCGCGGAACTGTTTAAAGCAGCTGGAGATGATCTGGTTGGGCGTATGCACCAGCTCATCTGTAGGATATGGTCGGAGGAAAGCATGCCCGGCGAGTGCCGTTTTGTGTGAGTGCCTGAAACAATTCGTCTACAACATGATAGGTCCCTGTGCGGTTTCAGGCCTGGGAAGTCTACCATCGATCAAATTTTCACATTACGGCAGATCCTCGAAAAAACCCAGGAGATGCAGATCGACACCCACCACCTATTTGTCGACTTTAAGGCCGCATATGACAGTGTGCATAGAGACGAGCTATACAACGCCATGTCTAGTTTTGATATCCCTGCCAAACTCGTCAGATTGTGCAGGATGACGATGAAGAACTCTCGCTGCTCCATCAAGGTCGGTAACGAACTCACCGAGACCTTCAATGTCAAAAAAGGTTTTAAGCAAGGCGACGCGCTGTCATGTGACTTCTTCAACATCGTGCTGGAGAAGATCGTGCGAAACTCACACGCCAACACTAGAGGCACGATCTTCCAGAAGTCCGTTCAACTGCTAGCATACGCGGACGATATTGACGTGATTGGCCGAACTCAGCGTGCCGCCAATGAAGCGTTTGCTTGTATTGAGACGGAGGCGGCAAAAATGGGTTTAGCGGTGAATGAGGGCAAAACAAAGTACAAGCTGTCATCAAGAAAGGACACACAACATTGACGACTCGGGCAGAATGTCACCATAGGCAGCTACAACTTGGAGGTAGTAAAGGACTTCATCTACCTTGGCTCCCAAGTAAATAGCGCAAACAACATCAGTACCCAGATTAAACGCAGAATAACTCTTGCCAACCGCTGTTTCTTTGGGCTCAAGAGGCAATTGAGTAGCCGAGCCCTCTCTCGAAAGACCAAGCTCGCCTTATATAAGACCTTGATCATCCCTGTCCTGCTGTATGGCGCGGAAGCTTGGACTATCTCAAGAGCGGATGAAGACGCACTTGGTCTCTTCGAGAGAAAAGTTCTGCGTTCAATCTTCGGTCCTGTTTGCGTTGAAGGTTCTTGGAGAAGGAGATTCAACCACGAACTGTACGGGCTGTACAGCGACATGAGTCTAGTCAGGCGTCTACGGATTCAACGCCTAAGATGGCTAGGCCATGTAGAGCGCATGGACAACATTGCTCCAGCCCGAAGAGTCTTCGACTCCGAGCCAGTGGGACAACGCAATAGAGGACGACCACGAACCCGATGGCGCACTCAAGTGGAAAAAGACCTCAACCAACTTGGAGTGCGAAATTGGAGGCAGCTGGCTAAAGAACGTTCCAGCTGGAGAGGATTGTTGACCGAGGCCCAGGTTCACCCCGGACTGTAGCGCCACAAGAAGAAGAAGAAGAAGTCAAATTCTCAAACTCCAGCTAGTTTTGTTACATCCTGGAAAATCGAGGGAAGCGACTGTATGTCTAACGTCAGTGCTAAATAAGTCCGCTGTGCTCAACGCATTTGATCTTGTCTTGAGACGGATTAACAACATTTTCTAACTAAGTCCAACTTACCCAATCTCAAAGGTTGTTCAATACCCAGCTTCCAATAGAATTATATGTTATGATGCATCTTACGTACGAAATTGACGGAACCGTGCGTTGAGCTGATATGAAAAACATTATCCCCCTGTAAGCGATTCTGTGGCGTTGTGGGTATGTGCGTCAACCCCAACCTCGGCGCCGGAGGTTCGATTCCTGCTCTGTGCGACGAAAACAATTTTCACGACCCCACCTCTTTCGAGGTTCAAAGGGTATTTCCTGTCTAGAAAAGCTTCTTAAACTTGGACGTTCGGAGTCGGCGTAAAAGTGCAGATCCCTTCCACTCGTGAGAGAACAGTATCACCCACAACACGAGTGGTTGCTGAGAAGCTAAGTCCTGGCCCTCTATGGGCTGTAGCGCCACCAATATTATTGTGAGCGGTCCTTTAAAAAAATACAACAAAACTGAAGCAAAAATATGAGTCGGTAAAGTGGTGCTTATTCGGAATAAAACAATGACAGCTGTCAGTTCCCTCCCAAGTTCAAGTTCTGCACACATGATCTTCGACCACGGAATTTCATAAATAATCCAGTTAAGCCAAATTAAACAAAAATTGTCTAAGCTGATCGTGTCTCTGTGTGTGACTTGTTGTTCATTAATGAAATAAAATTAGCTCCCATTCTGCGAATGCGAATGGATTTAGAGATTTACTTACAAACCATGTTGGTACCTGTGATTTAAATTCTGACCAGGACAGAAAATTTGCTTCTGGTTCCGAAGTTTGGTTTATTTCATTGTTTCGTGGACATAGCAGCGGACAAGAATGTTTGCAACCACTTCTTAACCATCGATTGAATCACCAGCCCACTTAACCCCCATCCGGCACAATCTCACCCAAATCACTACACTTACTCATATCCCGCGTCCTTATCAGCCCACCCTCTCCTCTGAATGTACATCCTTTTGTTGTAACTGCTGTCACTTAAACAAGATTCTTTTCTTCTTCTTATCTTTTCAGGTAAGTGGAGCAGCACGCTTTTGTTGTCCTTCCCTGTTGTCCTAATGGATTCGTTAGAAGCGCAACCCAACTAGGTCACCCCCAGTGGCCTCGTTCAGGTATTTATGCCCTGTCTCTCTCTCTCTGTCCAATCAAGCAAAACCTTCACCGTGGGATGCCTCGTTCAGAGTCAATTTGCACCCGGAAATGTTTACTTCCTGTGCCAAGAGCAATTTTATTACACACCCCTCGTAAAAAAAAAAAAACACATCATCCCCCCATCCCATCATTGATTGACTCACAGAACAAGCATTCCACCCCGAGGATCATAAAATGTGTGTGTTTGCCTTTGTTCGACTGTCAGTGTCGAGATAAATCGAAATTCCTTCGTAGTCACAGTCCATTAGCAGGCGCACGCACCTTCCGCCTGTCAGCGTGTAAATCTCCAAAATTTGACAGCAGCCTCAATCGCAGACGTGACACGCTTGGAGAGTTGTCATGGAAATTATGTGCAGTTACAACTGTCACCGGTCGTCGTTGAACGCGCAGACGTTTCGTAATGAAAATCCGATTTTTCTTTTCCCGATTCCGGACGCTGCACTGGTCTGGTGGTGGTGGTTGTGTCGTGCTGTGCCGTGTGTTTGTTATCTAACGTCGGCCGCGCCATTGCGTCTGAGTGGTGACCGTAACAGAGACGTTGTCGCCCGGCTCCCACAGTCGCCGCCACAACAAACCGACTCACGCTGCATCTGGTTGTCTGGCGGCGTGTTTCTGGTTTGCTGCCGCTGCTGAAGTTTCGGATTGTGACTTGGTCAAGATCTGGGAGCGAGCAAGTGTGCAGTGCGTTCATCCCATAAATAAACCAAAAAAAAGACACACAAACGAGATTGAAAATGAAATGCAGTTTAGCGCGGTTCACAGCGATCCGGTGAAGAGTTGCTCCAGACGCTCGGCTTGACGTGGTCGACACCGGCACTCGGCTGTCTGCTGGTGCGCGGGATGAGTGAAAGTAAAAACGAGGCGCAATGCAACGGGCAAATGATGCCAGGGGGCGCGCGGGTTCTCTGCTCCGTCTGGGAGATGGCCTAAGCTGTTTAGGTGATTGCCTTTGGGAACTAGCTTGGCGCATTGATTTGTGCTGTGATGCATTCGCACGACGGGCGGCGCGGCCGTTGCCTCGGAGGACGCTGGACCGGGTGTTGATTGAATTTTAATGAACGTGCTTTTTGCAGGAAACCGTTATGAACTAGTCTGAATTTCGGTGGAAAGTGGCAACGCGAGCCAGCTAATGATCGAGTCTATTGTTGCGTGCAGTGGCCGTGGTGAATGGCGGCTGTTTTCACCGATAACTCTCCTGTTCGCGGTAATTGGTGCAGCCCACGCCAACGGGTTGGCAGGGAAAGCATGGGGCTTGGCTGCACTGCGCTAGGAAGAGCGTGTGTTTTGCTGGAATCGAGGCGGACACTCCCGCCCTCCATCGAGGCGATTTAATTTGTGAAACCAGCAAAGGGCTGTTGCGGACATTGTTGCTGCCTCTTACATCATCGGAGGCCGGCCGGGACTGTCGGGAACTCTTGGGTGGCACGAGGTGAACGAACTGCAGTCAACAGTCGCTAAATTCCAATCTCTTCTCACTCCGTGCTTAGAGATCTCCCAGCAGTGCCGAGGAATTTCATAAATTTCCATCCATTCAACGTAATTGAAAGTGAAATTATTAATTTAGCCGCTGTCTCCACCGCCGTCGCGCAGAAATACACGATAAATCAGCGATTTGTTCGGCAAATGAAAAGTAAAATCGCCGGCGAGTCTTCGTCTGGAGAATGTGAAAAATGCCAGGCACTCCATCTGAGGCGGAGGAGAAGTCGCAGTCGCAGTCGCATTCGATGGCAACTCCTTGTAGAGAAATGCCGTCGACCAGCAGACGCGCACCAACCACCACCACTTGGGAAAGGAAGCGTGATTATCTTGTCCATTCGCGAAGCTGACGCATATGTAGCCGTCGGCTCATGCAGGTTGGATCTGCAGGTGGCACATGGTGTTTCGTCGAAAGATGCTGGCATGGAGTGGAGTGGAGTGGAGCGTGGTTGCATAAATGAAGCCCGGCCAGTGCAGAGGCAGTCCCCAGCGAAATGTGGGCTAATTATATGACATACGACTTTCTGTTGTTGACTTTCGACGATGGGGTCGCGCTGGAGGAGGGCGAGAGACTTTCCGGTGAAATGAGCGGAATGCTCCTCTCTGGGGAAGAGTTTATGGATTTTCCCTTTCGTGGACGGCGACATGATTGACAGCTGAATGGTGCTGCTGCCTGGCGGTGGTGGTGGGTATCTGATAAGGCGATGTTATGACAGGTGACTGTGGGTTTTTTTTCTGTTTTTTTTGGTTGCTAAAGAGCTGCCGGGATTGCAAATGGGTGGCATGGGGAAGGTGAGCAGCAAGTGATTTGTCACGTGGCAGTAGAGGGAGTCCTTCCATGAACGTCATTTTTGGGGTTAAGGACTGAGACTGTTGTGTCCTCAGCTGTCGCTTGAGATCGGCCAAGAAAACCGAATTAACCCACGCCAACGTGTGCATCCTCACACTTGTCGTTGCTCTTGTATCGTCGCCAGCAAAGGAAGTGGCAATCTACTGGAATCTGTTCAGATGAAGATCTGCCACGGAGACCCTCCTTTTCCCAATCTCTCCCCCGCCTCGCCCAAATCAGAAATATCCCATTTGACAACTTCACGAACAGCCACTTCTCGGAACTTGAAATGTTTACAGAACCATTGTATACCGAAATGCTCTCTCGATTGATTTGCTTACACCGATCAAGTTGATCCGGTGATTGGATTGGATTGTGTATTGCTTTAGCACGATCGTCGGATCGAATGCAGTGTTCAACAAGAAGCACCCCACTCATTTCGAGTGTAATCCGAGTTCATCTCGCTCTCCCCTCAGTCGGCGAATACGTCGACTTTCACACGGCGCTGCACGGCTGCTGCCGCTGTTTATTTTTTCACTTAGATTCTTTCACGCATCGGTTCGTCTTTTTTTCAGCGAAAAATTAAATTACCCGCGAAACCGTTCATGCGTTCGCGCGGTAAATATTGGATTTCAAGTTGAAGATCAATTACAATTTGTGAGGATAATGGATTTCGTAGAGTGGCCGTGTGATGTGGAAGTGAGTTTCGACTGAAATGACGGTGTTTCGTGGGACTGCGTTGATTATTTGCGGAAGCGATTCGGTTTCTATGACGGATTTAAGGCGGGAGTAAGGCGGTGTGTTCCTTGTTGAGATGACGTTCAGAGAGACAGTTTGTGTGTCTTGAGGACAAGCAGTTAATAGAAACAGTAGCTCTACCTTGTTGGCTGAGGTCCAGATCACTCAATGTCTGGCTAACAGAAGAAGACCCCGCCAATACACTTTCAAACCTTGTCAGTTCATAGCGGCCATCTTGTTTAAGTTACAATTGTCAAATTGCCTGTCATTGATTCAGTCCATTCAAAATAGATAAATGCATACAACGTTCAACAACACAATCGAATTGTTTTGACTAAATAGGTGTCCAGACCAACTCCGAAACCGCCTCCGAAACAGAGGTCAAATAGTTCCGCTTTGGAGCCTCCAAAAAGCTATCCACGTTGTTGCCAAATGATGAGCCGAGACCAAGGAGAAAATGTACATCCCCCCGCGGTACACATCGGAATGCTTAATTGCTAAAAGTCGAACCCAACCACTTCTCGAATAATCTCTAATGCAGTACCTCCGTTTGGGCGCATGTGTTATATGTGGAATTTGGTCGACGACAGCATGTCCAACGAGTGGTTGATCTGAGAGTATCATTATTTATGCCAATAGTTCGAAAGTTCTTTCACATCTCCTTATTACCGTGTACAAGATCTTCTCTGCCTTCGAGTGTTGTAGGCATTATTGATTAGTATGGTCACTTTGGAGCAGATTTTCACACTCCTGGGAAAAAATCTAAAAACTAGAGATAGACACGTTCGTTGATTTCAAAGTCACAAGTCAACATGCGTAGAGACGTGTCGTCAAACTCATCAAGCTGTGCTCCCTTTAGCAGTGCCTCAATTAGACCAGGTTAGGTTAAATATGTATGTGGGTCAACGAGACGAAAGGCCGATATAGCATGGGAAGCATGTTCCTTCTATCCCTATCCTCGTACCCAGTCGATCATGTCACACTTTCTGTTTAGGTTCTCCTAATATCAAATCGTTTACTTTTCTGTCACCATCTGACAGAGGGGTGTGAATGTTTAGGATTCGTTGAGTGCATTTTGGCTTACTTCCTTTCAATTTCATCTGCTGCTCTGTGTCTCGAAATCCAGCAAAGAGCAATCGAGTGCTGCGTGCAAAGAACCTTAAGTTCCTCGCGACAGCAAGCGACTGCAACCAGTTCAAATAGAACCAACAGGTTGGATTCCTTTCGCCTTTCGGGTGACATACTCCTACTTTTCTAAAATCAATCAGGTCTATACATGACTTCAGTTTGGTCCTATTTACTTTATCTTCATCCTTGATAGAGCTGGAAACGCTTGATGAGCCCCATTTCTCGGTAACGACTCCTACCTGGACGTGTACATCCTTGTGACTAAAACCGTCTGATTGATCTATTTTGGTCTAACGCTGGTAAACAGGCTATCGCCGTCGATCCAAAGTTCAGATTCAGAAAAAAATGTCCTGTTTATATTCATGGCTAGGATTTTCCTATTTTTTCCACTCTTTTTAGAAACTAATATCTCCGAGTAGACGGTCAGGGAAAGTCTGCGACTCCAACCCCGATGGACAACTAGGTAAAGGAAGACCACGCCTACGGTGGCGCACGAGGCTGAAAGGGGACCTGAATAAGTTGAACAAGTTGAACGTAAGTAGCAACTAGCACAAGACCGGGCTGGATGGAGAGGCATGTTCGCTGAGGCCCAGGTCCACCCAGGACTAGCGCCAGCCCAAGAAGAAGAAGAAGAAAGTCACTACTAAGGATATTTCCTTGCCGTCGGCAAGTGTGTGTAATAATGTGTACAAAAGTAAAAGTACGACTTTCTAAAAGTGAACCAATGCCATATGCGACTGATTTTTGACATGGTTTCGACACTCGCTGGCTAATGAAGTTCTAGCGATGAACGATCACAAAACAGGATATATGCCCTCCGAAAAAGGAGACATATCGCTAGAATGGGCAGCTATGGATACGAGGCAAAGATGAACTTCTTCTTTAATAATAATATGGGTGGCGCTACAGCCCATAGAGGACCAGGGCTTAGCTTCTTAGCAACCACTCGTGCTGTGCGTACTATTGTTCACTCACGAGTGGAAGGAACCTACAGTTTTATGTTGAATCCGAACTTCTGTGTATATATTTCTCAGCAGCTGAATGGACTCCATCGAAAGCGTGTCCTCAGTATCTTCTACATAGATGTTATCCTTGGACATTGCTGTGTTGATGACAAAATTTAGGGCTGTAAAGCGATATGGATCTAGCCAGAGGTCTACGTGGCGCGATCACTGAGCTCATTTCGACCACTTTCTTGAGTAGTGATGACATTGCGTATTGCAATTTTGGTTGCTTGTTGGCATAACTACTTTAGAAAAAAACTCTCCATCCAATCACAAGGGCACCGACAATGATGTAAGCGAATTCTGCCTTCAATTAGTAGTTTGACAGGCAGAATTACATGTCACGCCATTCTGTCGAGACGCAATGCCCTGAAGACAACTTTCACGTACATTTGAGTAAAGGGTAAAGTCTATCACAGCTCCGAACCGGGCGCCATTTTTAATGAAAGACTTCATTGGGTTTCCGATTGTACGTGGTATGTTATTTTGCTTTTGGTTTTGTCCTTTGGATGTCGTCGCGAGTCCTCAACGTGCCGTAGTGGAAGCAATTACGACCTTTGAAGAAGAGGTGAAACGAGCTGGTGTTAAGGTCAATGAGGACCAACGTTTCATCACACACCACCTAGGACAGAATATCTCAATCGGGTGTTACATGTTTGAGGTTTGAGAAGAGTTTGTCTACCTCGGAGCAAACGTTAACTCCACAAACTACATCACAGTGGAGATCCGACGTAGAACCTCTCTTAGCAACCGATGAACTCCTGACTCGAAGGACCAAAATCATGCTCTACAAGACTCTTACTTTGCAAGTCCTGCTTTATGGACCTGAAAGCTAGAAGCTAAGCAAATATATGAGCTTATTCCTGGTGCCCTGCAAAGAAAAATTTTAAGTCGGATATATGGTCCCGTCTTCGAGAAAGGCGAATGGAGGAGAAGAAACAACCGCGAATTCTACGAACTGCACAAAGATGTGGATGTAGTTCGGAAGGCAAAAATTCGTCGCTATACTGGCTCGGCCACATTGACCGCATGGACACAAACGCTACAGCGAAGAGTGTCTTCGAATCCGAGGAGGAAGACCGAAACCTCGGGTATAGAGAAGTCATTGTTATTCGATTGCTTAATAGCAGATTGGAATCTACACAGACTTCCTGTGAGAGAAGGTCAAGGTTCTTAGCAGTCAAAACTGTCTAAAACCGTAGTATTCTTCTTCAATCAACTGCATTTGTATCGTCGTTTTTCGAGTGCCGCAGAGAGGCGTACAGCAGAATTCGTTGGCATTTCATAACGTAAAAGATCTTGTGTTACGTTCAGTTAGTAGACGGCTTTCGTCAGCTAATCAGACACCATTGTCCCAGGAAGAATCATCGGCAGGTACAGTGCGATTAGGATAGACATCGAAACACCCTCAGCTGCCCTCCGATGGACGGAACTAGACACAGCACTGCCGCCTAGGTTTGTAATGAATGTCTAACTCACTTCTGATCACAATGGACCCGAGTGTGTCTGCCATCCACCACCAGCCACTTTAACTCTCTTTTGATGGACGGTGTTGGGTAATATTCCGACAAATGCAAATGCATGAGAGTATGCCTCCGCCGAGCTGTGAGGCAATTCAATTCACATCCTCTTGAGTACCTCTTTATTTTCCTAGAAAATAATTGTCGTCGTCGCCTGGATTTGTAATTCTGTGTGCTAATTGCGGCTGTCATTAAGTCGCGGTGCATCGTCGTGCCACAGCTTACAACAATGAACCCCGTTTTACGACCGAAAATTGTTGTGTTTTATTGATAAACACCCATTTGGTCATGACACGACAAGACTGTTGAAGTTAAATTTCGAAGAGTCCATCCATAATTATTCCTTTAATGAGATGCCTCGAAGTAATGGGCGCCTAATGTCAAGGATTTATGCATTAGGTGCCAGCTATTTTGAAGTTTTAATGACCTTTTGACGCGCTTACTTGCGTCTCTGGTTGCATCGATAATGTCGAATTCAAAGACGAATACTTTCGCTTTGCCTTGAGGATTGTCGAGAGCAGTGTCCGGATTTCAACTGGAGGATTTTAAGCGGTGCCGTGACAGAATGTACAAATTTAAATTCTGTATAAAAAAATCGTTTGATTTTGATGCATGGGAAGGTTTGACGGGGCGTTTAGTTTAGGTTGACGCTTCACTTAGGTCCTGCTAGACACATTGTGATGCTCCTAAATGGAATTTACCTTCTTAAAACCTTGCTTGTACCCGTCATGCCAGCGCGACGTTCCTCTTTTTCTTCTTTGTTCGGGGCTACAGTCCGATGTGGACCTGGGCCTCAATCAACAAGCCTGCAAGATCTTTCGCCAGCTGCACACACCAAGTTGGTTGAGGTCTTTCTCCACTGCTGCCATCTCGTTCGAGGACGTCTCCTATTGCGTTGTCCCAACTGCACAAAATCGAAGACTCTCCGGACCAGAGCTACATGACCTAGCCATCTTAAGCGAAGACGCTAAGCTATGTAGGTGCATGCCGCTGTACGTGGTCTCTTCTCAAGACACCATCAACCAAAACAGGACCAAAGATCGCACACAGATCTTTCCTCTCAAAACGACCAAGAGCCCCGTCATTCGCTTTCAATAGCGTCATAGAGCGGGACAGGGATGAAGTCTGTTTGGTGTTTCAGAAATTGTTTTTTTGTTTGTTCAGAAATCGATCAAAATTGTGTTTGCTGCAGAGCCGAGGTATGCGAAGTCATTGGTACAGTTTTTGATGTCCATTGTGACGCTCTGTCCGAGACGTCGATATTGTGCATCTTCGTCCGCCTAAGCAAGCAGTTGAACGAATTTTTGGAAGATCGTGCTTCTCGTGTTGATATTTGAGTTTCGATCTTCTCAAGTATGATATTGAAGAAGTCACATGACAGCGTGTATTTGTATATAAATACATATCTACAAGAGGTGGCCTGAGTGATGCTTGCGAAGAACCTCAAGCCCCTCGCAACAACATGCGACTGGCATGGATCTGAATCGATTAAATGGCCGCTGAACCGTCGATTAACACGGCGATATCAGACGGTGGTATGGCTTACACTCATATCCGCTTCAGCTTGAAAAACACTGCCGTGATCAGTAGTGTTCAGAGTTCCGAATATTTAACAAATCAAAGAAAATGGTCCTTTACCTCTTATCATCTTCAATCCTTCCTATTAACGTAGATGGTCGAGTTGTTGATGGATTCTTTTCTATTGCACTCCTCCCTAGTCAAGGCTCTCGAAGCGCCACAATTTGTAGTCTATCCCGTATACTTGCATGATCAGTAGACCTTGGGAAAACCAGCCATTGGATTGAATGATCCTGATAGTGTTCTTTGTCAAGTGGAAGAAAGTCTAGTAAAACTTGTGACTTGCCGCTGGAGTTGTCTTAATTACTCCTCTGACGTCTAAGCATTGTAGTCAGTACAATTGTTAAAGCTTTGAAGTCTTTATCGTTTAGGGAAGCCTGCCGACATGGTAAATCGCTATACCTATGTCAATTGAAAATAGCGATGGGCAATTGCGAATAAAAACAATCGAATAATTCGATTGTTCTAGCAATCGCAATTATTCCAATTCGAATTGAGCGGCGTCGATTGTTGAATTTCGATTCTTGTAGTTCCGATTCAAATCGCCAACGAATGTGTGTATTCGCCGATTCTTCAAGTCAAGAGAGATTGCTAAATTGTGTATATTCGTCGATTCTTCAAGTCGGTGGGAGATCACTAAATTGTGTGTATCCGCCGATTCTCGCAATTGCCCATCTCTTTTTCATTTCGTTTCACTACTTAAATTTAAATTGTACATTTATGAGAGTGAAAGTACAAACCTCTCACTCATTGGGTGAGAAAGACGAAGAATACAGTCGAATCGCCAAAATTTAAATAGCCACGGGAACCAATATTGTTCAGATATTTGGTTTGAATTATAGAAAATTCGATTTAAGGATGTTCCAATTACAGAGGTTTGCCTGTATTTCCATTCCCAATGTTCCTATTTTGGTAGGTATAGTTTCTTATTGGAGACACAGCCTTACGCTGATTTTATACACTGACACCAACATATGAATAAATCGAGGAATTGGTACCCGGCATTCAACTGAGAATAATCGACTCGATTCGATTATTATTCGATTGTTTTCTGATGAGACCGAATAAATCGACAATCGAATTCAATTCAAAAATTAACAATTGCCAATTAATTCGATTGTGAATTTCATTCGAAAATGAATTTGTGATTTAGGATTATTTATGTATGTTCGTTATATAGTTTCAGTTGGCTTATATCCAAAAGTAGCAACGATAAGCAACTAAAAGAGCAGTAGCCGCAGAAAGATTGTTAATGCTCCACTACGAGGGTACAGCAGAAAAGGAAATATTGACAATGATGTCTGTTGCTTGATGGTACTTGTTAAAGATAGGCAAAGCATTCCTTGATTCTCTCAACGGGTTGACAGTGTTTCTCCAAAAATCATATTTGCCGATGATGCGCATTTAGCTAGAGTAGTCAGTGCCTTACAAAAGTTCCTAAACCCAACCCAGTGGTTGTAGTGCTTTTCATAATGAGCCTCTGCAACTACTTGGCACTCCTATCGACATAAAATGTGGTATATTTTATTCAGCCGCACCCTAAGTAGACAGACCAAATCTCTCTTTTAAAACCAAACTAAACCAACCGCGAGAAGCTTGTTCTTCCTGGCTTGAAGTTAGAAACGCACGGTGGTTCCATTACGAGGGAGCGTTGGGCAAAAGTCTGTAACATCGGAACCTGTGTACCGATTTTAATGAAATTTGAAACATTGTACAAATAGGATTTTCATAGAGCTATCCTATGTGCAAAACAGCATACTGGGAAACATGTCCGCCATGGAGCAGTATTTTATGAACTAAAGCTGGCACTGGATACCATGGATATTTGTCGACAACTTCGTTCGCTACTCTTCAAAGGCCGGGATATTATTAATGTTGCCAAATGCAAGTGTTGTCAGGCCTATAGAACATCTTACAATTGTGGACTTTTTCAAGCCCGTTATCTAAAACAAATTGTAGGCCGATGAATCAGTGATTATTATAGTTTCCAGCTTCGGGTAACAATTTTGCTTTGCTTATCATAACTTGGTAAATATCATTTACCACATTCCTTATAATTTGGTTTTTGATCAATCTAGCATGAACTAATAACATTAAGGCGTCATTTGCTTGTCTGATATCTTGATCTTTTGTGTCTAAGCTAGCACGCCTTCTTTTTCGTGACGAACATTCTATGAATGGCTTATTTGGTCTTCCCTGGGATTTTTTTGCATCACTGGGCTTACTTGCATCGCTTAATCATTGTGTACTGTCAAGTCATTCACTATATTTACTAAGAAAGAAATGTTCGTTGGGTGAGCATGTTGCCTGTTGAACAACAGTTTTGTATGTTCCATGTTGTAGGTTTCTTTAATGATTTTATACGTTTCCTTATATCAAGTATATCACGTTGTTTGACGTTTTGACTATTTTACTTGACCCTTGAAAAAAAATGATTATGTGCATTTAGTAAAAATTAGCACATTTTCCCAAAAAGAAAAAAACAACTTATATTCTTTTAAACAGGAAGGAATCACCTAAATACTTATGCAAACTATATTAGACGAAAATTCGCGAAGCAGAAGTTACACACTTTAAAAGTTTAAATTGAGAAAAAACGGACTTTATTCAGAGACTATATTTAGGTACTATTTTTATATAATTATGCACATCAATATGGAAGATGAGTCAGTTTAAGACTATCTGCAGATTTTGGTCTTCAGTGTCCATTAACATAATTGCACAGCATGTCTAAAAAAAACATAGTTACTGACACCAAACGAAAATATGCGCATCGCCACCGATTGCAACAAAACCTTCAACTTTGACGACTGAGTATGGTATGAAAAATTACTCTCAGTTGGGTTATTCATCTTTTGTTTACCTGGCTTGTTGACTGTTCCATTTGGACTTTTGACTATGGTAAGAATAACTGTGCGTTGCGACCATATTTTGCCACTATTTCCTATTGGAAGACAAAAAGTCGCCTAGATGACTCAAAGCATTTTACAAACGTCAGAGCAATAATCTCTTGACACTGACATTGGTCATCCCCTGCTGAGACAAATTAGGGGAATGGCGAAAAAAAACTCAAGCGTGCGACAGGAAACAGTTCAAATAAGTCAAAACCATTAGCCATCTCTTTGTCATTCTGGTACATCTAATTTTGTGTTGACAGCTGTCAACAAATCACCCGTTGACAGCTCGCAAAATTGGCAGCTACAAGCAAACAGACATTGAATGTCCATTTCTCATGTTTATGGATCCGCTCTTTGCCTAACGCAGCCCCCAATGACCCCACAGTCAGTGCCCCTTCGAGTTCAAAAGTGTTGTGTCAAAAACAAACAAAAGTCAAAAAATGTTACATGCTCACCATGACCTGCGTCATTACACACACTCCTCTTTGGAAACCCACGGCAGCAGTTAGTGCAACCATGCCATTGCATCAGACAAACCGCCCGCAACATGCAACACTCAACGAAGAGCACACATCGAACACTGAACGAAAACCAGCGTTGCTATGTTGTGCCGCTACGAAAACACAGAAATGTTGCCCCGTCGTTATGTTGCCAGTCCTCCACACACAGTCTATCTATTAGTCACTCGTCGTATTCTTAAATCAAGCGGCGGCCACAAGAAGCAGTAAGCACTCTCCACCCGATTGTTTGTGTTTCTCATTCTCTCGCGTCGTTCGGCTCGGTCGTGTGAACGAAAATATCTCCACACCATCTTACGACAGAGTGCCAGTGCACATTTCTCTTCTTCTGTTTATTACCGCGTAAACCTTCGTAACGAACGGACCGCGTACGGAAGGACGGTGCTTTAGTTAGAGCTCACCGACAGGCCACTACGCCGCCCTCTTTATGGAAAACGTGCGCGAATTACTGCCGTATTTTCAGTTTGAATTTTTAGTTTCAAATTTTAAACTCAAATCAGCAACAACACCGCGTTAGAAAAATACTAGTTCTGTTTGATTTGTGTTCTAGAGAAGAAAACAAGAAAGGAAGGAAAAAACAAAGTTTTATTGATTTGTTTGATCGATGAGAGAAGTGTCGCGGCCAGAAACGAAAGGCAAAGTGAAGCGAAGAAAGTTTTCTCGTGTTGTTTTGGAATTTTACTACACTCGTCTCGTCGTTAAGTGACGGTATTTTTTTTGTGTTTTATTTTGGTGCGTTTGTTTTGTAGTTTTTTTTTTTTGTTCGACTGTGCGTGAGACTTCAGTCGGAACAGAGAAGAAGTGCGCAAAAATAATAATAAATAATTTTCGAAAAATTCATACGAGTTTCGTGGAATTTCCTGCTGGGAAGCATCCCGAGTGTGTGGATAAAAATACACTTTCAAATACATACAGTTTCCACCCCATACCTCGTCTGGCTCGTTTGGTGCTTTCAGTGCATCTTAATTCAACTCACGTGAGGTTTTTATTTGATTTTCGATTTCATTCGATTGGTCGTCCTTCAAAAGTTCAGCTTTCGAAATAGTTTTTGTTCGATTTTTTTCTTATTTTCGAAAACCTGATCGGCTTGACTTGATTATACGTCGGTTATAAACTTGATTAACGTCGGGGCAGGTGAAGAATCACATTTTTTTCGTTTTCAAAATTCGCTAGTGTCACTTGAGAAGACCGTTGCAAACAAGCGTTTACCTCGTTCAAGTGAAGACCTATGCAACAATCGTTTTCGCATTAATTTCGGTTATTTATTTTGGAGAATCGAAAGGAAACTCTCATGCGAGTGGCTGCATTGGATTTATAATTCATTCATTCAACCAACCAGAGCACAACAGTTTGTTGCCAGTTAGCAGACACCGCCGAGGAACAACAACAGTAACCGTCAGAAAATGTATCTGATTCAGGTGAGTTATGCGTACAAAAGTGAATAAATTACTTGCAGCCTTCGGATCTCGGATCTACAACAATTAGGTTAACACTCTTCTGCTCCATCCACACGAACGGACATTTCGCGTTTTAATATTTTCGAACAAAATCCGTGGGGTTCATTTTTATGGTTTGCGCTTAAATAGCTTCTGATGAAAGGTAATTGACGGCGATACACAGATGGTGGTGTTCGGCCGTTCATGTATTATTTATGAATTTTGTGTTATTTCGCTTTGATTTCATAGAAATTGGGCAAGTGAGAGTTGGAGAGTCGCTCGGTCGTCGGTGGCGAAAAAGTGCCATGTGGAGGCGGCGGAACTTGCCGTTCAACGCGATTAAATTAAGACATTTTCCATCGCATCGTGTCGAGATGAATGAAGGAAATAATTTCCTCATATCTCGCGGTCATTCGGACGGTAATTGGTTTGGCTAACGATGCATGTTGAGGAAATAGGGCAGTTCCGTAATTTCTCTCTCTGTGTCTTGAGCGATGCCATACGTGCTGGCGAGGTTGAGCAGAGGGGACTGCGGCTAAACTGGTTTGTTTCTCTCAAATTGATGAAATCTAAACGAGATCTACGATGGAATTGATTAACTTAATTAGCTCTTGTTATGATTTCTTTCATTTCTTTCATTTCGTTTGTTTGCACTTTGACTCCCTTGAGGTCAGGGAACACGTTGCAGTCCGTCCCCCAAATCGGATTGTGAAAAACTCTCACGAACGTACATTAGCCTATCCCTCAGCGCTTAATGTTAGTCCGGTGTTTAGATTGATTTTATTTGCTGTTCTTGATCGCCTCTCGCATTCGCAATTACGTGCCTCCTCGCCAGTGCTGGACTATCACTTTGGCGTTAATGTTGTTAAAAATACGCTCGCGCATGAAAAATGCATGAAGTCGTCGATTGTGTGACGGGCTTCAGAATTAACTTGCAAGTTGTTGCTTTCGATGACAGCAGCTGATTAGTTTCACGTTTCACCTCGAAGGATCGCTGCGAAGTTCCGCAAATTTGAAGCTTGTCTGAGAGTCGTTCGTTTAACTTGACGACTTTGAAGACTTCAAGGGAGCATGCAAACATAGTTGATCGAGCGCATCGAGGAAGTGTGCAAGGCAATTGGGTGGAGTTCATGCACTTTTCTCTTGTGTTTGTTTTTTATGCTTCATGCATGCCACGTCTAGTGTCATTCAATCGTTTTAAGATCAACTTCGATAAAACGAGAAATGATTGGGGCGTTGCACATACTTCTTCTTTGGAGGGCGCTGCTGTCCGGGGTGTTGGCCTCAGCCAACATGTCTCTCCATCTAGCCCGGTCTTGTGCTAGTTGCTTCCTGCTTCAAGTCTACCTTTGCCGCGTTGTCTCTCGGGGTTGGAGTCGAAGACTGTCCGGGTCGTAACATTGGTGTCCATTCGCTCTAAGTGACCTAGACATTTGAGACGAGAGATTCGAACTCGTTTTACCAGATCGATGTCGGTGTACAGTTCGTTGTTCAGTCTCCGCCTCCAAACACCATTGAGGATAATTCGGAGGAATTTTCTCTCGCGAGCAACCAAGACCACGGACGTTCCATTCATTCATTGTTGTCCACAACTTTTAGAGCTTCACGCGATATCTTGTGACTTCCGTAACCCAGCAGCGATTAGTCAATGCATTTAAGCATTCCTTCTTCTCACACATTGATTTGTTCTCGTCGTTATGACTTCACTCCCTCTGATGAAACTGCATATGACAGCAGCACATTGTACTGAATGTAGTTAAACGCCATCGAACTACCGCGTCGTATAGACCCATTTGTACTAAGTCATACAAGCGTGAACAATCCGTACTCTGAGTTTCGAGGCGTTTATTTACTTAAGACATCATCATCACTGCAAGAAGAACATGCACACCAATGTTGATGCCACGAAACTATCCTCATAAATGACCGGGTTGAATAACACCTAGTACAATGTGAACATCCCTAATGTCTTCAACTATCTCAGCCGTTCTATGACTGCTTGATAAAACCATTGTCGGTCCTAACGTCTTAGCCTTTCGCATCGCTTGAATCGTAAAAGCCTGTGTTAGATTTGTTCTGTCAGAAGTTTGGACAAATAGGGGTTTCGCGGGTAGTTCACAGTCCTTTTTAGATCAGACCTTTAAAGCATGGTTTCTGTTATGAACTCACTCCACTATGACTGAAACGCAAATTTCCAAACACATTTTGTTGACATCCACTATAAAAAAAACGGCGTCTTTACACACTGTCATCATTTTTTTCATTTTAATTTCATTTTTATTTTTGGAATTCATGACAATCTTATATACTAGAGAAAAATGCTTAAAACTAGTTGGACGTATAATGTTTCTATATCTAACTTACTGGACCTAGGCGGGCACTCTAAGCTAAACTTAATCTTAAACTATGTCTTTCGACTTAATCTATCAATATATATGGATATAAAGCAGCTGTACAAGTTATGACTAAGAAAAATGTAAAAAAAAACTTAATAACTGAACTTCATTTTTACTTATATAAAACTTACTACTAACTTACAAGCTACCTTAAAAACTACCCTAAGCTATGTAGGTCGGCCATAGGTTGTGGCTGCAACAGTAGAAGCGCACGACTGAAACCGACTGCTTCCCAATCGGGGATACGCACTAACAATTTTTAACCCGGCTCTAAAGGGTTCGAAGAGGGAGTTCTTATACTCCTCAGCCACCACAAATTTCGATGTCGTATCGCAACATCTCGCACATCCCGACTCGACACCGCCATACTGAAGCGGAGGAGACCATCCTCAGCTCGTTGTGCGACGGAACGGTCGTGGTTGAGTCGCCCATCCACAGTTGAACGGGCGATGTGATAAAGGATCGGTACCGCATTTTCATTTTGTATCAGACCGTGCTTATCAAAATGGAGGAATGCTTCTGGGGGGACGAAGCCGTTATGACGTACCCACTCGTGGTATTGAGGGTTGGGGTAATAAGCCCCATAGATCAGGTTATTAACCGAAGTCATCGCCCTCGCAGTGTGGCCTCGAATCAACTTCACCAGGAAATTGTCCACTCGTATCAGGTTCGCTCTGTTGTATAATACCTCATTGGAGTAGAATTTTCTGTACTGGGACTCTGGTGTTCTGTAGAGGCGAAGGCAAGCCCTAAGACAAGCCCTCTCAAACACCCGAATCTTTTCCATCAAGCTTGCACTCACGTTGAACCACACGGGACAGCCATAGGTGAGCATTGGCCGTATAAGAGCCATGTAGCAGATTACCTTTACCCTTGCATCGAGTTGGCCGTCTTTACACACTGTCGTCGACGATAAATGACTATGGTCGTCATGTACCGGGCGCCATTAAGGGTTGCAATTTAACTTTCTGAATTTGTCAGTACTCTGTGGTCCTATTAGATCGGCCAGCACATTTGTTTATGCTCTTGGATTTCTTTTGTATTCAGGCGTCAACACAAATGGCTCATATTTCTTAGATCGATGGGTTTCCTCGTATTTGTCTATAACATCTAGCACCAAGCTCTTGTTGTTGGTTGTACCTTACTATGACGAATATATGTTGACCGTACAATAGATTACTGCGAAGCAGTGATAGGATAAAGGAATGTGAATGCATGCATTCGAGCTTAAAAAAAATAGCGGTTATCAGGTCTTTGAAGAAACTTGTCGACCTTGGTTGATTTTTGACTAAGAGCTATTCTTGTCAAACTTGTTGCTTCGGTCTATCAAAACAGAGTACTGACTTCGCTGCAAAAGCTACTAGTTCAACGTCAGATTACCTCTTCGAAGTCAATTTTACTCCTCATTTCATCGATTTGCTCAGACGACAAGACAAATGTTCTTTTGGACATGATCTCGTATGCTTTGCTGCGGTTGTTGGCTAAAAGTGATGGATTCTTTAACGATTTGAGGTATTTTAACTGCGTTTTGCATCACTGAGGGAACACAGCACTCTAGCTTATACACAGAAACCAAAGCTCTCTCTCTCTCTCTCTACGTAGATGTGAACGAAAGTTCTCGAATTTTGTGTAAGTTTCCAGAAGATGTGTCGGAGTACTTTTGGTTCAGTCTACTGTCAGTCAGTTACGGTTGACAATCAACTCTTTCACCTATAAAAGGGCATGTGCATTCAAATTGCCAAAAAGTGAAGAGAATCAACGTTTCCTTTACATTCTCGGTTACCCAAAAGGCAAGCTACTAGAACTTCATTACGTTCCTAGAATTTTGCCAAAAAGTCTCCTGTTATGTAACCTAGATTTCCTCTGAAGTGTACTCAAATGCTTCCACCAAGCTTGTGAAGTTAAGCCCTCGAATCGAGTAAACGAACATCCCCCGGGGGCATAACGCGATCTGGAACCTAATTCACTTCATTGACACGCTCTGCCTCTTACGCCGCGGTCCTTTCCGTCTAACCACTCACTCCTGTCTGTCGAGTACACACTGGTCGTTTGAAAACAATTCTCTTGCCATGCACGAGTCATTCAACTCCCAGAAGTCAAGCCTCCGGTTCGTTACGCCGTCACGGTGTCTCAGAAATCGAATTCAAATGAAAAGAAAAAACCGAATAAAAGAGAGGGAAACCGAAAACAATAAATAAACAAAAATCAAACGCACATTCCCCGTCACTGCCGTCGTCGTCGCACAATAACAATAAATCGGAGATTAATGGCGAACGAGCACGACCAGTGACATCTGTATAATGACACCTCGCTCTGGAGTGCGGGGTGTGCTCCCGAGATGCCAGCGACTTAGCGACTCGTCACGTTCGAAGGTGGGCATGTTCGTCTGCCCGACAAGAGGAGGAAATAAAACACAAAAATATGCAACCGGTGTCGTTTGCCATTTCGACGGCTGGAATCCTAATCCCTTCGCACCCATCCCGATCAGATTTGCGAGCCGAGCCGCTCATAGCCCACACCTCGCTCACGCCGGGATGGGCGCTGTAAATTGAGGGATTCCACTCGGGCTCCGTCGAGGGGTACTTCTGTACCCGACGCCGAAAGGTGAATTAGATATGCTCTGGGGAGAAGATGAGATGCCTTAAGTAGGCCCTCGATGCGTAGGTGCTCGAACAAAATGATCGTTGAACACACGACTGGCCGGGGGAGAGGTTGGTGTGGCATGGTAAGATGGTATTCACTCGACCGTAGGCGGATTTCGGTTTGCTCGATTGATCGATACAATGGGACCACTCTAACGGCGGTAGATGGGTTACTCTGGGTCAGTGCTGGACGATGGTTGAACGAGTGCGCATATGTTGTCTAGTGAGGCTGAAGGGGTGGATAGCCGTGGGAAGTCCGATTGTGTGAGCTGTTGACAGTTCAAAATTTGTTTACGATCGTGGTCGTTTGGTGAGTGCACTTTTTTATGCGGGAAATGTCGCGACGGTTGTTTGGCTTTTTTGGGAATGGTCGTCACAGTTGTTTGGTTTGGTTAGGGAGTCATTTGTGGGGGAATTTTTGATGAGAGGGGAGTGAGGAATGAGAACTGGAATTCCTCTAGGCGGGAGGTTGAAGGAGTGTTCGAGAAATATCTGAAAGATGACTTGGGCTCTGTAAGAAGTTTTTGTAATTTTATTATGACGTTGATATCGGTGATGCTTTAACCTCGAAGAGCGTTCATTAGCACAACTTATGTCAAAGTGTGTGTTAAGTAGTAAAAAAGGCTTCACCACTTACCCTAAAAATTGTGCTTTTTTCTATTCAATTACAACTACACCTCTTCTTGCGTGGGTCTATATCAGTGATCGGCACACTATCGAGGTGATCTGGGACATTTTTAATGACTTGGGTATGGACGTGGACGAGCATATAATCTGGGAATGGTAACCTCAAGGTGATTGCCTGAAAGATGACGAACAATTCCACAATTTGTTCATGAAATGTGTGGGTTTTGATAGTGCATTAAAATTTCACCTCTGTTCCTACGAGACCTTGCGATATTGCCTTGTTACTCAACTTGGTCAAGTTTATTGTCCGTTATGGATAATCTCAAAATTTACTCTTTAAATCAAAATTTTTTTATAATAACACCTCTCCACTGGAACAAGTTCATAGCTAAATTTTAGAACACTTTCCATATGTTACATATGCCGTCCACCCTTATTGCTACTCTCCCACTACGAAACGCACATGGCGTAATCCAAATCTGTTCCGGACATATGAACGCAGATTCCAAGCCAGTGTATTCGTGGTCTATGTTCAGAAACCCAGTCGGCCTTCACTAAGGACACAGTCTAGCACTAAAAATCTCGAAGTTGAATCAAAAGACATTTTTCTCTCATTTATCTAACAATTGCCCATTTTGTACTTGACCTGAAAGGACACCTCTTGTTGGATGTTAGTGGATAAGTAAGGTTGCAATGGTCTAAGGACATTTGTTTCCAATGTGCTTAAGGATTAGAGTTAGCATGACTAATCTCAAAGTACTATAAGCCAGAGGTATAGATAAGCAATTTTCTACAGATTGAAAATGATACCCCTTGTTGGAGGAGCCTACATTCGTAAGTTTGTGTCATTTTTTAAGTCGTTTTGATTTACGTGGATGATGTTGTGGTCAAGAATAACTAATCGCACAGGTGTTGCTTTAATTTATCAATTTTATGTCAAACTGACTGTACACAGCCCGCCTTTCAATGCATTTAAACAAATTTAAAACAGTTACCAAAGACATCAGTGCTCTATCACTTACCATTTTAAAGCTATATTGAGGAGAAAAGAAATTGATTTTTATTTATAGAGGTGACACCTCTAGTTGGATAAGTGTAAATCATTAAGGCTTTTTGAGGAAGATTTTGTGTAGGCAATCAGAGGGGAGTTATGGCTAGGGAATGTAGAGCATATAGGCATCACAGCTCCGGCCGAAGAAGCCGAAGAAGACGCCAATGAAACAGACGGTTCAACCAGGTGGAAATGGACCTCAATCAGAAAGACTGTGCTGACTGGAGCGGCATTTTGATTGAGGCCTTGGTCTACCCCGGACTGTAGCTCCATTCCAAGAAGAAAAAGAAGAATTAGAAAAATTTCGAAAATTTATCTAAAAGACGTCAACCTTCGCCAAGGGCTGTCGCCACCTTTGAAGAAGTTTTGGGCATTTCAAAGATGTTTCTTGTCTCCTCCAAAAATCGAACCTAATCAGCAATTGGGATGAAGATTGCTTTAAGTGGCGCAGGTAATAGAAACGTAGTACGATCATTTGTTAAAACTAATGGTCGACTTGTAGACACACGGGTCGTCTGCTCTCACTCATTTCTTTTGATTGACTTTCGACGATCTTTTCTGCTGACTCCGAACTTAATTGTGCGTCCTCCATTCATTTGGAAGAGTTTTGTTTTGTGATAAGCTCCCGGGATAGCATTTTATTACTAAACAAAGCTGCCTTTTCATAGGCAACCCAAGCGAAGTTAATGGCTTTCGTCTCAAACTCACAAAACTTCCTAGTCTCTGTCTAATTCTTAGCTCTAACTATTGATGACATTCCGATATCAAATCGCATTTGATGATGTTTCCCACAAAACAGCTGCGATCACACCCGACCCATTTGCATGCAGCCGCAGATGTCATCTTCAAGTGCGTCTCGAGAGTCTCCAACCGTCTCCCGGGCTGTTTACAACCCAATTCGTCGAGGGCAATTAAATAATAATTGACCCCCAATCGATCAGCCCACTCGACGACAGCCACCGTGTGCCTCCGTGCAGTCACGGGCAGTTTCCTTTTGCATTTGCATACGACTGGATGGGAAACTCATTCTCTCTTCCAAATCGATATAAAACGATCATAAATCTTAATTGAAAAAAATTTCCTAAATTTCCTAAAACCCCCGACCATCAAAGTTCCTCCACGCCACCCCGATTTTCTGGGTTGGGATAATAAAATGTTAGCGTTTTTCAAATCAATTCCGTCCGAAAACGGAACACAAACGTATCTCCGCCCCGATTTAATTGGCATCGCGCATCGGGCATTCGCCGCATGTTCGTGCTCGGTCTTCGCAGAAAGCAATTTCGCTTGAATCGGTGTCGGCGAAAATAGAAAATCAATTTGCAATCCCTTTCAATTAATTAGATTTCCCAGCCGATACCTGGGATGGATTTGAAGCTTAAGCACTGCCGCCCCACCTCGTCCACCATCTTCCGCTAATCCATCGGAATCGGTCGCGACAGGAGCATTCGAACAATTGACTCGGTGAGCCGGTGAGTCAGCGAGTGTATTTCGGTGCCGTACCAATGGCCGGCATTCCGCTCCCACATAAATGCCAGAGGCGGGGACGATAAATGAAATTTATCTGCCACGCAGGACATTAACGCGATCCGATTGCGACTCGCCCGAATCACTGTCAACATGTGCAATGGCTTCCTTGGGGGATTGTTTGTTGGCCCGTTACACATGTCCGGCGTACACTCGGCCGGTGGTCAAGTGAAGACATTTATTGCCGTTCGAGAAAACAAATTTAAAAAAAAATATTGTTTTTTAGCAGAGCGGCCGAGATGAGAATCGTTTCTTTTTTGGCATCGTTCCACGCGGCCATTGCGATCCGGTTGGGGAGTGCCATGCCGTGACGTACGCGAGAAGTGTGAACTAATCTAATGGATCCAAGACGAGCGGGTTCCCTGCCAGACGGGCGGCCCATGTGATCCACATAAATCTGGACGACGACGCGACGCTGGAATCCTTTCGCTTTCGGCCCCTCGAGAGCTGGCAGTCAAATGTAACTCAAAGCTGTTATGATTGGGCTCGTAAAAGTTTTATGCCATAATGCCCGCCAGACACACTCGTGTGAATCAATTAGTGAGGTGTGAGATCATTTTCGAAATTTTCTATTCGGAAGTGCGGCGGCATTCGGATTCGTTGAAGGGTGTGAGGTGACATTGAGACGCTAGCCAGCGGCGTGAAAATCATTGAAAAGGTTCTAAATTATAAAATGTGACTTGGGCGACGACGCGGAATCTAGACTGTTCCCAGGCCATCACCCTCTGTCCGGTTTTATGTTGAAACGAGGCGAAGGTGCTGAGGCGACATGATTTATGGAATCCACTTTTTCTGCTCGTAAATCTTCGCGAAAAAGAAAGTTCTGGCTTTATTTTGATTAAAGAAATGTTTGAGTCTCCTCCAAATCCCCGTCTAAACACAAACAATCAATTGCTCGCGGTCGTGCTAGGTGAAGTCACCGTCGCGCCAGTTCATGCATAATCGCATCGCATCGTTTTCTCCCGTGGAGCTTGCGCAATCAGGCACCCACTTAAAATTGTCTACGACCGCCTGAATGTGGATCGTGAGACTTGGGTTCGTCATTAGCTTGTTCTTGATCTGACCGATGTTTGCGTCTGGAATTCTAATGAGTTCAATTGATTTCGAGACGGTGTTGGCTTAAAATGGATAACGTGACATGTCTTGTCGTTTAAGAACATTATCAAGAAGAAATGTATTAGGCGCTGAATGGCGTTTTGTTTTGAACGCAAATCGGAGTCCAAGGTGAACTGGGAGATGATTCTTTCAAAATTGCATTCGAGGACTGATGTTCGACGTAGATGTCGATTAATTTACCAAGTTTTACTCGAAATCCGGCTCGAAGGACCATAATTTAGGAACAGTACCGTATCTTGACTTTGATAAAATGCTGCAGCTCACCAAATTTAATTTAAGTTCAATAAATTCAGGAGGCTTTGAACAGCCTAGGCATCGCCGTTATAAAATAAGCAAAAGTCCGTCTGGAAAGGAGGATAAAGTCTTGTCAAAATGTCTCAACTAGGACCCCAGAATGAGTCTATGTGCCTACGCAATAAAGGACGTCCATAGTCTGCCAAAACAGAGATCGATATCAGAAATCGAAAACGACCATGAAACGATTCTAGGGTTCATGGAGTGGTAAAGTCTCTCGATTAAGGAGCATTGTTAGGTTCGTTGGGATCGATCCGCTAAAATTCACAACTTTGGATGGCTGAATACGTTCGAAGTGAATTGTTCACTTGTCGGTAAGCTGAATGAGTTTTGAGGCCATCGTAGAAAACGTTCGAAATGAATCACCCCATTCAAACGTTGACACATCTCAAACGCAACAAATTCATTGCGTATCTGGGTGTTTGTTGTAAAGAAGAGAGTGGGAGAGTGCTGCGCTTTTCCAGCATTAATTGCTGTCACTTATCACAACACATGTGCTTTTCGAATTCGAAATAGCCATCGGTAAGGTAGCCTACTCGCCGTTTTCCACGATGCATTCTGCAAGTGAAAGTGAGTGAGGGGAATCTCAGATACGCCGTTTTCCCCGATAGGATACAAAAGAATAGAACTACAGGCAGAGGTGGACCTTAACCAATAAGCCTCTGCAGCAACTGCGACTTGTGACCAGCGGTCTCCAATTTCGCACTCCAAGTTGGTAGGGATCCCACTCTACTTAGTTGTGTCACGATTTACTAAATGGCCACGTAGTAAAGAATATGGGTACAAACATGTAACATAGTGGTATCCCAATTTTTCCAAGGAAGGTGGCATCTACTGAGCCCAGAAGGCTTTTCCAGGCGCATGCCTGTTTCGGAGCTGCTGCTGCTAATCGTTCAGGGAGCTAGCTAGGAAGAAGGTTCACCTAAACACCTAAACAAATCAGATATCAATGCACTTGCATGTCAGTCGAGTGACTCTACCAAAAACTTACAGTGAACAAAAGGTGATGACTTACCCTCAACTAGAACGTTTTTGGCTCTGCTGCGCTTAGTCTTTGGATCATGAAAAGCAGAGGTGAAGTGACATATACTCCGTTCTGTCATCAATCACCGCCAGATCTAATTTAGCTGCTTTCGCCTCAATGCCAGCAGACGCTTAATTGACACACTCACTGTGTTCTGCCAATCACTTCAATGACATTGGCTAACAATTGAACGGACGTCTGGACGATCGTGCCTCTAGTGTTGGAGTGTGAGTTTTGTACGATCTTCAGGGTGCTGCTGAAAAAGTCATGATACGATTGCTAAAATGACATCTTCATCTTGGAAGAGGAAGCAATACCTAGTGATAAAATTAATTTAATTTTTGTCTCGGCATTACTGCATAAAATGACATTAAATTTGTCCAGTAGCTTTTAATTTTCGGTTGCCTGGGTACCTTAAAAAAACAAATTGGCGTATTTAGTTCGATAAGCAAAACAGCTGTCAATGCACCCCAAAAATCCTCTGTTTCGAGCGGTTTATGGTCTAACGGAATCGTTATCTTACATTGATCGTAGTTGTGACTCGCGCTATAGTCCAATCTCTCATATTTTTCTAATAGCACCTTCAGGAGCCGCAATCGTATAAACAGCCACATTTTCTCGACCGACTTTGGTCCATAGCATTTTTAATAGCAAATTAAGTTTTCGGACTCTATTCCACTGCCCATCAGGCGTTTCTATTATTTTTTACTGACAACCTTAGAGAGCTCTAAAATGGAATGATATCAATATTATTGATACTAATCCAGAGGGCATGGCAGAACCGTTCCTTGTATATGTATGGGTGGCTCAACAACCCGTATACGGCCAGGACCTAGCTTCTCAGCACCCACTCGTCTTGTGCGTGCTATTGTTCTCTTACGAGTGGAAGGGACCTACAGTTTTAAGCCGACTCCGAACGGCGAAGTTTGAGAAGCTTTTTCTAGATAGTCAATACTCTTTGAGCATTGTCAGTAACTCGAAAGAGGTGGGGTAGTGAAAATTATTTGTGTCGCTCAGAGCTGGAATCGAACCTACGACGTCGAGGTTGGGGTCGCCGCACAGACCCACAACGCCACGGGCCACCACTGAGCCGTTCCTTAAAGCTTCTCAAAGAATAAACCAGGAAGAGGTGTAGAGAATTTGCGACCAAAGACAACCCAAACTCGCAGTGCTTCCGCTTGTATTTGAACAAGATAAATCCTCACATGCAGACGATCAGCCTCTGGAGCTCTTCAAGGCCGTCTTCGAGAATGTATCAGATTATGAAGTTCTTCCTGATCTGAATTTTTTGTCGGAAGGGTTTACCACTACAATGGAGCACTAAGACTAACAATACTGGCCCATTATTCTACCAGGCTTTCGTAAATTTGTCTTGGTCTTTTGGAAGATTCCAGGCACATCTGTGATTTTCAATCTACAACATCAGCTCTCACCTCGTCAGCACCGAAAAACTGCCACATGATCCGATCAAAAGCGAGGCACTATAAGAGCAAGTGATCTCCAATTATTAATGGAAGTCCTAACCAAGGACGCAGGTAATACCAGCGCAGGTTCAAGTCCACTGTCTAGCAAGTTCATCGGCGATCTCATTTTCCCATCACCCTGTGATCTGACTTAAAATTAATTGACAAACTATCGGTTTGACTT
Source organism: Eristalis arbustorum (assembly GCA_916610145.1). Taxonomy (NCBI): domain Eukaryota; kingdom Metazoa; phylum Arthropoda; class Insecta; order Diptera; family Syrphidae; genus Eristalis; species Eristalis arbustorum. The sequence goes on from OU744318.1 coordinate 6,040,258, forward strand.
CACCACTTGATGGTTGACGTACGGTTTATTTGATTCCTGTTGCTTTGAAAGACAAATTCTACGTCAGATATGATCTTCCCTGTGAGCGGGGCAAGTAGTGGACGAGTGTGTGTCGCATGGCTACGATGCAGTTCGTGGCACTATACGGAGTACAAATTTCAACTGATTTGAATCCGCTCATCCATATTTATTCGATGCACATTACTGCTCCGGCTAGGTGGGTGCGGTAGATAAGTGTGACTGTAGTCTTCTGCCTAAGGGGGTCTTTAAATGTTGGTCACTTAGGGAGGGATAGAAAGGACAGTCCACCAGTACACATAAGAGATTGAGGACTCATGACGCCTTAACTTTGACTTTGACAGCTTTATCTTTGAAACTTCTTAACGTTTCTGACTTGACACGCTATTAACGAATGAGGTATTCTCGAATAGGACCCACATTTATCCCATAATTGACTCCTTTATTTATCTCCGCGAGATATTGCGTCTTTTGATGCATTTTTGGTCATTACACAGTGTAAGTATTCAGTAGCCAGTGTACCTCAAGGGTGTCCCCTAAGACCGGGTTTTGTTTGGAATTTGCAGAATATTTGCATATTTTGTGAATGTTCTCTTGATGGCTCGTCATTCAATGGAATAGTGGCAATGGAGTACCACAAGGTTGTCCCCTCTGACCTGTTTTTTTTTAATTTGTTGGAAATTAGCTTATGTTTTAGAATGCTCTTGGGCCACCGCGACATATTGTGTGTTTTAATGTCTTTTGTCCGACTTGTGTCGTCGTCCAGTGGATCTGTGATGGAATGGAATGTCTCCTTGGATATGTTGTGCAAGACTCCTTCAAATTGTGATTTATCCCTCAATGCGATGACTAAGCATTTTTGTATTTACCTCCTTCGGTTGGTGGGGCGCTATGCCATTGAAGGTGACTACAAACTCGTTTCACTGCACCTCATATCCAACAAAACCGTGAAACAACTCCGAATCTCATCTCCTCAAGAAGCCCTTTCTCTTTCACAATATTTCTCACCTCTAATCCTCCAAATCCTCCTATCGCCCGCACAATCCCCAGAGGATTTTAAGTGCCTACCCCAAGAATGCGTTGCAATGAAAGTGAAACTATTCAAGTGCTCGACACTCTTAAGCCTTTCGATGTTCTTCAATCGAAAAACCTCTCCAAATCCATCACCTTTGCCCCGGTAAACCATTAAAAAAAAAACTACATGGCATTCCTTTTATTGTTCGGAGTCAATAAAAAGAAAAACCACACCGAATCCAATCGCCCATAAAGATCCCACCGCAGAGTGACCAGCCACTGAATAGGGTTTCCCTGCGCGCAACATTGAATCATAAAATAGGTCCACACACAGGATTTGGATGAATGATGGGCTAAGGAATTTAAGGAATCTTCTCTAATCCTCTCAGGGAACTGGTTTACCCTCGCCTCGGCCTCGTGTGTGACGGGGGAAAAGATTGAGTGATTGGAAGTGTGATTTACACGCGGAGATTTGAATCGGTTGCCCCGACGAACACAGCCCATTTGCACATCTTGTCGGTTTTATGGGTTTCTTTATGTGGTTCTGTGATCCATCGTCGCATTGAGCACCAAACATCGCTTCCATAGATCTCACTTCCTGCTCTGTCGCAATATGTGAGGTTTGTTTAGGTCGACCCACATATCGACGACGGATTACGTGAGTGGTGGGGGTACCCCGTGTGTTCGATTGTCACTTTCTCTCGTCATTTTGTTGTCGTGTCAAATTTGTTTTTCGTCCGATAGTCGGTGAATTTATTTGCTTACAGATATGATTTGACGTAGAAAATGTACACAAGAAGGGCACTTATTGAGTGGGGACACCTTGGAGAGTCCACTCTGCTGTTCTGGAGCTGGCCTGGTGACGTTTGATTGATTCATCTTGGCGCAGCTGAGAACTGGGGGTCATTTGTTTTGTGGAGAGAGATGTGGGCTTGGAGCAACAGATCCAACTCGAGAACAAACACTCAATCTTCGTAAACTAGTTCGAATTGACATTCCGTCACAGTCCTTGTCACACTTGTCTGACCTCATCTCTCTTGATCCAGTTCAAATCCAGTCTGCCTCAGAAAGCAATAAAAAATGCCCATGTTTGTGCCTTATCACCTCTGTCTATGGCAACGTGACTTTCCTTGGCTCTCCTAATCGGCGCCGATCGACATCTCGCGCAACAGCTCATGCATATTCAAAGGCATAATTCCGGACGGTCCTAGTGATTCGGCGAAATCGCAACGAAACGCAATGCAAGCGCCAACGTGCCCCCTAATCTTGACCACACCTCGGCACGTCAGTCAGCGGCGGCGACGGCGGTATCCCCGATGGAATGACAGCCGAAGTAGAAATCTCACAGATACTTGACGCAACCATTGTCGGGCATGAGTGCACACACGAGGAAGGAAATTGCAAGGCAATCCAACCGACCGGCAAGTGGTCTGAGAAAAAATAACACTAAATGTGGCTTGCCTTCAATTAACGTGTAGTTGCTGATGTTTTTTTTTTTCTTCGAACTTTAAACCCGAACAATGCCAAATACCGCCAGCAGTTACGCAAGCCGAACCCTCCATTTATGGGCAGGCGTATGCTATGAGTATCGATAGCCATAAGTTTCATCAATTGATTTCGATATCCAGAGTTACCTTTTGATGGAGTGCCTCAAGGGTGTGCTCTATGACCTGTTTTTATTCGGAATTAGTTGGGTATTTGCATATTTTGTGAAAGGGGCACGGAACACCTGTGCTCCTTGTTTGTTCGACTCAAGTGCGTTGCGTTTTTTGTTGTGCGTACGTTGTGGTTGTTTACGTCTTGTTAATTGTTCTAGGAACATTTTATGAAAAGACAGAGCCACACAACGGCAGGACGATCATGGGGATGATGATGATGGTTTTTTCTGGTTTTTCTTTGATTGCGTGTGATGCGATTTGGTGAATGGAATGAATGGCTTTTGTTCGGTTTGACGTCGAAAAGCAGCTGGAAAAGCAATGAGTAAACGAGTTGCGTGCACGCAATGCTAAGGAGCTGTTCGGTGGGCATAAAGGTGGTCGGTGAACTCCGGAGAAGGGTTGGGTTCAGTGCTGAGAAGTGAAATGTCGTCGCGGTCGTAAAGAGACCTGAAATTGACTAGTGGATCCACCAATTGAATTACCGAAGAAATTTGACATAAGAGCCTCTTTCAAGACATAACTAAAGGTCGCTCCTATGTTCTTCTTGGCCTACGATTTCCAAATTCAAAGGGAATCTAAATGATGTACCTCCGAAGGACCAACTACTGTTGTGTACAGGATGGTTAGGCAATGGATTTGAATGTTGGGTAGACAACTTGGCGCCATTTTAAGATGTTCTGTTTGTTCTATTTACCAATGGCTTAAGTTTTGCAGTGGCTATAGTGGGAAACACATATTCTATTAGTGATTTCTGTACTGCAGGGTAGTAACAGTGTTTCCACATGACTGGGCAAAGCTTAAGGGTAAAGAAACAAGAGTGAACGAAACTTAACGAAACTTAACGAAACTGTGCGAAGTGGTTTTAATGGTTCCAGTGTATCATCCTTACGGGAGGAGATTGTCAAACGCCCTATTTGCTATCGATAGGTGTTTTTACGGGCATTTATGAGCTGCTTTTCATGTGGGACTCTTGTGGTACCCCTACAGCAGCTTATCGTGCTACGAATTCTTCTATTTTATTTTAATGGTTTCATATTCCTTCCTTGTCACAAGCACTTCCTTGGCTCTATTTTTAGCAGCTCCCAAAGGAGACTCCTTGCATATTTTGTTCTTTACAGCAGTTTGTGCCAACAACGAAATAAAAGACTACGCAGCGACGGTCACGAATCATATATGTACTCCATGAGAACAACAACATCAACTCGAATGGAAATCGATTTCCTCTATAATTCAAGAGCTTGTGCTACTCTCATGGTCACGATAACCCCAAGCAGACCCCAAGAATCCCCTCGACAACCTTGAAACCGAACCCAAAATCATGTCACTCCCTTCAGACGAACACACAAAAATTCACAAGGGTGCGGGCGACAATTTCCATGAATCTGTCCGCACAGTCCCTTCAGATGCGTAAATCAAACCACATGTGCGTACGGTGCATAAATAATCCCCACATCCGCTTCGATTCTCGGCTGCTGTCGAAAGGATCGCCATCAAAAACCACCGAAAACACACAAAACAAAAACATTTCCATGAACATTGAACAAAATTTCCATAAATCCACTCCAAAGATGAGCAGCGAGCGATAACAAGGCGGCGGAGACATCCAAAACCGAAAGTAGCAGCATCCATTAGGGAATCGATAAACACACGCTCCGTGACCCGAGTCGAACAAGCGATTGAGCAAGCGTGCAACGAAGAGGTTTCGATTGAATTCAAATTTGTCACAGTGAGTTGAGAATTTATGGAATGTCCCCGCGGATGGAGCGAACTCCCTTCGTTGTCCGGCGCGATAAGGATCTTGAGGCGAGGTCCGTTGACAGTCGTGCGTTTTTTTTTTGTCGACGACAAAATATGCAAACGCCTATCGAATTTCGACTGACCACAGGAGACGGAGGATCTGCGCTGAGGGATGTTTTTTGATCGCGGCGATATGAAGCATAACCACAGACGCCAGGCTAATGACGGGGAGACATTCCAGCCGTGCAACCGCCACAATCACGTCACCAGACACCACCGGTTGATGGAGAAATGATTGATGGGCGTTGAGGGATGAACAAAAAAAAATCATTTCTTTTACCTGTTCGTCGGAGAGTCGGAGTGATTAAGACGAGACGCGTCACACATCGGAGATTGACAACGCCGACGCGCTGTCATTCGAATTCAATTTTTGACGTCTAGATGTTTTTGGGATCGCCTGACAGATTGTTGTTGTGGAAGGAAATTGATTGAGTTTGTAATCGATGACTGGCGGGCAGGTAGATTGTCCTTCTCGTATCATGGCAAGGATCGGGAAGGGAGGAGGAGAGGAGATCCAAATCTAAACGGGCAATGGGGAGGATAATGAGCAAAATTAACGGAGGACGATGGTTGTTTGCCTTTTTAGGCAGTGTCCCAGGAGAGTGCTGATCAAAATCTTGCTTTCTTTTGAGATTTGATACACAATTTATCACGAGATTTTATGGATTCATTTTGGGAGGGGTCCTTTCAGGTGATCACGTTTGGTTTTTAGTTTGGTAACACTGTTCGTGGACCTTTCGTGGAGACGATTGACACATCTGCAGAGTCATCAGTCGGGAAGGACATTCATATTAAAACACATTTATGATTTGGAATTCGACCAAATGTGCATGTCAAGAGATTGTTTGCATAAAAACATCATGCAGACACGTCTTTCGAGACCAAACATATCGATTAACATGTGTCTACAAACAATAATGGGCATTGGAGTGCCACTACCAGATGGAATTGTACTTGTGACTTACCTACGAAAGAAGTCCGCAGGTTTCATATTTCTCGTCTCTGTCTCGTTCGATCTTTACATGTATTCTTTTTGAAAAATGTTCTCAAATATTATTTTTATTTTAGATTCTCTCGAACTGTCTTCCAAGATTCGGCTGCTCTTGTTTCTGATTTCATTAATTCTATGCAGTGGTTTTCACACTGTGTCTAGGCGCAAGCCAGTCTATTATTTGTATGATCTTTCAAGACATGTCAACGTATCCACAGGGTGACAAATTAGGTTATTATGTTAAAGTTTCAGAGTTTGGTTTATTCAGTAGCAGAAATTACAAAGATATAATAACAAATAAGTGTTTAGAGAACTAGGTTGTTCCTTTACAACTAAAATAGCAGTCAAGAGGAAAGCTACGGACAAAACCTACTATTTATAACACTTAAAACTAAAGTATTGCCACAGTCCCTTGTATGTATTAATTTCACAATAGAAGTTATAGACAGTGGTGGCCCGTGGCGTTGTGGGTATGTGCGTCGAGCCCAACTTCGACGTCGTAGGTTCGATTCCTGCTCTGTGCGACGAAAACAATTTTCACTTTTCACGACCCCACTTCTTTCGAGTTACTGACAATGCTCAAAGAGTATTTAATGTCTAGAAAAAGCTTCTCAAACTTGGCCGTTCGGAGTCGGTAAAACTGTAGGCTCCTTCCACTCGTGAGAGAACCATAGCACGCACAACACGAGTGGTTGTGCACATCAAGTATTAAGAATGGATTAGATTAATTAAAAGTTCATTACTGGAGTGCAAACAGCTAAGAAGGAATTTTTCATAATATTCATTTATTTTTGTGGATATTAAGTTAACATTGCACTTGTCATTTTGGTGGGATAGTCCCTAGGTAAGCCCAACATCATTTTTAAAACTTTATTTTGGTAGCGCTGCAATTTGTTTACGTGTATTTTGGCACTGTTGTTCCAGACAGGAGCACCATAGAGTAAAACAGATTGGAAAATAGTATTGAAGAGTATAAGCTTGTTCTTAGCGTTAAACTGTGAACTTCTACAGATGAAAGCATATAGGATTCTAACAATTTTATTAATTTTGTCGATAGTTTTTGATGTATGGTGCCTGAACGTAAGCCTGCTATCTACGATTATGGCCAGATACTTACTGTTGTCTGACCATTGCATCTCCGCAGAATCTAATTTTAAATTTGTATCGGGCAGAAAACACGATTTCCTGCGAATGGTAAACCTTACCGCTTGTGTTTTCCCCGGATTGAATTTAATTTTCCATTTCTTTAAATGTTGACCAACTATATTAACTGAATTTTGCAATCGATTGAATACGTCTTGGAAATATACACCGGAGGAGAATATAGCTGTGTCATCAGCAAACAGCAAGCTAAACATTTTCCCCCAGATTTGGAATAACTGCAAGAAAAAGATTGAATAAAGTTGGGGCTAGGACAGATCCTTGAGGAACGCCGAATAGTGTTTCCTGCTCCAACGAGCAATGTATACAGAGAATTTTCTATTTCTTTTAAAATCTTGAATGATTTTGATGAGAGCAACTGGAAAGTTGAGGCGATATATCTTATGAATTAATGCATCATGCCACACAGTGTCGAATGCTTTTTCAACGTCTAGCAGTATAAGATCCGTCGACTCTTTAACTACACGTTTTTGTAAAATATGTCTTTTGACTCTAAAGACTTGATGTGAGGTTGTGTGACCGCTTCTGAAACCAAAAAATGTGGAACGCTTCACGATTTTGCGTGTCATCCTTGCACAGGGACCATGCTAATCTTCACTGTATCCAATTTTTGTATATGTTCTGACGAAGCAAGAACATTATTATATATATTATATGAAAAATACTGATGATTCTTATGAGAGTTCCACTTCATTTTGATACATACAAAGTACTCATAATCTGCAGTAGAACAAGTTCTGTGCTCACTGTGAAAGACTTTGGTATTTTCAGCACTTTCATAAACGTCAGCCATACCATCTACAGAGTGTGCATTTCCTCGTAGGAGAGGTCCTAAGTAATATATTATTTTTCGCCTCTTTGAATTTTGTCTCCGATTTACCCTCAGTACGTGAGATGGCCAATGACAACCCCAGCCATTGTTAAACAATCCAAATTGTGAAAGGGTAGAACTTAAACTAAACATGTACTCTTCGATGACAGTTTGGTTGGAAGCATGTGCCTGAAACAGGCATTTTAAATCTGAGGACTGAATGAAAGGTATACCTTGTCATCATCAAGGAAAAAATCTTTCAACTATTCTACCATCCTCCAGAATCAAGGTTTTCGATATAACTCTTTCAAATTCGAATACTTGAAACACAATGCAGCACCACGCACCACAAACCTTTACTAATTGATGCGACAACTGACATTTGAATGCTTATGTCAAAATCAAATCAACCACGCGCTTCGTCAATTTTCACATATGGCATCATTATTTGACATAACGTAATTGGCATCACTGTCATTACGAAGATTGCACTGTTTTACCATTCTTAAGAAACATGGTAACTTTTTACTAAAGTTCCATCAAACGCAAGTTTCAAATTGTTCTGACGTCGAAATGCGCAACATTTTCAAATCACAGACTAAGCTTACGAACAAATTGCGTCATTTTTCGAAATGACAGTCAGCTTGACAACTTTCAACTTCGTCAGTTGCTCCTCAAAAATCACGTCTTTGTCAAACTGTCACCTTAAAATATCTTTCGCCTCGAAATTTGTGCCCCGTCACGCTTCATGGCCTCAATATTCGATATGACACTCAATTTGACAGTTTCCCTCCTCAACAACTCTTTCAAACTGTCGTTTTCTAAATGCGCAACATTTGAAACATTGTCAAGCCCCTGCATCAGATAGCTCCAATTTACAACCGCCACGTGTTCCTTTAAAATTTTTACTGCCTCCGATAGAAAGTTGATCTAGTACAATTAAATTCATTCGGCGTGTAACTTCAGGCAGCGTCGACTCCTCGATTACCTAATGACGTTTGCGTAATAATCCACATCTCACGCCCAGAGTAGCCGGCAATCGGTCGATTCGAGATTTCCGAGTAAGCCACTAGATCTTATCTGGCACTTGCCGGGAAAGTAATCACCAGCAGTTAATGTAAATCACCATGCGCATGCGTGCCCGAGCGCCTGCCTCCTCGGCACCCACCTAATTGCGTCTCAATTTATCATCGGATTCGAAGTTGCGCGTCCAGATGACGCGGCAATTAACTCACTTCAGAGCGAATTAAATTCGCCAAACTGAGTTCCAGTTTCACTTGCTGTTGGCCGCCGCCGAGAGGGGGGTAATCTGTTGAGTAATTCGCAGAGGAACAACACGTCGTGGCTGTGTCGGTCGCCGGTAAACGCTTACAAATTTCTACGTATGTTCGTCTGCGTCAGGGGCTCCGACGCTGATATCCAATTTCAGAGCAAACATTTTGAGTGAATTTCTGAACGATGTCGTTCGGTCTCCAGTTACAGGTGCCGACGATGGTGATGGCGCGCATTAAATTGCAGGCGTTCTTCGTGTCTCTCTAGCCAGGCAACGTGGGCAACGAACCAGTTTTTCACTGCAAATCGTTATCGATTTGACACGAGATGAAATTATCGATTCTGTGGCATTACAACGATCCGAGAGATACCGTGGAGTCGCGTCGCCACCCGTCTGGAACTTGTTAACTGATGGATAATTGTTAATAACAATCCGCGGAGGGTGTGGATGATTGATTTAATGGCGAGCCATTACGGCGTCGAGGCCATCGGCGAGATCATTTTACACAGCGAAAATGGAAGTTCATGAATCTCTGACGGAAATGTTGCCAGAGAGGTGGTGACGGGGGTAGGGGTGTGGACTTGAGTGGCGCTGGTGGCTAATGTGGGTTTTTGGGGAGCTGTCCATTGTTCGGGGCAGTACGAGCGAAGGACGGAGGAGTCTGTCTTGTGATCGCGACCAGTATTGCATACATTTAGGTGCTTCATTCGCTATGTTCTTAATTAGCTTTGCACAGGATATGATGTTCTGTGAGGAGTCTGCGGAGAAAGGTGAATGAATTTTGCAATTTAAAGCCTAGACTCCTGCTTTATGTGGGTCGACGACCCGAAGGCCCATCCCACTTAGGTCACCAGACCTATTGTTATATCCACGGGGAATGAGCTCCTCTTTGCTCCTTCGTTGTGCACAGTCAATCATGTCTCACTTCCTGTCTGTTTTTTGACGACCCAGCCGGATGCCTTGATAAAACTGCGCAGAGAGATTAGTGGCATCCCCGCTAGTTCGTTGGTCGTGTCATAGAATATGCACCCAGAATTCTCTTCCTCAATGTCAATAAGATCAGCCGGTAGCATGTCCAACATCGATATGGTTTTGGCCGCTTTTTTAACCGCCGGGACCTGCAATTGGGTTCAGGAATCAGGAATTCCGAAGTGAAGGAGCGAATGCCAGCGGCTGTTCTTAAATCCATCTGTGTACATATGGATGGTTCATTGGTATTCTACTTTGGGAAATGGCATCAGAAGGATCTATCATCATCAAACTAATGGAGAGTGTAGTTGCTTTCCGTGTGTTCATGTTGCACGTTCAGTCCGGTTTAAGAGCCAGCACTTGGATAGACTGATCCTAATGGCGCTCTTTGCAGCTGTCATCTGCCGATGGAGGTCTAGTTGAGAGAGGTTCAGCAACCTGCTGTTGAATTGGTCGATAGTCTAAAGTTGACCGTGTTTCAGAGCCGCCCCACCATACTACACGGCCATATGTCAAGACTGACGTGGCTGTCACTGTGTACATCCACAGGCAAGTTATGTCGAGACCCCATTTTTTGCCAACAGTTCTGTTGCTCAGAAATAGGACTGCATTCTGTTTCCAGTTAAGTTTCTTGACTAGGATGCACCCTAAGACTCCCCTTAAGACTGGAGTAATATCTTCGATAGTCGGGATTTTGAATGGTGGTCCTTTTCTCTGATTGGTTGAGATTGGTTCCAATTCAGTGGTTTGTGGTCTAATCCCTAGACCGCGAGATCTTGTCCATCTAAGGAGAGATCTTATTGCTTTTTCAATTAGCTCGCTGATAGTCGAGCTGTAGTGGCCACTGGCTATCGAGGGATAAGTCTCCTAACCATCGCCTTCAAGATCTTCTCTGCCGATCGTCTGAAACCATTTGTCACCAACCTTGAAAGTCCACCAAAGATCAAATCTTGACATTACGGCAGATCCTCGAAAAAAACCCGAGAGATGCAGATCGATGAAAGTCGTCATCGTTTCATCAACGTCGGTAACGGACTCACCCAACGTTAAAAATGGTCTACTTTGGCTCCCGAGTTATAATACTACGAACAACATCAGTACCGAAATCAAACGCAGAATAACTCTTGCCATCCGCTGTTTCTTTGAGCTCAAGAGGCAATTAAGTTGTAGAGCCCTCTCTCGCAAGGAGCAAGCTAACGTTCTATAAGACCCTGATCATCCCTGTCGTGGTCTATGGCGCGGAAGTCTGGACTATCTCGAGAGCGGATTAATACGTGCTTGGTATCTTTGAGAGAAAAGTTCTGCGTTCAATCTTTGCTCCTGTTTGCTTTGAATCACTCCTGTTTGAATCACGAATTGTACGGACTGTAGGCGTCTACGGATTCAACGCCTAAGATGGCTAGGCCATGTAGAGCACATGGACAACACTGCTCCAGCCCGAAGAATCTTCGACTCCAAACCAGTGGGACAACGCAATAGAGGACGACCACGAAGCCGATGGAGCACTCAAGCGTAGAAGGACTTCAACCAACTTGGGAAATTGGAGGCAGCTGGCTAATGATCGTGCCAGCTGGAGAGTCTTGTAGGCTGAGCCTCAGGTTCACCCCGGACTGAAGCGCCATACGAAGAAGATTGGTAGCTGCCTATAAGCACATCATCGGCGCATGCAATAGCCTTAAACGTCTCGAATCTTCATTAATCACTAGCACTCACAGAAGGAGCAAACTGATTCGCCTTACTTGTTCAAAGTCCCTTCAATGTCTAGAAAGGTAAATACTAGTGATGGGAACTATCGAATGAATTGCACTATCGATAGTTAGTAACTTATTGATTTTCGACTATCGAATAAATGAATAGTTTGCAACTATCGAATAAATAGATTGTTTTTATTCGATAGTTCCCATCAATACTAAATTCAGTATATTCTTTTACATTCAGTGCCCTTTCAATCACTCTTACCAAACTGTTGTGCAGTATGGTAAAGCGGGACAGTGTGATGTGACCTGTCTTTCTTGCGCTGAGTGGTATGTTTCGCGGATTTCGAGGTGATCATGTGTAATTCGTCAGCTTTGTCGGTCGGTTTCTGTTGATCTGTGAAGACTTCGTGGATCAGTATCGCCGCACCGCCTTCAAAATACGACCGCTACGTACCGAGTACTATAAACTTTGAGACCAGGCGGCCTTCAAAGCTCTGCCTTCAGACATACTAGCTTCAAGCCTGATTTGGTTATGCAGACGTTGCGTTAGCCTCGTAAGTACAGTACCGGGACACACTAGTGTTCACAGAAATGACTCTTCTTCTCTCTAGCCATCCATCCATCTCACAGCAATTTAAACTCCTAAGTGGTCCGTAGACAGTCTTTGAGCCAGTCTCGCCAGTCCATCTACCCGCAGACAGTCGCACGCCCCCCCAACACAACTGGACTTAATAAATATTGTTTCCCGATAAGCGGGCAGAAAGGGTCTTCGTTTTATGACTCCCATCAAAATCCCCGACATCGGACAGTCACCGTTCCGCCCCGGCAAACAAATGGACACACTCTCGCCACAATCAGTCTTCGACCTCTTGCGTCGAATTTGTAACCAATTTCACGGTCGAATCGAGCGAGAACAAAGGCACAGCCTCCTGTCAAGCCGACGATGATGAATTCAGTATCATTAGACGAGCAGGATAACAAACATCCATCTCCGCCGGGGGATGAGTACCACCGCCATCAACATGATAAGCAGGACCCCGTCGCAGACAATGCCGCGGGCGGCACACGTATAACCTGTCGTCCTCCCTCGCCGGGCATTGATCATATTTTTCTTGTTTCTGTTTTGATTATCATCCGCCCGGTTCGAATGGACGTCTGTGCCCCAAGCCGCCTTCAATGGGTGACACTTTAATGACTGAGCACGTGATAAATAAGATTCATTCCCCACGCCGAGCCGTTTCGATCCAACACGCTCGTTGAAGGCAGCGGCTAATTAATCCGAGCCGTTGTCTGTGGCGGATCCATGATCGCTTTATGACAGGATTAGCGTTTGTGATCCTTCTCGGAGCTACGAGAGTCTCGAAGTTTCCCGATCACACCTACTGATCTCCATTCGGCGGGACTAACTGGTTTCGTTTTACGCGCCGATGCCGCTAATAGTCGATGCACGCCGGCCGCTAGATGGAGGAGAAGATGCATCTGGTAGCTATGATGGCCGCGATTACGATCGGCAACGAGGATGAACCGTCGTCGCTGTCGTTGCTCCTCCGGGAGCGGGAGAGAGAAGGCCTGGTCGAGGTTAATACGTAATTTTATTGAGATAAGCCTTTAATGATGGTTTTCGAGTTTCTTTATGGCGTACCTCAGGACTCCCACCCTTGACCTGTTCTCTTTTTCTTCTCTCTGGACGGAAAGCTCGCATAATGAAACCTAATCTCGCATCAACTTTGATCTACGAACTTGGTAATTTTACGACGATAAGGTTTAATGGATGACTCTTAATTTTGTTTTGATGTCGGGATACAGTTGTTCTTTATTTATATACTCTTGTGCGTTGTGTTGCTTTCCTTATTTCGATTCTAATTCGTGTTCTTTTTTTCTGTTTTGTTTCTCTTGCAGGTGAGTGTCAAGTGGGAGCACGCTGCTCGTAAATACTCCGTAAGTAGGAACATAAAATCCGGTCTGTATGAGGTGCGAGAACGGGCGGCAGTCGAGGATGCGGGCCACGTTCGTTGGCAGTGCAGTCGACGGGCAGGGAGGCGGTGGCAGCGTTTAATTGAAACCCTCTAAGGGCAAGTTCGCCCAGGTGGTGAACGATGGCGGAGCGTGCGTGGATATGGCGTAAGCCGAAAATCGATAAACGTCGATTCAGGCTCACCTTGGGATTGTTTTGTTTTCGTCGTGAATGGTGCAAGAGGGTGAGATTAGTCGTTGTCGCTTGGTTGCCACGCTTGGAGTGAATGCTGTCGTTTATTGATTCGATTCGGAGAAACTGGAAGGTTAAACGGGGTTTTAGTGGACAGCGCCCCTGGGGGCATTGTGTCAACGCATTAAATTGCAGTTTTATCTGTCGACAGGTTATATTTGGTTAAGGTCTGGAGTCGTGAGGGTTTCCTTAGAGAGACCAATATTGTGATCTAAAAACGGAGATGAATGAACCGAGAAGGATTTGGATTGTAAGTGGCAAGAGAACGAGTTAGAGTTCATGTCCTGACGACTTTTTGCATTCCATGGCACCATTCCTTGTAAAATTACTTTCTTAACTCTGGTTCTTGTAGCAATTTAGGGGAATACCAGCCACGCTTTTACTGACTTACTTATGCGACCAGTGAAGTTTTGCAAGTCTGAGCAACAGCTCCCTTCCATTGTTGACAGTCCTAAACGTACTGTTTCCAGGCTGGAACTGGCTGCCTTACATCCTCGATGACTTGGTCTTTAAACCGGAGGATCGGTCTTCATCGCGTGCTCGAACAAGGAGGCTCACATTGCGGAACCTTCTAATTTGGAGCATTTGTCGGGAAGAGAACATACGATTGAAGCAATTCTTAAGAGGTTCCTGCACAAGACAATGACAAAAGAAGAACGGATTCGGTTTAGTCTCTGTCCGGATGACCAGATTTGTACCCAGTGACATGGCCCCAATTTCCTAAGCCAGTCGTGGTCGTGTGGCGGCCCGTGGCATTGTGGGTATGTGCGTTGACCCCAACCTCGACGTCGTAGGTTCGATTCCTGCTTTGAGCGACAAACATAATTTTCACGACCCCACCTCTTTCGAGTCGCTGACAATGCCCAAAGAGTATTTCCCTTCCTGTTCTCAATCTTGGCCGTTCGGAGTCGGCATAAAACTGTGGTTCTCTTCCACTCGTGAGAAAACAATAACACGCACAACACGAGTGGTTGCTGAGAAGCTAGGCCCTGGCCCTCTATGGTTTGTAGCGCCACCCATATTATTATTATTCCTAGTCGGCAAGAACATTAGTGCCTTGCCATCCTTCGCTTGCAACTCATCGAATAAATTGACGAAAGCTCTACCAAGCTCTACCAAGAGCCGGGCACAAATGAAATGGGTCAGCATCTCCCTCTCAGATGTGCAAGTGCGTTGTGTGGGTTACCGATTTTAGAGGCATGATCTCCTATTGGTCAGTTTCCGACCTATACCTGCACCAATCTGCTGATGTTGACCAATTCACCGAAAGAGAATTTTTTTTATTTTGGATCGGTTGCCTTCAGATCATGTTTCGTTTGATTTAGCACAGTTTGGCCATTTGAGATGTGTTATTCATATATTTGACTGCTCACAGTGGGATGAGCACCTCTTCTGCAAACGAGTACTGAAGGGCATTTCATCATTTCCTGGAAAGCCACTGTGACCTGGAACCCACAAGAAGACCACAAGATATAATCCGCGTACCCTACATCAGCTTCATAACTTTGTGCATTGTGGCCGCTGTGGTCTAGTAAGTAGGCGCATCGGGTTCAGTTCCCCAAACAAACGACATTCGTTACTCACGCCTCTAACAGCGCAGAAGATGCTGCCCACAAGAAGCCATTCAAAGGCGTCATCCATCATATTCGCCTTTGGCAATGATTCAATCGCTGTGGTCTGACACACATTCTCTTTTTTTCTGTAGCTACTATTGATTGTTCATACAATAAAAACAACCAATAACAAAGGGCTAGAAGGCATCTGGTGATCACTTAACCTAAAACGGTCACTCAGTCTACTCAGACTCAGCAAGCACTCATAAGGGCTATCATAGGAGTCATAACCGGGCACTGTGCAATTGGCACTGGGTACCCCGTATAATGTACCCATCCTGCGAGCATTTCTGCAGAAGCTGCATGGACGAAGACGAGGTAGAAAACACTCATCACCTACTCTGCTCGTGCATCGCTCTGGCTAGTCGTATGTAACTACACCTAAAGTCCTACTCAGCGGCCGCAAATGAGCTAAAGCTAAGCACCAACCGTTTCCGATGTTAGGAGAAGTCCATCCGATGTGGTATCACAATGGGCCTACTCTGGCCTAAGTGTAACTGCTCTTAGCAGTCAGCCGGTGTAACCTAACCCAACATATGACTATTTCGCCGAAGAAGATAGTGTTTTCGATCGGTTGTACTCAGGCCATATTTTCTTTATGGCAGTTTGTCTCTCTGAACTCAGAGCGCGTGTGCTGCCAATGCACGCTAATATGTATATTTTGTTGAGCTTCTTTATACTGTTTTGAGTTCTGTAATTTTGTATTTTTTTTTTTACTAAGGGTAGGCTACCATACCACGGTATTGTCTACATGCACCGTATCTACTTCTTATCGAGGGTTTTGCACGCGTAGAGATAAGAAGTAGGCAAATGCTTTCTTATCTCGTTGTTCTACGCCTAGTTTCCATCTGAGTTTGGGCTTTAAGGCGTCGCCTGGATATTTAGCCCTGGGTGATAATTCAGACGGGGAAGTGGGTATTTATTTTTTTCTATTGATAACTTTCTCTACTCAGTGCGCCCTAAATGGCCTCATTGATCAAAGCCGGAAGCTTAACTGACACCAGGTGCACCACATCACTGCCGTACCCACCTAGAGGCTGAAATGTGACGGCTATGGTTGGAAAGCAGGCGCATCGAATGTCTACATTCAATATTTCACATGAACGCCATTCACTTTTCACGCCTCTAACCACCTAGAAAAGGCTTCTAGTTTGTTTGCAACGTACCAGCGGTTGGTGTAGAAAATATAGCCAAACTCGGTTTGAATTGCAGGATTGCATTCGGAGCCAAAAACTGAAATGTTTTACAATTTTCAGACCAAAGGCTATTCGATTCGCCCCAAAGGCGATGAATGAGGCAGGCTAACATTAAAAGCCTCTTAAAACTAAAAAAGGTTTCGAGCAGATTTATCCTTTTAGTCAATGTGATCAATGTGATAGTCAGTTGAATAACGTCTCTCAGGACTCCTCTCAGAACTCTACTTGGCCATTGGAAGTCATGCCTTTATACCGGATTGAGTCTGACTCTTGGGGAAGCTGCCATTGTGCGATTGCAGCGCCCAGATTCAGATCTGCGTAGTCAGGCAGCCACTTTAACCTAGCCTGTTGCGCGATTGCATAGAGAACATCTGCGCATGCAAGCGGAGAAGCATCTAAGGCCCAGACCATGGTCTACCTCGAGCTATAGGCACACAAAAGTGGACCAATGCTGCAAGATGAGAAACTGGCTGTAAGTCAAGTGGCATGTCATCTACGTTCAGCAACTCAACGACCGGACTCCGGAACGATAAACAATGTGCACAAATTTATTTAGCAGCGGAATTCGGTTGACAAATCTTCTCCTCCCCTTTCTTTGCCTGGCGCCACACTCCAGGGACAAAGTAAACATGTCTATCGAAGTGCCATGGTCATGTGCTAGGAACCTCAATCTGCTCCCTCTCTCCTTGATTTTTATGAGCTCTACTGCGAATAAATTTCTTTTCGATGACCGTCTAAGTGTAGCCCATAGGCTGCCAGATCGTTTGCAAATCTATTTTTTTTATGTTTCTGAGAATTTTCGGCACATTTTAAGGAGCATCTTCTGTCTCATCTATCGCATTGGACGTATTATACCACCGTTCGCGAATCAATCTTAGAACGTTTCTCAGTTCAACACTGATTGAGTCCTCCAGCTAAAGAAGTGCTTGCCGCACTAGGGTCAAAAATTCAATTTCTTCCTCATCTCTACAGCTTACGGCTACGATATGTTCCGTCGCATTGCATGTGTACATATGGCACAGCGTCCGGTGAGGAACTCATTGTTCGACCTGCCTATTGTGACGTTCCTGTCAAGTTGCCGGTGATCGTCTGCTTCCTCGTTCGACGACAAATTAACCCTCTGTTCAACAAAAGTGTCATTTACAACTTCCTACATTCTTCATAGAGTTGTCCAAGCTCTAGAACACCCGATGCTCCACCGCCCATCATATGAGTTCACACATAAGCTTAAAGAGGTCCTCTCTAAAGTCGTTTGTTTGCACACCTTTCGTTTACAGACTGAACATTTGTTAAAGAAGTGACCGCTCATGATGTGCACATGTTAAGTACCTGTTTCCGTGAAGGTTCCACTTTAATGCGACTTAAAGAATTTATACTCAAGTTCCGCCGTTCTAACTGACACGTACTTCCACTTATCCTTAACACCTGATGCACCAGAACTGCACCAGAATCTCAAATAACCAGTCTCAATGAACGATTTATTTCGCTCGTAAAATGCTCATGAACCAGTGCTTCCCCTTCACAGACATCTCTGACTTCACCTCCCTTGTGCTCATCAAGAACTGCGTTTCCTCTCACCCCCCAGTCGGTTGCCTAGATCCCCCATTTAGTTGTCACACCGACATGATTCACTGCCTGGTTGCCTGAAAGGGTCTGCGCACACTTCCTTCCGCCCCGATCGACATCCCCATATCGACCACGACCACAAATTAAGTCCCTCACCATAAATCACCGCTCGCACTGATCAGTGCGCTCGCCTCCCTCCAGATGCCTTCGAAATCGGGAAGTTAATCTCTTCGATTTCATGGTCCAAGGTCAGTGCGGCAGTGCGGCAGTATTGTTCGCCAGTTCCCCCTTCCCGTCGGCCAAGTCCACATGCATCCACCGGCGGATGTCAGTTATTTCCGGTTCGTGTAATGCTGACTAATTACGTCCCATTGACAGTGGAAATGAAAATAAATAAAGGGAGACACACACACGCACACACCTTCCGAGGGTCGCCCTCACTCGCTCCCTGCCCACGATGGGAAATGTCACTTGGGCCCTAGCAAGGTGAATGTAGCCGTAAATAATAAGCAGTTCCTTTGTTTTCCATTGTTGCACGCTGCACTGAATGGCTGTTCTTTGTGTGGGGCAATGTTGCTGGGTTTTTCCTCAACATGGCGACGGTAGCGGTGTGGTTGGAGAAAAAGGATGTGCGGGCGGATATTAAATGCTTTACAACATCATTTGCGTGCGCGTGAGCAGGGGGAGGTCGCGTTGTGCTTCTGATTGGGTTTTGATGGGGATTTAATTGGGAAAGGGGACGGTTTTGGTTGGTGCTTGATTGCAACTGATCCGAGGCTTCTGTCGTTTCCTTCGAAGCCCTGACAGATCACTCGTCGAGCCATCAGATCATTTAGACGGTGGCTTCGTGCGAACACCGTAAACCAGCAGCCCTCAGCTCAAGTTCGCAAAAAGTTGTGTGAAATCTCCGCCGTGCTAGAAAAAGTCTTCGACCACAGATGGCCACAAACATCAGCCATCACCAGTCAGCGCAGTCGCTTCCCGTCGTCTGACAGTTGTTGACATTGACGCTGCCGGTCGAACAAAAAAACCCCCCAATTTACACAACGCCAGACAACAATTTGAAAATTAATTAGAAGACGTTTTGAAATTTCCGCTGATGAGACCGAGTGGCTGGGTGGCCGTCCAATCATCGACAGACGCTCGTAATTAAGACATCTCGCTTGGCTGTGCAATCACTTCCAGCTGTTGGCCGCACTCCACTTAAGGTCAGATCGCGTGCCGAGTACGCCCTTCTCTCGCTCTGCCGTCGAGAGACAAGAAAAAAAAAACGTCAACAGCTTTAAGCCATCGTTGTCGTTTGCCGCTGTCATGGTCAATGTCAATTGTCGAAGCACTCCGAGCACACTGGAGTCATTAGCCAAACAAAACGCTGCGCGTTGCGCTGGAAGTTGAATGACAAATGCGTGACTAAATTAATCCCATGCCTCAGCGATCGCCCAAGTACATGCGAGCGTCGTATATATTCGGTTTTTCATTTAAAAATAGCACGATTTTCTACGCTCCGGATTTAGTTTGTTTTTTTTTTTTTTGGTTTTTCTTGGATTCGTCAAGTCACGAGCGTGTGAAAATTTTCTTGTTTATAAATAAAACCGGGAAAGGCGACGACTGCGAAAGACGTTCTCATTTCGAGCCGAATGCGCGACGTTGAGGATACTAATTGATGGCGACTGTCAGGTCAGCCGCAGAAGGGAGGGAAAAATAAATTTAATTGAATTTGACTTTTCGCGAATTTCTCGGATACACATGGAAGTGCACAGCAGGGAGGATGATGTGTGTATCTCAAGGTGACTTGGTTGGCTGAAGAATGGGGGCGAGCACAGCACACACACACGCCCAAGGACGAATGAACGACGAAGCAGAGAAGATCGTGGAAAATGCTCAGCATTCATTTATTTTCGCCTAAAAGCATGCAACGGATTCGACGATCGAGGGCCGATCGAACTTGTTGATCGTCTGGCCGGACCGATGGATCATCGGGAGCGTCGTACGCCGGCAAGACTGGTCGTAAAATTAAATTGCGAACATTCCATACAGATTCGCGGAGCGATGCTGTAAATTATATTTTACGTCCCATTTGCTGCGTGGAGCGCGCGTGTTTGCGGTCATTTTGCGTGCGAAACAAGGTTGGCGGCGAGAAGGTTTTCGGTTTTTATGCGTGCGATGATGAACGTCGACGTTTAGGGTCAGCGTTGTTGTCCGCCCTCTGTTGAGCGAGACACGGTCTCCACGGACGGCAGGTGTCATCGCGCAAGGTCGTTCGGGGTTTTGACGAGTGGGATGCGGCTCGTTTTCGACTTCAGGTTGCAATTAAGTCGATCTGGCCGGTGATTCGCGAAATGATTTACGACTCGTCTGACCGGAGGTTGTACGTGGATGGCAGGGGAGGGGAATCTTTTGACTTTGTGCGACAAGGTGAGTGACTGTCGGTGGTGGCGAGCAGATAAATCACGGAAACGTGGAAATGGGACTAGGAAGAGGATGAAGGACATCTCGATGCGCTTGTATGCTCCTCCTGTGCGAGTCTCAGGGACCGTGGCGTGAATTCACATGGCTTTTACGTGACAGTTGGCAGTTGGTGTATTTTGATGCTACGGCCGTGCCTTGCATCTCCGTCTTAATGAAGCTTAGGAGTTGCCATCCGTTGCTTGGAGGCTTCTCTTGTGTACACCACCTCCTTGAGGCCTCCTGGATAAGTCTCGCCTTTTGTTGCAAGGACCGCGTCTTGCCTCTCGGCATTGGTGATGCCTACACATTCCCATCCGCTGCCTCCTCTGTGCACTCCACCACCACGCCTTGAGCTGTCGCAACATCAGTTGTTCGCCCAAAGAAGTCATGACGCAAGATCACACACATATCTTGTGCTTCCCCCGTGGAATGCAATGTTATTCGGTGCTCCCTCCACTTGACCGCAGATCCATCTCGATCCAATGTACATACTTTTGAAATCCAAACACCGTCCCTCCACTCCACTTCGCCCGGAGCCCACTTGACCCACAAACAGCGACGAACACGGCCACCGTGTAATAACACCGCGACACCGAGACCACTAATTGAAGACAAGCAAAACGTTTATCCGCCGCCGCGGCCGCCGCAGCAGCACGACCGCGTCACACATCGTGTCTCAAGTGCGCGCCGTGAGTGGCAGCCGGTTCCGCCGTGAATGCAATCGAATTCGTGAACCGAATTTAATCCGACACCGACATCGTCGAATCGATTCGAGCTCCTCCCGGACTCACGCCGCACACATGACCAATCGATGATGCGGCTGCAGCTCGTGCATCTTTCGGATAATTACGAGATTAACTAATCGGAATAATCAGCCGGAGCGACACATAATGTCCACGCCTTGTGTGTCGAGAGTGAAAGTTAAGTGCGGCTTATCGTTGCGGCCCGCTCAAGTGAAACCTTCCCCGCCGCGGGGACGGCTGTAAATCATAAATCCAAAAACAGATCTTCGCCCAGTGCCGGCGGTGGCTTGGGCGAGGCTTTTCCTAGAGCCGCCAGCGCCAGTGTAAAGTCCTCGATCGACGAGCGTCGAGCGGTTAGTACTTCCAAAGATGCGTGTGAAAATTGCTTCTGGGAGCCGTTTTTGAAAGCGTTAATGGCCGCATAAACGTGTTTGACTTTGCCTGCGTTGTGCAACGTGTTATCGGATGACTCGAATCCACTTCCAGGTGGGTTAATATGATGTCTGACTGGAGATTTGCTTATGAAGTCGGCTTTGGATTTGCGCTGCGGTCTGCGGTTGATTGGCGTTTCACTGGCTGCGCGCTGAGGCGGCCGGTGGAAACTTTGATTTCGGTCGTAAATCAGCGGGGAAACGATTCGTCGCTTGAGATGCGGAGATTAGCGGTATGGCGAGGCTGTTTGAATTTTGATTTAATTCGTACTGCGATTGAATGTGATGTACGTAGATCGGGGAACTGTTGAGGTAGATGATCGAGTACACGTCAAACTTTCGACGAAGGGTAATGACATTGACGGAATTGAAGGGGTTTCCATGGGAATAGGGGGTTGAAACCGGAAGTTCTCGTTAACTCTGGTTCCTGAGAGAACTTTTTGCGAAAGTCTTCTTTAAGAGCTGTTTATATTTCTATAGGCACGGCTCTTAGGAAAGGGCTGTTTAAGCCAAGGACATGAGTCTAAATCTTATGAGGAAACTTCAAGATCATTGAAGTGTCTCTCAAACGGAGATCATGGCCATCCGTGAGACTTCAACTTAAAAATTCAGCACGATTCGTACGCTTCGTCAAAGCGGTGTGTACATGATGCATTCAAACCCCAGTTAGCTGGTGCTTATCTCTCAAGGGGATTGGTGTTCAATAGACTCTTAACTATCCTACAGAAACTTTCTAAGAAATTTTGAAGCGGACGACTATGTCCTTTTCCACTAAAGACAAGTGATTACTTCATCAAATAGCTCCCATTTAACTGGCGAATGGTAGTTGTAGAGCACCAACTGCAAAGCGAACATCTTAGATATTTCAAAAGACACCTATCCGTGAACAGACCCAATATAAGGATCATACTTGGTGTCATTACTAGCCAATGTCTACTAAGAGCGGAAGCTTGGAGATCCAGTGAATGACTTCTCGGTAAGTTGCATGTGGAAGACGTTCAGATTGTCTCACATCTTATGTGGTAGCATCCGTCTCAGTCAAGCCTTAGAGACAGCCTTCCTCTTTAACGACCTCCGCGACTTCAACACAACTCTCATTATTGCCCCAATGCCCAAGACCTTCCAGCAACTACTAGAAATGCTCCAAAAGTGAGCGATGTTTAGGAGACAACCACAATCGGTATATTCAAAGGCTCTTTGGACGGAAGACAAGTGCACCATGTACTCCATAATGTCATGAGCCCTAGGCACCATGCTTGCCCTTATGTCGCTCATACAAGGCGGAACAATTCTTCGTTGAATCTTCTCCTCCAGACAACTACAGCAGGACCACAGATCAAACGCAGAAGTTTTCTCCTGAAGACTACTCCAACCGCCCATGCTTCTGACCGGTTGAGCAGGATTGAGGTAATGCTGATGCCTATGTGGAGTCAGCTTGTTTCTTCCTCAAAAGGGTCCTTTACAGAATTGCCACTGGAACCTAATGAAACAGTGGTGATGTCGTTTGTGCACTGCACTAATGTCTCGGGCCGCGTTGTTCAAAAGTCAATGCTTTGTGCATTTATTGAGGATACCATTCAGTTCATTTCACTCTCGTTCTCCGTCGGGCCCGTCTCTTCTGTATCACGACTGACAGATGGCTTGCTGGATTTTGCCAACCACGTCAATGTTAGCCGGGTATGTTCACAATTGCTAGGACTTCTGGAAGATCGTGCCTCTAGTGGAAGCGTGTGAGCTTTGCACGATCTTCTCAAGAATGGTGTTAAAGAAGTCATATGACAGGGCGTCGAGTCTTCTAAATTCTTTGACATTAAACGTGTCGGTGAGTGCCTTACCGAGTCTTAAGTTTAATCTGGTTCGTCGTTCTGTACAATCTGTCTCTTTCTGCGGCCTTGAAGCAAATGATTGGGTTTTGACTTCGAATGTTGACTTGCATTTCATGAGTCTTTTTCCAGGATGTGATGCAGTCTGAAGATCTGTTCTATTGTGGATTTATCTGCTATAAAGCCACACTAATAAGGATAATTTCCTGAAACTATTGGCAAATGGCTTCCGGCGTTAGATCAAACCTTCAGAGAAAAGTCTTGCAGACGCTGTTTAGATAACATACTCGATAGATGGCGCTGTTAGACATTCTCGGTCTGGTATACCAGGCAAACGATACTGAGATTCCAATGGTCAGGCATGCATTCCATTCGTCCTCTGACATAGGTTGCACATGAGCTATTGCATGTTCCCAACTAGATCAGCTCCAGCTGCTTTCAAGAGTGTACACAGAGGACCTTTCCACAATGGAGTCTGCAAAATGTGTCCCAACGTCCAGAGAGACATCTCTTTCAATTCCCCATGTGAATCGAGCAATTGAATGGCAATTTGAATGGCATCGTAGCAAGTACCAAATGGTTATAGGAGAACCGTCCGTTCCACTCAGTCACTCGAACCTAACTTAAGCAAAGAAGCCGTCATCACTAGCAACTTTGTTTTACTCTCTCTTGTACTTTAACTAGCACGACATTTTTTCTTTGCAAATGGATGAGGTGGCAGGTATTATCCCGTCCGAAGAGTTGAGCCGTGCAACTGAAAGCGGTCCCGCGGTCCTTCTCCACAGAGTCTTCATATTTTGTCTTGATTTCGTCTAGGTCACGGCTACGGAAATCTTGTGCATCATCGAGACTCCTGAGCGGGTGCAGCATTCTGCCTGACTGCGGTACTAAGCACCTTATCGCAATTTCACAGTCATCAGACATCAGAAGTGATTCCAAGATTCTCATTATCGACTTCGACTCTTCTACCAGTTCCCTACGCAACTAGCTTCTGTGCAAACTGTGTACCTTGTTCAAACTCTGGTAAGAATTTCGGACATCATTCCGTAACACTTCTTCTCCTCGATCGCGCCCTGCACACGCTCAGGTTTTTCCTCCTAAGAATCCACACCTTGGTTGCTATACGTATAGCTCGCTGTTAATTGCAGCGCTGATTTGTATGCTCCCAAATTCTCTGCCTGTGCCTGCCTTCACTCGTTGTTTAATCAATGCCTTACCTCCTTAAGATCAGACACTGCAAAGCCTCCAAATCAAACGATCTTAACATTTCCATCTCTGATCCAGTCCCTGCCACTCATGTCGTGTCACCGTCCAATAGCTCCCATCGAGTGAATGATCTCAGCTTCAGCGATCACTGCACTTGAACACTTTCCAACTGCTCCCTCGGTCAACCTTTGCAAATCCATTCAACTTAATGGGAAATCCCGTCGTAATGCAGAAAGTGTTTGTTATTTGCCCAGCACTCCACGCGAGATCCTCTCCAGCGGTTAAACACCGCCGCAAACAGCTCCCATCCCACACGACAGTCACCCGACAGCGCAAACAGCACCACCACGTCTGACCCCTGGTCTGCTTCAGAAGCTGCCGGCGAAGATGACCTAAGCCCGCCCCCTCGCAATTCGTTTCTCACACAACCTTCAGTCACACGCCAAGTTAGCCGAATTCGCGTTAAGTGCGTGTCATAGCAACCGCCACACATCAGTTCACTCGAAGTGGCGTAAACAACTTACAGCGCAGCTCGCTTGAAGGTCACTCAGTGAGGGCATTCTATATCTCGCGCTGAATCACGCTCAATGCCAACTGGCCGCTGGCGAAAAGCACGACGGCGCTGGGCCATGTCGCTAGGGAGGAGAAACAACTTTCGAGCCCGAAACTTGCTCCGCGGAGTCCAAGTGTCAGTCAGAGGCATCTAGTTCGACAAGAGGAAAACATTTAATGCTCGCCACTCGTCACACCGCGGCTACCATCGTCGGTTGGTCCCGTTTAATGACCCCGCTGAAGACTGGCGGACGGCGTGGCGGCATGCACGATTTACTTTTAATTAAGAAACTTTCGCAACCGAAAATCGGCGAGAGAGAGACACGCGAGAGACGACAAAAAAAAAATTGCAAAACTTGACAAGTGTGTCATAGACTCACGCGCATTCAGCGCGCAGCCCTTGTCCGTGCGACGCGCGTTGCTAATCTCGGCTTTTGTCCGATGCCGAGCGCCTTTCACCGCCCGTATCTGCTCTTGGTGGACCTTTTTAGTCGGATTCGTGGTTTTGCTTTCCCCCCATTCGACGTCGAAGAGAAGCAAAATCGAAGTCATGGCAAAGTCGGTGCGCGTGTTTTGCTGGAGTGTTGCCAATGGATTTGATTCAGTGCGGAGACAATGGTGACGTGAAATAGGCCTACCAGCGGGTCAATGCGAGTGCTTTTTTGTTTACGACTTTCCAGCGCTTAATTGGCAGTTTGCATAACGCCTTGGTGAGGGGGCCTCTTTGTCGAGCCTCGGTCAAGCGAGGACTTAAGTGTTTGGTGCAGAATAGCCGGCCATTAACAATGGTATGCGATATTTCTGCAGTTCGACGGGGTACGAGTGCGCGGCAATGAGTATGGCTGGAGTTGCCGCGGCGTTAATGCACACAATCAGCCGTCGGCTCGTATGATTGAGGCTTACGATCGCAAAGAGGATTTGGATGGCGTGGGATTATGGGCGTTTTTAGTTCCGTCAGGGATGTAAGGTGTATTCTGTTCATATTTTTCAAAATTTAGCGGACGCAAGCATCGATCACTGACGTAAGCTACCCTAGCGACGCACGGATTAATCAACGTTTCAATTTGGAGCAAATGGCGTGTGAACGAGAATTTTTCGTTTATTCTTTCGAAAGTTTAATTGATCTATACTAAAGTGGCGCACTAACCAGTCCGTCATATCAAGTTCAATCTTTCTGTGGCTCAGTTTTCCCAGTTATTGATCAGCAATTCGTGTCGTTTAGCTGACATCAATGTGAGATCGAGACACATTACTTTTGACATCTGTTTAGATGGATCAGCCAGAGACTTAAAATACCTCATCTGCCGTGGAAGTCTCTGATGAGTCCGATGACATTTAGGACATACGAAACCTAACATGTCCGTCTTTTCAAGTCAAGCCCCCTTTAAATCAGGAGGCTGGAAACCAAGGTTGTTGTAAAATCCATGCGTTCGGCGACTGCAGTAGAATGTTGTCAACCACAACGGTGATCCATATGAGTAGTCTTGCTAAAGTGATTACTTGAATTTTGGGCCTTATGAGGACCATGGCGAGGTTAACAGCGGTTACCATTTGTAGAGCCTTTCAAGTTATTTGTGAAAGTGCTTATAAATAGAAGTCCCTCCTTCTTAGAGCCAACTGAAGTGGTTGGCCACCATAACGTAGCCTGTATGTGCATCGATATGTATACTGGATGTCCATGTTTAATAGCTGATACGAGTCGCCTTTAATTCACGGCTTCACGTCTCTTGAATCACTGACAATGCTCAAATATTGAATCCGACTAGAATGCCTTACTAACGTTCTCTTGCAATTCAGAGTCGGCATACATAAAAATGTAGGTCCCCTCCATTGGTGAGAGCAGCTACAACTCCATTAGTTGCTGACAAACCTACTTCCAGCTAAACATCAACGCTCATGATATTTTGCTAACAATGTTGTGCCTTATTCTGTTCCTTCGCCTTCTATGTACCTACTAACTCGAATCCGGCATTCGCAAGAAGCTTAGTGGGCCTAGCTTCTCAGCAACCACTCGTGTTGTGCGTGCTATTGTTCCCTGACGAGAGGAATGGACCTACAGTCTTATGTCGACTTCGAACGGCTAAGTTTGAGAAGCCGTTTTCTAGACACAAATACTCTTTGAGCATTGTCAGTGACTGACCGTGAAAATTGTAGTTTTCTATTTTGCCGTACTTGGACAACCCTAGACACCTTAGGTTTAAGAGCATGGGAGTAAACAAATGTATTGAATGGTCAAGTTTGAGAGGCTTTTTCTAGACAGGAAATACTCTTTCAGCATTGTCATTGACTTGGAAGAGGTGGGGCCGTGAAAATTATTTTTGTCGCACAGAGGTTGGATCGACGCACGTACCCACAACGCCCCGGTCACCACATAGTTCACAGGATCATTTCTGTAGTCAGCCTTCATTCACTTTCGAAGAAATTCGTAAATAGTTAGTAATTTGTTTTCAATCTAGCTGCGTAATGGATTGCTGATTTGTTTGATATCAGTGCATTCTCCTAAACAAGAGTGAATAGTGAATGAGGCACTCTTTGCTAATCGACTGGCTGAGTGAATGTTGTTGGGTTGGAACCGTTGTTTCTTCCCTTTGACCGATCGTGCAAGAGACAATTCATATACTACGTGATACATACTGTAAAATATTCGAGATATTTGAATTCAGTGTATTTATTCACTAGGTATTCACAATTAACAGAGTATATTTAAATACGGTTAAAATTTTAAGTAAATCTTCGGCGATCAACACTTAGCAAAAAAAGTCCTCCAGTATGTCGTTTGCTTTGTATATGCCACCAGTTTGACATTTACGATGGATGTCACACAGGGATCTTAATATACAAACTATTGTATTTAAAATGATACTGGCCGATGGGATACGTAATAAAAGAATTATATGTTTTGTTTACGACACATTCGTGGGCGGAGGTTTAATAAACCGACTCACTCAGCTGCTTGACTAAATCTAAAGTACAAATATTCACTATCTATGAACAGCAATAGAACAATTCACATGATGTCCTGACTGTAGCCAGCATCCCCTCATTAGCGGTAAGGTGTGTGATCTGTCAAGTCAACCGCATGATTCGGATCTGCCAAAGCTCTCCTAGATGCTCCAGTGTGGTATAGGACTTGGTTGTGGTTTCCTTGAAGTTGGTTAACTTATGCAAGACTCCTTTACACCCGGCACAAAACTCCGAAGGTCGTCTAGTTTTCTCAGATCGCCGGAGAATTGGCTGGTTTGTGTCATCTGGTACACTCACAGTCGTATTTGTTGTAAGTATCGAAGGAAGTGCATTACATGCCTGGTCGCCTTATAAATTTGTAGTTTGACTTCTCGACAGTAAGTGGATCAATCAGGCTGCTTTGCTTAGCTGACGTTTCAAACTTTGGCAAACTTTGCTACAGATCGTCTACGCAGCCGGTCCACATGCCTTTTGGTAACTCTTGGCGGTGTATGATACCAGAGTAGTCTGTGATTAGTATTTCAATCCTCCATCTAGTATTTCGGGGCGTCGCGGTGGAGTTGTTTCTGGCACAGACCTGCTCTCCATAAAGAAACTCTCTGGCGGTGATGGCTGCTCTTCTGAATTATAACTTCTGAGGATGAATCTTGTCAAAGTAGGACTTTAGTGGACGGTGGTGTAGCAGTTTATCGGGGGAACGTCCAGTTCAGCTCAGCTCAGCTATAGGATCACGTCCAACTTTTCTGGCATTCTCTTAAAAACTTTCTCGATTGCTTGAACCATACGTTCTGCTTGACCATTTGAAGAGTGACCTAGGGACTCACATGGGACAAAGCACACAGGGTACTCGATCCTCCTCCATAGACTCTAACTCACCAGGAGCTATATCCAAGCGCAACCAGACGAGTTCTCGGACTTGATCCAACCGTGTCGTCCTGGATGTGTCAAGCAGTCGAAAATGTGATTTAAACAGTCGCATTCAAGGCACACCTCTGAAGTCGTGATCGAAGTCATATCCGTCTGTCCTGGCAAATGAGTACATGTTCAATGCGTTGGGAGTCACGTTTCTATCGGTACGGTGGAAGCCACTTTTAAATTATTTGGCGCATAAGTCCTGTCTCAGATCTAGGTCAATTTCAAATCCCAGTGAAACCAGACATCAGACATAGATCAACTTCAAATCCAAGACATTCTCATCCAACTGACTTCCTCTTTGCCATTGGAATTTTCCCTGATCTCCAATCACTACGTCCCGCGGACCATAACTAGCCCACCATTTCGGATTTATTAACGACCGCTTATCCGTCTGACACGCTAACAAAATACCATTCATCAAACGCCAATAAATCATTCGCACTTAGTCATCCTAGCAATTGGACATTTTTCGAAGAATAAAATTACATCACCGTTAGTTTGTAAGTTTGATGCAGATGATGTACATTAAACGATTAACGAGAGTGTAATCAAACGCCGGCTTCACCCGCCTTCACATGTAAATTAACGACTTGCCTTTCGAGAAATTCAATTGGGTTGAATGAAGATGACACATTTCGAGTTTGAGGAACTCATTTAATGGGGTTCGTCTGAGTTGTTGCGCATCTAATATCAGGGAATCGATTTGCCCGATTTCACTAATTTGCACATTCAAATCTTATTTGTTTTAGTGCTATTCGCTGTGCCAGATTTTGCAGAAAATCATTTAATGCGAATTGGGTGGATGGTAACAAAACTTAATTTTGCACAGATTGATGGACTAAATGCAGTAGGTGGGAAGACATCGAGTTATGACTTGACACGTTTAGTACAACAATTCGCTCAGGATAGATGGACGTTGGTCGCCGTGACTGTTATTCTGATGCACTTGACTGATTTCACACAGTTGGCAATAGAACATGCTGTTGGAATATTGCGATTGACGTTTGTCTAATGAGACACCTTCCAAAAAAGGCCATTTCGAATTATTTGATGTACAAAATGAGTTTTCTAATCAAACTTAAGGGACATGTGAAGTTGAAGTGGACATGAGGGTTTATTGAAAAAGTATACCACGAGGTGGGTCAAACGAACGAAGATACCACATTACTACTCGTACTCGCCTTAGTATTTATTTTTTTAGCTCAAAGGATGTGAACAAAAATTAAGAGTTAGTTTTGTAGCATTTTGTAGGGAACATTTTTCTTCTTTTTTGTGTGGCGCTACAGTGCGGGGTGGAACTGGGCCCCAACCAAAAAGCCTCTCCAACTAGCGCGATCTTTATCTAGCTGTCTCCAGTTTCGCACACCAAGTTGGTTGAGTTCGTTCTCCACTTGTGTGTGTTATCTAGTGCGAGGAAATTTTCTGTTGCGTTGCCCGACATTTTCGGATTCGAAGATTCTTCGGGCCGGAGCTGTGGTGTCTATCCGCTCTACATGACCTAGCCACCGTAGGCGTTGGGTCCGTAGACGCCTGACTAGACTCATGTCACTGTACAGTTCGTGATTGAATCTTCTCCTCCAGAACCCGTCAACACAAACAGGACCAAAGATCGTGCGTAGAACTTTTCTCTCAAAGAGACCAAGGACTTCTTCATCCGTTTTCGAGATTGTCCATGCCTCCGCGCAGTATAGCAGGACTGGGATGATCAAGGTCTTATATAGAGTCAACTTGGTTCTTCGAGAGAGGGCTCTATTACTCAATTGCCTCTTGATCCCAAAGAAACAGCGATTGGCAAGAGTTATCCTACGCTTGATCTCGGTACTGATGTTATTAGTACGATTTACTCCGAAGTCGAGGTGAGTGAAGTCCATGGTTATCTCGAAATGTGAATTAAAATTACGTTACGTGTTTAAGTATTTTTTAAAAACGAGTCGTAACTAAAAATCATGAGTACCCGAGTCAAGCTTAAATTTGTCGTGACTCTATAGAGTCCTTGTGGTAACACTGGCCAGGTCCTAGTTTGTCAGCCACCACTCGTGTTGCTTGTGCTATTGTTTCCCCACGATTGAAAGGGACCTACAGTTATATGCCGACTCCGAACGGCTAAGTTTGAGAAGCCTTTTTCTAGAAACGAATACTCTTTGAGTATTGTCAGTGACTCGACAGTGAAAATTGTAGTTTTCATTTTTGTCGTACTTGGAATCAACCCTAGACACCTTATGTTTAAGAGCATGGGAGTAAAAAAATGTATTGAGAGAACACTTGAAGAAAATTAGTATGCCCTGGAAGTGATTTCAAGATATAAAATTATTTAACATATAAATAAATGAAGAATACTGGTTCGGAAGACAAATGTTTTGACAGATTAAGTAGCGGAGGGAGTCTCCACAAAAACAAAAAAAAAGGAATGGGAATGACGGAAAGACGTTTTCATACAATTTTATTCGTGCTTGTGGGTATGAAACCCACCTAAAAATTAAACAGCCAGTTACGTTGGAAGATATTTAAAAAAAAAATGCATATCGTTAATTTGAGCACCTCGCAAATCAGAACAAAGGTTGTTTGAATTGTTGACAAATAATATTAACAGCTGTACTCCAGTTTTGTTGAGGAAACCACACAGTGAATGTTTATTATTCGCTTCACTCGTTCTCGTTTACTCGAAGTGTTCCCTTAGTTTTTATTCACACCACCACCAAACGCCATTTGCGGACAAAATTATTGAAGAAGTCTCCAGAGTAATAATTTCTACCCAAATGTCTCCACATCCGGCAACACTTTATAACAGGGAGCAGAGCAAAACAAATTAAATTGAATATTAAAAAGTATCGTAAATATAAATCTCTATCGTAAGTA
This sequence comes from Eristalis arbustorum, assembly GCA_916610145.1. Taxonomy (NCBI): domain Eukaryota; kingdom Metazoa; phylum Arthropoda; class Insecta; order Diptera; family Syrphidae; genus Eristalis; species Eristalis arbustorum. The sequence continues at coordinate 6,072,166 of OU744318.1, forward strand.
TGAAAAACAGGCAGAAATCTTAATTCTAACCTGGTTCATCGAAGGTAAGGAGACGACTTTGAAAAAATGCCAACCTTTAGACGTTGCTTACAGTCGGTCTATAGTCTCAACGCTGTGGTTGGCTGCGCATACATAGAGTAGCACCATCACGTTCTGGTAGGCTTGAGACTCAGGAAATCAGTTGGCAGGGCGTGGAATTGCCATCCGTTGACTAAATCGCTAGCTTTCCTAAAAAATCGTTTGAAAATTGACATTCTATCATTTACGTCGAATTCGCGTTGAAGTTGACGTTTAATCAACTATCAGTTGCACGCCTACTGCCATTCCGGGGTGCAGCGTCAAACCAAAAAGAAAATAAAAACCCTTTGTACAGCATCCACTCAAAATCCGCTCCACAATCAGAATGCCACTTCGTTCTAGCACCGAACTTCTCCACAATCCATCGGCAACACTGTTAACCGAACGAAACAACAACAGAAACCCCAGTCCCTACCCACGAGCGAGTCTCATCTTCATCTCCCCGGTATCGTCGTCGTCGTCATTGAAATGTCACACAGTCTCGTAAATACCAAATTCAAGCTTCCACCGCCATGTCAGTGGGTAACACACCGTAGACGGTCGCAGCTCGTTCGCCACTTGCACTCCAAGCTCGCGGCAAGTTTTGAAAAAACCGTGACGCAACAAGAGTTGTTCTCTGTGTGTGTTTGTTCCTCTTCGCTTATCGCCACAAGCCAACAAATCTCCATCTCAGTCATCTGGCAAGAAGCGGACGCGTGTGACTTGACAGACGAAGACCACACCATCGATGGACAGAGTCGCTCCGGTCGTGTGGTAAAAGTTAATTGAATCGTAAAACGCCCGTAAGAACACAATTAATTAAGAGTGACAAACCCGGGGACAAGGTGAACGTTCCGACAGCGCTGTGTGCCTGTGTGCTTTATGCAATCCGTCAGCGAGGAGTCGACGCCGCGCTGGATGCGTGCTCCAGATTACCTCAGGCAGAAAATAATCCGTCTAAAGTCGTCCCACTCTGCCCTGCTAAGGGGGTGCTGGCAGCCGGCTTAGCAGACACTAGTGCAACACAAATCGCAGTGCGCCGCTCCACACCCGCTCCGCCGCACAGAGGCAGCATTGAAAACTGGATTTACCAGCGGTTTTGCATTCTGCAGCTTGATTCTGATTCATGGGCTCGCGGGAGTGCTCTTAGTTCGCTTGGAACGTTCGCGTACGCTGGCGAGTGAGTGAATTGATCGCGCCGCGAGAACTTGTATCCGAAAGTCTGTTCGAGAATTCCGATTTGCATACCGACGTCGGGGTAACCTTGACTCGCCGCGCCGCGGTGTTCCCGTTTCGCGAAGAAATTTGAATTAATTTGAAGAAAAAACAAACAAAAGTGAAATCATGCAGTGCGGCTCGAGGTGAGAAGTGGAAACCCCGAATTTGCCTCGAGTGCGGACACAGAGACGCAGAGTGTGAATAAATGTACGAGAAGTGCATCAACTCCATAGCGGTTGTTATTTGTGAGGTCGTCAGCATGCTGAACATCGTTCAGGTAAATCAAAAATGTCTCTCAGTTCGTTGACAAGCGCGGAGTGACCTTGCTTTAACGCCCGTCTTGGGCAATCATTTGTTAGGTGTCACTGGTCCCGAGCGGCGTATCGTGGGTGGGTTTCGGGACCTTGGAGCAGACGGAGGTACATTTGTCGACCTGATATCGTCGAAATGTGGGCGGTGTTCAGTGCGAGGTCACTTGGGATGAACTCCAGCTGGGGAGACGTGTTTGGGCAGTCGGATGTGGTCTGGCGTCCATTTTTCAGTTTTAATCGCCGCAAAATTATGGACTGCCCCTAATGTGTTCGCTTATGCAAACCAGATCATCATCATTTGTCATTTTTAACGCGGCGAGCTTAGTCGGGGCTCATTGCGATTGTGACTGTCCTCCTTGTGGACCATTGCTTCCGCTGGAATGTGATAGCAAGGCTTGCTCTTGGTTTTTCCAAGCCTGACATCATTCTTTCGCAAGCGAACATGATAAGCGACTATTTTAGTTCCTGTGACGGATCGCATCAAAAAGTTGCAAAAAAATCAAAAACAAAAATGTGTCGCGCGAGCTAGTGACTTACGTGACCTCTAACAAAATACAGTGGTTATCAATTCGGGGATCTGTGGAATGCAATGCTTTTGGGGAAGCTTTATCGCGGCATGCTTGGGTTTGAGATTGGATTGGAATTTGAGTGCTGTTCGGAAATGATTTGACTCGCCATAGTTTGGAATGAGGACAGTTTGAGCTGGACTTTGGTCCACCATCTCTGTCAGCGCCAATTTCTTCGTATTTTCTTTCTGATTTTTGCTGATCATACATGCCAACAACGGCCTGCTGTAGCCTTGTCCTGGAGTCACTGACCAATTTCAGTTTCATTGTTTTTCATTTCATTTAGCGATCAATTATCACTGTTCACAGCTGTCGTAGTTTACCGACAAAAGTTCTGAGGAATCCGCGAATGTTTGCAATTCTAATCAATTCTGTTGACATCGTTGTACTTGAAAGGTACAGGGTGACCAGATAATAATGGGAAAAGCAAAGGCAATTCAAATTTCTTGTGTGAGGAATAGCACAGCTTTCAAATGGTCTCCCTGTCAGTTCGTGCCAGTCCATTATGTGCGGCTTTATTCCAAAAATAGTGTCTTGAATGCTGGCTCTGAGCTCATCCATAGCGACTGGCTTGTTTACATAAACCAAAGACTAGCCGTGTCAAGTCGCATGATCGCAGAGACCAATTAAGGAAAGCTCGTCGTGAAATGACCTCGGCAATTTCAAGCGTTGTGACGGTTGTATGTCATGCAGCGCCATTTTTTTTGGAACCATAGCTTAGAAGTGTCCATATTTTAGAGCTCTTGTCACAATGAATCAGTGCCCTTCCTTATTTCGAATAAAACAATGTCCGATGATGACGCCATGTCATAGACGGACTATCACTTTGCACTTTGCATTGTTACAGTGTCGAACACTTGAGAACTGTGTCAGCTCCGGTAAGAGCAATAGTGCTTGTTGAGGTAGCTATTGATCCAAAAAGGAAATAGTTAGAGAAGATGTTGTTTTTGACCAAACTCCACATCTTCCACCAAGACTTCCAGCGCCCGATTGGCGAATTCCCTGCGTTGTCTATGGTCACACGATCTCAATTCATGCGTCGGCACGGCTGTGTGCCATTCCAGCCTGGTTGTGGACTTTGTTTTCTACTATGCTCTCGTGGGGATATATTCAACTCCTTCAAGGGCGTCAGCTAATCTGTCTCCATTGACATCTTTGAGTTTTAGAGTACTTACTTCCATATGCCCCTTGTTGTGGGTTTTATTTCTGTGATTCCTGGGTTGACTCTATGGAGATGCCTACTTCGTCAACATTGGGTCTTCCTTAACATTGATGTGTTCACACCATTATTTGTCTGGTTGATGGGATGTATGGTCCAAAAAAGTGCTTAATTTCACACGCTATTCACAACTGACCGGGAATTTATATAAATTACACTACAGCCTCTGTAGCTGGCCTCATGCTGGCCTGTATAACAGAAGCCAGAGTGATGCTCCGCTATCGCGGGAATCTCATCCCTTTTGATACACCTTTAAAGAGAGCATTCCAACTCCGAAGTGGACGAGACACATTACTGCTCATAATCACAGCAGCTTTGAGTAGTAGACTGACTATGCGATTAACAGTGGCCTAAGTGTTACAATTTCGCAGGCAGCCCACTTACTTAACGTAACCTACTACAGCCAAGACCTGGCACGTTTGGAGGTGGACACTTTCCTATTTTGTTTCACGGATTTGCTCCAGAGGCACACTGGGTTCACATGAAAGCAAAGTAAGTACGCTATTGTCTGGTTTCAATAATGGTCCAGTCACCATTCGCCGTTGGCATGAATTTAACGGCGATATCATTGAAGTTGTCGTCAGCGTTAGTAGTCTGACATGTACCAACCACCAATGTGCTGGCAATTTCGCTGGCACTCCACTAACCTCACCTAACCTAAGCTGGAAGCTCAAAACTGCAGACCTGGGTGAACATTTTGAAAAAGCGTTCTATCTTCCTCCGTTTGAAGCGGGCGTACCAAAGTCAACATCATTCCCGTCCATATGGCGTAAAAGATGTGGCATTTGAGTACCTTTATATATGCCTGATTCCGTACGCCGGCGCTTCAAACGCTGCAGACTCGTTCGAGTCTTTTGCGCACAGTGGACGGCGATTCCGTCGACAAGGCTCGATTGAACGTAGTTGGCGCTTTCCTCGTCTAAATACCAACTTAGTTGCACAGATCGTGAATTTCTTTTCTTTTTGGAGAGCTGCTCCGGAATGATGCCTTTTAGACGTTGCATAAAACGTGCAAAGAATTTCGCTAAATCTTTGCTTGGAAATGCATTCTCAAGAGTCATTGACAAATGCTAAGCATTCGCACCGCGTCGAGGTGTTCACTTACCGAATGCCTTACTACTTGTGACGTTTCTATTTTCACCAGTGCATTGTTGGTCTGATCTCTTCACATCAATTCAATGTTACCAAGGAGGCGGGTTCGATTAGACTGAGTTACCTTTATTTCGCCATTATGCTTGATATTCCTTTGCTTGCCATGTCAATAATTTTGGAGACAAGTCAGTGCCGATAAAGACTCCTTTTGGTCTAGCTACCAGTGAAATGCCGTTCCTATGTACTCTCTTCCCTGTCGCCAACAGAGTCGTCTGAACCGGAGAAAATGTTCGTGACTGCGAGTATTCATTTCTTTCAAAGCGCATTCTGCTGCCATCTGTAAAGTTTGACTAAAAAACATATTGTTCAGGAAGAAGGCTTCTTGTGCACAAATTCGATCCAATCAGAAAGGTTTTCAATGACGTTGCCTAATGGAGTAATAGGACTCGAGCCACACTGCATGCCATTGCCGTTTCAATAATTTTAAAATCAGGCATCGACAGAGACCTTCCACAAGCCACACTTTTTCCTGTTGTAAGCTGGGAAAGCTTTACTGAACCGTAGAAGATGATCGTGGCTGGGAGCTTTCATCCTGTTGAAAACTAAACCCAACTGTCCACCGTACTCCGAAGGCCCAATTTTGTGGCATTTTTCCTGTTCCAGGATAGAACTTTTTGTGCACAAGTTCAGGTGTACGATGCAATCAGAGATGAATCCAAAGACTTTGACTTTCTAGGACTGACGTCGAGCCACGACTGGATGGCGCGCCTGCCTTGGTCATAGGGATCCAAGGTTCGAATCCCATTTCATTTTTATTTTGGAATTCATGGCAAAACGTATATACTAGACAAAAATGCTTAGAATTAAAAGGTGATTTTTTAGCTATTATCCTTTTGGCAACACTGGCTTAAACAGCTGACTCGCGTTTCGTGTTTTGTTTCACTGTCAAACATCTTCAGTTTGGTCTCATGAATCGTCTTACAAACGAACAACGCTTGCAATTTATTGCATTTTATTATCAAAATGCGTGCTCTGTTAAGAAAGTCCATTGCGCGCTTCTTCCATTTTATGGTCAGTTTAACGACGAAGCTAATTTTTGGCTCAATGGGTACGTAAATAAACAGAATTATCGATTTTCGAGTGAATATCAGCCAGAAGCATTGCAAGAGCTACCAATGTATCCAGAAAAAGTCACAGTTTGGTGCGGTTTATGGGCTGGTGGCATCATTGGACGCTACTTCTTCAAAGATGATGCGAATCGTAACGTAAATGTGAATGGTGAGAGCTACAGTGAGATGATATCCAACTTTTTTTGCCCAAAATGCAAGAGCTTGACTTGCATGACATGTGGTTTCAACAAGACGGTGCCAAATGCCACACAGCACGCGCAACAATTGACTTATTGAGAGGCGAGTTCGGTGAACATTTTATTTCACGTTCGGGACCGGCCAATTGGCCGCCTAGATCGTGGGAATTAACGCCTTTAGACTATTTTTTGTGGGGCTATGTTAAAGCTCATGTCCATACAGACAAGCCTGCTTCAATTGTGTCATTGAAAGACAACATTGAAGCATTTATTCGTGAGATACCGGCCGAAATGTTGGAAATATAATATAATATAATATAATATGGGTGGCGCTACAGCCCGTAGGGGGCCAGGGCCTAGCTTCTCAGCAACCACTCGTGTTGTGCGTGCTATTGTTCTCACACGGATGGAAGGGACCTACAGTTTTATGCCGACTCCGAACGGCCAAGTTTGAGAAGCTGTTTCTAGACAGTAAGTACTCTTTGAGCATTGTCAGTGACTCGAAAGAGGTGGGGTCGTGAAAATTATTTTTGTCGCTCAGAGCTGGAATCGAACCTACGACGTCGAGATTGGGGTCGACGCACATACCCACAACGCCACGGACCACCATCAGTCGTCAGTGCCCCCGCTGAAGTCCTAGTCACAAGCCAAACACATTCCACCCTCGTGTGTCTCAAATTTGCATCCACCCGCGCAACAGTTTACACACTTGCCTCCCACCGTCCTCACGCTGCAGCCGAATCATCCCTTACACCGTCACACTGAGGAGGGAAAAACCTTTTTCTCGGGACAACTGCTGGCGGCGCTGCTCGCCTGTTACTTTGACTGATTTGATGGGTTTATGAGCGCATTAACTTCGACAGTTTAATGGTCGAAATGTTGGAAAGAGTGTGCCAAAATTGGGCTAAGCGGATGGACCATTTGAGGCGCAGTCAGGGTCAACATTTGCATGAAATAATCTTCAAACATTAAATTATATGGACCGTACTAGCGATTCAAATAAAGATTTCATGCATTTTTCTGAATTTTATGTTCTTTTTTTTGAAAGGCTTTCTTATGGCTTTAAAAAATCATCCTTTAGTTGGACGTACAATGTTTCTATTTCTAATTTACTGGCCCTCGGCGGGCACTCTAAGCTAAATTTAATAGTTTAAGTCTTTCGACTTGACTTAATAATTATAACTTAGACTGTACGGGTTCAGGTTCGAATCTCAGTGAGTGAAAAGTGGGTATCATGGACAATGGACCAACATTGGCAATTTCGCTGGCAGCCCAATAACTTAACCTAACGTCGAGCCACGTTGAAGCTGATTTCTTCCGTCCTAGTATCAAATTCGCTGCTGTAAAGATGTGGTGGCCCGTGGCTTTGGGGGTATGTGCGTCGACCCCAACCTCGACGTCGTAGGTTCGATTCCAGCTCTGAGCGACACAAATAATTTTCACGACCCCACCTCTTTCGAGTCACTGACAATGCTCAAAGAGTACTTACTGTCTAGAAACAGCTTCTCAAACTTGGCCGTTCGGATTCGGCATAAAACTGTAGGTCCCTTCCACTCGTGAGAGAGCAATAGCACGCAGTTGCTGAGAAGCTAGGCCCTGGCCCTTTATGGGCTGTAGCGCCACCCATATATAAAGGAAACCCCCCTTCTGCCAGGTCAGTGGATTCCTTTCGCTTAGTTTTTACAAGCTGATTGCTGGCGCTGTAGATCCACTTTGTCCAAGTTGCGCCATCTTCATTCAGGTACTAACCTCAAGTACACACCTCTTGCCATTGACTCTTCAGAACCTACCCGATAATTCATCTCATTGTCCTCAGTCCTCACGTTGACCTCAAGGCGTCCATTGTTCTCGTTGTTTCCGGCAAAAAAAAAGAAGAGTAAAGTACATTCATGAATTTCCAATTCTCCCAGCAGATCAATGACATTCCTTGTCAGTACACCTCGCCCCTGCATGCGTCCATCTGTTCATCTATTCCATTCAGCAAAATTTATTTACACTCAAAAACAGATCACTGCGAAATTGTTAAGTGACAACTTATAAATGGTCGTCGTTCGAAAATAAATCCAGTGGGAGTGGGGAACTTGTTGCCCGTGTTTGCTTGTTTTTTGTTCTCCTCGTCGTGTCGTTACTCGCTTTGCGGAAGACGAGAGAGCTTATTACGAGCACACTTAAGAAACACAGTGTCGTTCCAAGGGAAATGAATTAAAAGGCAAACAACAGAAGATGTGTGAACGTCACAGCACAGTCTGTCAACAAAAGCGCTGCTGCGAGTGTGTGTTATATTTGCTGTCAAGGGAGGGAGATACTGCGGGAAGATCTGACGTTTTTTTTTTTCTGATTTGAATAGATTGCTTTAGTGAGGGGGGTGGTGGGGGAGCCGAGATGGAAAGAGATGTCGAAGGAGTAAACAGGGGTCGTTTGTTCAGTCGACGATAGGAAACGTCGGACATCGAACAAGGTGTACAATAAATGCGTCTCTCCACGTGCCGGTAATCTGAAGCACCCCACTGTTCACCGACTGACCGACCACTAACCACTTCCTCCTCTGTCACGACAACTTTAAATAGAACAGCCTTCGCAATTGAAGCAAACTCTCATTACACCGCGTCGTCGTGCATAACAATTTTAATCAAACTCACGCGCAGCCTTGAACCCTCTCGCGAGGGTCCCGTCTCCAGCCCACCACTGGGCGGGGGATGAGATGGGGCCAGTCATCATCTCACCACGGCTAATTAAACTCAAAACTGCCCCCAATCCGAATGAAATCAACTCATCGCCAGCCACAGGGCCGAATCGAATAAATCGTTTATTTTTTCCCGAATCCAACGGTTACATCGTTCACACCCGCGTTATGGTCTTCTCGCATCTCGCACCACTCGTGCGCTGGCTTATTGTAAACAGATTTCGTATCTCTCGGCCCCGAGATCCGAATGATTCCAACCAGATGGACGAGAACGAGACGTTTCGCCGCATCTGGCTGGCTGTATCTCTTCGCAGCAACTGACGCAATTCGACTGCGGATGTGCTCGGCCGTTTAGTGTCTCGCCGTTGAACGCCTTGAGAGGATTGAAATCGGCAAAAATTCGTGGAAAATTTGAATTTGATCGAGCCAGTGCCAGAGATAGAGGTGTGCGGAGGCAGCAGAGTAAATCGAGAACGAATGTGAGTAGTGTTCGACGGAGTTTGTGTGCCGCAGACGGTTATCGCATTAACCTGGTTTCGGTATCGTCAAATTTCGCGTAGGTAATCTGTTCCACTGGCACGGCGGGAGCTGCCGGGGGAAATTAAATGCAAATTAAATCGAAACTTTACGACGGTCTACGCGCGGGTTTCTTTCTGCCGCTTGCGATATGGCTTCGAAAGGGGATCGACTTGAACTGAATCGAATTCGTGGCTGGCGTGGGACAGTGGCATGGATTCCGAAGTGGGTCTCGTGACGACATCGAGTGTGGCACGTCAAGGTCGTGGGAACGAACGTTGAGTGATGGCTGTTGTCTGGGACTCATAAAAACCATCCGCCGTCATCGCATGCCTTTGCAGCGACCACAGATGTCAAAATATCCCACTTAACACTTGATTTTCCAGACCTCTGACTCACCGAGCACAACAGTCGCCCCAGCGATGGCAATCGATTCAACCGTCTGCGAAGTCCTTTCGCGAATTGAACCCACCCCACCCACTGTCAACAGACCCCTTGTGCATTTAAAGCAAACCACCACCGCCCACCGGAGGCTATTCTCTCCACAACACGCAACTTCCGACGACGAAACCACGCCGGTGACTGTGCCCCACACCGGCGGCGTAATTAATTCACTCGATGGGGAAATTCAAACCGCAAGCACTGCTTTCGTTCTCGTCTCGCGGTGGATGTGTCCTCCACGCGAAGACACCCGCTGCCAGTGGCGAGCTTCCAAGTTGCCTCATCTATTTATTTTCGATTCAAACGATCGCCCCCGCAGTGTCCCGACTGGCCGGTGACTCATCGGCCGCTGCATGTGAACCGATTTCCAGGTCAGGCGGATGTGCAGGCAAAGTGTGTGCGGTCGGGAGTGCCTCAATGATCAGCCGAGTTCGAGTCATCGCGCGGAGGCTGATGGCAGAGCGCGCGCGCGCTCCCATCTTCAGCGGCGTTTAATTGATGGGGAATTAAATGTTTTTAGTGCAATTTTATTGCTATTGGCGGAATCGGCGGTGGCGGCATGAGGCCGTTCCATGACTTGTGTCCGGCTAATGGCGGATGGGAATATTAATGCGAAGGCTGTTTTCGGAGTGTGGACACGGCAATTGCTCGCTCGGGAGGGAGAGGGCGCGCGGAGATGCTTTCAATTACTTTCGGATGCACGACACGTGGTGGTGTCCCTTTTGTGGTGGCCGGCGCCAAGTACGTCGCGGAGGGAGCTCTGCGCGGGACGCCCATTGTCCCACGAAGTGATGAGTTCATAAATGTTTTTCTAATTTCCGCTGACGGCCTTCTGGGAGGGCTGCGCTGAGTGATGTGCTAGTCATGGCTTAAAATATCAAGTGGTCTCATCGTACTTTTGTTTTCTTGAATCATGTAAGATGGGGGTGGAGGCGATGAGACCATTCTGAGTGGATGACTATGTCCCAAGGGGTGTTCCCAATCGTTGAGAGATGAAGGTTACACGCAGCTGTCGCAAGGGGGACGTCAATGACCCTTTTCTTCTTGTGGCGCAACTTCTCCAAGCTCTCCCAAAACGACCCTGATTCAGGGAAAGTCTTGCTGTTCGTGGAGTTCGTGGAGATGTCCATGACTTGTGTGTCTCATTCTCTACCCCAGTGCTATGCTCTTTCTGCCTTCGATCTCATCGATCGGATGAGTTTGAATGAATTCAACTCAAATCCGTCGCCCATAACAGAGGCTACTCCCTCATCCACGCGGCGGATGTCGTCCATAAAAACAAAAGCACACTCACTGGCAAGATTCCAAGTTCTGTGGTTTTATTAATTTGTTTTCGATCGAAATGATCGCCCGAGCGATGATCACTGAACTCGCCTCGCTGTCTTTGATACCATCGTGAAAGGACAGTCTTTGTTCGCAGTTCAAGTTCGAGGCCTCATCCATTCAGTCAGTCATCGGATTCCCGGTTCACACTGCGAACATCTGACTCGAATGTCTTCGAATTCAACGTACTTTCCAATGCTGTTCATTGATGCCTTCGGTTTCTTTTGTAAAGAGACAGTTTCAGTCATTCGCAATCAGTTTATGACTTTTAGAGATTGATACAGCTTGTGATTCCAAAAGTAAATTTAAATGAAGGCTGTTCTCCCAGTTTTTGCCGAGTCATCAAAGATGTGTGTGCTCTAGCGTTGTCCTGATGGAGGACGAAGCCTTTTCTGTTGATCAGTTCTGGCCGTTTTTTTCGATTGTTTGCTTCAAATCAATTTTTTGACCAGGCTGGAGCAGCTCATAGTGGATGATTCCTTTCCAATTCCACCAAACACTCAGCTTAACCTTTCGAGGCGTCCATCATTGCTTTGCGACCATTTGTTGGGCCTCACCACGCTTGCATCATGATCTTTTTCGCACATTATTGTCGTATTTGATCCACTTTTCGTCCCCTGTTACCATTCGCTTCAGAAATGCTTCGATTGCATTTCGTTTCAGCAAAGAATCGCAGATTTTAATTCGGTCCATTACATTTTTCACAGACAATTCATGTGGTACCCAAACACCGACCTTCTTTTTGTAGCGAGCCTTTTTTAAATGGTTCAAAACTGTTTGATGATGAATGTTTAGTTCCTTGGCGATGGCTGCTCATGTGATGGTCCTGGTCAATCTTTTCCATAATTTCATCGATTTTATGACTCAACAATAGGTCGACCAGAGCGAGGTGCATCGATCGAGGGGCATCACATCGAAATTTCCAGAACGGAAGCGAACGAACCATTGTTGTGTTACAAACTGATACAGTATCGTCTCCGTAAACTTCACAAATTGCATTGGTAGCTTGCGTGGCATTTTTCCCTTTTTTATACAAAATATAGCGAAATTGTTCATTATTTTCACTTATTTAGTTAAATGAAGCTTAATATGTCACCTTTCCAACACCCTACGATATGACACCCATGTGATTGGTAGCACAGGAAATAGACGACTCCAACGACATCTATTGACAAAATACGAAACGACTTTTTTGACGACTCGGCCATGATTTCACGAATATTCGTTGTCAAACAATCATGGGCTTGCTGATTGCATCGTTTAGAGATCTACTCACTTACGCTCAGCCACCTACTCTCCACATACGTCACTGGTCTGGGAAGTAAGAGGTCGAAAAAATACAACAAACAAAGGCGCGCAAGTTTGAACACCGTGACCCTCAATAGCCTACTCTGTGTTCAGACACGTTGGTCCTACACCACCTCTTGGACAAAAAATATCACTTCTAATCCTAAGCTGAATTATGGACATAAGCACAGACAAACTTTGCACTTGACTTTTCTCTAACGACCCCCCTAAGACTGCCAAGACGATTCACTTACAATTGACTGAATTCGTCGAAATTCGCATCAAGCTAAGTATCGTTCTTGATCGGTCCCTGGCATATTCTCGGACAACTGTCGATGCAGTCGAGGGCCATGATTCTGACTCGGTAAACTCCTTCCTATGGGAACAGTTTAAACTTAACACCACATTTTTCCTCGTTATTTCGAATAACCCACCGAACTTCAGATTATCACTTGTGCCTATTCGTTGCTTACATTACAGTCTCATTATTTTTTTTTTCCTATCAACCAGAACTGGAGATCTGTCTGATCGGTAGCTGGGTAGAGGCATTTACGCACTTGGGCTTAGGTAGGTTGTATCGTCGCGTGGGTAACTCAAATTAGCATGGGTGATTATGAAAGCCAGACAGGTTTGTCAGATAGATTAGAGATATCAGGCTACTTGTCCTTTTTGGATCAACAGATTTTGTTTTGTCGTTCGGCAGTTGCTGCCTGTCAACCATCTGTCATTTATTTTCTGAGTAAAGAGGTTGTTGTGCTGTAACTTAAAGGCATCTTAAGATTACATATGTTAGAAGAGAATCTATCAATCGACAGACTAGCAGAGTGCTTAGCGAATTCGACAGCTCTACAGTTTCCTGGAATGTCCCTATGGCCTGCCACCAAGCAGAGGCCAATTTTGAACTGCTCGGATATCTCGATAAGAAATGCGCGGTCTTTGATTACAATTTTTGGGTTCATAGACAATGATGTCTGAGATTTAAGTGCTGGCTCTCTGCGTGCTTTGTCCCAAACTGAAGGTCAGATGACACTCGATGCATCCGCCGATCATATAATCTCTTGGAACAATGTGTGAGAACTGAAAAAAGTTGATGCTTCAAATCGAAGTATGATCTGCGGATTTCATGGTCAACGGACTTCCATTCGTGAGTGCGTTCAGCTTCATAAGTGTAAAATGTGCAATTATCGTCGCGGAATATAAAAATAAGTTCGACTTTTGGGCGCGAAAAGTTGAGGAAAATGCCGAAATGTGGCAGGTACACATTGAAGTTTGAGAGAGCCCACTGTACTAACTTTGGTTTGATTGCTTATGGTCACATTTACCACCTCCGCAAAGTTTGACCCCGGTCTTAAAGGTATGCTCCTCTTTAGGTCGCAGCACTCGGTCATACCATACAACTGTGATGACTCGAATCATACACCATTCACATCCCGAAGTCGCACAAGCTACCACTCAATAGTCGTGATTTACTGATAAATCACCACCTCAGTTAGAGGTGCTCTTCATCGGTCCAAGGCACCCAGCTTCGCAGTCATCATCCATTCATCGAAGGCTTAATTTTTCTCTCTTTCTCGAACCCCGGGGCTCAGACTCAAAGACTCTCTTAGCTGAAACATTAGAGCTCAATGTGGTCAAACCAAACGCTCTCGACGGATTATTGCCTTCCACACCTTGGTGTAGCTTGTAGAGTTCGTGGTTGTTTCTTCTCTTCCATTCATGCTCCTCGCAGACGGGACCATATATCCCACGTCGAATTTGGTAGAAAGCGGAATTGAAAATGTCTCGACGTAAGATTAAGTTCTCTCAAGCTCACGCCCATCACTTCGTTTGTAGTACAGCACTTTTGGTGCCAAGTTGTTCAAAGGACGTCCATTTACTCAACCACGTCACCATTGGCAACGACATGTGCGAGGTGGTTACAGGACTTTATCCAGCTCGACTCAAAAGTCTATAGTATGAACAACGCCTACGGATTCGACACTACAGCTCCATTCCGAAGAGTCTTCGATTTCGACGCATTGGGACACCGCAGCAGAGCACGTCATCGAACGAGATGGCCCACAAAAGTTGAGAAGGCCCTCAACTAACCTGACGTGTGAAATTGGAGTCAGCTGGCTAGGGATGGTGCCAGCTGGAGAGACTTATTGACTGAGGCCGTTCCATCAGGAGACGACTTCCACGCTTGCACCATGGCACCATTATCAATTGACTGAAAATTTCCAAAAATAGCAAATTTTCTCTTCTCTACCACAACCACTACGATTTCAGTCCCCGGCTTCGTCTAAAATCGACACTCACCACTTAAACTTAATCGATTCAAAAGCCTGCCGCTGCGCTCGTCTTTTTTGATCTTGCCCTCGACACATTTGCCTCAAACCATGAGCGCATTGTTTCGTGCTCGTTTATGCTTCATTGATTGTCGCCTCATCTCTCGCATTGTTTTCACCGCCAATTCAAACAAGTTTTTAGTTTTCTTGAATAAAATGCAAAACTTGTCCCGAATGCATAACTTCACTGCCTATTGTCCACTCACCACGAATATGACGCATTGTGGCTCACTTTCAATTGAGTCACCTTCCCCGCGGAGATTCCTTCTCGTAAAGTGACACATTCCTCGGATTTTTTCCGATCACCGCGGCGAGTCTCATTTTGCATTCAAAAAGGTCGCTTACCTCAAACCAGAGAGATGTCTATCGGCGGCATTCGAATCTCAAGTGCTTTTTGCGCCCCACTGACGCAACTAGAACCTCCCCCTCTGACGGTAACCAGAACAGAACAAACAATCTAAACCCGACCTTCACATCGGCATTATCTCCCTTCTGTTTTTGTCGTTCCTCCTAATCTCCCTTGTGTGTGTTGTATAACTTTTTCGCCAGCCGACTAATGACACACTAAATGACCGAAGCTAAACTAAACGGAGGAAAAGTGCTTCACTTCTATCGCTCAAGTGTCTCTCCCACCAGCCACCAGCCACCCACCCTACCTTCTTCGCCGCTAATTGAATTCACACAGCACACAGCTGTCCCGCACCCATACCACCGCCGGGGACTATGTATAGCATGCGTACTAATTTCGTATCTAATCCGCTCAAACGATCAAGCGACAGAAAGAGAATCGAGTCTGCTTGCTCTCTTGGGTTACTTGTAAAAAAACATCTCATGAATGCGTACGGCGACGACGATGAGTATCTCAGCAAAAAGAAAAAAGCAACACACAGGAAAACTTTAACATTCTTCTCAAGAAGGAAGACAACGGCTGTGCGCCGTCTGAACGGCCGAACGGCACAGGCAACAGATACTTTCTTGGCCTATCGGCTCTCAGTAGACCTGCTAGCCAAGTCAGTCACTCACTCCCCGAGCCGACGGAACACGGAAAAAAGTTCGTACGCCAAATGGGAAAGCAGAAGCGAACGAAAATTATACCAAATTTTTCGTTTCTTTCGCTTTCGCGGAACATTTTCTTTTTGAAACCCCGAATTTTTTCGGTTCCCCGGTGCGCCTCCGTGGTGAATTCGTGAGCGGAATCTAATTTTAGCGAAAACCGAATCTAATCTGAAAGAAAAAGAAAAAAAAACTTGCGTAAACTCCTTCTGTGAAAAATGACCGTTTTCGAGTTCGGAAAATTCGATGTTTTCGAAATAGACTCTCGATGTTTTGCCACTTTTTTGTTCGTGTTCTTCGGAGTGCTTCGTTGTCGTCATTCGTTCTGAGTGGTTTTTTTCCTCCTGCCTGCTCGGATCGGATTTTTTTGGAAAACTGCCGAGAGCATAAAATAATTTAGAAAAACAAAGAAAACAAAATTGTTGTGTTGAATTTAAATGATTCCACAAAACCCAGTGTCCGACAACAAGCTGTTCGAGATGGTTTTCTCTCGACAGCAAGCAAAAAAGTTTCACTAAACAGTTTTTCCTTTTCGAAAAGAAATCCAAGCAATTTTCATTTTTTTTGTTTTTCTAATTTCTTTTGTGTATTTAATTTGTATTATTTTTTTTTCTCTTTCAACTACAACGCCATCTAGGATGACATAATCGATTCGGATTTCGAAATAAGAAAATTCGAGTATTTTTGATTTTTGTTCAAAAAAAAAAAACAGAAAACCAAAGAAAACAATGACAGATGTTACTGAATAGTGTTTCGGTTTGTTTTTGTTTGTTTTGTGTGTTCCTTGGGAGGGCGAACTTTTCGTTTTTTTTCATAAATCTCGTGCAATTTCGACAGATCAGAAATTGATAGCGCGTTTGATGAGTTCTGACCCGAAGCAGAGCGATGAGTAAATCGGGAAATCGAAAGTCCAGAAGCAATGAGGGGTTCATTCTGTATCAGAATAATGTTGGAAAAGTATGTGGATTTTTTTTGTTTTTGTTGCTTTCTCTTAATCTTTATTTTTGTGCTCATTTTTGGCGGACTCCCGTCCACTGTTTTGACAGGTGATTAGATTTGGCTTTATCGCTGTCGACAGGTGAAGTGATTGTGGATGCCTTAGCACGTTGTGTTTATTTGCCAAGGCGTGTCGGAGATTTTCGGAGCGTTGGGTGTGGAATATGAAAGGCACGAGCGGACGGCTTTTTTGTTTTGAGAACTGAAGCTGAACGTGATTGACGAGACTTTGCTGTTGTTTATGGACGCGTTAAGTTCTATTTAAACAGGTGCTTTGAAGAGGAAGCACTTTCTGGCCATCACACTTTCTGTTTTTCACTGACGGGCGAATGGATTCGTTCGAAAGATGGCTGGGATCAGTCGATTTGGGACGCATTCTAAATTGGGTTCAGTGGTGGCTGTCATCCAATGTTGTTTGACTTGTCGGTTGGAATTTTTGTTACCATCGTTTCTATCAAAGTGGGCCAACAATGGTCGCAAAATAATCTCTCGCGTGCTCTTAATAATAATAATAATATGGGTGCCGCTACAGCCTGTAGAGGGCCAGAGCCTAGATTCTCAGCAACTGCGTGTTATTGCCCTCTCACGAGTGGAAGGGACCTACAGTTTTATGCCGACTCCGAACGGCCAAGTTTGAGAAAATTTTTCTAGACAGGAAGTACTCATTGAGAATTATCAATGACTCGCGTGTTCAATATGTGGGCAATAATGCCTAGGTCCGTAAGGTTTCCGCGTGTCACTGTTCCCTCTCGATGATGATGCCCTCAAACGGTCCAGTTTGAGAAGCTTGATCTTGACAGTGGCTCCGAAGCGTTACGACCGCCTACTGTTTCCTCTGAAATTGAACTGCTTAAACCTTTTTTAATCGTCCCTCTTCTTGTTCTTATTCCTTGTGCCTGAGCCTCGTACTTGTAATTTAAAATAAAGGCCATTCTTCTGGATGACACTGGATGTCTTTCGGAGGTGAAGTAAATATCTACCAGAGGTCATGAGGATTTTTAAGTTTAACTTGAGTGATTGTGGTCCTTCACCATCTCCATCTACACCTGTTTGCGCTGCCGTAACCGTTGACATCGCGTACATTCGTTTCAAGAAGTTCACATGTCCTTAATGACACATCCAACTTAGCATTTCGATCAATAGTCACCTGGCTGGACGCATGACGCTGCGCACAGTACACATGTCCAACTACATTGTCAAGCAACGTTCTGAGGTCAGGGCCTTTTTACATATTTTGTATTGGATCCCTTTTTGGGAGCCTTGTGTTAACTCGATATTTGAAAACTGACCGTTTTCGACTTCGGAAGTTGGACGATTTGAAACAGATGCTCGCGACCAACATCTCGTCTCCTGCTTTATCCTTCACGTCACATCAGGTCCCGTATAAATCCTATTAAGTGAATTTGTTCTAGTCATTTTTGAAGAACTGCCAGATTTTCAGTCAACACAATAAGCTGCCGCCTTTTGGTGGCAATGTCGGTCTAGACAGCTGCGCCGCATTGAATCTTTTTCCATCCTTCCTCTACTCATTAACAGACTTTGTGTGTGACTCTGTGACGTTTTAAATTCGAGAACCGTGGCCGTGGACTCATAATAGTTGGCTTTTTTATCAATTTATTAACTAACGTATGTGTAGTCAGACGAAACTACATGAAACAGTCTCAATTAATGTGAGGAATGTTCTTACACTCCATCCTGGCTGTGCAGGTGCTCTAAGCTGTACTGACCTTCGACAAATTTGCCTTGTCAGCGTTCTTGAACTTCCTGTCCAAGCCTTAAATGCAACGTTGCATAGAACGTAGAATAGGCTACCTTTTAAGTTTTAAGTTTCATGCATCTTTTAGTTTGTGTTCGACAGTCATTAAAACCAGATAACCTAACGAATTTGGAAACCAAGGCAAAATTTGATAAAACTATGTGACCGCCGCATATTTAGCCTCGTTACGATCTTAAACATCTTCCTGAGTTTCTGTTTTGTTTTCCCTGAATTACCCAGCACTTGTTTCCTTAAACATGACACATTCCATTTGAATGATGTGCTGCCAAATTGACTTGTCAGATTCGACTTTTTTCATTTTTCAATGTGGAACCTTATCTATTCACCGTCTGTTTTGTTTGATCAGCACTTAAATGGGGAAACACCCCACTCAAGTTGTTGCCATCAAAATGTGAGTGCCTTTAGTTCCGCATTCCGATCGACTAAAGATTTTCAAGTGTAATGCCTCATAATCTCAGAAGTTTGTCTAAGACTCCTCTTGTTGGGTATCAGTGGCTTCAATAAAGCTGCTCTAGGAACAAACAATGTTCATGTTTTTCTTTTCCTGTAGCAATGGCTTAACAGTGGACAGACAATACCGACTAGAGAGGATTATGTGCTCGCAACTGATGTCTGACTCAACTTGGCTGCGATTTTCAAGGGTGCATCGGAATGCACAAATTTGAATCGAAGACCATAGAAACTCGCAGAATGAAACAACACTGTGCACACGAACCTATTCTTATGCAGACATTCCACTCACCATCGCAGCGCATGGACTCGCAATTTTGATTCAAAAATTACCACTTCAGCCATCGTTCCCCTTCCACAAATGCATGCAAATGCAACCAAATAAGTGATGCAAGTACGTTCTATGAGCAATGGCCACTGCCACTGCAACAAGCGATCAACTACCTTAAGTCAAGTTTTCCTCTTGAACTTGCAGCCCAAATGCCAATTTCATTGATTGATTGATCAATTCTATCAAATGTGTGCACTCAATGTTAGTGATTGACTTCAGACTGTGTGCTTTGAATGAACAAAAAACTCACTTTTGGAGAATTCAGCTCCAGCCTTGAAGGCCAGGATTATGAATCTGTCCAATAACAAAAAAGACTCAACATGCTTTGGCCGTAAGACCCTCTTAACTGCCTCGTCACTATCGCGGAAAGATATCATAATATTTGGCCAGCTTTTCGTTTATTTCTTCCAGCTGCATGAATGCGAAACCTCTCTCTGTTTTCCAATCGAATTGATGAGCCTTCCGAAGCAAACTTCTTTGCTGATTTAGTCCTTAATTCATTTGCTGCCCGAAATTGGTTAAAAAGGCGCGTTAAGTTCCTCCTCGTTAAGTTCTATTTCAGCTGGAGAATTACTTCTTGGAGGCAGTCTAGTGAGAGTTCTCATGACACCAGCAATGTGACATACCTACTTCATTCCCAGGCATAAATGATTCCTTGTGCTTGCATTAAAGTAATGCTTATCTATTGACTTTGGCGTTGTAAGTATGTGCGTCGACACCAAATCAGGCTCAAGTACAACGTCAAGATCCCTGGTCTGAGAGACACAAACAAATGCATTTCAGTGCCCCACCTCTTTCGATTCACTGACAATTCTCAAAGAGTATTTCTGTTTCTCCTCGTCATCGGCTATCCAAGTACTTAGCCGTTTACCTTATTAAAAGCTTACTAACTTAACAGACCAGCGACCCAAGAACGATTCGAGCCATTTGCTGCCTTCCACCGGTGTCATTCCTGGCCATGCTGCTTCCAGTCATCATACCTGAGGTTCGGTCTTCCTCTCCTTCTCGAACCAGGAGGCTCGGACTTAAAGACCTTCTTTGCTGGAGCTTTGTTGTCCATTCGCTCGATATGGCCGAGCCGGTGTAGTCAACGGATTTTTGACTTCCGGACTACATCCACGTCCTGGTACAGCTGTTAGGATTCGCGGTTGTGTCTTATCCTCCATTCGCCTTTCTGGCAGATGGAACTATGTATCCCACGCAGAATTTTTTCTTTCGAAAGCACCAAGAATCAGCTCTGCTTAGGGTCCAGCTTTTGGCTCCATAGAGCAGAAACTGGCGAGATATGAGTTTTTGGAGAGCATGATTTTGGTCCTTCGAGTGGACTTTCGAGCCCAATTGTTTTGACAAACCGAAGAGTGTCAGTTGCCAAGGGCGATTCTGCGTCGAATCTCCACTAAGACATCATTCGTGGAGAACACCTTATTAAAAGTCCCGCTAACAAATGCCCACACATTCAGTTCCCCTTAATCTGGTCTCCCACTAACAAAATTCTGGTCAAAATTGAGTTCAAAACAAACATTTAGATGTGAACACTTTTGTTGATCGTCTGTTAATTTTCGATCAACATGGTCTTAATTTGCTTGGTTAAACATCTTTAGGGGATCACCACCCTTCGGGTCATTTGGCTCTAGATTTGTTTTCAAACGACAGACTAACATGATATTTTTGATAAAGTTTTGGTAGCAAATTGACGTTGTATTGGAAATTTCTGATCAGAATTTTGTACAAAAATAGCGTTGGGTAGTTGTTGTCTTTGCTGTCTCTCTGTCTCGCATTTGAGTTGTTATATGGATCTTGATCTGTCTAGAAACCATCAGGCAGTGATTTTTTGACACAATTTGGGTAACAATTGCTACGACCCATTTCTCATATTTTTTTCCGAATTCCAAGCGAATTTTTTTAAGAAAAATTAATTTCAAACAGCACGTGTGTCGGTGCCTTTTCGTGATAAATGATTAAACGGAATGTCAAACTTTCGCTCATTTTTGTTAATTTTTTTCCAAAAATAATGCTCCTTTCATCTACTGTTCTTCGGGCGACATTAATGTTCGAACGCCTCTCCGATTTGAGGCACCAATTGGGAGCAATAAATTTTGGTGGTGACATGTGCGGTGGAACTGTCACTCTCTGGGAAAGCTTTTGTGACTCGGTCAATCTCACTCGGCGAATCTAGATAAGGTGCGACGTGCAGACATGAGCACAAATCTTCAAATTCAAGCATTTTGACATAGAAGCAAATTTCTGTTCCATCTCCCATCAAAACTCACCCCACCCTCTCCGACCAATTCATCGAATCACATTGGTGACCACCTCAAAGCTGATTGCCCCCTCGCCTTGTTCAGCCTTAATAGCTGCCATCGGCGGAAGAGCTTCTTCGCAATCGATCAGTCATTTCGATTTCATTTGAAGCGAAGCCCCAACGCATTCTGCGTATTCTTAGCTGCCGCTCCATCTACGAAATCTTTTAATCGCTGCGACAAGTAGCTAAGCGAGCGGCTAAAGTATCTAACATGTGCTTGCCGAGGCGCGGAATAACTTAGAATCGAGAATATTTAACGACTCGGGACGTGTATCTTTAATTGATGTACGTGACAGAAATGCATAAATTCCGGTCGTTAGTCCCGCTTGTTGATGGCTTCAGGTATTTTCTCCAAAAGCGTCTGCGAAACTTTAATTTTGATTTTCTCTTTTTTTGGGATGTTCATGTGCGGTACGTGCTGTCTGTGCTTTGCGCGAGGAGTCGCTGGGCGCGCTGCGTCTCTTCCTGGTGGGATTGGCAGCCGTGACGTGTCAGCTCAGTTGCCCCCACTCACGCGCGTCTCTCTGTGGCAATCTGTGATGTTTTTAATCTCTGGGTTGTGTTATCTGGTCGTTGTTTTGAAACAAGCGCGTGGTTGGGTGTTTACATTTGTTCCGGGTGTGAGGACTGAGGAGTGTACTCCGCGAGAGACTCATGTGTGCGCTCATGAATGGTTTCGTTGTCAAATATTTGAAAGTGGTCCGTCGTTGTAATGTAATGTTTGGCGCTAACACGGCGGAGATGAGCGATCCACACGCAGTTGCTTGATGAATTGTTGGCGTTTGTTAGCCGAGACGAGGTCTGATGAAATTGTGTACACCACCTGATGGGACAATGTTTCTCGTGAAAAACGTGTCTTGTCTCACAAGCGAGGGATTCAATTGAAAGTCTGCGATCGAGGGGAAATTCAGTGGAAGTGCGATCGTTGAGTTTTTGAGCCAGTCTTTGGATCGTTCGAGGGAGAGAGAAGTCTTGTGGTTCTAGAAGTCGCAAGTCCACAAGAAAGGTGTCTTCATTTGTTTCGAAGGGATTTCTGTCAAATCAAAGGGTATTCTAAATGGATCCGGTACCGGTTAGCATACTGTGCCTCTGGCGCTTTTAACTGATTCTATGTGCTGAGGCAACCTACACCTTTGGGTGCACCTCTAATGAAGCCACAGATTCTCGGCTTGAAGTAATCCATGACTAACGTTGAAGCAAAAGGAGGTGATAATGGGTTTCAAAGGGACGTAGTTCTGTAACACGAATTTGTTGTAAGGAGAAGTTTTGGCCTTGCAATGCTTAGGTATCTTTCACAACGTCTCTGTGTAGCATGACAGACACAGAAAGCAGAGTCATTGTCTCTGGAGACGTGTTTGGGGAAATAATTAGTCCTAATTTGCCCGCAAACGGAGAATACTTGAAGAAGGTGGATACTTGCGTGGTCTCCTCCCAAAAACAGCTTAAATTTCAACCAAATTGCACCCAACAGAGAGGCAACGTGGTGACATTTCAAAAACTTGACGTGCAACTTCCAGTATAATTAAGCTTGGCTCTGTATTCACTGTCTGGTGTCGATAGGGGTGCTTATACGGACTGGTGTCTATTCGGTCGCACTTATCCTTAAGCCTATTCGTACGACACTAAGTCCGAGCTCAACTGTAGATCACAACATCATCTACCAACTGATCAGCACCTATATTGACAAGTTGTGAAGAAATTGGTGCACGCATTTAGGCGTGTTGTTCAAAGGTTGTCATTTGGGGTCTGAGGAGAGGATTCCGTCGATATAGCTGGCTTTGTCGTCATTTGCAGACGTCGTCCTTTTCACGTAAAAACTGCTGCTTTGCTGGATGCCTGGCATCGATCGATTCTGAATCACCACTCCATTCTTTCCGAGTGGTCAGAGATTTATCAACAAGTCGTTCTCTATTTGTTTTCATCTATTGAATTGATTACTGTGCCACATTACTACGTCTAGGACTTCAGAGGCATCTTGAGAAGAACTATGATCTTGTTAGATGGGATGTCCTAATGGTCTGTTCCAGTCAATGCGAGTCTATTGGTTGTTTTGTATCTGCTTGGAGCCAGATTTGAGCATTCGACTAGAAGGTGCTCCATGGTCTCTTTGATAGTTCACAGGGTCTGTCCCATTTTGTAAGTGCACCACATAGTACCCTAAAATCAGGCTTATTTAGTTTCAGAGCCTCTTTGGTTCTTTTGGGTTTAGCTCTTAAGAATTTTTGTGTAAGTTCCTCCTGGTTGTTCTAAAATTAAATACAGCATTTATTTGTCCACTTGCCTATGTGTTGTTGTACAACAATGTTGCTCAATCCATGAAGAGAGAAATGCTCTTTTCTTTGCTAGTATATCAACCTCCAAATTTCCAATCGGGTCTGGAACCTGAGTATTTCCAGACCTCGTTCCGACGATTTCCTCCGCGGTTTCGGTGAGTTGTCTTTGAAGCAACTGAATTTCTTTTTAAGCATTACACTTTGCTACTACAGTCAGATAAGGTCTTTAGTGTCACCAGTTGACTCGATCACTTTCTGAGATCATTATCCATCTTTGTTCGTCACTCTGGACGTGGGTCTTCTTTATTTACTGTCCCATGCAATCTGCTGTTCTTGTTGATGGTTAGGCTTACTAAGGTCTGCTGGTCTGCTGCTGCTGGTCCTCTGCGGCCTAACTTTGCGGCATTTGTCTTGTATTGAGTTTTGGTTATGCTCAGTTTTTACTGTTGATAGAACTTCCCAGATCGGAACTGAAAACTGGCTTAAGGCACCCTCCTTCTCTCCCGATTGTGTCTTGAGCACACCATCAGATGTTCATGCAAGGATCTTCGTGGTTCAATAACAGAGACGAAAGGGTTATGTGCCATCATCAACCACTTCTCTACAAGATGTAGGTACGGATGAAGAAAATAGAATGAATGCAACACATTCTCTGCTCCTGTCAATTTTGTGCAATGCTGATGTAAATTCCTGGGAAACTACTTTTTTAACGAATCAAGAGATTAAGTCGGGTACCCATGGAAAAGGCGTTGATTTAAAATGGTTTCCCACTACTGGCTAAGGAATTATATCTAAGTGACGGACTTGACTGAATCTCGCAATCAGCCACCTGAAGGTATCAAAGTTAAAAAAATGAACGAAACTCAACGAAAGTATGCAAAGTGGTCATGGTGGCCTCTCTATCTCTGTTCTGCAGGTTCGTTTGATGACTTAAGTTGATTTAAGGCTACGATCATACCATCAAGAGCCACCTATACAACGTCAAAGCTAACACATTCTTTCAATGATGGCGCTACAATCCGCGTTGCACCTGGACCTCAACCAACAAGATTCACCAGTCGGCAAGATCCCTAGACTGTCCTCATTTATGTACGCCATGTTGGCCGAAGTTCGTCAGTACTTATGGGCGCCATCGGTTACGTGGGCATCCTCTTTGCCCTTGAGTCGGCGGATCTGCTAGTCTTTTATACCCACCTTGCATCCGAAGCCTCACATCTTCAGCATCAACTTGAGGTTACGTCGTCCATCCCTTATATACATCGATTGTTGCTTGGCAATTGTTGCTACGTTGGAGTGCTTCCACGTTATAACTCGATGAACAAAAGTAACGAACAAAACTGAGAGGTTACCTCGTTGATAGTTTACTGATTACTTACTCAGTAAAGTACAATGACGTACATCATTGTGAACTAATCTAGTACAGTGAGGTCCAAGTTTTTCTACAGCGATCAAGGTTCGTCAAGATCCCGAGGACGTCCAAAGTCCGTCGGCCCATGTCACTCCACGGGACCTCTGCTGTGTCCCCTCTGTCAATAACCCCACCGAACACGATGACCTTCTTTATCCTACACACACATTAATTGACAAAAAGAAACTCACTCCACAGCAACTGCGTAACTCCCAGTCACAGCAACCTGTCCCACTTCTGAAAGTATTCACTTAAGGAAGTGTATGAGAATCTTACGAAAGCCTTTGCGTGTGCCCACCCGCACCCGATCCGTGATAATCTTTTCCGCTTGATTTGATTAACCTCACCACTCTTGCAACTTCCGCCCACGAATTCCTTCGCCGTTCCACGCCGCCTCCACGCCTCGGTTGGAATTCTCACTCCGGGCCGGCAGTCTCCTCCGCTCACGGGGTCTTGAAATATGTGAAAAAGTGTCAAGTCTGTTGCAAGATGACATCTGTCACAGTGGCCGCAAGCCAATTTCTCGCAAGAGCGTCCATTACATCACCCCGCCGCGACCGGCAACCGGCGCGTTTCTCAAGCCTTCGCGCATTTTATTTATTTTTTCAATAATTCCTCTCAATAAATCATTTTAATCCCACCGCATTTACCGCAAATGCCGTGGCGGTCTCCCTGGCTGTCCCGCTCCCGCTCCACCGCCATTGACTACCGCACTGCATTCGATGTAAGGCAACGCGAAGCAGCGACGGCGTCACGTCATCAGCGCGCTCGCACAAAAGCCGACGAGGAGGGCGGTGTATTTTTAGAACCAAATCTCCCATTTGTTAGATTCCCCAAAAATAGACGCCGTGATCCGAGCGGTCTGCCGTGAATTATGTGTAAACACTGGGCCCGGCTAAAAATACCTCTCGCCTCACAGACGCGCGTACACATGTTCCCTTGCGTTGATCTTTGGCCCGCGCCTTCCAGACGAGTCAAGAGACTAATCCTGCTTTTTTTTCTTCTCTTCTCCTTGCAGACTGTCCAGACATCGTGGAGGCCTCAATTGCCTCTGCCCAAGGAGGTTGTGCCACCGACCGCCTCAACAGATCCCAATACGAGATCATCCGAAATGAATCGACACAGCAGCGCGGCCAACAATGGCGGCAGCCGCGGAAAGGACGCCTACCACAGTGCCCAGCAGATCGGCTCGAGTGGGGGCAACAAGAAGTGGTCCTTCGGCCGGCTGTTCCGGAAGAAGAAGGACGCCGAGACGGAGTCGTCGTCGGAGGAGGATCGCAAGGCTGGCTTCGTGTCGTCGCCGAAGTATAGGAAGAAGGACAAGAAGAAGCGCGGCAGCAAGCTGATCGGCAGCGGCTTCGATCACATCGTGGTAAGTCCGACGCGGGACAACGAGTTCTTCCTGCCATTCGAGCCGGTGTCTCCGGTGGAGACGCAGCCACCGACGCATTTATCGCCGCCCGTGGACCGCGAGGCGCACAGCCGATCGACGAACTCGCTGGATCGACGCAGCAAACGCGACCAGAGGAAGTCGGGCGTCAAGGACCCAACGCAGCGGCACACGTCGAGCGAGGAGGAGATGGTCTCGCTGAACTCGTCGACGACCTTCACAAAGTACCGCAGCGACGAGAGCCTGGGGAGCGGCAACAATGGAAACGGAGGCCAGAGCCGACGCAGCCGAGCGGCGCGCAACGAGCGCTACTACAAGCGCCTGAGCAGGGACGGAGAGGTGAGCCACGGCCAGGCGCCCGTGATGTACGCGCCACAGCCAGCCCCGCGGTGGAAGACGCAGCCAGTGCCATTGTCAATCTTCAACGAGCAAGCACCGCCGCCGACGAATCGTGCACAGCTCCCACTGCCAGCGACGCAGGGCCAGAAGATGAGAAACTCGGCGAGCCTCAGTCACGTGACCCCGCAGTACCCGGTCACCTACGGGATGCCCCAACCACCAAAGAACCTTCAGAACACGGTGAACGACGGCAAGCGCAGCATCAGCTACGACAGCCACATCCATCTGCAGAACGTCAAGAAGCCTCTGCCGCCGCCACCACCACCTCGGGACCCCCTACGAAGGGTCCACGTGGCGGGCCACGATCACCGGCCCATTTCTTACGCCTTCGACCAAAGTTCAACGCACGCGCCGGCCCACACGGGCATGAGCGGACGCTGCGTGTCCGACGATCGCATCTGGTCGGCGACCACTCCGCTCTATCAGTCAGCGTCGTCGATCAACAACCCGCCGTCGGTCGCGCAGAATCGACGCTTCATCACGCGGGCCGAGCGGGACGCCAACCCGGCAAAGAAGTCGCTCCCGTCCGGCCTGGACTTCAGATACGTCGCGGAGGCGGCCCCGCGCTCACGCAAGCCGATCCACCTCGTCAATCAGGAAGAGGACGCCGCGCTGAAGCCGCCGTCACCGGTCGTCATCCGGACCACGAAGAGCGGCCTGCCGGCACCCGCACCGGCTCCAGTGCCGGACCAGTCGAATCCACATCTCTCGACGGACTTCTGGAGGCGTGGACGAAACCCAGCCCCGCGATCGGAGGCCGCCTTCAACAAGCCACGATCGGTGTCCAGTTCCCGAGCCGGCGAGCTGCGCAGCTTCGAGATGCCCATGTACTCGGAGGTGTCCAAGCCCAAGACGAGGCCGGTGCCGGCTGACGAGGCCGACAATGTCGTGTCCGGCAGCCTGCTGATCAAGCCCGCCAAGGACAGCCACAACAACTACGTCGAGATCCGGCACAACGCCAACAAGAGCAGCTCAATGCCAAATCACTACCAAAGAAGAGACCTGGGGGCTCTCAAAGTCCCCAAGGCGGACTCGCCCACCCCCAACAAGTACGACGAGTACGTGGCCGAGAAGCGGGTGCGCAACATCCTCGACCACTCGCTGAAGGTGGCACCAGACCCGCCACAGCGCAAGGCGGTCGTCACCAAAGCGGCAGCGGCCCAGCCGGAGCCGGACGTCATCATGCGCAAGAAGCCGACAAACCTCGAGGACGCCATCAACGAACTCGAGGCGATCTACAAGAGCCTCAAGCTGGGCGACGAGTCGCTGCTGGACCGCGCCGAACGCAGGGACATCCCCACGCCGACGAACTTCGAGAAGTACGCCGAGCTGCACGCCGATGAGTTCATCGACGACGACGATGACGACGAGCCCACCGCCGAGCCGGACGTAGTGCGCGACGACTACGCGTACAGGAACATCAAGCACGCCAACCTGGCCATCAAGTCGAGCGAAAGGCAGCCGCCGTTCGGCATACCGATCGGGCCGATCGCGCCCTCCCCGAGGACGGACTACCTGCACGTGCAGCCGGACAAGGACAGCCAGAAGGTGCGGACGGCGCCCTTCAAGTACCCGGACATCGTGAGCGACGACATGGCCGTGAGGACGCTGAGGAAGGACCCACCGGGCCAGCCGAAGCCACAGTTCCTGTACCCCGCTGGGTCGCTGAAGAAGAAGCGCGCCACGCGCACCCAGTCCGCGAACATCTACACGCTCATTCAGAGGAACGCTGCCAAGCCGTCCGGCGGCGACATGCGCGACTACATGGAGCTGACCAAGTCCCTGGAGCGGGCAGGAAGCATGTCCGACATCCACAAGGAGACCGATGACATCCCCTCGACGCTGCAGCTGCTGCGGACCCTGAGGGAGCAGGAGCAGGGCACTGCGAAGGTGGCTCCGTTCCGCCACCCAAGTCAAGGCGGCGCCATCAGCAACTTGCCCACGGTCCTGAGCAACGCCGACGAGCAACAGCCGATCAAGGCGCCTATCCCGCTGCCCAGAAAGAGTGTGAGCCCCGACCCGGAGAAGACGAAGATGGAGGACGCGCTGAACAAGATCGCCAAGGAGGCGAAGGAGAGCAGCGAGAAGCTGACACGAGAGCTGATGGAACTGCGCAAGGAGGCGCTGATCACGTCCTCCCGCCCGAAGGTGACCAACCCCAGCATCGAGCGGGACCTGGAGCAAATCGAAGCGGTCTCCGAGGCCGCCAAACGCTGCCGCCACATCCTGATGGACACCCTACCGCCAGACCATGCTGCCGACAACGCCGATGCCAAGCAGCCGCAGCAAACCCCACCGCGACGCCTCGTCACCGAGGACAAGCTGATCAAAGCCATCGATCAGGTGTCCGACGCCGCCAACAAGGTCTGCGAGAAGATCCTCAACGAGATCGTCACCGTGCAGCCGCCGGTGATCGTGCAGAACGCCATCGAAGTGAAGAACCGGCCCAAGCAGGAGCTGGTCATGCCGTCGCTGATCCAGAAGCTCGACCCCAGCTCGGCCCGGATCGGCGAGATCGCCGAGCGCTGCATGCGCCAGATCAGCGAGCTGAACGACCTGCCCGACTACGACAACCTGCACCAGGCGGTCCAGGCGACGGCGTGTAATGCTCCGAAACCCGACTCCGATCGTCAGAAACGCTCTGACGCCGATCTTCTTCTTGTTCCAGGATCTGGCGCCGCCAACGCCGCCGCCACCGAAAACGAAGAGGAGATCGACAAGATCATGAAAGAGTGCGAGCAGCAGGCCGCGTCCGGCAAGCTGGCCGTTAAAGTGAAAGCCGAAGACCGGCAGGCGAACTCCGACGACGCCGGCGACAAGATGACCATCACCACCACGTCGGCGTCCTCCTCCAGCGACTGCCTGAAGTCGTCCAGCCCGTCAGCGGGACCGCACCTCTCGTCGAGCATAACCTCCTTCAACCCGTACTCCTCCAGCGATTACATAATGTCACCAAGTAGCGAGTTCCATGCACCCAGCACCGATCCAATAAAAACCTTTAGCACAACGTCCTACGACGTCCAGTCCTCGAGCGTGACGCCGAACATAACCAATTCGCCGTTCAGCTATACCCCGTCGCCGCCGCTGAACCGGACGCCCGTCGGCAGCAGTGGCGGCGAGAAGGCGGAGCGCAGCGACAGCGCCTCGCAGTACAACTCCTCCGAGGAGTTGGCCATGATATTCGGCATCGAGAAAGCATCGCCGGCCACAACGACTACAGGTAAAGACGATAACGCTAACGCGCCAGTCCCTGACTGTTCCGTGTCTGTCCCCGTTGGTGTGTTGCGCTGCTCAGAACCTAACAAGCCTGATACTACTACTACCACCGCTACTAATCCCGAGTTGTGTGAGAGTGTGCTAGTCTGTAAGTTGGACACGATCGAGGAGTGCTCCGAGAGTCCCTTGCCGTGCCAGGTCAGTACGTTCTATCTGCCAAGCTATGCCAGCAACATCAGCATCATTGTGACGAGCGTGGCCGATGAGGGCGCCGATGAAGAGGTGCCGAGGCGCGACAGCGCGCAGCAGTTTGACTCGCTGAGCTCGATGGACGACTCGTCCAACCCGGACTCGGGCAACGTGAGTCTGTCCGATTTCCCGCCACTCAGTCCGATCAACGCCAGCCTCGAGGTGGAGCTGGCGCACAACAGCCGCTACGAGGTGGCCAAGTTCGTGAACGAGGTAACTATCAACAGCGGCTGCCCCGAGATGGACTACCTGCGGAGTCTGTTCGCCGACGACGAGTTGTCGACGAGTTTCTCGTTCGACGACGCAGTGGTCGAGGAGCTCGACGATCAGTGCGAGGATCGGCAGTTCGATGCCAAAGACCAGCACAGTCCGGGCCACCTTCTGAACGAAGTGCTGAGCCAGGTGTCGCGGATCAACGCCGGCACCAATCGGCGGCAGCTGCTGTCGCAGCTGGAGAACATCTCCGAGTGCACCAAGATCGTTGAGGACCTCAGCGATCGGCTGAGTCACCACTCGTCGAATAGGGAGAGAGTCAGTAAGGAACGCGGTGTTCACAGAGTCAGGTTCAGCGACGAGTACGACGAGACCGATCACGAGGCAGATCACACCGACTGCCTGCGGTCGCTGAAGGAGATAGGCCACCACTTGTCGTCGTCGGAAGAGTCGATTCCGCCGCTGGGCGAGATCTTCAGCGTGCCGCTCACGGACTCTGAGAACGACGGCGACGAGGATGGTGGCGAGGTCAGCAGTAGCGATAGGGACTCCGGCGTCAAGCCACTAGATCACCCGGCGTTAAATTTCGACGAGACGCAGAAGTCGTTCAGGGAGGAGTGCAAGCTCCTCAAGGAGGCCCTGCATAAGGTTGTCCATTCCGGACTGATAGGCCTCACGTACGCTCATGGTGCGGACGAGGACGAGTCCGATGTCGGTAGTGTAGATCAGGAGGTAGTAGGAGCGACGTTCTCTGTGTCCCCGGTGATTGTGAGCGTCATCGACGTCGTCGACTGTGTTGACTCGGGGGTGCAGGTCGCCGAAGTCGAGGATGACTCGCTCACGCTCTCGTCCGAGATGGTCTCGATCATCGAAGTCGCTGAGTTGGGCGAGAAAGACGATCCTCAGCTTAGGTCCATGCTCTCGGAGCCGTTGAGACAGACGTCGGAGGTGGTCTCCATCGTGGAAGTCGTCGACACGAGGTGCTGTCCGACTGAGACCCGCCTTGAGAGGGTGCACTCGGATGAGGTTGAGTCGAGTGTTTACACTGTGGAGCGAGAACCCGACGAGAGTTCGGAGAAGAAGGCCGACGATCGTGAGGAGGATCGGGTAGCGATAGAGGCGCTAGGCGAGCCGGAGTTTGAAGAAATTGTAGTCCAGTCAGAGCCGGAGCTCGATGAGAGATCAGTTAGCTTTGAGGAGGATCAGGAGCAAGACTTAGAAATCAGGGTAGCTTCAGAACTGAGCTTAGACGACATCCAATGTCAGAGAGAGGGCCCAGTTGAGGTTGCATTCGAACAACGTTCAGAAGCCAAGTTAGGAGCTATTCAGCTATTCAGCTCAGGTAGCGAGCCTCAGGAAGGCGACTCCGAGCTCGAGTCGAGGGCCGCGGGAGATTTTCAACCCAATTCGGAGTCTGACTTCATGCTGTCCTCGTCCGACGAGGAACCCAACGTGTACTCCCTCATCCACAGACCCTTCGCCGAAAAGGCATACTTATCGCCTGTAAATATATCCCTTAAGATAGTCAACCAGGTCTCCAGAGTTCGGTACGTAGACGCCGAGTCCCTGGATAGGATTAGTGAGATCGCCGAGCAGGATCTCGAACCAGAGGCTTGCAGGCAGGCCTCTGAGATAGTTGTAGTTGACTCAGAGACGAGTGAGCCATCATCACCAGCACCTCCAAGCAGACACACGCCATCGCTCTCAGAGGGCGCCATTCACTTCGACGACCCCACCAGATCCCAATCCCTCCTTCGCTGTCGTCCATCCTCGTCGCCCGCCGACTTGGCCACAGCTGAAGTTCCTCCCGCACCATCAAAGACCCTCTCACTGCTGGCACAGCCTCGCAACGACGATCGTATGACCACCCTAGAGCACATCCTCCTAGCATGCACCGTCGGCGTAGTCACCGGCAACGATCTGATCACAATGCTAGCCATCATAATTGGAGTCCTAACGATCATTGCAATTGTTTTACTTTAGATCGATTACAAATTGTGAGAAGAGAGAGAGAGAGAGAGTTTATTTCTTAAGGTCCTACCGCAAGAGTATTTTTTTAGAGCCTTAAATTTATTCACACACCCACAAGATTACGAATTGAAACCAAAATTATGCTGAGAAATGGCTGCTTGTTTGTTAGACTTAAGTGCAATCCACAATCGAATCCCCATGTAAAATGTAAAGTTTTGTAAAATTGTTTGTTTATTTTTTTTTAGTTTTTTTTTGTGTAATTTTTTGTTTTCTGAATGCATTTTGTGCCAATTGTAATTTTATGCTATGTTTTCTATTTATCGAATTTTAAAAAAAAATTTATATAAATATACACAAATTAACAACGAATCACTTGAAAAAAATAGGAAAACGTCAATTTTCTTGAGTTTTCCAAGTGTCGACGAATCAACGAACCAAACACAACCACTTTTGTTTAAGAATGAAAAAATGAAGCATAAGTTCTATGTTTTTCTCCTTTTTTTGTTTACTTTCAGCACGTAAATTTATTTTTAATTTAAGTTGAAACAAAAAATATATACCCACTTTTTTTCTCTTGTGTATAAGAACAACCTCAAAAACTTATGTAGACTTTGTAAACACGTATCTTTTATAGTTTATTTCCTTGCTAAAGTTAGAACTTAAATAAAGCAAAAATTATGATTTCCTTGTAAGCAGATGATAAATGAATTGTTGAGACGGAGAGGTGGCGTTAGAAGGTAATCAAGCATAAGTCATAAGGTTACACCGTTAAATAAATATATAAACAATTATTATTAACAAATATCTAGTGTGTTTCATTTTTTTGAATAAAACAAAGACCGAGTGACGGCTACACGAGGTGGCTGACTGGCTGGGAGTTTGTGTTGCTTGTGATGTCCTTTTTTGTGTTTTTGTTTTGATGTGTGATGATGAGGAGGTAAATAAATTAATCGACTTTGTGTATTGCTATTAACCCGAATGTGGTAGCTGTTTGTTTGTGGCCACTTAAACATCTCATGCGACAGACTAACGAGTTTTTATTTCATTTTCAACTCCTTATGAATTTCCATTCAAATTTACTTCGAATGCAAAAAATATGCCCACCCATAGATGAAGAGGTAAAGGTGAGCTTGAGAGATGCAGAAAATATTAACACGGAACCTTGGGTTAGGTTAAGTGTATGGGTAGACGTCGATTAAGGGCGTCTCATGTCCTGTTGGACACATTGTGATGCCCATGGGGGTTGAAACCTTCTTTCCTACTCGTCGACCGTCGTGGGAGCTTCGAATTATAGATGTGCTGTCCCTTTCAGCCATTTCGTGGTCTTGACAAATCTGCAAATAGAGATTAATGGGATTCTTGATATGTCTCCGAGGTTCTGGAAGAAGAAATCTCCCAGCGTCCTCTGTGTCGATATGTAGAGACTGGGGCGATGACAAAGGTAGTGGGAAGTATCTTCAATCTCTTCTTCGTCTCCACAGCCTCTGCATATGGTGTCATGGGTGAGTCCCATTTTTTGTTCATGTTATCTAACATTATGGCTGGCCAGTCAGTGTCCCGACTACCATCTTCTTCTTCTTCTTTAGCTGAAGCTACAGCCGGGATCTAGGCCTCAGCCAACTTGCCCCTCCATTTAGTCCGGTCTTGTGGTAGTTGCTTCCAGCCAAGTTCAACTTATTCAGGTTCTTTACTAGCTGTCGGTAGCGTGGTCTTCCTTTATCGCGTTGTCCTGAGGGTGGTGTCGAAGACTTTCTTAGCCAGATCATTGATGTCCATTCGCTCGACGTGACCTAGTCATCAGAGACGAGAGATTTGATCTCGTTTGACCAGATCGATGTTGCTGTACAGCCAGCCCGTACAGTTCGTCGTTCAGTCTCCTTCTCCAAGCACCATCCGTACATACGGGACCGAATATAATTCGAAGAACTTTTCTCTCGAAGGTACCAAGAATATCCTCGTCCACTTTAGTTAGTGTTCATGCTTCTGTGCCATACAGCAGGACAGGTACTATCAAGGTCTTATATAGAGATATCTTATTTCCTCGAGAGATGGCTTTATTCCTCAGTGGCCTTCCGAGTGCGAAAATGCAGCGATTGGCCAGAGTGATCCTCCATTTTATCCCCGGTGGTGTCATTGTTAACACTATTAACTTCGAGTCCTAGGTAGATAAGGTCTTTTACTACTCTAAAGTTATAGCTGTCTATACGTGACGTTTTCTCCAAGACGTTGATGTTCGTGGACCTTTTTCGTAGACAGCATATACGGCCCTTCTTGGCCGCTTCCTTCTCGATCCTCACAAACGGCCCACTGACAGCCTGTTGTTTTCTTCCGATGATGTCAATGTCATCGGCATAAGCGAGCAGTTGCACAAATTTGTGGAGGATCGTGCCTCTGGTGTTGACGTTTGAGTTTCGCACGATCTTCTCGAGAATAATGTTAAAGAAATCGCATGAGGGTGCGTCGCCTTGTCTAAATCCTTTTCTGACATCAAAGGCCTCGGTACAATCTTTGCCGAGCTGGACGGAGCAGGGGGCGTTCTCCATCGTCATTCTGGATCGGATTCGGCCCACATCATTGCCGGTTAAACCCTTTTGACCCTGAGCCCAGAATAGAGTGAACGAATGCTGCGAGCCAATAACCTTAAGCTCTTCGCGGCAGCTTGCGTCCAGCTGGGACTTAATTTTTATAGCCGAAATTGCTTTAATGGCCGCTTGACTGTCAATTAGAACGATAATATCAGTCGGTGGTATTTCCAACAATGATATCATTTTGGCCGCTTCATTGACCGCCATGACCTCCGCTTGAAACTTCTTCTTCTAATTTGTGTGGCGCTACAGTCCGGGGTGGACCTGGGCCTCAGCCAGCAAGCCTCTCCAATTGGCTAGCTGTCTCCAGTTTCGCACACGAAGTTGGTTGAGGTCCTTCCCCACTTGCATGGGCCACCTTAAACGCGGGCGTCCTCTGTTGCGTTGCCCGACAGGTTCAGGTTCGAAGATTCTTCAGGCCGGAGCTGTGGTGTCCGCTCTACATGACCTAGCCACCGTAGTCGTTGTATCCTTAGACGCCTAACTACGCTCATGTCGCTGTACAGCCGGTACAGTTCGTGGTTGTACGTCTCCTCCAGAACCCGTCAATACAGACAGGACCAAAGATCACACGCAGATCAAGGACTTCTTCATCCGCTTTCGAGATTGTCCATGCCTCCGCGCCGTATAGCAGGATTGGGATGATCGGTGTCTTATATAGAGTCAAGTTGGATCTTCGAGTGAGGGCTGCCTCTTGAGCCCAAAGAAACTGCGGTTGGCAAGAGTTATCCTACGCTTGATCTCGGTACTGATGTTATTTCTATAATTTACTCCGCAGCCGAGGTAGGTGAAGTTCTTGACAACTTCGAAATTATAGCTGCCCATTGTGACGCTCTGTCCAAGACGTCGATGTTGTATGTCCTTTTTTGAGAACAGCATATAGTTCGTTTTGATCTCCGCTTGAAACACGGAAGCTTAAAAACAGAACAGGCCGCGGTTTTGAAAGTGGGGCATATTTTTAAAAATCGTTTCTAGTTGGCTTCATATTCCGAATACCTTGTACTAGTTCTAGACATTGTTCATCAAGGACCAACGATTTCAGGTTCTTGTTTTGGTTACGCAATGAAGCCAAAAATTAGCTCGTGACAGCCACGATATTACTTGTGAAATAACTAAATCACAAATTTGTTCTTCGAATGCATAAAATCTTTGCATCACAAATGTTCTCGTTTTCTTTCATGAACATATATGTACATACCGACTCATAGGATTTTCCAGTAAGGACCTGCCAACTTTTTTAAAAAAAAAAAGCCAAACCATTTGGGATATTTTAAAAACTGTACTATCGACCTGAAGTTCAATGCAGTTCAATTAATACAACTCGACTTTGTTCATATGGCTACTGCAGGTACGTTTGCAGCGCTCGATTGGTCGTCGACTTGTTGGCATAAACCAATGACTTAGCCCACAGAAAATAGACAACGGGCGCACGAGCACCTTACTTACCCTTCAAGAAATCGATTCTAACGTGTGCTGTGTGCCTTGTCGCACCATCCTGTTAGGGGTCCATATCTTCCAATTCGGGCTAAAAATGATATTTTTACTTACATCTGCACTCTTCTACCACTCTCCCCGCCGGACTGCCTTAAGGTATTACTACGCGGGGCTGAATAGGCTATCGCGTACCATGCTCTATATTTGCCAATTCTGTCTTCCTAATTCTATCTGCACTCTAGTTATAAAGAAGCAGATCTCCAGTCTAGGGCCTGACTAGGAGCTCGTATGTCGGCAGATGTGTTCTCGCTATCACAAAACTCCTGTGATGAAAAATTGCTCTTTCTCGTCGCCCGCGATTTTTCAACAGACGGTTGAGTCACCATGACCAAATATCTGTGGAGGTATTTCCGATAACCTCCATGGTCTGCCAAGAACTGCTTGAGTTTGTAATTACATATCCGTGAGCTCCCTATGTCTAGACTAATGCAGGTAATTCAGTCAGTTTATGAGTCCATCTGCTTTTGGTTGTGGTGTACCATCTGGCTTGCAACAGTGCCACTGATGCTACCCTTCTAGGTATGCAAGAAATCAATCGAATCTGGATTTTAATCCGCTTGATTTGCAGTCTTATTGCAAGGTAACATCTTCCAGTTAAATCTAAAGGACAAAGGACCAACCATTGTCAACCGACATGCACTTTCTCTCTTATATTCTACGTACCGTACTCGTGTTTGAAGCATATTTGCCAGATCATAGCGCCGTTGAGAGATACGGTGCTTCGCATTCAATGCAGTTCCGTCCTTCGATTCCATTTCAGATGCCCATTTATTTCTCTCCAACGCGACAATTGCTTTCATTTAGCGTTTCTCTTGGAATGATTTATTCCTCTTGTCTTCCACAATTAAAATCTTTTTGATCTGTTGGAAAATACCATTTATAATGACCCACACAGTCTTAGTTGACTGACTGTTGACAGTTCTTAATAATCGCTTTACATTCTACATCGCAAATTCGGTGCTGCTTGAACCAGTACCTACCCTAGGACTCTCAGGGTAGGGCTATACATCTTTCTTCCCCCTTTTCAATATATATATTTGGCTTATGAAATTTATTAGCATCCGTCTGTTGCAATATTTTTTTATATTTTGTAAGTTCCCATTTCCAATTCAAATTCAAAGTAAAAGCGCTCATATTCACCATAAAGCTTTTTGACACTGCCATCTATGGTTCAATGGCGAGTACTTGGCGCACAAACTGTATTCACCACTTGTGCTCAAGTCACCTCCCGATGATGTCTTTGAACGATAGTCATTCAAGACACAAACCATTTATGGTAACCATAATTTGGGGAGCTTTTTATAGCTTTCGCTCGTGCTGACGCGAATAGTCTCATCTTGCTAAGAACCAATGCTTCTTTACTACTGCATGAACAGCAAGGCAGTGTCTTGGAACTGATATTTGATTTCGGAAATGAGATCTCACAAGTAAATAGACAAAATACATCATGGCCCACGGGCTGAATATAGAGGGAGAATGGGAAAAAATTGTCCGTGGAGATATGTTGAACTCAGAAGAGCACGAGTATTAAGTGTGAATCTGTGGAGGTAAGGACTGCATGTGGTGAACGAGAAAAGACGGCGTTCTTCGCTGGACCTGGGCCTCAACCAACATGCCTCTTGTTATGCTTAAGCTTATAACCTTATAAATTGGTTGATGAAATATTTCCTTCTTCGTATAAGCAAATTTAGGGCGACCACGACTATTCGTGGTCATTCAAACTAAGTGATGCAAAGAGTTCTTCTGTCATCATCGATACATTCGCCAATTATGGATTATCGCTGTTTATCAAGGGTTGCGTTAAATGGCAGCGTACACTCATACAGCATATGACATTTAGAAGTGTAGAGGTCCTTATTTGGTCCTTTATTGTTTTTACACACCTTAAACACCTCTGATATGATTAGAATTTTACATACGACGTCGTTCCAATTCCACAAACGATGAAGGGCAGCCTGGTGAGTTATGGAACGAATACAAAAACCGGAGTGTGATGTGATCAATATAACAGCAGAATGTTGCAGGTTGTAGGGAACATAAGATAATTTATAAAGTAACAGACTGATTAAAGAGCCTTGTGGAATAATTTTCTTTTGTTCGATATCAGAACCTATCCAAGGCTCCTTGAGTTAAACAGTCATGACGGTTTGAAGGTTGTTCTCTTATTCACGCAAGGAGATATGCATCGAGGACCAAATAACAACCCAGCCAAATATAAAGGACGTACAAATATGTATAAAGCACATCAATTTTACTCTTGCCCACGTTTTGCAGTGATTGATTCAATATTTCACCAGTGAACTGACTGGCTGCCTACTGAAGCTCATTAAGAAGTTTCCTAGATCCCAAACCCATCCTCAATTCCATCATTCGATGTTCGATATGAGAATGATGAGAGAGCTGCAATATTTTTAGGGACCTGAAGAATATGATACGTGTAAGAGTCTAAGCCCACATTTCAAAAGTCGAGA
Organism: Eristalis arbustorum; assembly: GCA_916610145.1. Taxonomy (NCBI): domain Eukaryota; kingdom Metazoa; phylum Arthropoda; class Insecta; order Diptera; family Syrphidae; genus Eristalis; species Eristalis arbustorum. Next base: position 6,111,090 of record OU744318.1, read on the forward strand.
GGAAATGCCATACGAATTTGCGAACTCGTGCACGAGAGAGATCTTTGCGTAGGTACTCTTGCAACCGTTGAAATGCGAAAGTGAGTTCGTCTCATAGCAGACTCGAGGTTAGAGGAATAAAGACGGATACAATTAAACTCTGGCATCGTTCTGCGAAATGGGCAGCAAGTTATTTGTTCTTGTCTAAAGAGCTGCCATGCCTTTAGGCATGTTTTTTTGACTACTCAGTACTCACCTCAGTGAGAATTTGCGCAGGAATAAACAACAAAACAACTTACTGAGGAAAACCTACTCAGTAAAATTGCATTGTAATTACTGACTAGGAAACGTTGAAATATCTCTAAAACAGTGTTTTATTGAGACTCATTACTGATCTGAGTACTGACTAGTCAAAAAAACGCCTATTGTAGCCCCTTTTGTACACATTTTTGCTCAGCAGAGAAAAACACATGTTCAAATATCGATGTTCTGCCTTGTTTAAACTGATCGGTTTTTCTCAGAAGGCTTTATTTATTCGAAAATTGCACTCTCTCAATGATATCCTCTTTACAGATCGGGTCATGACACGCAATTACCTTGTATGTTTTTTTTTTCTGATTCCACCAGCGAGAGAATAACGGTGTTTGTGGAATCTGACGATACCGACGATAGTGTCAAACTACGAAAACAGGAGTCATCCACCTTAACCCTCCGTCCGCCCCTACAGACTCTTGTGTGCACAATTCACAAATACCTACAAATACAGAACCCTCTCAGTCAACAATCCGCTTTCAAATCAGTCCTGCGTCCCTTAGCCCACTCATTGTCCGAGTCAAACGTGATTTTGTTATTTCAATTACGCCGAGTCCTCCTCCATCAAGAGGCCATTTGCAAACATACAAACAATTTAAATCCTTTTGTACCGCACGTCAAATGGGATACAAATTTAAATTTATGACCACCAGCAAATAGAATCGCCAGCGGCACACAATCAATTGGTCGGCGGCGTCGCCTTCGTTCATTGTTCGAAGAACACCCTCTCAGCGATATCCTTTCGATGCCATTTACTATCGCCCCACTTTAGGGATGGAAAAGTTCAACTGTGCACCCCGCCCCAGCACCATTCTCGCGCCAGATGCAAACAAAAGGTCCTCCAATGCAAACGTGACGCCAACAATAGAGAATCCACTTTTCCGCTCTGCGATATGAGATAATAACGCTCAGCCCCGCCACCCCCACCACTGAGAGAGAACTGCAGGAACTAGGTTGAGTTGAAGGACCTGCCCCGCTCGGCCGAAGAAATGGAATTTTCTAGTGATTTCTTCAAGTGCACGAGAGTGGGTCTCGCCCATTCTCTCCCAAATCCCGCAGCAGACGTCTTCAGTCTAGACGTATCATCGCTCGGTTTTCGATTAAATGCTTAAAGGCACCGGAATGTGGCGTATCCCCGAGGAACGCACAACACAGTTGGTTCGTCTGGCGGATTGGCTCTCAGGGGTGCGCGGCCGGGGTGGAAAGTCCCTGACCTTAAATCCGCACAAAGACGCTGCATATCGCACCCGAGGATCCTTTTCGCAAGCCACCCCCGTGCCGCGCCTCCTTGAAGTCAATGACTGCGCCAAAATAAAGGTCAATTACATTTCGGTTCTCTGTTGTCGCACAATGGCGAACAAGGAGCCCGTCACAGGCAGAGGTGGCTGCTGTGCACTGGTGGTGAACTTCTGTTCTCGGGGTGGTTCAACGAGGCGTGAATACCAGCAGGCGTGGCGCGCGAGGGGGCTCGACGAGCCAAGTGGGGGGCTGTGGAAGAACCTGAGATGGCAGGTTATTTTTTGTTTTTGCTAAGATACGTGTGAAATGTCCTTGTTGGGTGATTAATGCCAAAAGTGGTGAGAAGACGACTGCTGGGCCAGGTCTGCCGGGAGTCGCGCGACTCGTGCGCAGGTACAAACAAAGTGACGGGAGCTTTTTGGGAGCGGTAGGCGTTGCCAGATGGTGCAGGATGGAGGTGTGTCGCGTGGGAGATATTTTTCGGAGTTCGGAGTGGATTCGGAGAGTGTCACGGGAGATGTCTCTCAGTCTGATTTTTGGTGTTATGGCATCAATTGTTCACTTTTTGGCAGGAATTGCAGCTAATTCTTGGAAAATTACAAAAAGTCACGAACGAACTCTCATTGTTACGAATTGTCACAAAACGTCAATTGAGTACAGTATAGCGTCGATTATCCGAACTAATTGGGACCGAGGGTGGTAAGGAGAATCAAAATAATCGAAAAAAAAGTCATGTGTGTAGGCGATCCCTTGCCTTTCACACACGCAAGATTTTTCCAACATCAACTATCTGCTCCAGGGAAGATCCACATTCTCAATCATTCTGTCGTTGTTCCGATTGACAAAACATTTTGGTTTCTTTTTCTTATTGACGACGTCTAAAAGCTGTCTTTCTTAACTGAACCACATTTACGTTGATCCATGATGCAAACGAACTACGAGTACGAACACAGAAACACTGTGTTAATTTTTGTTTTCACGTTTCAAGGGTTTATTCGGATAATCGACCTTGCGGCTGATTGGAGCTCGGATAACTAATGTCCATTTGGTTGCGATGTTGCGTTCGGTAATTGACGTTCGTATAATTGACGCTCTACTGTACATCCATTTCGAATCATTTCAAAATTCCTTCTCTTCAAGATGTCACAAGTTGTTACGAATGCCGAAGGTATCGTCACGTCACGTCACGAGCCTTCAAAACGTTACGAACTACCTTACATTATGACCAGTAGTCAAAAAGCTATAGAATCTTCAAAAATGATCATGAATTCCTAAGAGTTATCGAATGTGTACCAAAGACAGTGTCACTTGATCGTCACGAGTTCTTATATATTGTCATGCACTGTAACACTTATTTACTTACTTACTTATCTTACTAATCAGGTCGGCGACCCATGGAGGGACCGAACCTGAGCAATCGCTACCTTCTATCAGTGACGGTCCAGGGCACGCTACTTCCGAGCTGTGTCCGCGAAGACTTGGTCGCTATACCGACCGGTCGACTTGCCGGGTCGGAAGCCGCTCTGGCACGTGCCTATTAGTGTGGTACAAATCGGCGGGATAGGCTCCTGTAGGCGACGTTGAGCAGTGATATACCTTCAAGACCAATGTGCCCGTATTGCCACGGGTATTACTTACTTATCAGGCAGACGAACCATGAAGGGTCTGAGCCTGAGCAATTGCTGCCTTCCATCGGTGACGGTCCTGGGCACGCTGCTTCCAGTCATCAAGGCCAAGCCGTTTACTTGAGCGATAACTTGGTATCTATACCTGAGGTTCGGTCTTCCTCTCTCCTTCTCGAACCTGGAGGCTCGGATTCAAAGACCTTCTTTGCTGGAGCTTTGTTGTCCATGCGCTCGATATGGCCGAGCCAGTGTAGTCGACGAATTTTTGCCTTCCGGACTACATCCAGATCCTTGTACAGCTCGTAGAGTTCGCGGTTGTGTCTTCTCCTCCATTCGCCTTCCTTGCAGACGGGACCATATATCCGACGTAGAATTTTTCTTTCGAAGGCACCAAGAATCAGCTCTGCAGCCTTACTTAATGTCCAGCTTTCGGCTCCATAAAGTAGGACTTGCAGGATAAGGGTTTTGTAGAGCATGACTTTGGTCCTTTGGCCACGGGTATTAGCACGCTCGAATTATACAAAAAAGCATATTCTGGTCCAACCACAGCTCCGGCTTGTGGAGTCTTCGATCCCGCGACATTGGGACAACGCAACAGACGATATTATCGAACGAGTTGTCGTACGCGAGTTGAGAAGGATTGGTGACAGATCGTATTGGCTGGAGAGGCTTGTTGGTTGAGGCTCAAGTCCGCCAAACAAAGTGCAAAAAAGGCTATCAAAAGTCGCTGCGTTTGTTGCCAGGGGTAGGTCCGCCTTTTTTGTGGGCGGATCAGAAGGAGCTTATATTCCAGTCGTCGGACAGGCTTTAGTCTTCCTAAATTCGACAGATGATGTGATGACATTGACATTGACTGTAACACTCTATGATTGTCCAAAAAATTAGACAAATTCACGTATTGTTAAGTAGGCTCTTGTTATGAACGTCGAACTCACCGTCACGATTTATATACGTATCGTCACGGTCCGTAACGAATTGTGACTGGGTGGCAACAAATATGGCGCAAGATGTCATATTTTCACAAAATCTTCAAGTTGTAATATTCTAATCGTCACGAATGTCGAATTGTAACATATGACAGACTCTCACAAATTCGAGTCAAATTGCAACAAATTACTAAAGGAGTTCATATATTTTCCTGTATCGTGACCAAACGTAACGACTTTTGATCGCCTTTTTCTCTTCTTTGTTTAGCGAGCTTGGGCCTCAACCTTCAAGCCTCTCCAGCCAACACCATCTTTCACCAACGGCCTCCACCTCCGCATGTTGGCTGGGGTCCTTTTCCACTTGTGGTCAAGGACTCCTCTGGTGCGTTGTCCCAATGGCTCGGAAACGGTCACCCTTCGGTTCCGAGCTGTGGTGCCCATCCACTCTCCATGTCCTAGCCATCTTGAGCGTTGGATTCGAAGAGCCTTTTTTCATAATTCGCACGTGCTGAAGGCTTGCTAATAATCAGGGTCGAGGCACAGTACAGTACGGGCACATCTGCTTAACTAGATGCATGTCGCTGTATAGCCAGTACAATCTTCTCCCCCAGACGCCATCAACGCAAGCAGGACCATAGATCGAACTTGTCTCTTAAAACGAGAGAAAACAGAGCTTCTTCATCCGCTGTCAAAAGTGAATAAGTCTGTGCGCCATAGAGCAGGACAGGAGTGACCAGAGTGTCAGCTTGGTGTTTCGAGAGATTGCTCTGTTACTCAACTGCCTCTTGATCCCAAAGAAGCTGCGATTGGCAAGAGTTATTCTGAGATTGATCTCGGCACTGGTGTTATTGTCCGTGTTTATTTCAGAGCCGAGGTAGACGAAGTAATTGACTACCTCACAGTTTTTACTGCCCATTGTGACGCTCTGCCCTAGACGTCGATATTGTGCGTCTTCTCGTGAAGACAGCGTTTGCTTTGTTTTGCCCGGGTTTACCGCTGAGCCCATTTAAGCAGCTCCCCCTTCAATACTAGCAACAGTCTCACTGACGGTTCGCTGTGTTCGTCCAATCACGTCATTGTCGTCCGCATAAGCAACCAGTTGAAAGGACTTTTGGATGATCGTGTCTCTGGTGTTGACTTTTGAGTTTCCCACGATCTTTTTCAAGACAATGTTGAAGAAGTCACACGACAGCCTTGTCTAAAACCTTTTTTTGACATTGAAAGTCTCGGTGAGTTCGTTACCGACCTTGGTGGAGCAGCGAGACTTCTCTATCGTCATCCTGCCCAACCCGACGAATTTGGCCGGAATGTGAAACCTAGACATGGCGCTGTATAGCTCGTCTCTATGCCTTGAAATCGACGAATTGTTGGTGTTGTGGTTGGCTTGGTGACGATCGACATATATTGAGTCTTTAGGTATGTTCACATTGTACAGGCGGGTAGTATAGGGACAAGGATGATGATGTCCTAGATAAAGATTGGTTGTATCACTAGCGTTCACATTCTACTACCTGAAGTACGACCAAGGGAAAAATGCTTAACTTCCATACGACCACCCATGCGACCGTCGGAACATTCACTCTTGTACGACCTTTTAGAAATTGGTCTATACGACCCGGTTGCTCAACATGTCGCACTATGCGGTGGTACAATTGAAAGTGTGTTTTGTTCAGGATCAGCCGCAGCTCGCAGATTACTCGCCCTGAGACCGCACTTGTAAGCATTGACGAATGGTATCATGCGTTCACACAAAACGGCAGAGAGGGTCTTGTGCACAATGTTAAGGAAGCTTTTCTCTTTGTAATTGGCGCAGCGAAAGAGGTCTCCTTTCTTGTCTTCCGGCCATTTGATGGCAACGAGTTGCAAAAATCGTCACGAACCGTCACGCAGCAAAATTCGTCACAGAACCTGTAGCAAATCGTTACGAATCGTCACGAATATGTAAAAATGGTGTCGAATTACGAAAAATTCTATGGAATTGCAGCAAATTATGATGAACTTGATGAAATCTTCACGAACTTGAACGAGTTATAGACCGTCACGAAGCATCATAGACCGGTTAGACCATCATTACCATCTATGATCGGTGTAGTTACCTCTCTTCGTTGTTCGTTTGGAGTGACGACTTTTACGTCACATATCGAAACATCACGTCACGAATTTTGTGAGAAATTGTAACCAAGTCACAAAATCTGCACGCATTTCCGCCTGTTATTGAAAATAATTGCGAACAAAACGCCACAAGCTCAGATCGGTCACGGTCAAATCGTCACGGTTTGTCACGATGTTAGTAATAAACCGTCACGCATTTTCACAAATCGTCTTGACAATTCTCACCATCCCTTGTCGGTGCGGTTTGTCATCCTCCTTGGGGTTCTAGATTGAATAACTCAAAGGCCGTCACACTTCGTAACGACATGTCACGAATTTTCGCATGAAACGTGAAGAATTGTTTTAAATTGTCAGAGACGCCACGCACTTCCTCCAGTTATTGCAAATAAATGAGTACAAAACGCCACAAGCTGACAACAACCGCCACTGATTGCCACAAATCGTCACGGTTTGTCAGTAATCGTCACGAACTGTCACAGATCATCCCTGATCGTCGCAAATCTCTCCGAATCGTCTAAAATTGCTTTTCACAAAATGTGCCACATTTTGGGATAGAATTCAAAACAATGTCTAAATGATCGCCACGATTTGCTGCAAGTCGTCACATTCTGCCGTGAGTCATTGCAAAGACTCGAACCTCGTCTGACCAGGTTCCCATCGTCTTTCCCACAGCATTCCCTTCGTTCCTTGATCTGATCCACACGTGATCAAATAAAACTCCTCCTGTCGCTGTCACGCAAAAAATAAAAGGAAACGCAAAACTGGATCCACCCCATCAGTCTTCGACTGTTGACCTCACTCCGGCCTCGCTGCGATGCACGAAACGTTGATGCCCAGTGTCAGATACCCTCGTCCAGAGCTGGTTCACTCCACCCGAACCCATCCCGCGAAGTGTAACGATCCCATTAACCTGTCAGAGACTCCTCACAAAAGGCCAAACATCACAACCAGTTTCCTTTGTGTCCGGAATGGTAATTTCCTTCAAATTAAAACGGTATCCCATGCGAAATTTAGGACACCCCACATCTCGCACACACACGCGCGCACGCTCTCTCTCTCTCTCGCTCTCTGTGGCTCGTCATGAGTAATCCGAAAAGCTCTGCCCAGCGGGGAGATACCTGTTCCTTTCGAATGACTCACTGCCGCGCACACATAGTCAACCGCACGAGGACTTCGACTTCGCTTGGCAATCAGCTGTGTGCCGTGGTCCCGGTATGTGCCAGCGCCAGTGTCAGACTCGAAGTGTCCATCGCCCTCGCGGTAGCAGTGCATCCAGAGGTGTGTGCAACTGAAGCACTCCGTCGACGTCGTTGTTCGTCGTTTCGTGCGGCAAGGGAGGAGAGACTCCGAATAAGACCCCCGTGCGAAGTGCCTTGACGCCACTAACGCGTGCGGACTTCCATTGAAGGGAATTGTGTAGCCACTTGCCACGCCATAGACTCCGTCTTGGTCGTCGTCATCGTCATCGTTAATCGGTGCAGCGTGCTGGCCGCGTTGCGGATGTGTTCCTGCCCGCGTGTGTGTGTGTCTTTAAGTGCATTTAACCGAAGTTGAAGTATCCGAGAGATACTCAATCGAAAGAATACGATTGTTACTGGAATTCTTTGTGATATTGTGTCGACACGACGATGCAATTACCTGCGCTTGTGTGAGATAAACAGAACGAACGAAAAAAAGGCATTCTCGGTGACGGGACGACCGTGAGCTGCGAGGGTTGGCTTCCCACCTGTTTTTCGTTGTTTCTGTGCGCCTCGCTGACGGACTTGTTGGCGTAACCGGAGCGGAGTACAATCGGAGATGTTGATTAAGGTCCGGACCTGCAGTGCTGTGGTTTGTGCGAACTGAGTGGGTTCCCAGTTCTGTGATACTCAATCGAAGATACGAAGTGCATCAGCGGATCGGCGAGTTTCGCCACAACCCAAGGTAAATTTATTGTGATTTCCAATTGCGAGACAATGGCGCGACCGATGGAGTGTGCCGAGATCGGGGCTGGAACGTGTTGGGTTTTTGAGGTTTGCCAACGCCCTTGAATAGCCGGGCATTTGTTTGATTACCGATGCCGATGGATTCTCGGATTTCTTGCGCGGCTTGGGGCGGGGATAGTGCGTCGTTTCGCGGGATATTTTGTGAGACCCACTCGTTGTTCGTTGACAATGGACATGGGTGCGGGAATTGGGTTTTTTCCTCGGAATTTGACGCAGTTGATGGAAGGTTAGTGCTGGGTGAAATCTCGGGATGCAGTAGTCACTGTTGTTTTTTTTCCACTTCACTGTGCTGCTTACGGTTCTCCGGCTTCAGCTCTTGTGTTTGGGTCCATATGCGCCGGGTAGACCAGGACGGGCGCTGGACACCACCCAAGAAATGTAAATCAATGTCCGTCGTCTACTCCAAAAACGTATCAAATTTTCTGAAGAATTTGAAGTCTTGTAAAATATTTTAAATTTGCGTGCGTCAAATTTAGGCGCGGAGTACGCGTCACATTGTACATCTCGTAGAGTTCGTCATACAGTCTTCAACGACATTGGCCTAGTCATACGAATTCGATTGTCTCCACACAAATGGGTTGACCATGTAGAGGACATTCACTTTCACACTCCGGCTCGGAAAATCTACGAGGTCGACCCTGAGGGACAACGCGGTAGAGGAAGACCTCGCCAGCGACGGCGTAACCAGCTGGAAAGACACCTCTTCGGCCAATCACGTCGATGTCGTCCGCGTATGCTAGCAATTACACGGATCTTTGGAATATCGTGCTTCTAGTTAGCGACTGAGTTTTCCACGACCTTCTCAAGTACAATGACAGCGTGTAGGGAGAAATCTCGCTAAGCAGTGCTCATTGCTTTTTCTTCATCTTTTGTTGTCTACGTTCGTCGGGTTTTAGTTCTCGTCAGCTTGAACGCAGACCCAACATTTGACTCTCTGGCTATATGCACTTCAGTTGATCGGAGGCAAATTGACGTTTCTAGTCTTCTTTCTCAAGACTGGCCCACGACAGCTGATTTCTAACATTTCGCTTGCATGGTAGGTTAAGGTAGAAAAGATCATGATTTAAGCAACTGAAGTGGTACTCGCCAAGTTCCATACCGATTTGCAAGTTTGTCACTTGCGACGGGTTAGCGCGAAGCTTAGACTCTTTTTAATCGTTGCTGCTTTGTTACTTACTTACTTATCAGGCCGACGACCCATAAATGGTCCGAGCCTGAGCAATTGCAGTCTTCCATCGTTGACGGTCCTGGGCGCGCTTCCATGACCGATGACTTGGTCTCTATACTGGAGGTTCGGTCTTTCTCTCCTTCTCGAACCGGGAGGCTCGGATTCGAAGACCCTCTTTTCTGGAGCGCTGTTGTCCATACGATTGATGTAGCCGAGCCAGTGTAGTGGACGGGTTTTTACCTTCCGGACTACATCCACATCCTTGTACAGCTCGTTGAGTTAGCGGTTTTATCTTCGCCTCCATTCGCCTTCCTCACAGACGGAACCATATATCCGACGTAGAATTTGTCTTTCAAAGGCACCAAGAATCAGCTCTGTAGTCTTGCTTAGTGTCCAGCTTTCGGCTCCATAAAGCACGACTGTCAGAATAAGAGTTTTGTAGAGCATGACTTTGGTCCTTCGAGTCAGGAGTTTCGAGCCCAGTTGTTTTGACAAACCGCAGTAGCATCGTTTGTCAAGGCCGATTCTACGTCGGATCTCCACTGCGATGTCTGCTTTGTTAGCCTGACAAAAAGAAAAATCCTTCTCATAACGAAATGGCCTTTGAATATGTTAGAAGACAATCGGTGATGTGAAATCGGCAGGGGACCCCCTGCGCAAGTAAACCATCAACGTTTCCTATAAACAAGCACTTCAAGCTTTAGAAGCATCCATTTCGCCAAGTGTAACATAAGCTTGGGAGCTGCTGGTTGCAATGCTGGAATCTTTCTGGAAGAAGAGCTTAGGTATCACGAGGTCAGTGATTTCGGGAATAAAACTATATTTGTCTTGGATGGTACAATGTCCAGAATGGACTACTGGCCGCTGGCTGTTTGCTTAAGATCGGTGGAAGTTAAAAGAATATGTTGAGAACTGCGAAGAAGATAATACATGTGTATTCCATCAGCTACGCCTGGGCACTGTTTTCTTTATCACGCGCAGTTCATCTTATCGTGACTGCATGCAGTAGGATGGGTCTGAATAGAAAATGAACCAAGCAAGGCCCCATTTGCACACATTAGCCCTATTTCAGCAGCATAGAGCCATGGAGTCTTTTGGACACGGGCCTGGGTGTTAAGGCCCATTCATATGAGGTCGCCACAAATTGCGAACTTCGCAAATTTTGAGAAACTGACACTTCACTGCGAATTTGTTGGTCATGGTGGTTGTGGATTGCGTTTGCCTGTTTGTGTATTGCGATCTCAGCTTGACAGTTCGCGGATCGAATGATTGATTCGCAGAGAACAACTTTTTAATCATTAATTAGGATACTTAAACTAACTTTTATTTGGATTCTTGTCGATGAAAAAACTCGATGATTTCCCATGTCCTTGCATACCAAGAAGTATAACTTTTTGTTCATATTTGCTGGAAAAAGGTTGTTTCTGAAAGTTTGTGTTCGCAATTCGCCGCTCATATGAATGGGCCCTTAGTTCTCTCGCTTAACTTCATCTCCAGTTTGTCCACATCTAGGTTCCACATATTGAGGGAGAGTCAAAGTCGGGAAACTGATGAAATTGACTAGCACTGTTCTCTGTCGACGGACGCCTAGGCAGCCGTCTGCTTTATCTGATCATGGGTGAACACTTGCGATCAAGACTGGTTGCATCGTTTAAGCCTTTTAGTTACTCATCAAAAGAAATGCTTCATCTAGGCGATAAATAGACATTTTCAAAGATTTTTGCTTATTAAGTTAAGAGACATCAATGAAAACCCAGTCAACTTAAACGACGTAACCCATGTATCCGGTTTCGTACGTTCTAATATTTCTTTATTTGTTATGTACATTTACCGTTGGGTCCAAACTTGGCCTATCTTATTTTCCGTCATTCTGATGGTGACTGGCTAGTGTTCGCTAGCGAAGAGCAGAAGACTAAAAATAAATTCACGACCGAGTGCTGCGATCCAAAGAGAAATATACCTTTAAGACCGGCGTCAAACTTTAATATAATATGGGTGGCGCTACAGCCCGTAGAGGGCCAGGGCCTAGCTTCTCAGCAACCACTCGTGTTGTGCGTGCTATTGTTCTCTCACGAATGGAAGGGACCTACAGTTTTATGCCGACGCCGAAAGGCCAAGTTTGAGAAGCTTTTTTCAAGACAGGAAATACTCTTTGAACATTGTCAGTGACTCGAAAGAGGTGGGGCCGTGAAAATTATTTTTGTCGCTCAGAGCTGGAATCGAACCTACGACGTCGAGGTTGGGGTCAACGCACATACCCACAACGCCACGGGCCACCATTCACAATAAAAAGGTTGGCTATATGTACACAAACTGTAGTAGCTGTGATCGGGTAACGATGATAAACCGGGCGGTGGACTTCGCCAAGGGTGCGTCTTGTCACCTCTCCTTTATATTATATATATATGTATTGGATGGTGCAGCGCAGTGTAGTGCAGTTGCTCCATACAGATGATGAGGTTATTCTCACATCCTCCTAGACGGATCTCTAACGCGCACTCCATAGGTTTGTGAACGTATGTGCGGATGCTGCGATTAAGGTCAACGAGTCAGAAAATATGGTAATTTTCAGAACACCTTTTCGATGCACTCTGCAACTGGAGTCCCACTGAAGCAGGTGGAGCAGCTTGAAAGGCCAATCAGTAATTGTTCCAACTCTCACCTATGATCATGAAATTTGGATAATGCAGAAGTTACTCTCCGGGATAGAGTACTTAACGTCGAGCAGTCAATTTACGAACGGAAAAAGCAGTGCTTCGATGGTGGCACATGGCGCGAATGTCGCCATCATCATGTCTTCCGAGGCGTGCCACAAGCGACTCCATAAGGAAGGCGTCTCCTTAGAAGACCCAGGATGAAGTGGTTAGACTAAGTCGTAAAACTCACTTGGTTGCCCCTGGGCATACATCCTCATGAGCTAGAGTCAATGGCGGAGGGGTCTCTAGTTCATGCTTTACCGCCGCTGTGGACCATAAGGGTTCTAGTCAAAAGAACAGAAGTAGTGTGTGCAATAAGCAATATCGACTATCGGTACCTACCCTGTCCTTTGTACTGTCAGTAGACGTTCACTCGCAACTAAAGGGTGATTTTTTAAAAGCTATAGGAAAGTTTTTCATAACAAAACACATAAAATTCAGAAAAATGCATGAAATCTTTATTTGAATCGATAGTACGGTCCATATAATTCAATGTTAGAAGATTATTTCATGCAAATGTTGACCCTGACTGCGCATCAAATGGTCCATCCGCTGAGTCCAATTTTGGCATACTCTTCCCAACATTTCGGCGGGTATCTCACGAATAAATGCTTCAATGTTGTCTTCCAATGCGTCATTTGAAGCGGGCTTGTATGTATAGCACATAGCCCTAAACAAATAGTCTAGGGGCGTTAATTCGCACGATCTAGGCGGCCAATTGGCCGGTCCCGAACGTGAAATAAAATGTTCACCGAACTCGCCTCTCAATAAGTTCATTGCTGCGCGTGCTCTGTGGCATGTGGCACCTTCTTGTTGAAACCACATGTCATGCAAGTCAAGCTCTTGCATTTTGGGCTAAAACAAAGTTGGACATTATCTCACGGTAGCGCTCACCATTCACAGTAACCTTACGATTCGCATCATCTTTGAAGAAGAAGCGTCCAATGATGCCACCAGCCCATAAACCGCACCAAACTGTGACTTTTTCTGGATACATTGGTAGCTCTTGCGATGCTTCTGGCTGATATTCACGCCAAAATCGACAATTCTGCTTATTTACGTACCCATTGAGCCAAAAATGAGCTTCGATTAAACTGACCATAAAATGGAAGAAGCGCGCGATGAACTTTCTTAACAGAGCACGTATTGTTCGTTTGTAAGACGATTCATGGTTAAATTATGGACCAAACTGAAGATGTTTGACAGTAAAACAAAACACGAAACGTGAGTCAGCTGTTTAAACCAGTGTTGCCAAAAAGATAATAGCTAAAAAATCACCCTTTCAATTCCCCAAGATAGGGGACAGGACACTGCCCTATGGTTCGCCTTTGTTAACCCATCAGCTGATCTTAGTCTCCCCGAGCTCGGAGCTTATCGACCTGTCTTCAAGAAGCTGGTGAATAGAAATGGCGAGCCTGTTGATTGCTAAGTCTGAAGATTCGGCTTTAGTGGTATTTATTCCTCGATCTCTACAAAAGCAGTAAGGCATGTAGACGATTGAAGAGCTGTATGGTATCTTTTTTTTTTAATAATTTGCGCGTGCTCAAGGGGTTATTAATACCCCTAATTGTCCGGGATCAAGACACAGCACGGGTCGAAGGCATAGAGGGGGATAGAGAGAGGAGGTACCTGTGCACATTGGTCTTAAACATCTGCGGATTGTAATCTATGGAGAATATTGAGCTGGGAAGAGCATTACATATTCGTGTAGTGCGGCTAAAAAACCAGTCTCTAAATTGAACTGTGCGTGGCCTTGGGGGCACCAGACCAGATATGGGCGTTGTACTCCAGCTTAGGGCGAATATACGCCTTATAGACTAGACCCGAATCAGGGGGGAAGTATTTCTTGCATCGATTAAGGAAGCCTAAACATTTCGCAGTGTTTTTGGCGACCTCGAATATGTGATCGTTCCAACTAAGTGTTGTGTTGATGCACATACCGAGGATGGAAAGTTTTCCGGTTTCGTCGATGCAAGCGCCATTCATGGATAATGGCAGATTATCAGGTGTTCGCTTTGGAGACAGCAGACAGCATTGAGTTTTGGAAGCATTGAATTCCACTCTGTTGTTCTTACCCCAGTTAATTATGCTGTCCAGATCGGAATTCAATGTGCTTGACATACGCTGCCGCTCCAATATTACGTCCGAAGGGCAGGGTCGTGAATTTTGGAACGAATATGAAAAGCTGAGGGTGCTGTCTTCAGCGAAGGAGTGGATTGGATTAGAAGTGGCAGACAGAAGGCCATTTATAAAAATGAGAAAGAGTGTCGGAGACAGAACAGACCCTTGAGGGACACCAGTAATTATTTTGTGGATATCAGACTTGAACCCATCCAATACAACTTGGATTGAACGGTTCGAAAGGTAGTTTCTAATCCACAGAAGCAGAGACTCATCAACACCATAAGCACGCATTTGCGACAAAAGAGCTTGATGCCAAACTCTGTCAAATGCTTTAGAAATATCAAACGCAACTATCTTGCTTTCGCCTGCATTGTGCAAAGATTGGTTCCACTTTTCGGTGAGGTCAGCTATCAAATCACCAGTGGACCTGTTGCTGCGGAAGCCATACTGTCGGTCATTAAGAAGCTTCCGCGATTCAAGATATTTCATAAGCTGACGACTTATCAGCGTTTGCATGACCTTAGAAAGAAGGGACGTAAGTGCTATGGGTCGGTACGAGGTGGAAATCTACAGATTTGTTCTGTTGCTGCAGGCATTGCCTTGAATACTGAGCGATCGAAAGTTTGCTTATTGCACCTTTAGATCCTTCTATTTTGACGTGCGAGCATTTCCCTACCTCTGGTGGTCATCCTCCATGGCTTAGACTGCAGCCAAAACGGCACACAAATGAGCCTGCACAAAACTTCTCAGGTCATTAAAACCAATTCAACGAAGACTTTCAAATTTCATTTGAGACTTCGAGGAAAGCACCGATTACCCGGTTCAAACGAGCCAGGGCGCCACCACCGTCGTCGCATCACCGACAACCCACGAGCGTCTTCTCAGCACTCTCCGTCCACATCCAACAGCACTCAATGAAGGGCCGGCCGAGTTAAGGTCTTCCAGCAATTTCCCACAACCCCGCGCCACGGATTCCCCGAATCTCGACGCGGCTCTCACGTTCGTTTTCACTTTCGTCGAAGCCGACTGGAGAATAATGCCATCAAGCGAGCGGGTATCGTCGAGCGCAATTAATTGCCACGACAACTAATTAGGCCTACGACTTGCGAGAGTTGCGTCTATCGGAGTGGATCTCAGGCACTCTCTCAGATGTCTCGGCGCTTGATTAATGAACGGCTGGCATACGACACACGTGTGTGTTTATGTTCATGTGCCCGTGTAATCCCACACAGATGATGCCTAAACACCTCGAATTACAGCGAGCGCACGTCGGAGTGGTATCACGGAGCGAGACATTTAGGCCACGGCTATATAGACAGGCCGGCAAATGATGGCGATCCCACAGTGATTGCGCCGCTCGCAGTTTCGGAGAAGTAGGCGCACTCGAGATGAGCTGTCAGTCAAAGTGGAGAGCACAAAAAGTACGTATACAATTTGTATCTCAAAGATACACGCCCGCAGAGTTGGGAGCACTTGGCTGGTTAATTGCGGGCGTGTACTGTTTCTTTGGGTAACGACGACGGGCTGATGGAGAGTGTAATTTGGGATAACTGGCTTCGTTGTTGTGCTGGCCTTGCGGACGAGGAAAGTGATTTGGTCGTCGCATCGAGGTTCTCGGAGTTAATTGCGAGAGAAATGTTGGCGTCGGGTGCTTTCGGGCGAAAGTGTCAGCTTTCGGATGTGGTGCCCTGCGTTGGTTGTAATGCGATGTGTTGTACGAAATTTGATGGTTGGTCTTGATGTAAATTTGATGCCGGTCGTTGGGGGTGCGTGCGTGGCTTGGGAGGGATTTTGTGAGGGAAGCGAGCAAAGCTGTTCTAAGTCTGTGTCTTTGGGCCCTGCACGCACTGATTGGTAGATGGCGTGACTTCGCCCACCATCCCCTTCACTGACGGAGTGCTTGTAGTTCAGCCTTAGCCCGCCCGGGCTGTCCACCATTCAGGCCTGTCTTCGAATGAAGTTGGCAAACTGACTGTGGTGTCCTTTTCCTCGAGTTATGCAGATATTTCCCCTTTGATTGACCAAGCTGATACAAGTTTGAAAAAGCTTTGACGATCTACAATCACGAAGGCCTCCTATCCAGGGGCTTAATCTATTACCCGAGCCCATATGTTCGGGGTTATCTACGCGTGCGGTGATGAGAGAGAAACAATTATAATCACGAAGCGGCAATGAGCTTCGAATAGGGGTGATTTTAACGCTGATGACGCTGATGTAGACGAAATAGGAAGGACAACGGTCTTCGAATCTACACATGGAATGTCAGGACGCTTAACAGACGTGCAGCCGAACGACTTCCAGGGCCCTGAAGCGCTACTTCACTGCAACTTCGAAATAAATCAAAGACTTTGTATACTTAAGCTCCGATGTGTGCTACCACCGCGGAGATAAACCGAGGGATCACGCAGACTAATGGCTGTGTGTTTGCCCTTAAAAGGCCACTGAGGAATAAAGCACTCTCTCGAAGAACCAAGCCCTGCTGGCATGAACTAAATTGGACAAGGAGATCCTTGGTCGCATCGAAAGGAGATTCTTTTGGATTATCTTTGGACCCGTATGTACTGACGGTGTTATGGGCTGTACAGCGACATCGATGTGGACAAACGAGTTCGAGTCTCTCGTCTCAGGTCTCAAGTGGCTAGGTCACTTAGAACGAATGGGCAGCAATGCTCCGGCCCCAATCGGAGCCCAGAGGGACAACGCGGTAAAGGACGACCACGCATCCGGTGGCGCACGCCGCTCAAATGGGACCTCAATGAATTGAACGTGCACAAGACTGTGCTAGATGGAGACCCATGTTGCCTGCGGTCCAGGTCCACCACGGACTGTAGCGCCCGACAAAGAAGAAGATGAGGGAGTTGAGCACCCGGAACACGGCAGAACGCTAGAAGCCCAATGTTGAGTAGCTGTTTCTTAAGCTGAAAGGCCTATGGTTTGGTTTGACACAAATGTCCCCAGAATCACGACATTCGAGGCGTGTCTTCAATGTTATTCCATCAGATAGAGATGGTTGTAATCGACAAAAAGGTGTTGGGTCTGCCAAAGTGTGAATATTTGGTCGATGGTGGACTTCCCCGGCCTGAAACAGCACTGATAAGGACCTATCAGGTTGTTGACAAACGGTCTCAGGCGTTCACACAAAACGGCAGAGAGTATCTTGTACGCGATGTTGAGGCGGCTGATCCCTCAATAGTTGGCGCAGTCAAAGGGGTCTCCTTTCTTGTGGACCGGACAACGACGGTGAGATTCCACTCATCGGGCATGTGCCCAAAAAACGACTCTTCTATTCAAATTAATTCTCCTTATTCTTTGCTTGGGAACTTCTCTTCAATTCCACCGATCGACCGAGAATGTCGGCGTCTACCCTTTTTCGGGGATATTTTAGGAAATTACTCCCGTCGCTAAACATGCAGGACGTGGAGAGGGAATTCACAAAACTCACAACATTCAAAGAAACGGACTGTGAATGCTGTGCACAAGGCAACAGAGCGGCGTTATACCTCCTTTCTGTATTCATGGGCTTATTCATCTCTGTCCCTTTTTAAATTCTATGCCACTATGTGGTATCCGTGGTTGACTGCGAATTCACCATTTCCGTGAAGTATATCAAACATGAAAGCTTTGTAGCATCGTGCTCTTGGAAAATGTGGAAGACCTTCAAAACTAGCAGCGACGCAAAAGAATGAAAAATGCCGCGAATAGTGAAAGGAAATTCGCAAGAATCTGTTGTCAAGAAACGGAGTGGCGTTGAAGAAGTTCCCCCCACAAAATATAAGCAATTTGTTTGTACAAGGAAGGTTTCAAGGGGAGTTACATGGACTTCGTACAGAAGCGTACCTTGTCAACATAAACAACGAGAAATACACACGAAAATCTACTCAAAAAGTTCGTAATATATAATATACTTCGTTTCAGTTTCGCACATAATAAGGGATGCATGTGGCAATGACTAGGGCCTCGACCTATGTACGCAGTATGTGAAAATAGCATGTGCGTGCATCACATGGCGCGCAAAAAAATCTCACGTGAATAAAGGCGCATTTTTCTTTTGTTAAGGGTGACCAGATAGCAATGATAGGTAGGATAGCAGTTCTCAAAGTTGCAACGACATCCAGCTGTCAAAATATGCTGAAAGTCTTGCCATTTAATCGTACACGCTTGCCGAACATGTAGGAAATAATCTCGAAATTCCGCAGTCTCGAATACGCAGCTTATTTGTCGCATCGTAGAAGGATTTTAGCGTGAGTACCAACACTCTTTTCGAGCTTAACTTACAATCAAAACGACTCATGTTGTGAGCGAAAATAATAGGTGAACAGCCTGGCGGCATTTCGGACCTCATTTCTTTCGAAATGAAGAACGCGATACCATTGCCGTATAGAGAGTAGAGTTACTCAACATCGGTATATTCAAATCGTGGTTACAACAAGACGGTACTGCATGCCATACATGCGATGCGACGCTCGAAGTTGGGAAAAAATGTTTAGCGGCTTGGTCCTCATACCGAGACCACTTGATTATTTTCTACGTCTGATCTTGGGTCTACGCTAACAAGGCAACCACTAGGAACGAGCTCGAGGCTTACATTTGAGGCGCATTTGCCGGCATGACGCCCGACATATAAAAAAAACTGGTCAGATTGCTTGAAGAGCTGTCGGGCAGCCAATGCTGCCATTTGAATGGTGATCATGTCATACTTGCTTACTTGTCAGGCCGGGGACGAGCCTAAGCACTTGCTGCCTTCCATCGCTGACGGTTCCGGCCACGCTGCTTCCAGTAATCAAGACCAAGCTGTCTTGCATCTGCGCTGGCTTGACTTCTATACCGGAGCTTCGGTCTTCCTCTCCTTCTCGAACCAGGAAGCTCGGATTCGAAGACTTTCTTTGCTGGAGCTTTGTTGTCCATTCGCTGGATATGGCCGAGCCAGTGTAGTCGACGGATTTTTGGCTTCCAGACTACATCCAGATCCTTGTACAACTCGAAGAGTTCGCTGTTGTGTCTTCTCGTCCATTCGCCTTCCTCGCAGACGGGATCAAATATCCTTTCTTTCGAAGGCACCAAGTGCAGTGCAGTCGTACTTAATGTCCAGCTTTTGGTTCCAAAGTCATGCTCTACAAAACTCTTATCTTGCCAGTCTTGCTTTAGACTTGCAAGATAAGAGTTTTGTAGAGCATGACTTTGGTCCCTCTAGTCAGGATTTTCGAGCCTAGTTGTTTCGACAGTCTGAAGTTACATCGAATGCCAAGGGTGGTTTTAAGTTGGATTTCCAATGTGATGTCATTTGTCGAGTTTACGTTTGCCCCGAGGTAGACAAACTCCTTTACTACCTCGAACTTGTAGCTGTCGATTGTGACATTTTAGCCTAGGTGGTGTGCGGCGGTTCGTGTCTTGCTCGACAGCGTATATTTGGTTTTGTCCTCGTTGATCTTTAGACTAGCTCGTTTCGCCTGTTCCTCAATTAACGTGAAGGATTCTACTACGGCTCGTTGGGACCGCGCGATGATGGCGGTGACATCAGCGTATTCCAACAGCTGGACTGACTTGTAGACGATAGTGCCTTCCGTGTTGACTTTTGCCCGCCGCACTATCTTCTCCAGTACCAAATTCAAGAAATGACACTACAGCACATCTCCTTGCCGAAATCCGGTGCAGGTTTCAAATGGCTTAGAGGTCCTCGAGCTGAAATGCACGGTGCATCGCGTTTGTGTCTGCGTAGTGCGACACAAGGGATCTCGAATTCGGCCATCGCTTCAAATAGCTCCTTGCGATGAATGCTTTCGTATGGGGTTTTAAAATCGATGAAAAGATGGTGAGTATGGATTTGAAACGCGCTGGTCTTCCAGAGTATTTGCCGTAGTGTGAATATTTAGTCTATGGTTGATTTGCCGGGCCGGAAGCTGCACTGGTACGTGCCGATTAGTGCGGTGCAAAACGGCTTTAGACGTTCACACAGTACGCTGGATAGGATCTTGTAGGCGACGTTGAGCAGGTATATACCTCTGTAAAGGTAGGATCGCCTTTTTTGTGGATGTGGCTTATGTAGCTGATATTCCAGTCGTCGGGCATGCTTCCGTCCTCCCAAGTTCTTCAAATGATCTGGTCCATGGTATCTACCAGAACATTGTCACCAGCTTTGAAGAGCTCTGATGGTAAGGCGCCTCATCCTAAGGCTATGTTATTCTTCAGCCTTTTAATGGCTGTGCCGACTGGCTCGAAGCTTGTTGGGATTTCCTGATTCTCATCAACCTCTCTTGGTCAGACCCCCTAAGCACCTTTTGGAAGTGCTGCTTAAACACAGCCACCATTCCCTGTGGGTCCGTAAATAGATTACCCTCGCAATTTCGAAGAGCCTTTCCTAAAGCCTGAAGCCAAGTTTTTGGCTTTTTTTTATACTTTTTGTCTGTCCTTAGACTCTTGAGCTGAGAGGTTGCGAGAAACCTTTTCTTCAGGCGTAGAAGCTTTTTCTCCTCCCGTCTTCTAGCCCGGTACTCCTCTTGCGCTGTTCTTGTTTTCCGTTGCAGCGCTTTTTGGTATGCCTCGTCGGTTGCACGTTTTTTCTGCTCACACTCGCCATCATACCACGGGTTTCTTGTCGGGGGTGGTAGGTTACGTAATTTAACGAAATACTAAAAAGAAACAAACAGACGCACTGTGGTCTACATAAACGTCAACTTAGTTCGGCCCATGTTCACCTGCCATACGTTCAGCTCTTCGTAGTCCTCGATGCATTTGTCCACTTGGTCGAGTTTGAAGCCCTTGGTGGTGCATCGGTCCATCTCATCGGAGATCTTGACGGTCTTGCTGGAGCCGGCCAATTCACGCACAAGCGCGAAGATCTTGTCTGAAGTGTTGGGAACGCTGAAAAGAGATACGTTTTAGTAAGAACATGGATAAGCATACCATTTCACTCGTCGACTTACTGTCCCTTTTGATGCTCGTGGATCTGGTTGAGGGAGTCCTTGGACATTTCCAGCAGTCGCAGTGCCTCTGCAACGTCGTCCTTCTCGACAGTCTCTGACAGACGGAGACGAGCCAGAGCGATTGACAGACGCAAGATGCCGAGCAGATTTCTTCCCGAAGTGAAAGTCATGTCCTTGCGGTTTCTTGCCTCGCAACGAAGCTCGACGTAGGCGCCAACAATGTAATCGGTCAGCTCATCGGGAATGGTGGGGTTCATGCGCTCGCACAGGTGAATCAGCCAAAGCAAGTCGAAACGAAACAGCAGCGCCGACGGAAGTTGGATGTAATTTAACGTAAATTTTACGTAATTACCTCTTTGATGGCCGAGCGGCAATGCAAAAACATCTCGTGGGCACTTGACGTAGGCATACCGTAGAGTCTCTCACTTAATTGCTCTTCGTAGGCTCTGGCAATCTCCGGTATGCTTAGGCGTCCAATATCAAATGTTTTTTTTGTCGGCTGGTGCAGCTTTCTGACATTGGACTCTCTGAATCTTGCTGCAACTAGAAATTGGTCAGAGTCGACGTTTGCCCCCCTGAATGTTCGCACATCCAGGATATTTGACGCGTATCTTCCGTCAATAAGCACATGGTCGATTTGGTTGGCGGTTCGACCATCCGGGGATCGCCAGGTTGCTGTGTGGATTTTTTTGCGAGGGAACCTTGTGCTACTTATGACCATATTACGTGCTGTCGCAAAGTCGGTGAGTCGGAAGCCGTTATTTGTTGTCGTGTCGTGGAGGCTGTGCTTTCCGATCACTCCGCCTAAGATGTTTTTCGTACCGATTCAGCATTGAAGTCTCCGAGTACGATTTTGACATCGTACCCCGACAGGCTATGTAGGCACCGTCCAAGAGGTCGTAAAAATCCTCTTTGACAGAGTCTTCAGATTCGTCGGTAGGGGCGTGTACACATATGAGGCTGATGATGTAGAATCTGCCTTGGATGCGGATCACAGCCAGGCGATCGCTTATCGGTTTGAAGTCGATGGCCTTGGACCTTAGCCGTTTTCCCACGACGAATCCGCATCCAAATATGTGCAACTTTTTGTCACAGCTGGAATATATGTCGCACTCTTTCTTTTTCATAACCCTTGTCCTATCCAGCGCTTTATACTGCGTGCGGATATTTGCTAGTTTTTGAGCGGCCCCTGGAGTGTAGAGTGGGCTTAGATTCCAGGAGAACACTCGCAAATCGTAGTCCTTTTTCGCGCCGTGTCGTCGTTGGGATTCCGTCCATTCTGCCGAGGCTCCTTGCTCTTCCGTAACAGATATTTTTTTTTCGGTGGGTTGTTAGCCCTCCACACAACCGCTGGAGAAACGTTGCATGCATTGGTTCACCTCACAACGGGTGTTGTGAGAGCTATCCAGGGGGCGCCGCTTGGAGGCTGCATGTCAACTTGATCTATGCATCGACAAGGATCGTTGCTGGCATCCCGCCAAGTTGAGAGCGATCAGGAACTTTGCCCCGTGAGCATAGACCCTACCCCCCATACTTCGTTTCAGTGTCGCACATAATAAGGGAGACATTTTAAGTGGAATTCAAAATGGTGGCAAGGACTAGGACTTCGAATGCGTACGTTCTTTCGAAATGAAGCAAGCGATAGCATTGTCGTTAATATCCTCATGTATAGAGAGTAGAGTTGGTCAACATCGATACAAATCGTGGTTACAACAAGACGGTACGACGTGCCACACAAGCGGTGCGACGCTCGAAGTTGTAGAGACAGGTGGGACATGCGGCGATCTTGCAACATGAGACCATCTGATTAATTCCTTTGGAGCTACGCCTGATCTTGGGTCTACAGAAATAAGCCTGAAGCTAGCCACTATGGACGAGCTTCCTCTACATTCGAGACGCAATTGCAAGGGAAGTGCCGGGAACAAAATTAGACAATTAGCTTTAATCACTGTTAGCGTAGCGAAGGCTGCCATTTGAATGCTGCGCTCTTCCATAAGTAATGACATGAATGTCTCTTCTAAATTAAGTCGGAATCACTTCCATCTCTCGTACCGCTGCTGTTTTGTTTACAATCATTTCCCTTTCATTCTTATCTGGTTACCCAGTCACACCCGGTTTCTCATTCAAAACTTACCGCAACGACACCCATTTCCCTGTTTGTGCATCATTTAGGAGAGCATTTTCGATTTGTCAACTCATTGCGTGGCTTATCCCCACCCATTGACTGTGTGAATCCCCCGATTCCGCCTTCAGACGAACCCCCGCTTTTCGTTCGTTTTGATTTAGCGTGTGTCTCAATTGAACAGTCTGTCTCAACTCGTATTTTTATTCCCATTCTAGACAACAACTCAGCCGACGACGAGTACGCACCCGAACATTCGAATCTACTTAAGTTTTTCGTAAGGAAACCGCCCCCGTCGCCTCTACAGCCCACCCGCCGCCACCTGTTTGACATTAACACCCTCGAATTTATGTGTTCTTTATTTGTTTGTTTGTTCCCCGCTCCTTATCACTAAACAAAGCGAAAAAAACGAACGAAAGAAGATGGTCTCTGTTTGAATTGATAACGCCCCGGCGGCATGAGCTCATTCCCCAAATCGAAGCCGCGCAACACCTCGACAAAACAAATCCATTTCCTATCTCCTCATGTGCATCCGCAGTTTTGTTTGTCATTCTGACGCACTCACTCAGATATCGGCGGAAGATAAAGCGCGCTCGTTGCACTCACTGAGGCCGAACGATTCTTCACAGAATACCGTAACTGACCTCCGTCCGTTTTCCCCTCCGGCCATTTGCTGACCAAAGGGGCCACTGGGGGAGAGGCCGCATTTCTGGCGAAACCCACGGCCACGTCCATGCCGTCATTCCTCTCTTGAGATTGATGGGCTACGTACGCTCTTGTGGCTCGTCGCCCCACTCGCTAGCGTGCCGAGATAAGATTTCTCTCACCTGACCAGGCAGTCGCTCACCCCTTCGCGCGGCACTGGCAACACTGCTCGACGTTTTTCACTTTTCCACATTTTCACACATTTCCACGTGTTGCTGGGTTCCCCGTCCCTTCGGGAGAGTATCTCTTATTTGCCGTGCGACCTCAGCTAGCACACGGCACAAATTGAGTCGTAGCCCTGTGTACGCAGAGGCACCACCCCTCATGGGAAAGTATCTGAAACCCATTAGATAAAGCGAGAGTGAAGCACCGCTGGTGGCACACTACGTGCCTCAGGTTCAGAATAAAACACTCACTGGATGTGTCATTCGGCGCGGATGTTCGTGTGCGACGAGCGGCGGATCGGTTTTCGGCGCATTTCCTCAGATACTTCGGTGAAGCCTCGCGGCAGAGTGTTGTTTGCGCTTTATTATCACCCTCTCCCGGGTATCGTGTACTCTGTTTGCGTTTATTACCTTTAAGTGGGATTGTTGTTTACTTGTTCGTCGACTCTGTTGTTCTGGGGTCGTCTAGGTTGTGCTGTGCTGCGTTGTGTCGAGCTGCGAGACACGCGAGACGTGCCTCGCCGAGTGGGGAGGCGGCATTTGAGTGGAAAGCACCAGGAATTTAATCGGAAATGCCAGATTAGAAGTGGGTACTGTGTGCCGACTGCGGTGTGTGTTGTCTGTGCCCGAGGGGCGTGTATGACTTTGCAAATTGCACAAGTGTCTGTTGGACTATTTTAGTGGACGCTTGGTGCTGATGATGGTCAGCGGTGTTTGAAGGAGGAGGTGAGTAGTTTGGATGGACATTTGACATCGACTGTAGACCACACATTCGAACTTGTCAGCAAATCAGGCCCGATTTCTTCCTGATGATGGCAGTGTTTCCCAAGCGGGTAGAGGTGGATCTGTGTGTAGATTCTAGAGCCACTAATCATTGGTCAATCAGAAGAGGAGCGGGCCTGGAGTTGTGCAACGACTCCGAATGGGGGACGTATCTCGAAGATTTTGATATTTTCATCATCGTTGTGAATTATGAACGTTTTTCGTGTCGGAATTTAAAATGGATCCCCACCCCAGCGAGAGAGAGATTCGACGCACTAGACCACAATGACCTAGTTGAGCCCGGTTGGCTTAAAGTGAAGTCATGGGAAAATGAGGGTAAATTAGTACATTTTTACTAGGTCAGTGATCTTCGCTTCCGAACAATAAACGGCTTATCGCCGTCTCTCGTCGCAAAGTCTTCGACTCCAACCCCGAGGGACAGCGCGGTAAAGAAAGACCACGCCTACGGTGGCGCACGCAGCTAGAAGAGGACCTATATAAGTTGAACGTGCGTGGCTGTAAGCAACTAGCACAAGACCGAGCTAGATGGAGAGGCATGCTGGTTGAGGCCCAGGTCCTCCCCGGACTGTAGCGCCAACCAAAGAACCTTTTAGCTGCCCTGCTTTCTTACCTCTGCTAAAGAAGTTAATAGCCTGGGTTAATATCATGTACTACCATATTCGTGGACCCTCATGATCGATGTAGGGAACGCGCTTAGTGCTCCTGCCTTCACCTGCACTCATCTACTACTTCCCCCCTCCAGGCAACTGGAGACATTATTTACCTTGGCTGATTAGCGAAACAAGTTCTTCTTCTTTTATTGGCGCTACCGTCC
Source organism: Eristalis arbustorum (assembly GCA_916610145.1). NCBI lineage: Eukaryota > Metazoa > Arthropoda > Insecta > Diptera > Syrphidae > Eristalis > Eristalis arbustorum. The sequence continues at coordinate 6,136,764 of OU744318.1, forward strand.
GGGGTGGACCTGGCCCAGCTGGACCAGCTGCGCACACCAAGTTGGTTGAGGTCCTTCTTCACTTGTGTGCGCCATCTAGTGCGAGGACGTCCTCTGTTGCGCTGTACCAATGGCTCGATGTCGAAGACTCTTCGGGCCGGAGCTGTGGTGTCCATCCGCTCTTCATGACCTAGCCATCTTAAGCGTTGGATCCGAAGACGCTTAACTAGGTGCATGCCGCTGTACAGCCCGTATAGTTCGTGATTGAACCTTCTCCTCCAAACGCCATCAACGCAAACAGGACCAACGATCGTACGCAGAACGTTTCTCTCAAAACAACCAAGAGCTTCTTCATCCGCTTTCAATAGCGTCCACGTCTCTGCGCCATAGAGCAGGACTGGGATGATCAGAGTTTTATAAGTCATCTCAGTGTTTCGAGAGATAACTCTGTTACTCAATTGCATCTTGAGCCCAAAGAAGCAGCGGTTGGCAAGAGTAATTCTGCGCTTGATCTCCGTACTGGTGTTGTTGACCATATTTGCTCCAGAGCCTAGGTAGACGAAGGTCTTGACTACCTCAAAGTTTCTGCTGCCCAATATGACGCTCTCTCCGAGACGTCGATGTTGTGCGTCCTTCCGTGATGGCAACATGTACTTTGTCTTGGCCTGGTTTACGGCTAGACACATTTTAGCTGCTTCCGCTTCAATGCCAGCAAACGCCTCATTGACGGCTCACTGTGTTCGTCCATTCACGTCAATGAAGCAAGCAGTTGGACGGACTTTTGGAAGATCGTGCCTAGGGTGTTTACGTTTGAGTTTCGCACGATTTTCTCAAGTATGATGTTGAACAAGTCATATTACAGCGTGTGACATTGAAGGTCTCGGTGAGTTCGTTACCGACCTTCTCCACCGTCATCCTGCACTGCCTTATGAGTTTGGCAGGAATGTCATGACGCTAGACATGGCGCTTTATAGCTCGTCAGCGAAACATGTTATGTTCTCCATGTTCTCCAATTCAACCTGCCCTATCCGATTGCTGCCTTCCAAGCGCATTCTACATGCCCGTTTGAAAGAAGCAAGGACCCACCCATTTGTCAACTAGCGCAGCGCCTTTTCCTCCTTCTTCGAGCATTTTAAACAGAGAGGTGAGCCATCTTGTCAAGGACAGCGCCGTCATACGAAAGGAAATGCGTGAGACGGTGGTCGCAATTCCCATGTGCTCTTGCTGTCCCGAGTTAAATCGTGGGACAAGCTGAGGATCGATCTACCCTTAAGGTCGTCGATGTGAAGGACCACATCTGCAGTGGCACACATTGCTCCTTCGGAAACCGCTGATTGTGCTTATTGCATAGAACTTGTTTGTTGACGAACTCTTATTTGCTGTCTCCTTGGTATTGTGAGCTCAATTACGGGCTGGTGAAGGGTATGTCTCTGTGTTGTTTTCAACCGCAGCCAAGGCATGAGCTCAAGTGTTTTTGAGGGAACCATCTTCCGGTGGCTTTTAACTTTTCTGTCAATTAGTACGTAGAGCCAGACCTTTTCCATTTTCGGAATTTTCATCTTTACCAAATTTGTCTAGCCTTGTCAGTATTTATAATTTAAAAAAGGTTTTCTACAACAACCTCTAGAGTCAAAGGAATATGTGTAGTGAAACCTACTTAATGACAGAAGGGTTAAAAATTACGCATTAAAGCGCACTGCCAACCGGTTTACGTTCACCTTCATAAATGTAATTTTGGCTTAACCCCATTGTGCTTAAAATACCGCGGTTTTGGCAGTATTTCTTGAAGAATTATGTAGCATCTTCATTGCCATTGATGGTGACAACGAATTAACATAATTTTGTTCATTTATTATTTTAGTTTACAAAATGTCTGCGAAGCCTTTTGGCTTGTCTGCAGAAATCTGCCTGCAAAGGTATTGTGTATGCTCTTGAGTTTAGTCTAAGTGCATTTGTTTTGTATCATAATTGACAAAATAATTTGAAGCGATTCGGGGACAATTAAAGTAATTGTAATATTTATTTCATCAGGCTCAGTAGCCAGTGATTCGTTGCAAGTCATTTCAAAGTCGTTTGTTCACTAGTCTATTGCTCGATACGACTTAAGTCTATCCATAGTCCAGAGCAGACTCAAATGTGGCCCGTTGACATTCGAAACTGTAACCTGATCCACACTAGATTGATGCCTCTCTTAAGCTACACAAATCATCGAAGAATTGTGTTCATAGGATAAGGAGTCTAAATGATCCTTGCAACTGGCAGTGAGAGAAAAAGTGGAGACAATTCTCCCTTTTCCTATCATCGTTATATGCAGTGTCCTACAATGTCACCAACCATGGTTTTGATCGAACCACGGAGATCAACTTCTTGTCCCACGTACATAATTTGTGTGCTACATGCTTCCTTTATCTGTCCTTAATGATGATTAAATATCTGATGCCCGCGATGAGAATATCAATATTAATATCTGCAGAGAGTACGAATGAATGCTCCCTAGTCAGCTTCACTGGAAGCATGATCCATAAAACCTTACTTAGCTGAAATCTCATTTGGTAGCAAGATGGACAGCTACGATGAAATGTTTGTCCGAAAAACCTCTCAATGCAGACAAGTTGTGCCAACAGCTAAGCAAACTGACACTAGTGAGCAATAAAATGTGTGGATTTAAAACACCAGCTGCATGAGCTGTTACATTGGGCGTGCTTTTTTGACCACTCAGTAATAAGCTCGGTACGATTTTCCACGTAAACAACAAGAGAAACTACTGAGTAAAGTTACTCAGTAAAATTTCACTGCCATTACTGACTAGGACGCGTTTAAAAGACTAATTTATAGATAGAGCCATATGGAATTATTTGTTTGTTAAAGGTTGGTATTACTTGATTGTTTGACACTTGTAAGTGTTTACTTGTTGATGTTGCTTGTGCAAATTTATAAAATATCAAACCAATCATACTACATGTTTGGCTATCCATTATTTATGTATTTTCTTTGCTTTTGAGAAATAAATTTCACTACTTTTCCACATTAGAGTATTTCGACATCTAATGCAATGGACGTAAGCTCACGTGCCAACTATCGGAAGAAAAATGTTACTCAGTAAAATAGCGTTTTATTGAGAATCATTACTGAGTTGTGTACTGATAGTCAAAAAAACACGCCTATTGTTATTTTTAAAGAGTAAAGTAAATTTTCTGTCGTGTCTCATATTTCCGGTCGTTCACATTGGATTGTTCCTCGTTTTTGCGTTCCAGGATTTATGCTCTATCTCGAAACAACTCATTTGCAACCAATAAAACTGAACTGAACCGAAAAAATCGTGAAAAAGGTGACGTGGGCTGATCTATTTCTCCCACTCTTATCCTAATTTGCATTCATTTGGGCAATACTTAAATTCCCTGCCATCCTTGCTCCACATACCTGCATCCCATTCAGATCCATAACAGCTGTCAATCTTTGCAAACAATATGTCAAGTAATCAACACCTTCTACTTTCTTAATTTGTCGGTGAATAATGGTCCTCTCACTTCGACAGTTTTACAACCTCCAATTCAATCCGTCATCAAATTCCATTATCTGTCAATTTTCTGACACTTCCTGTCAATTCCTTCATCTGAAGTTCGACTAAGAGAATTGCGCCTAATCTCCTGGGAGACCGGTCTACCTGCCTCCACTACGCAAACACAAATAAAACACACACCATACCCTACCTCACGGCATTGGCATCACTTGCAAAGAGAGTATGTACTTGTCATGCCACCGAGGCGACAGTGCGGTACATTCTCCATCATTACTCACCAGTCACTAGTCACCGCCGTTTGCTATTTTCCTTACCCATTTTAATGGTGCTGTTGTGGTCTCTCTCTCTCTCTCTCCGCTCACCTGTTTTTTGCGCGAATTTTCTTCCGTTCCGTTTTGTTTACTTGTCCCGGGGACAATCGCACAATCGGTAGCAGGTTTCTTTTCTGACCAAACTCATTATTTGCTCCCCCTCCCTGCCAAACAAACAAGCACACACAGTCGGTATCTCTCGTTCTCGCGAGGGCTCCCTCTTTCTCTCCTCCTCCTCCACCGGCACGAAGCACACGGAATACACGCTCTCTCGCTTCAGCCGGTTGGTCCAACTCAAACTCAAACCGAGGCCCCTCTTAGTATTGCATTCGAATCGGTTACGATCAGTCCGCGATCGGTACGATCATCCGTCTGCCCCGAAGCAGCGCAGCAGCAGCAGCAAAATATCCATGAGAGCGGTATTATTGTCGTCGTGACAATATTTTCGACGGTTTGTCAGTTTGCCTGATGCTTATCGTTTTGTTTTCGGCAATTTTTCGGGAATTAATTGAAATCTTGTGATCCTCGTCACCGTGGCCGGCCGCTGATCGATGGCAAGGTGGTGGTCGTCGTTGGACCGAACGATGCCTGCACCTCTGACCCGGACTCCGTGAGGTCTCGGGCAGGCACACCGGTCCAGCGGGTCACACCGGCGATCACCTTGCGCATCGATCACGATCAGTTTACCACTCTATCAGCGCGTCCCGGACTGACGGTGTTTCTTTTGTTTGTTTTCCGCTGGTGTTTATGCCTGCGGTTCGTTCCCGCCGCTGCGCATCTTGTTTCGGTCGTGATCGATAGAAGAACCTGCCGGGGTAGGTTGTTCAACTCCAGATAAAGACAATAAAGAAGAAGAAACACCAGATCAGTCATCCAGCCATCGTCGGAGTGTTGTGTTTTTTTTGTCTCCCCTGTAAAGCCGTTGGTTTCTGTTTTTGCGTCTCTGTCGCGCAAAAACTGTTTCGTTCGCCGCACAGGCAGGAACGAGGCGAAAGCCCTCGGCACAAGGAACACCTCCCAGTGTTGACGGCACACGTTAAACCGTTTGTTTTGGTTTCCATTTGAGTGTCGTCATGGTGCGCTTGTGACTTGGTTTTTCTTAATTTCCCGCGTTCGGTTCGGTTTTTTTTTTTGTGTCTCCTTTCAGTAATCTTTGTCTGAATTCAGTGTGAAAAGAAGAAGAAATCAGTTTTTTCTGTTGCCGGACTGAAGTGAAGTGCCAAAGCAAACACGGAAGAGCAGCCGATCCGGCCTACATCGGCGGACAAGTACCCACTTTGGATGTGAAGTCGCTTTTCGCAAGAGCCCAGCTCAGCCTTGTAAGTACACCCCGACGGACGCGTTGAACTCGAACTGGTTTCTGGTTTCCTGTCCGCTCTGTGCCGAGTCTAGGAGGAAGCGCGCAGTGTTTCCTTGTCTTTTTCGGGTTTGTCTGTCGACCCCGCCGGTGCGAGGGCGATTTCAGAAATCAGATATTAATCGATTAGTGATTGGATTTTATTGGAATTACGTCGATTTATTCGCCGTAAGTGGGCAGCGTTGTCATTAAGTACGTGAGCGGCGTACAGATGGCGGGCGTTCGTGACTCAGGGACTCGTTGTTCTTGGAAACTGTTTGGGTTCTGCTGAAAATGATGGATTTCGTTACTTCGATAAGAGTGATTTGTGTTTGTTTTTTTTTTTGTCGAGAATTGTCTTTTCGTGGTGATTGCGCGGCGGGAACACGATTGCACACAGCTCTTGGCGTGGCTGTCACTCATTTCGATGGCGCTTGCCAGTGCGGGCACAGGTTTTGTTGATAAGATTCACGGCCACTGGTGGATTCTATTCTTGGCAATCGGATGACTTTGACTTATTGAAGTGTGCAGTGGGACGGACGTTTCGCTCGTTTATCAGTCGAAGAGTGACTGCTCGGCGTGCAGTTGACAATTTATGGAACAGATGATTGTGGGAAGACGTTAGTCTTTCTTGCGTGTGATTTTTGTCGTCTGAGAGGGAACGTTTTGCATAAGCTGTGGTTGGCTGTATATCGTGCCATGGGAGCGTACGTTGGGAACATCAAGGTTCGCTTGGATTTGGGTAGTCTTTGTGGAATACTGGGAGTCAAATCGAGATCGAAACGTGTACCAATCGCGTTATTGACGAGACTGTTTCGTGCACTTAGATGTTACTGATTTTTTGTTTTAAATAGATCAGATGTTGAATTTCTTTCTTCTTGTTTGTCTGCGGCTTCTGTCAGGAGGGGGAATTCTCCTCAGTCATTATATGTACCTCACCACCTAGCAAAGGCTTTGTGCTACATAGTTGGTTCCAGCTAAGCACGGTCAGCTGATCGAGGGTCCTCTCTAGCTACGTACACGACCGGGGATAGGCATTTATTTTATTTTTTACATTTTTTTTGCTCGAGCTTGCACAGAGATATGGTTTGTACAACCTTGCTACTGAAAATAGACTCTTTAAGTATTTAAGTGCTAATGTATGCTAGTGAATTTAACAGATTACAAAGTTCGGAGAAAAAGAATGGGACTCGCCCTTCCTTTACAGCGTTGTCCCTCGGCGAATGATTCCAAGACTTTCCTGGAGAGGGCCTTGGTGTCTATTCGCTCTGCATGACCTGGGCATGTGAGACTCGATCTCGTTTGAACAGTCTCCTCCTCTAAGCAGCGTCAGGCCACAACGACGATAGAGGCACTTGCCTCTCGAACCGATCACTTCGACTTTCCTCGTCCGATTTGGTTAGCGTCCGCGCCATACAGCAAGAGTTTGGCTATCAAGCTTTTTGGCATTATTCCCGAAATGCTTCCAAAAGCAGAGCGCGGTGGTGTCATTGCTAGGTGTAGGTAGAGAAAGCGTTTTCGTACGTTTTGTACAAGGCGACGGTGTTGGCAGACAGCACATACTCTGTCTTACCTTCAATGATATCAAAACCCGTCTTAGCCATCTCTATGATCACTGGTGCCCAACTGACAGCCTGTTGTGTCCATGCGATGGTAACAATTTCATCGGCTTGTGCGAGCAGTTCCACCAATTTGTGGATGTACCAGTGGTGCAGAGGTTTGATCTTCCGCACGATCTTCTCGAGAACGGTGTTGAGGAAAATGCAGTGCACCGTCTAAATCATTTTTGATAGCCAATGTCTCTATAAAATCCTTCCGGACCTTGACGGAGCAACAAGCAATCTCCATGGGCATCCTACAAAGTCGGATAAGTTCCGCGGGAATAAGAAGTCGATAGATAGTGGATATGGGCTCGAAACTCCTGACTCGAAGGACCAAAGTCATGGTCTACAAAACCCTTATCCTGCCAGTCCTACTTTATGGAGCCGAAAGCTGGACATTAAGTTAGGCTGCAGAGCTGATTCTTGGTGCATTTGAAAGAAAAATTCTACGTCTGTCTGATAAGTAAGTAAGTAACATAGTGGATATAGTTTTGAAACGCTGAGTCTTTTGGGCGATCTGATCGTCGTTAGCTGCTTCGAATGGTACAAGCTTCTCTTGTTGGCACCACATGTTCACTAAGCCCAACTTTTCCGATTCCGCCAGTAAGAAGATGTTTATCATGACTTCTAGCTTTTGCCAGTAACCACGACAATACTGTCTATGGCGTCTTAAAAAAATACGGCCCAATCATACCACCCTAGAGAACGCCGCAATACACATGGCTTTAAGTGGATGTAATGGCTTTTCGCAGATGTTTAGTGCTCCATAAAGCGAGATTTGGCTTATTGCCGTAGCAGCTTATGAAAGTGAAAATGTGCCATCACCGAACACCGCTTATGGGTCAACAAGATCGACACAATTATTGCCCAATCGTGGGGATTATAGAGCTCCATTGCCTGTCTATGTATGCATTGCAGCTCTCTCATCCATGTATCAAATATGACACGTGAATGCCTTCATTCCGGAACAATAGCGGTCAGATGGAAACAGAATTTAGATTGCAATTTCAAAGCACCTTCATAGGACCGTAGGATTAACTACGAAACACAGAAACATTACCAACAACTAGCCAAGATGGCATGAACCATTAATTCTCTCTTAAATTACCATTTTAATATTCAGCTTCATCAACTTGATGCGAGATTGCAGACAAAAAAATACGAAAAAAAAATAAACTAAAAGTAAATTAACTTTCTCCGAAGCAATTGTATGAAAGGGCCTTCAGGATAATTCGGAGAGATTGAAGGCTGGCTGGATATCAGGAAGGATAGGGGATGAAATGTAGGAGGAGAGTGCGTCGCTCGAGGGAGTATCTTTGGGGCAACTCATTAAGAACTGTTGTTTTTAAATTTGAAATGAAATACCGAAAATTAATTTAAATGATAAAGGATCAGCTTGGCTACAAACTTTGGAGTTCAGGGAGTCTACTGTATTTTAATTATACGTATTTTTACGAAATTCGTGAATGCGTCAGAATATCGCACGAACTTGTCTTATTATTTGAATGTCGTTCAAAAGTTGATTTTTATTTTTAAGAGCACAAATATTGAAATAAGGACTTCTTCGAATAAAAATGTAATGCAACGCTCTATTTACAAGAATACTTTGTAGCTATACATTTAATTCTTCACGCATGGCTCATTGGATTTTCATCTCGATTGTCAGACCGACACTTCTGTATGGAGTCTCAGTTTGGTGGACATCACTAAACAAAGCTATCAACTGCAAGGCACTCAATCGAGTACAAAGACTGGTCGGATTGTGCTTCAGCGGAGCACTGACAAGTACTCCGTCAGTCGCACTGAATATTCTCCTCCATCTTCTACCACTGGAAATATTCGGGCAGCATTCAGGCAGCACAGCCTCAAAACACTCCGACTGTGATCTGAACTAAACATCGGCCACTCAACCATTCTCAAGGAATTCAACTTCCATCCTAGCGACACTGACCGCCTAATACCACAGGCTATCTTCCAGAAGAAATTCTCGATCAGTGTTCCTGCCAGATCGGACTGGATGTCTGATAGGCAGACGTTGGATGATCCTTTGCGTATTTTCACAGATGGATCGAAGCATAGGCCAGCTAAATCGCTTCACTACAAGCTCCATATGGCTATCCGCGTGGCCTTATCTGGCCTAAGTGTGACTGTCCTTACCAGTCAGGCACTATAAGGCAACCTAACCTAATACTTGGAAAATGAACGCAATTTTGTAGCCATTAAATGGTACCTCAGATTGTAACTCGCACAAATGGGAGCTTCATGAATCTACGTATTGAGCAGTAGCTCTCTTTGTCTGTAAACCCCTCCCTTCTTTATTAAACAATTTGTTCAGAAATTTAAAAAGAAAAAAAACGTGCAGATACCAGTGCCATGGAATGGCAAATTTCAAAAGGTATCTGGAAAAAAACATCAGCCTGTAACCGCTTTCTAACATTATATTGTGGATTGCAAATCACAACTAAAAAAGCAGTTCAAGCCAATGTTTTATACTTCAAGTGCTTAAAGGGAATATCCACACACCCTAGAGTGTAGTTAAAGTAGCTTCGAAAGAAAAAGAAAGCGTACGTTTAACAGAGAGGAGTCAAACCCAAGTGTTGCATGCTGCTTGTTGTGGTGATCATAGTTGAAAATTAGGTTTAGAAAAGTTAATTTGGTAGGAATCAGGTTTCAGCCACTAAAGAGCGTTTTTTTTTAAATAAGATCTCTTATTCAACCAGCCACAACGGTTGGGGAAGGCTATCAGCTGTTTGATTGAGCTTCACAGGCACGGGGCGATAAATAGTATAACAAACGCTGACAGATAAAACCAAGAGGAGGTAGAACTTGGTTATCTCTTTGCTCCTTTATTTCTGATGGCAAAGGTCTTATGGCTTCAAAATAAAAGTGTTGCCCTCGATCCTGCAAAACAAAGACCACTCTAAAAGTTCAATTTTGAATCACTGCTTGCAGCGCTTTGATCGATATCTGATCAATAATGTGACTAATGTTGGTGTCTCACTGAAACTCGATCTTGCAGTAAAGGCAGCCAGTCAATGTCGAAAGTCGATGGTGCACACACAATGCTCGAAGAGCATGAACGCTGACTTTCGCATATCAGTTAAATATTTTGGAGACATTGTTGCGGTGTGAGTCTTTACATGGTTATTAGTCACGCAATACTGTATACGTACAACATGACACCATGAGGTCAGCTACGGGTCGAATTTTGAAAATGAACAAGTCCAAATGAACTAACCCTTGCATGCATACATGTTTGCGACATGATGCGAGCTTGGATGAGATTTAATCATTTTTATATCAGATTTGGGTGCAGCCCTGATAATGTGTCTCTGTGCGTCGAGTCCTGCCCTATTCTCTATCTCAGGTGTCTAGATTGGATTCGTGGCCAAAAAAATTGTTTTTCACGGCTCCACCTGCTTTGATTCCCGGACAGTGTTTTCTAGACTGTCTGCCTCGAAAAAGCTGGTCAAAAACTTGGCCGGTAAGAGTCGGCAGAAAATTATAGGTCTGTTCACTCGTGTGACAATAGAAGCACGCACAACATAAGTGGTTGCCGAGACCCTGACTCTGGCCTAATTAACGAAGTTAATTCGCAGGTTGCTGGTCCGATTTAGGTTAGATATCCGCTGCTTTGTTGAATTATTTGTTGTCTTGTTTTTAATCTTCTCTTGACACGATCTTTTCGCATAATCGTTCCCCATGGACAGAAGTAGGTGGTAATCACAGGGTGGTTAGTTCGGATTATAAGGTGGATGCATAACGATTTACCAACCAAGCTTCCGGAACTTCTAGCGAGTAGCTATCCATGTGTATTCTCTGTCGTTGTCCTTATGAGAGGTAATAGACCAAAGCTATCTGATTCTGATCGATTACCTTCTTCAGATAGTCCTGTTGTTGACAACCCAGGTCCAAATTTTGTTTCGCAGTGGAAGAGCTTATAGTAGCGATTCCGTAAAAATTCTACGGAAACACACTAATACTTCCCTATACATCAATCATGGCTTGGCTATGCTTTGACCGCGACTGTCTTGGTTTAACATTGTCATAAGTGATTGACTTAATCTCTCCAGTTACCACTCGCCATTCTTATGGTCAGACCGGGCCCACCGTGTCTATCCACTGACCTAACCTATCCATTCGCATCAAAATAAATCGATGTTATTTCTATTCAGCAGTGATTCAAAAAGGAGCATGAAGTTCCTTGACGTGTGGTACCCATGATTGAGCTTCTTTTTGTATCCAGTCTTGTTCAAATGGTTTCCGAAGGTTTTTTATGCAGTGTTTAGCTAGAAACAGTGTTTACATGACGTCGAGTCTGGAGATAGCCTTCATTTTATTGACATTTTCGACAAATGACAACCCCGAGCGTGGAGCATCATTGACATCCAAGTAAATGGAACGCAGTTAACGAAACTAAACCGCCATTTATTGCATCAGGGCCATAAAGAAATGTTCAATTGCCTGGCCTTATCGGCCTTCCTGCATTGCGACAAGAAGTAACTTTGAACTCAACTCTGCTTCTTACACTCTTTTGCTTCTTCGTGGCTTCAACTAATGACCCTTACAAAGTCCTAGTCCAAAGAGAAACCAACTCATCCCTATTTTCGGGGCGAGTCTTAAAATTCGGTCAATTTTCAGACCACGTGGGCCTTCCATTCGTCACAGGCAGACCGAACATAGTCCAGGCGAGCATGAACAATGTCTATTCCTTTTGCAAATTGACATCCCACACATCCCACTGACGTAAGAACGCAAATATTTGTACGAAATTCCACTCATCTCGTCTTCAGCATCTCCGCAAACTTTTCCCCGACTGACTCAATCAATTGTACCCGAAGGCAAGAGCTGACTTCTTAAATTCTGTCCATGACCCGAATTGCGATTACTGTCCCCCTTCAGGCCCACCCACTCATCAGTTCTTCCTCGCCAGCAAATACACTGATTAATGCCGATTCGGCTCCGTAACAGACTTCCTTTCCATTGTTCGCCGATCGAATCGTATCTGCCTTTCATCCGCAAGTCGCCACAGTGTCTTCCAGACATCCTCCACCGCCCAATCGTCCCACGCGGAGACAATTAATCCCAGACCGGACGGCAGAAGACTCACTCGTGAGGCAGCAATAAAATCACCGTAATTGCCGCAGATGATAAGTTCCCCCCAGTCGACAAGTGCGGCCAAAGTCACGGCCGAGGATCCACCGTCCTCCTTGTGCATCCATCCATTCATTCATGCGGAAGAGAATAGTGGCGCAGCAGACATTTTTGGCTGCGCTCCAATGTGACCGTAACCGTAGCCGACGAACCACACCGTTAGGCGTTTGCGTTCATTTCGCATTCCGAACACGGGATATAAACTTCCTCCCGGGGAGACGAGCCTGCAGCCGGTAGTCCAGAGGAGCACCAGAAGGCTCTCTCGCCTGAAGAGGGCAGCCCGTTTTGAGGGCGCACTTACATTTCACATTTCATGCTCAACACTGTCGTCGTAGATTTTACCGCTTTTTTCGCTTCGTCCGTTTCGTTTTTTTCTGTGCCGGTGAATTTTAAGGACGTCCTTGTGGTCGTCCCCGGTTCGCCCCTAGGGTTAACTTAGTTTCTCTCGTGTGTGCATGAGGTTGTTTGGCAGCACTTGTGAGAACGATTTTGTTTGTTCTGCTTCCTCCATTCCTCCCGAGCTGAGTGATGCTGTGTGTAATGAATGAATAAGCAGCGCAAGGAGAAGGAAATTAAAATTTCCTCTCGTCAGGCAGGAGGTAAGGTCATTCACATGAGACACGAAACGGAAGGTGCAGCGGTGGGTACGTCGCGGTCGGTACGCTGGTGGGGGCAATTCAATTTGAGGAAGCTTTTTGTTCGATTTCTGCTCTGTGCGAGAAAAATCATTTTCAGTGCCTCACCTCTTTTGAGCAACTGAAAGTGTTCGAAGAGTATTTCCTGTCTAGAAAAAGCTTCAAAAATTTGCCGTTCGGATTCGGCATTAAACTGTAGGTCCCTTCCACTCGTGACAGAACGACACGCACAACACGAGTGGTTGCTGAGAAGCTAGGCCCTGACCCTCTACAGACTGTAGGACGACAAGCAGCTTTATTTCCCTATGATTTGCCTTAGGTCCTGTTCGACGGCTCACTTCTTGCTCAACAGCATACATTTCGTTTTATCGTCATTGACCTTAAGGCCAGGTCGACTCGTCTGTTCTTCAATCGCTGTGAAAGCTTCCGTTTTGATCGCTCGACGATGTCGATGTAGTTCGCGTTTCCCAACTGTTTTATTGACTTGAAGAAGATAGTGTTTTCCTTTCCAGCACCAGTTTGAAGAAATCACAAGACAGCGAAGCTTTTCGGAGCGAGAATTTGTATGTATTAAGCTCTGAAAGAGAATTTTGTGTATGCATACACACATTGCCAAAATATTTGCATTAAGCAGCCAATACACGATTCAATTCGATTGTAAACTGAGTTGTTAACTGAATTGATACTTGGTCACACACTACATCAACTGAACTGAAAGACCGCGTCTACTGTCAAAAATATTATCATAATTTTTTTTTGCGGTGGTACGATAAGGTGTGCAATTTTAAACGATTTCACAATGAATTTATACCTCAAATTCTTAAATTTGACAGCTTGTCAATCGACTTGTCCACACACGATTCAATGAAGTTGAAAGACTTGCTAGTCAACTTCACAAAATCAAAATCTTTTGATTTTTCAACCGTCAAATCGATCAAATGACAAGGCCACGCACGAGTTGATTTGAGGAAAAACAGACTGAGTAGACAACTGAGTTGAATCGTGTGTGGGCTGCTTTACAGAATGTTCACGTATATGGTTTGGTTCGAGTCGATAGTTCGACTCAGTTGGGAAATGAGTTCGAATGGTTTTTTCAACGAATTCGTTTGTATGATGGAAAAATGTTCGAATGGTTTCAGTTGAATGAATGGTTTTGTCATTCGTTTGGACTTTGGACTATCGAGTCCAATGAGCGATTCGTTCACTTGTATGATGGAAAAAGGTATCTAGGTTTTTGTGATATTTTTATTTGTCATATTTATATACCGAGAACTAGGTTTCCTTGAAAAAAAAGCTCTGTATCTACTAACTCAAAAAACAAAAATGGGTAATTTGGAAACGGTGTAGGCCCCCCACAACTCTCGCAAATCCTGGTCATAGGCTTTTAACGACCCAGTATGTGAATGAATGAATGAATGAATAAAACTATTCGATAAATGAAATCATTCAGTTACTAACTATCGATAGTGCAATTTATTCGATAGTTCCCATCACTATCCACAATATGACCGCTATCTATCCACTGTCAAAGTTCGAAAGTCTCCATTTGAAAGCCATTCATGTAACGTCTTCATCATAGCACGGAGATGTACGATCTAACGATCAGCCTTCAACCTTTGGTCCTGTTGGTGTCGATGGCATTTCAGCGAGGCGTCTAGGGATTCGGGGCTTTATTCCTCATCAGTCTGTAGCTATACATATACAGAATGTACCAAACAGAATTTTGAGCTCAAAACATACTACGATTGAAAGCCTGGACTTCGGGATGAATGTTCATCAAGTTCATCACGTTCATCACGATTGATTGGTTGCATCCTCTTGCCGTTGTTCGAAACTTACTTTTTTGTCTTTTTGACACCATCTGTCCTGCCAACTAATTGTAAACACTTATGGGGACAGTCTGTGCAAATGTTTTCACACGGTCTTGCTACATGATGTCCTTACAGTCTTGAATGGTGAAATTCAGCAAGAACTTCTCACAAAGCTCAACATCAGTTTGCTATCGATTATTTCCTCTTCAATTGAGCACAACTATTTTCCTCTTGTAGTGGTCAAAATCAAGGCACATTCAAGACAAGAATTCCGGAAAATACAATGTGAACAAATATTAGTTTAGTTTATTTGGATTAGTTTGGTTAGAGTTTATTTTAAGCTCTTCTGTCTGTCACTTCTGCTTCTCTTGGACAATAGACTCCCAAGGTGGCAGACTACTAGTACCGGCTACATATCGGCTGCGTGAAGAAAAAAATGTGTTTGATTTGCAGACAGAAAGCAGACTGAGTTTACGAACGGAGACCCTTATACTCCAAACTGTTCATCTAGCTCAGATGCCGGATAATCACGACATTTAGCGACTCCACTGCCTTTTGAGATCCACACATACGGATTCAAGACATGACACAAGCTCACTTCACCACTACACGGGAGATGTTTCACTAAGTCAAGGCAGAAAGACACCCTCTACTCTCCACAGTAGTACTAAACTACAAGTATAGTAGCGTCATTTTAGTGTTGACACCCTTCACAGTTAAGTGGGTTAGGTGGCCGACTTATACGCACTTGAACCTACGTGTCTAGGTTCTAGTCCTGGTATGACTAAAATAACTTTCACTGACAGTGCGCAAAGAGTATAAACTGTCTAGAAAGACGCTTCTTAAAGTTGGGCGGTCGAAGTAGGCATAAAACTGTAGTTCTCTTACACCCGTGGCAGAACAAACTAGGCCCTGACCCTTTACGGGCTGTAGCGCCATTCTCCACTACAAGTAGTCTCGTCAATTGCCCTAAAAGACGACATCAGAGTCCGCTATACTCGGACGTAAGCAAAACCTGTTGAGGCAAATGGCGACCTCTGCGCAGGCTGTATCATTCGATATCCAATGTCCACAAACTCCTAACTCCTAGTTGATCATACATATGAATATCTACTGATTACATGTCTTTCAAATGTCCACTGGACTAGCCTGTAGCCTATGAGTACGCAGCCTGTCTTGCCTTTCTGTCTTGGTACTTCCGTTTAAGTTGGCCCTTACAAGGTGATATCTACACAAGCAAGGAACCAGATCAGCCTAGAGCGACAAACCAAGAAGAGCAAGTTAAGGTCAGTTAGTGCTGTCATATTAAAACAATGCGGGAACAGTTACGCCATTTGTCTTAACTCGCTTGCTCGCAAAAATAAATCAATAAATTATTTTCGGTGGGACTAGTTCAGAGGCAGGCCACAGGATCGGCTCGGAAATCGTGTGCAGACACGGATGGCACGGGCAAGGGTTGTGCGTCGAGCAGGTGGAGCGCAGATGAATGGTACTTTAGGGTTTAGGGGCCCATTTGGAAATGCGCCAGAGATTGATGTTGTTTCGCCCGTTGTCGCCCCCTGAGTGGAATGACTTTTCTGCGGTGATGAATGACTGTTACGCCATTTGATTTCTTCACGTCACTTGCAGGTCTGTCCCAATCTCTCTGTGATTGGGTTTATATTTTTACCACACTTTCGACCCCAGGAATGAAATAGAAGCGAGCCAGAGTGTAGGAGTTAAACTTTCAGTCACCAATCTGCTCAGGAGTCTGGCCGTCAAGCAGAAAGACATTCTAGATCAGTATAAGAGACGTCCCACTAAGTAGGAATGCCAAGTTGAAACAAGACGGTGTGTGCTCAGTGCAGTCGAGAGCTCACCTACAAATTATTATATTCATGCCGATTATGAAGTCCGGCGCATCGACTGCGGAGGGAATAACTCGAATCCGCAATCAATTTTCGTGCCATCATCACGACTTCCGAGGCGTACCCTAAATGCCACCCAATCAGGACCAGTCAAAGAATTCGCTTGGACTCAGGATTAGTTGTAGTCGTTGGCGGAGTATTGAGTAGTCGGGAGATCTCTAGAGCGTGCTTTACCCCCGAGATCCTATTAATCGATCATGCGGGTCTCTTACACTATGATTTACACACACTTCAGATGTCCATGCTCGCAGTTGTCGACTTATGCACCCTCTTCGTGGCATATCCTCAGTTTCCTCTTGTAAGTAGGTGGTCTCTATCACCAACAAATCTCGAAAGCGCACACATTTTAAGAAGTTGCGTGGTGACCCACTGTGGCCCTGAGAAAAATTGCCCTCCTTTGATGTCCCTTCCAATCATTAATTGCCTCGAAAGCCCTTAACTCCTTTGAGCTATTCGCTGCAAAGCAATCAACTTCAACGCATTTCACGACCCAATGAAGCAATAAACCACTCAGCTGCGGCGCACTGAATAAAGTTCTGAATAGAGATTGCCGCCGATTTAATCAGGCCAACCTAATGAGCTGCTTTCGGGGCAGTCTTTGTTGCCGTGCCGCCCGCACACCCCATAAACCTCATAATTTCAAAGTTTAATCGGCTTATCGACTAATCTCCTCTTCAAACATCCGCCGAGCAGAGACGGCAGAACTCCCCCTGTTGAGCGTAAAAACAAAGTCCTCCCACTCCACTGACAGGTGCAATAAACCGAGTCCTTCACCGGTTGCACACTCACACACACACTCCCCGCCCTAATTAGGTCAAGTGGCAAGCCTGCAGCCAGCGCACGACCGGCACTTCCACGTTTAATTACACGGCCTACACGAGGGGTGCGAACCACCATCGAGCGAGCGCCATCGATTGTCACATCACATGCCACCCCACGGTTTTGACACATGTCCTCGCCGAATTCCAAAGCAAGTCGTCTGTCCTCAGACGTGAACTGCTGTCACGTTGGGAGTCAGCCGATTATTGGCTCTGTCGCCGCTAAATCCCTTTGCTGGCGGTGAGGCGGGCACCGCCTCGCTTTGTCCTGTCAGCGACGAGGCTGGTGTCGATGTTTCATTGTCTGCCCATCCTCCGTGCGTCGGCTTTGTTTCGCTACGCCTACGGGCGTGCGCTTGGGTTGGTGCCCCTTTCGGAGGGGCGTCCTTGCTAAACGTCTTAACCGTCATCAGCGGCGGCGGCCCCACCTACACCGCCAGCCGAGCTGCGAATGAATCATCTGCTGCTCTGGTGTATGGACGGCGGTGGTCGGAGAGCTCTGCGCCTTGTTCTGATGTCGTTGTCATCGTCCTCGTGTGTTTCCATGTTCCGTGTTGTATTGTTGGACAATTTTTCGAATTTACGGCGTCACACTGCCGCCGCCGGCAGCGGGTGTACACCGTACATGGATGTTCATATCTTCTTCTTTTTTTTCGTTGCTTTTCGGGGCCACTTGTCAACTAACGTCAATGTTAACCTCCAAATCCGAAGACGAGTGAAAAAAATGGCAAAGAAGTGGGAAAACGAGCAAGGAGAGATGACGGAGCCCGGCACAAGCCACGGAGCGCACTGCTGCTATTTTTAGGCGAGCCAAGGGGGACGCCAAAGAAGTAGAGTCATGGCCATTGCATTCGTTCGTGCTGTGCAGGTAACCAAGCAGTCCCAGCGCGGTTCAGTATTTACTAGCCATCTCCAGCCATCCGTCTATCTGCGGGCTGACATCGGCGTGCCTTCGTGCGCGCGCCCTTGGAGGCTTGCTCGCAAAAATAAATCAATAAATTATTTTCGGTGGGACTAGTTCAGAGGCAGGCCACAGGATCGGCTCGGCAATCGTGTGCAGACACGGATGCCACGGGCACGGGTTGTGCGTCGAGCAGGTGGAGCGCAGATGAATGGTGCTTGTTTGGGGGCCCATTTGGAAATGCGCCAGAGATTGATGTTGTTTCGCCGGTTGTCGCCCTCCTGAGTGGAATGACTTTTCTGCGGTGATGAATGACTGTGGTGGGGGATCTCGTGCGTACCAGTGCGTCCAATTAGAGGAAAAAAAAACATGATTTCTTCTCGCATGAGGTTCGGCGAAGCTCCGATCCATCTCCATTTCAACGAATCAGCCGACAAGAACCAATGTCACATCTTTAAGATGTCAAGGGCGTCCTCTCCCACCCACCGATGCCCATCATCGTGTTGATTTACGCACAACCGATACCAAACACGTGCCCTTCGAAAGGTTATGCATTTCAGCCACCCCCAGTCGTCGGCCATGGCCCGTCTCAATTTCAGTGATGTCGTATGCTTCCTCCACCCGATTGAGTAACGTTCCAAATAAGTGTTGCGTGATGTTATGCTTGCTTCGGCTCGGCTATGCGATGCATGCGTCCTTTGCTTATCTGCCACGTGTAACGACCGCCTTTACTTTTTTTTTTCATCGCATATAGCGATTATTTTAATGAAATTCTCTCTTTTTTTCTCGTTTCAGGTAAATTAACAGATCCAAGAGGTGACTACAAATTGCATTTACATTTTTCAGAAGTTTCTGTTTGTTTTTTGCAGATTTTTTATTCAATTTTGTTTCGTTTTAAAAAGCGATTTTCGCGTGTGTGTGTTGGTGCGTCCTTTGTGACTTGAAATTCGACGCAAAGAGCTGGGCAATGGTTCGGTTTTTCTGAAAGTGAGATTTGTAGGGAACTTAACTCAAACGATGGTGGACGTTTTTTTTCATGGGCGTTTGGAGGCTTTTAATTCAAAACTCGGGGATAGTTAGTTTTTACGGTAAATGAGGATGTGAGGAATGTAAGAGCAAGGCTGTCTTTACTGGCAATATTGGAGGGTGCCTGGCATGCCTAGTGACTTAAAACTTGGGACGAACTCTTCCGAAAAGGATGTGGTTTTTCTTAAAGAGCGGAAGCTAGCATGTCGGACTGAAAAAACAACTCAAACGATTCAGAAGCGTTGTTAACGTGCATTTAAACCTCTCTTACTGTTTCGTCGCAGTCAGGTATTCTGATAATTATACAGAGCTATGCGTGCTTATGGTGTCGATGAGTCTCTGCTTCTATGGATTAGAAACTACCTTTCGAACCGTTCAATCCAAGTTGTTTTGGATGGTTTCAAGTCTGATATTCACACTATAATTGCTGGTGTCCCCCAAGGCTCTGTTCTGTCACCGACACTCTTTCTCATTTTTATAAATGACCTCCTGTCTGCCTCTTCTAATCCAATTCACTCCTTCGCTGATGACAGCACCCTCAGCTTTTCATATTCGTTCCAAAATTCACGACCCTGCCCTTCGGATGTAGTATTGGAATGGCAGCGTATGTCAAGCACATTGGATTCCGATCTGGACAGCATAATTAACTGAGGTAAGAACAACAGAGTGGAATTCAATGTTTCCAAAACTCAATGCTGTCTGCTGTCTCTAAAGCGAACCCCTGATAATCAGCCATTATCCATGAACGGCGCTTGTATCGACGAACCCGAAAAACTTTCCATCCTCGGTATGCACATCAACACTTAGTTGGAACGATCACATATTCGAGGTCGCCAAAATTGCTGCCAAATGCTTAGGTTTCCTTAATCGATGCAAGAAATACTTCACCCCCTCTGATTTGGCTTTAATCAATAAGGCGTATATTCGCCCTAAGCTTGAGTACAACGCTCATATCTGGTTTGGTGCCCCCAAGACCACTCTGCACCTACTAGATAGAATCCAAAAGGGAGCGATAAAACTTATTGGAGACAACGATATCACGAGTTCATTAGACTCGCTCGAACATCGACGAACCGTATCTTCTTCGTCCGTGTTTTATGGTTATTTGAACAAACGATGCTCAAGTGAGCTAGCCAACTGCATTCCTCCTCTCCTTGAATTCACCCACAAAACGCGTCTCGCCAGGAATGCACATCAGTTTACCCTTAAGCCTGCTTTCGGGCGCACAGTGAAATTTAGAGACTCGTTTTTTAGCCGCACAACACGAATATGGAATGCTCTTCCCAGCTCAATATTCTCCATAGATTACAATCGGCAGATGTTTAAGACCAATGTGCACAGGTACCTCCTCTCTCTCTCTCCCCCTCTATGCCTTCGACCCGTGCTGTGTCTTGATCCCGGGGTATTAATAACCCCTTGAACACGCGCAAATTATAAAAAAAAGCTAAGCTAACCATTCGGAGTTAATCCGAAGTGTGTGCAAGAAATATGAGTGCCAGTTCTAGAATAAGTAAAACTTGTCCATACAATCAAATTAGCACCTCTCTACTGTGCTATGCGTCTTGTTGTCACGACGTTTTACGAATTTCCAGTACACGAATTCTTTGCCTGTCGCTACAGTCCGGGGTGGACCTATGCCTCAGCCCACATGCCTCTCCATCTAACTCGGTCTTATGTTAGTTGCTTTCAGCCACGCACGTTCAACTTATGCAGGACCCCTTCTAGCTGCCTGCGCCACCGTAGGCGTAGTCTTCCTTTACCGCGTTGTTCCTCGTTGTTGGAGTCGAAGACTGTCCGGGCCGGAGCATTGAGGTCCATTCGCTCGACGTGACCTAGAGAGATTCGAACTCGTTTGACCCGATCGATGTCGTTCAGTCTCCTCCTCCAAACACCATCCGTACATACGGAACCGAAGACAATTCGAAGGACTTTTCTCTCGTAGCGACCAAGAATATCCTCTTCCGCTTTAGATTGTGTTCATGCTTCTGCGTCATACAGCAGGACTGTGATTATCAAGGTCTTATATAGAGATATCTCAGTTCCTCGGGAGATGGCGTTATTTCTCAGTGGCCCTCCGAGTGCAAAAATTCAGCGATTGGCCAGCGTGATCCTCCATTTTATCCCCGGTGGTGTCATTGCTTGTATTAACATGGTAGCCTAGGTTGACAAGGTCTTTCACTACCTCAAAGTTATACCTGTCTATAGTGACGTTTTGTCCAAGACGTCGGTGTTGGCGGACCTTTTGACAGCATAGGCTTCGTCTTACCTCCATTAACCGCAAGCCCCATCTTGGCCGCTTCCCTCTCGATGCTCCCAAAAACGGCCCACTAACAGTCCGTTGTGTTCTTCCGACGATATCAATGCCATCGGCATATGCGAGCAGTTGCACAGATTTGTGGAGGATCGTGCCTCTGGTGTTGACGTTTGAGTTTCGCACGATCTTCTCAAGTATGATGTTAAAGAAGTCACATGACAGCGTGTCGCCTTGCCTAAAACCTTTTTTGACATTGAAGGTCTCGGTGAGTTCGTTACCGACCTTGATGGAGCAGCGAGAGTTCTTCATCGTCTTCCTGCACAACCTGACGAGTTTGGCAGGAATGTCAAAACTAGACGTGGCGTTGTATAGCTCGTCTCTATGCACGCTGTCATATGCGGCCTTGAAATCGACAAATAGGTGGTGGGTGTCGATCTGCATCTCTTGAGTCTTAATTTAACTATATAATAATAATACGGGTGGCGCTACAGCCCATAGAGGGCCAGGGCCTAGCTTCTCAGCAACCACTCGTGTTGTGCGTGCTATTGTTCTCACACGAGTGGAAGGGACCTACAGTTTTACGTCGACTCCGAACGGCCAAGTTTGAGAAGCTTTTTCTAGACAGGAAGCACTCTTTGAGCACTGTCAGTGGCTCGGGGGAGGTGGGGCCGTGAACATTATTTGTGCAGCACAGAACAGGGATCGAACCTACGACGTCGACCTACTGCTTGCATATCTCGGCCGTTATTGCCTCGGTCTCTCAACACGATGGCAGCCCCTTTGGATTGAAAAATCGCGCATGCGTCGTCCTATTTCGCATGCCAAATTTGTTTCGTCCATCTTCACCTGTAAGCGCAGACGTTATCGCAAGTGTCCTCTGCTGTCTGAAATGCGTGCGCGTTGTGTGATTTGTGTTGTCGGGCAAAAGGCAAAACATGCCTTATCCCTTTAGGAATTGTTCGTGTTCGTTGAAAGCGCGTCACTGCCTATTTTTCTGAAAGTTAGGGTATTAGCAGGACTTTGAATCCCGCTGCACGCGTGCGCTTGTTCATTGGTAAATTGAAGCTTTCGACAACCAAATCTAATTGGTTGACGTAAAGACGTTAGACGCAAGGCTGGAGCATAAGTGCCTAGACTCATTCGTGTTAATGCACGTAACGTCCTACCTTAGAGATTGCCTTGTTTTTTTGTGTCAGTGAGGATGTTAGCTTGGTTAAAGAGGAAATTTGACACAGAAGCTGTTGGCCAATTTTGACGACGTTAGGAACCCCTCTAAATCGTCTCGACGTCATATTCACTCAGATATTCACTACACGACGTGAAAGAGACCTATCCTTCAGTTCTTCCAAGTCATCGGCTGAATTGTGTCCCTCAGCTACTCTTGCATCAAAATTCATTCACCACGGCACCAAGAAATCATAGACATCATACTTTCTGAGTCACCCGCCCACCCACTCGCCCTCATTTCCATTTCAATGCAAACAAACGATCGTTTAACTCACAATCGAATGATTAATCAAAAATCCCGTCTCGAGGATCCTTCAACTAATCGCTCACTTTCGCCAGCACGTTCAATTAGCCACCCCGGCACCGATAGACTCCGGACTCCACCTCCCCGCCGCTCCACCCAGACAAAGGTTCACCCCCCAGGGCGCAGTGGCCACAATCAAGCAGACACACACAATCCCCTGGACAAGCACTTGGTGGTATTTTGCGATCTAATTGAAGTCAAAGTCTGTGCTTGCGACCGATTGTCTCACTCGTCAATCGTCAGCATCCACCCACAGGCCACTCGTCTCATTATCGCATGAGATTGTCATTGCCACTCGTTGGATGGAATTAATTTTCGCAATGCGGCAGTGAAGGCGTCCCTGCCCTGAGAGCTACGGCCTCACTTTCATTTTCATTTCATCTCTCAATCAAAATGATTTCACTCTTGAAGCGCTCCTCTGCCACTTCGCCGCCGTCGGGGTGTTGTGTTGTGTCCCCCATCGTGGCTGCCGCCGCCACGCATCGTTGTGACTCGGTGTCGTGGGGCGTTTTTTAATTGAGTTAACGTGTGGTGCTGTGTTCTTTTTTTTTTTTTTGCTTGATGTAAGAGTATCTCTGTCAAGTTTATGAGCAGCTTTTATTTTTGATAATCATGCTGCGATACTTTCGCATGAGCTGCGAGGGTAGACTATGATACGGTTGTGGGTGCGGTTGCGAGGGTGGCATGTGGCAGGGGTCTTTAAAGACTTGAGTGTAATTACACAACGTTTTCCGCATGGCGTCGGGTTTAAAGCAGTTTCTGCTTTAGTTAGAGACCGGAGATTGTGCGCTGGTTGTTGTCGGTAATTTTGATTGGAAAACCGGGGGAGTGTCTACTAGGCCCGGTTTACGACCAAAACAAGAAGAGATATGGGGGATCTGACGTGCTGGTAGACATTTACGTGGCTCTGCTGACGGTCGACTTGATAGGCCAGCAATCTGCTGGAGATCCAATCTTGAACTGTAGTCGTCTCAGGCTTCAATCTTTGATGGTCGTTGGCACGCTGAGTGAAGCTGCCAACATGTTTTCGCCTGTGTCCGGTATCATGTTCGGCAATGCTTCTCTCCGTCTTCAACAAGGACGCTGGAAGTTAGAGCTCCTCTGAGGCGGTCCATTGCTTTTTATACTGTATCGCTGGACTACCGGGGCTGCATCCCCGATACGAGCAATTTTCATCATTCGCGGTTCCTCCCGAGTCACTAACAAGTTTGTGAAAGAACAAATGGTGGTTGTAGTGAGTCGGCGTAAGTAGACCTGAATGCACTCTATTTGTACAAGCTTATTGTGTTTCTACGGGTTTTGATGGTGTTCAGAACCTCTCCAAAACATGGCTCGACCATTCCAGGAAGGAAGGGCCCCAATTTTCAGAGCTTTTGATTGGTCTGCCAGGGAGATGTGCCTCCCAGCTACTCTTATATCAACTTCGTTAAGTGGCTGACTGCCCGTTGTCACAAAAAGGTCTTCAAAAACACGAAAATTACGCCCCTTAAGATAGAAAGTAAAACTTAATATTTGTCGAGTTCCAAAAGAAACATACTTTACCCTCGTAGAACGCTTAAGAAAACCTTAGCTCTGAAATGCAGCTTGGTGACTCCACCCTAAGCGACTCCCACCCAGGCCATCATAGAAACTGTGTGGCGTGAGTTCAGATGCATGGCGACGCATCCTAATCATTTTATTTTGTTTAAACGACTCTTCATTGGTGGTGTTCGCATACTCAGCGATGCTTGGCCCATTTCATGATTTCCATAGAAATGATGTTAACACTTTAGCAGTTAAGTGCAAGGCACCCTCTTATACGACTGCATTTGTTTATTTTCAAGGCATATGTGAGGTGGTTTATGGCTCAGGTGAGCCTATGGAGTCTTGTCTATAGAATAGGTGTTACAGAATGTGACGACCAAAGCTTTATTGCCGATCTAGTCGTACATCTGGAACATTTTCAAAACCAGGAAGACCATCGTCCTCAGAAAAATCTCTGGTGGAAGACGCCAAACTAACTATTTTTGTGAAACATGTTCTCGAAAACCAGGGCTTCATATTGGAGACTGCTTTGAAAGATACCACACGATGAAGATCACAATCTTGCGCAAAGGGTTATTGAAGATGTGACCTACATATTACATATGAATGGCCTTTGATTCATCTTTTTTTTTTCACTGGAAAAATCAGCATCCGAGGTTATTGAGCCTGCAGCCAAATTGTCAGCTGTCCTCGACGATTGTTGGTCTATTGTGATACCCATAGTCAGACTATTACCTTCTTCTTTGTGTGGCGCTACAGTCCGGGGTGGACCTGGGCCTCAACCAACATGCCTCTCCAACTAGCGCGATCCCTGGCTAGCTGTCTCCAGTTTCGCACACCAAGTTGGTTGAGGTCCTTCGCCACTTGGGTGAGCCACCTTAAACGCGGGCGTCCTCTGTTGCGTTGCCCGACAGGTTCGGATTCGAAGATTCTTCGGGCCGGAGCTGTGGTGTCCATACGCTCTACATGACCTAGCCACCGTAGGCGTTGGATCCGTAGACGCCTAACTAGGCTCATGTCGCTGTACAGCCCGTACAGTTCGTGATTGAATCTTCTCCTCCAGAACCCGTCAACACAAACAGGACCAAAGATCGTGCGTAGAACTTTTCTCTCAAAGAGACCAAGGACTTCTTCATCCGCTTTCGAGATTGTCCATACCTCCGCGCCGTATAGCAGGACTGGGATGATCAGGGTCCTATATAGAGTCAACTTGGTTCTTCGAGAGAGGGCTCTATTACTCAATTGCCTCTTGAGCCCGAAGAAACAGCGGTTGGCAAGAGTTATCCTACGCTTGATCTCGGTACTGATGTTATTTGTACAGTTTACTCCGGAGCCGAGGTAAGTGAAGTCCTTGACTACCTCGAAGTTATAGCTGCCCATTGTGACGCTCTGTCCAAGACGTCGATGTTGTATGTCCTTTTTTGAGGACAGCATATACTTCGTTTTGCCCTCATTCACCGCCAGACCCATTTTAGCCGCTTCCGTCTCAATGTTAGCAAAAGCCTCACTGACGGCTCGCTGAGTTCTGCCAATCACGTCAATGTCATCGGCGTATGCTAACAATTGCACGGACTTCTGGAAGATCGTGCCTCTAGTGTTGGCGTGTGAGTTTCGCACGATCTTCTCCAGGACGATGTTAAAGAAATCACATGACAGCGCGTCGCCTTGTCTAAAACCTTTTTTGACATTGAAGGTTTGACTATTGAAGGTCAGACTATTACCACTCATCAAAAACTTCAGTGATAGGGCCGCTAATTTGATCCCAAAAATTGCGTATCTCAACCAACTGCGCCATCTATCCGTAACTGAAAAATTGACCATCCACTTGCTGATGTTCACTAATTTTTTTAACGAACTCTCTTCGCTGTGCACTATTGTCAGGGTTTAGACGTTGTGTTAATTGAAGGACTACGCTGTAGACAGCTTCTTAGAACTTGCTCTTGTCCACGACTTGTTTTTCTACTGCTAGTGTGTTTAGATTGTCCTGCATTCTCCTCCTCCTTCCAGTTCAAACACCATTTCGGTCATATTCTGTACTCACTTTTCGATTTGTTGCTGACAAACTTTAATTATTTTCGAGATAAACCCTAAACCATCAGCTGTCGGAATGTTTAATTCTTTTTAGTGCTGCTAACAATTTACTGCACAAATGACTGTAAATTAAAATAGTACGTTCATTTCGTGACGCCCTTTACCAGGGTTCAACATTTCCATGATGAGTTGAAGTCTCAAAAAACTTGCGCTATTATCGATTGAACAAGCTTTAAACGTGCACACAGAGTTCCACGTTCTGGTATTGCTGCAAGAGGTGAGGCTATCTTTTTTGTGGATGAGGCGAAGAACCCAACTTCGATAAGGAACGGTGAGGCCAGTTGGAACGTACAAAACAAGTGCAAATAGTGAGCTTCACTAATTCAGCGTAGACGAGATGTTTAGTTGAGTGGAGTCCTAAGTTTACTCCGAAATGTGGTGACACACAAAGTAGAATGTTGGGAACGATTTGCTTTCATTTTTTTAAGCTTTACATCAGACCTTGTCCGTACAGCTTACCATAACACCAGTGCCTGTCTAGAAGTAAGCCATACAAGGCAATGGCGATGTTGGTTGTTCTTGAACTAAACTCTTCTCCGAACGGAGGTAAAAGACTGCAATTCATTGGTTGAAATTGTCAACACTCCGCTTTCTGTTGCTCCCTCTTGACTTTGGTAATCCACCCATTCTCTGCGGCTCACTAACAAGATTTTCGATGATCCTTAGTGGTAGTCCCTTCAATCTTATAGAGACCTCTCTTCATATACGTCGCTAATCACCACGAGCTGTTCATTGACCATTTTCAGTTGCTATAATTGGCTTTCAAATTCCTTCACGTCAAATCGAACGGATGTCAGTTGTCATTGCAAGTATTTCGTCAAATCCTCCCTGCACTCAATTTTCAAATTCCAACACAATTGAAATAAACCATCATGTCGACACATTTTCTTTCGGGAAAGTCCACAAGAACGCCACGAGTGACACCCGAAGACGCTACTTGTATTTGAATATGTCAAACGCGTCAAGATCAGTGACCATCCTCGTGTCATTTCACGTTGACAGGCACTCTGTCAGCGTCAAACCGAGACAACTGTCAGCAGTCGTCCTCGCAACTTGTCACCCTGTCCACAAGTGCGCACCACCACCGCGCGCCGGCCACTCGAGCTGACAGCAAGTGTGCACTTGTACGTCAAGCCAAGCTAAATGATTAAATGCAACCTGCGTCAGCCATTGAGCCATACACTTAACTGTAATTGAAATTACCGTCATCCTCTAAATGGAAACGATTAAGGAATGCGAAACAAAAAATGAAACTTTCTCTCCATGCACCTAGCATCGACGTGAGCATCACTGAAACGAACGAAATCCACTTCAACTTGACCTGCAACTATGACAGTTGTTGCATTCAGATTGCGATGCATTTGTGCATTTGCGCATTTGCGCATTTCAGTGGGTTTGTTGCCTTCGCGCATTCCAAACACACGCGAAACCGGTGCGTGTGTGCGACAGTTACCGACCGAATGCATCTCCCTTTTGGGGCCACCTCTCGATGACAGCGGTGCAGTGCGGACGGCTGGCACGAAATGTCACCAGACAGCAGCCGAGTGCGAGGAAAAAACCGTTTATTTCAAAGCACGCGCGCCTTTGCCCGGATGGCTGCGCGCGATAAAAAAAATCTCGCTTTTCCGGTTGCCAAGGAGTGCGCCCGGATTGGGAGAGTATCTTTTGCAATTTTCTGCGCTTTAATGGCGTGGTTTCTGCGTTTTCGCGATTGCACCGATCGCGCGCGTAGGTAATGAGATTAATTTTAGTTTTATGATTGGGATCGGATCAAACGCGGGGGGAAATCGCAAAGACCTACGTGCGCCTGGGAGGGGCCGTGGCTGCGGCCGCGGCCGGCTGGATGCCTCTAATGAGGCCTGTGATTGGATTCAGAGACGCTGTGCGCGAGCAACATTGTGAATGAGTGGAAAGTTTCCACTGACAGATTGCGATTGTTGGGGAATATTTATTAGCCAGCGTGGCAGGAGATTAATAAGCCGCAGTCTGGAACAGTTAGGCGATAGGAAGACAGGCTGCGACGCCGCGTCGTAATTAATGTGGACCAGAGTGGGCGATTGTCTTAAGCGGAGTGTGGTAATCTTTCGGCGACAGTCCGAGTGGCGTCCGCCAGTTGTGCGGTGTAGGAAGCGAAACCAACTATCGGCGGCTGATGCAATCTGGAGAGTGGGCCAAGATGAGAAAGAGATCGTTAAATTCGAGGGGTTTAACTGCGGTTGGTTGCTGTGCTAAAAAGTTGTTTGAACAAACTTCTGGAAGGTCGCAGCGGTAATTATCTTAAAGTGGATACCTTGGGGGTTATCTGATATCAGAGATTGGCGTTGGCCGGAACAAGTGCCCACGGGTGGGTTCCGCAGCGATCGTGAAGCTGATGTCCGTCGAGGAACACGATCGTAAACGGCAGAGTTTGGAAGCACGTTTCCTTCTAGGGAAGCAAGAGCTGCGTAAAATCTGTATTCTCGTAAAACATGCATTTTTGGCTAATGATTCGTGTTTACAAACGATTATGTGGCCGCATTTTAGTACCGAGGTCGGAAAAGGTTTCTTTTTGGGTCATCACACTGAAGGCTGGGCGGGTGATCAAAGCGAGTGGGCTGAGGCCATAAAATCGTCGCCATCTGTCACAAATTTTAACTTGGGATGAGCGAGTGAGGTAAAATATTGTCTCCTCGTCTTCGTCTAAGGTTCCTAGACATTCTTAGGATGAGGCTGTTTTCTAGGACAGTCTTAATTGCAAAACATTGACAAATGTTCTGTAAATTTCGAGCACACTGTGTCATTAGTTCAAGCAAAGCCTCTTTGAAGCAGCTGTGACGCCAATAGACCATAAACCATACCAATCATTGCTTAAAAAGTGGCAGGAGTCATTGACTACATGGTTATCCTCAAAGGCAATCAGTTGTCACACGAAACAAGTCAGTGGCGTTTAATCGTATGATCTTGATAGCCCAATTATTCAGGCATTCCGTGAAGCGATGTTATCGTCGAATGACTGTGCGAAATGACATGTTGCGCCAATGTGTGTCGGTATGATTCAGCAACACTTTATCGATGATCATCGTTTGGTAATGATTTTCGCATAAAATCGAAGACCAACTTTTGAGGTCAGATGATGTCAGTAAAGTGCAACGTAAACGAAATAAAGAGCTGTTTGGTTAGTTCACACCTAGTTCGTTTATTGAGATCGCTTGGCATTAGCCTCGCGTTCACACCCTTTACCTCGTATAAGAGCAATTTTTCACACATGTCACGATTACTGATTTATTGAAACAAATTGCAATTCAATTGCATCTTCTTCTTCGATTGGCGCTACACTCCGGGATAGACCTGGGCCTCAACCAACATGCCTCACCAGCCAGTAGATCGATTATATATGAAGTATTAATTCACTGATTGTGGTAGTGATACTAGCAGCTCTGAAGATTTGGGTCGCCCTGGATCTATATAGTTCATGGAGTTATGTCCACTGTTGGGACTTTAATTAAACATGTTCATTTCACTTATAAGTTTTCACTTCATCAGAGGTCTGTGTGAACGAAAATGAAAATTTTGATTTTTTTTGGGTTTTGATACTACACTGGAGCCCCCAGACTCTAGACTAGTCCACTGTTCTACCAGTCAGCAACCTACAATTGCAGCTGGCGCTTCGGTGATGAAGGGCCTACAGAATCAGCTGTCACCATATCAGCTCTGAGGCTTGCCGTGACGGTGACAGAGGAAGTGCTCTGCCGTTTCGTTGTCCTCTTCACAGGCGTCGCAGACGCTTGAATGGTGTGTATAGCAATGTATCGACAGAAGAGCCAGACATGCTAGGGAAAGCCCCTTGCAGTCGAGACGGAGCCAGAAAATTGACAGCGCCTTGGCGATTTTCGTTGCTATGAGTTCTTTCCAGAGAAGTTTACTATCTAAAGTAACAAGTAGATATTTAGCTTCATCAGAAAAACAGATGGTGACCCCTTTTAGCCACAAATGGGCCAGACCAGTCAATTTCCTAGTGAAAAGAACCACCTCGGTTAGGGGGTTGACCGAAAGCGCATTTCTGTTACACCAGTAGTAGATCACGTCTAGAACTGCCTGTCCTTTCGAGCGTACATCAGCTAGGCCCGATCCGACAGACAGTACAGCCACACTTAGGCCTGGGCTTAAGCGATTGAGAGCATCAAGCAGAGAGTCAACCAGCAGGCACAAAAGCAGAGGAGATTCGACACCGATTTGGGTTAGGTTCTCACTCAGACCATTAATGTTACAATGGCAATATTAAGGGGAGTACTAACTTCCGTGTGGCTAGCTTAGAAAAATATGCAGAGAGCCACAGTTTCCTCAGACATCCATAAATACGGTCAATGACCATGTTTGTGCGCCTGTAGCCAGAGAGATGATGACTAACAACATATAAAAGACTAGTAGTATACTCCACTGCCTTAATCTGAGAATTATTGAGGTTTATGTCAGGTAATAGACCGATATTAAAATGTTTTTTTTTTCGAAATCGGAATAACTTGTGATATTTTTGGGTTTAATAGTAATCCATTTTTGGTTGACCAAGAGTAGATTTGTTTCAGATTCATTTGAAACTTCTCAATAAGCGAACCATCCTTTCGCAGTAACCGAAATTGTTTTTTTAATTTCCAACATCAAATTTTGTGATTCGCTTTATCGAAGGCTTCCGAGAAGTCAAGGAAGCAGAGGAGAGAATCTGTGTTGGCGTCGAAAGACAAATTTTTAAAAATTCCATGCAATTGTCCAAGTGTCAACACTAACATTACTTTGATCACATATTTCATCATGACTGGGCATTGCCATGTAGTAGCGCCATATCGCCACACCATACCACCGTTGACCATAATCTAAATTTGCGTTTATTTTTTTTTTGCTTGATCATGAGGTGTCTCATGATTTGATTTCTGAAGCCCATTTTATATATTGGGTCTATAACATAATTCGTGCTCTTTTTTTAATTTGAACGTATTTTAAAGAAAAGCATTAGTATTAAAAGTATTGTCCATCTGAAGCTATGAATTTTTCAATGCCAACTTTTTGCAATGACCTTAGCTTTCCAACGCACGTTCCAATGGAATAATACAAGTTACGCCATCTCTTAGCAAACTGAACGAAGTTATAGACCTTCCAATGGAATAATACAAGTTACGCCATCTCTTAGCAAACTGAACGAAGTTATAGACCTTCCAATGGAATAATACAAGTTACGCCATCTCTTAGCAAACTGAACGAAGTTATAGAACTAATACTTTAAAATACGACTTTTAATTTCTTTTCGTCTTCCTCTTATTCTTTAGTGGCGCAACAGTCCGGGGTAGACCTGGGCCTCAACCAACATGCCTCTCCAACTAGCGCCATCTATGGGCTATCTGTCTCCAGTTTCGCACACCAAGTTGGTTGAAGTCCTTCTCCACTTGAGTGCGCCACCTTAAACGCGGGCGTCCTATGTTTCGTTGCCCGAATGGTTTTTGAAGATCCTTCGCAGATCTTTTGCAATACCTTATTCGGTTGGATTGGTTTGAACCAGGATAATTTTGAAAACATTAACTATGGCGCATCCGGTCAACTATACCAAACCGTTTGACTGGAAATACCAAATCGAGTAGTTCTAGTAGAATGTTATGATTTTGTCATCTTATCCAGCAACTAACCAGAATAGCGGCCTTGTGAGTGGTCTGGATTTGAATTTAACTTTGGAGGCATGTAGGCTATGATAGCGATACAGTCCTGGAAGGTCCTCAGCCTAGCAACCATCGTTACGCGTGCCATTGTTCTTTCACGAGTAAACTTAATGGCGAAGCGAAGTGAAGACTCCACGTTTTTACTACCGCGATCTTCCGACACCTAACTTCGCAGTTGACGCACATAGTACAGCCGCACCACAGTACAGCAGTGGCAGGGAGCTTGAATCTTAATCCAAAATTAGGTGCTAAGCGGTTGTGGACAGTAACATGTTCGTTTCAAACTGGAATCCCCATGGGTTCCCAGTGCAACTTATAGCTACTTGTACTTCAGTTAAGCAGACCACGCTAGAGCCTTTAAACACAACGATTGGATTCATTTTTAAGACGCGGTGAAGGTCCTCGAAAACCCTTTATGTCATATTAATTGTTAAATCGTGGGAAAGGCACTCGATGGCACCTTACGACACATGTACGTTTGCGTGTAGTTGCCATACCCTTGGCATCGATTTGCACTACTTTAACACGCTGTTAGAGTTGACATCCATGCTCTTTGATAAATGTCTGTTTTTCCCCTTTTCGATGGCAAGTTACAATGGAAGTTGAATGCTGGCGGTTCAAAAATGACGCGAAGATTCAAATGACATCTCTTGTTGGAATACCTATAAAGGCCTGTCATTCGCTTCTACGTTCCGTACTAGGAATACATTTCAGATCCTCAAGCTACATCCCTTCAAATTATCTTTCATTTTTGGCAAGTCTTGAATTGAAAGCTGAAAAATCCCTCCATCTTCAATCGTGTCATCTCCTTTACTGTGCCTCGTCACTAGTTCTGTCCCATCAACCACCACCCCCATTTAATCCTTCACTCAGCGAGGGGAAAAAACGCCATTCCAATCCATCCCACAGTCGCCACCACCACTGGCTTCCCCCACATGCATCAATCAATTCCCGGAATGGATGCCACTTGCACGCAGACACATCATCCGCTCGAATCCATCGATATTTAGCAAACACTCCAATAAATGCCGAAGAAGTTCACCTGCTCCCGTCCGCCGCCGAACGCAATCGTGACTCTCCCTCGGGCCATTTGAGCGCACTCGCGCTTAGTGCCTGACTCCGTTTGATCGTGAATATTGAAAACGCCAATCGAGCCATCCACTCCAGCTTGAAATTCTCATCACGTTCCCCGATGTATCCCGCATCAGTT
This sequence comes from Eristalis arbustorum, assembly GCA_916610145.1. NCBI lineage: Eukaryota > Metazoa > Arthropoda > Insecta > Diptera > Syrphidae > Eristalis > Eristalis arbustorum. Next base: position 6,170,054 of record OU744318.1, read on the forward strand.
GAGACGAGCGGAACACATTTCTTTTGACATTTCATTTCCTTTTATCCCGTGCACGTTTCTGCGGGGGCAAGCAGCGGGCCGATGTGCATCGCTGCACAGCTTGTCGGCACTCAGTCATTAAGCGACTGCAGGTACTTCCGGCTCCTCTTCTCGAGACGAACGTGGAGGAGTTCCCTCACCCGTCGCCGGGCACACGTGCCAAGGAGAGGCACATGCCAAGGGGATCAATTAATTTCTCTCGGAACGGCCAAAATACCTGGAACCGCAGAAGCACGAAAACAAACAGAGAATGGAGTGAATGCGGCAAGGATGGCTGTGGGCGGTGGGTGCTCCGGAACCGACTTAAATGGCAAGAGTCAACAACGACAACGCACACACGCCGGAGGACAGGCAAGTGGCAACACGACCAGTCGCCGACGACAGGCGACCTCGTAACTAGCCCACCTCGGCCGACGCTGGCGCGATTTCAATGGGAACTGCAGTGTCTACGGTCATGTCCATTTGGTCGGAACTGTCGCCGCGTCCCACGTGTGCCAGTCACCTGTGCGGCAGCAGCCTCGTCTCAGGGCGACCGCGACGCGTCGCAGATGTGAGTAGGCCCACGGCTAGGCAGACACCGCACAGACTTGCAACGCAGTTCTAGATGTTCGCACTCGCGTACGTGGGGTAATGCGCTTGTTGCGCATTTCGTCATCGGCAGGCCCGCGGCTCTGAGTCTAATGAGCTTCGGTTTCTCAACTCGAGATCCGGTGACACCGCAAATCACCTCCGCTGCGGTCGGGACAACCCAGATCGATGTGCAGTGGGATTGCGGCAATAAGGCCGACTCGGGCGATTGCCGTCATCGCCGACGCAAGGCGCCTCTGGTTCGGGCATGAGTGACGGGGCGGCTCAATCTGGTGCAGAGCAGGCCGCATCATCGATGTTCTCTTTTGTTGTTTTAATTAAAAGACTTATTTTTATCCGAGGTTTCTTTGTTCGCGCTGACGATGCTGTGGAGGTGGGGGGAGGCTGTGCGGTGGCACAGGTTGCTCCAGTTGTCGCTTTTTTTTCCGTTTCGTTGTCGTTTGCCTGAAAATCGATACGCTGATTGGTATCTAAGCTGGGTCAGGCTAATCCGGTGGAAAAAAAAGTGAATCGCGTGCACATGGAGGTTCGGGGCGGTGGTGGCTGCGGAAAAGTGCACTGAAGCGGGTGGAGGATGTCAAAATGGTGGGCAGGGCGATGAATCGATTACGCGATGTTCGCGAATAATCCGAAATGTATTTTCGAACAGCTTTGAAGGCAGTGTTTACACGGTTTCACCTGACCTGTAACAATTACGAAGGGGAGAGGATTGTGCGGCTTTTGGGGGACTCGGGAATGGAGTTTCAACAACGGTGTGGGTGATGAGTGGGTGCACGTGTTTTATGGGCACTATGACGGGCAATCATACTACTTAAGTCCCCTCGGGGGGCATATGGCGTCAACAACGCCTGCGCGCCGTCTCGTTCGAATTTCTGCAACGCGTTTGAGCTCGAATCCCTTTCAACTGTTCTGCGCCATGTTTGCCTAGGGCGTCCCGCTGTACTGCCTGCCTGCGTAAGCGAATTCCACTGCATGGCGTACTTCGCAATGGAATTGTCTTCTCGCCGTAGTGTGTGTCCAATCCACTGCCACTTTCTCCTTCGTATTGTGATGTTTATAGGTTCCTGGCCCGTTCTCAGGTACAGTTTGCAATTTCATCAATTTAAAAGACTGTCAACAGCTTCAGCAGCAAAGAGTTCGTCTTCATTTCAAATGTTGTCCAAAAGGAACAAGACTGTGGGTGGTTTGTAGAAGTCGCTCTTCGAATGAAAACGGTCCCGTGGATCTCTCTGCAACGATCACACAAGTCGTTCGAAGCACAAGATGTGTATGAGATCACACCATCTTATTGAAACTCAAAGCCTAATTGTCCAGGTTGTCGGAATGGTGGTAGTGTGTAACTAGAGGCACACCATGCAATTGTTCTTCTCGGGTGCAGTAGCCCTGCGTGCTTCAGCTATGGACCTTGAGCGCTTTGACTTATGTATTTACAAGGCTAGTCAAGATGAAATGAGTTCAGGTCGCTTTAGAATAGAAAAATCCATACCATTTTCTTTTCCACTTCTGGGTCCCACATTAACTTGGCACCCAATTTGTGTCGAAGACTAGCTTGACTGGGTTGAATCGGTAGACGCTGTTCTAAACTCACGTTTCTCTACAGCCCGCACCAAGTAGGTAGTCGGTTATACTTACTTACATACTTATTCATCGTATATATGGTCCCGTCTGCGCATTTATAAGAAGACACAACCGCGAACTCTACGAGCTGTACAAGAAAGTGGATGTAATCCGAAAGGCAACCATCCGTCGACTACACTGGCTCGTCCACATCGAGCGTTCAAGAATGAGAAGAAGACCGAACCTCTGGTATAGAGACCAAGTCATCGCGGATGCAAGACAGCTTTGTCTTGATGACTGGAAGCAGTGCGCTAAGTTTTTGGACTTGATCCACCCGCCTCGTTCTGCGCTTTGAACGGGAAAGACACCGTTCCAAGCCCAAGTAGGGCACGCTTCGGATGACGTGATGAAAAGTAGGTGCTCGACAGTGAGATCCTCGCGTACTACCGTGTTTCTCACCCCATACCGGCGATTATCTTCCATAGTAGCATGAACAAATTCCATCTCAGCAGCTTGTATTCGCGATTTTATTCTTTCGAAGCAGTGCGCTCAAGATCGTCATCGATGGAAGGCAGCAATTGCTCCGGCTCGGACCATTCATGGGTCGTCGGCCTGATGAGTAAGTAAGTAAGCATACCTATTAATTAGACTTGTGACATACGGAAGTTTGGAACCTGAGCAACAGTTGCTTTCTATCGTTGATGGTCCATATATGGGTTCGCCTACTTTGTCTTTAAACAGGCACTCCATGTGCCCGAGCCAGTGTTGTTTTGGCTTCCGGACTACATCCACAACACAATACACGCACAGCAGGGTTGTTTCTTCTTCTCCATTCTGATACTTTTCTTCCTCGCTGACATTACCAGTTTTTTCTGAGGCTACTGATTTGCTTATCATCCAGCTTGCGGTTTCATATAGAAGAATTAGCCAGACGAGCGCTTTGTAGAGCCTAAGAGCAAATTTTTCCAGCCTAGTTCCCTCGTCAACCCAAAGGGACGATTCTACGGTCTGTCCCGAAGTAGGGTCACTACAAGTTCAGTTCAAGTTTGTAGTTCTCGGTCTTGGGGTTTCGTCCAACGTGATAAACAAAGGATCGATTTTCGAGTTCATCTCGTTCTCAATACACTTTAGAACTGATATTCCAGTGGCCGGGCATGCACTCGTCTTCCTAAATTCAGCAAATGATCTGGTGCATGCTCCCTACCAGAAGATCATCACCAGCTTTGCAACCAAACTTTTCACTGCCAGATAACCATCGACGGGGATGCTGATTCCTCTAAGGACTTGTTTGCTTAGCAAGACGAATTACCTCAGCACGTACTCTGTGAAGAAATGTGGTTCGAAGAATTCGTCTTAACCGCTGCAGGTGGCCAGGATCTCACTTCAGTCCGAATTGTGGATTAGACAGGAACAAGTCGTCTAGTGTGCGAGCTTTGTGGAATTGATCGTGATTCTCACCTACGATGTAGAAGTTGAGACATTCATCAAAGATACCTCCGCATCATCGGCATTTGTCAGACACGCTTTTTGTTTGCTTTCTATGATGTTGCCTCTACTCTAGTCTAGGCCTCTCAATATCCTAGACGGTGTTCATCACCTTTTGCCAAGCCACCTGCTCTTCGAACATTTTTGCTAAGTTTCCAGTTGCGCCAGGATACCCTACATTAGCAGTTAGACTATGGGTTGCCCTCTGAATATCACACCGAGACTCAGTATGATGGGTAATGCCATGAGCATCATACGGAGCTCCACACCCATTCTACTTGAAATCGCCTCTGTGCTCCCGCTGGCTCCCCACACCACCTCCTTCCAGGACTTCACTCCACCCCACAGTCGAAAGCAGGAAGCGTCTCGAAAAACAACTCACACACAAGCAACAGCTTACACCCCCTCGTTGTCAAGTCTTTTGAAGGACTTTGTTGACAACCATCAAACAGACACGCTCACTGACTTTGGTCAAATCCCCATAGATTCCCGCATCCCCACCCCACCACAGTCACAGTCAGACCAAAAATCACATGACAAACCAAATCACCTCGTAATGCTGCTCCCACTCCTGCACGGCTGACGGAAACCTTTTTCCAAAGAGATTACCTTGTCTGCCGAGCGCTTCATCCACTTCCACCATTCCCATGAACATCTGCCCCCGTTCCACGCCACCACTCGACAGGCCACCGTACAAGGTGCCTACAGTTTACGAAAGCAATTCAGTGCTCCTTAGTAATTTTATGGCCTCAGGCGAAATATAATTACGCTGCACATACCCGCATCCGGCATCCTCCGGTCGGTGGACGAGTCTGTGCGCCTGGCCGTTGGATGGGCGCGGGTGGACGTGGAAGGTCAACCGCCCCCACTCGCACCCGGCGGCGCACAGTTCAAGGATACCCCCGGAAAGTGGGTTACTACCGTATGCACACACATGTGCGCTGCAAAAGGTCCCCTCGATGGTTTTAGGGTGCATTCTCAGCCAGAAGCTGAATACTCGAGCCGCACGCTATGCAAATTTGCACTGGCCACCCCGCACGGCCACCCACGCCACATGCTTGTTGCAGATGTGTGCTGCCGTCGCTCGGGACGCGGGAGCGAAGCAAACTCAATTTGGGCTCATAAATGAGTCAGACGGCGAGTGACATGGCGCGGCGCACGACCGGCTTCAGTGTTTGGCTCAGATAATGGCGTTTCTGCAAGTTCTGCACGCGTCATTGAATCCATATTGAATTTTGTTTGCTCACGAAGAAATTAATTGTTTCATTTTGTTAAAGGACGTGGCATGGCCTGTGTGTGTGCGTGGAAGGAAGAAGGAAACTGATGAAAAATGCAGAGCCGCTCGAGTGTCAGCTGGTGATTGTGTCATGGCTGGCATTATGATGAAAGGACGACTGTTGAGCCTATTGTTCGGGAATTAATGCAAACGTGATGGAGGAACTTTTCACTTTTTCATACAAAGTCCTCAGACCATGGACCGAGGCTGAGGGAGGCAACTGGAGCTCTAAGCCACTGGCGACCTTTGCACGACGGTTAAACGGAGATGGAGAGTGGAATGAGGGTGCGTGGTAGTGGGAGTTGTTTGATGGCAGAAAAGAAGAATTCATTCCAACGAGGGTATACAGAAAGGAGCTGCATGAAAACTCAAACGGTTTAGTGAAAAGAAAGGAGGGAATCTGTTGGAAATCTATCTGAGAACACTTAAAGTTCGACATTTAGCCCAGAAGACCGCTGACGATGGCCTAGAGACTCTCTGGCTGTAGTCCTCTCCGAAAAAATCAGTCGCTATGTTGTGCTCAGAATATTCACATAGCAATTAATACGTAGTGTTGAGTATTAGACACAAGGAAGGAGACCCCTTTGACTGCGCCAACTATCGGGGGATATGTCTCCTTAACATCGCCTATAAGATCTTATCTGCCGTACTGTGTGAACGCCTAAAGCCATTCGTCAACACCTTGGTCGGTCCATACCAGTGTGGCTTTAGGCCAGGAAAATCCACCATCTACCAAATATTCACACTTCGAGAGATTTTGGAGAAAGCCCAGAAAGCGTATGATAGCATTTGTGGTCCGTGGCGTTGTGCGTCGACCCCAACCTCGATGTCGTAGGTTCGATTCCAGCTCTGAGCGACAGAAATAATTTTCACGGCCCCACCTCTTTCGAGTTACTGACAATGCTCAAAGAGTATTTCCTGTCTAGAGAAAGCTTCTCAAGCTTGGCCGTTCGGAGTCGGCGTAAAACTGTAGGTCCCTTCCTCTCGTGAGAGAACAATAGCACGCACAACACGAGTGGTTGCTGAGAAACTAGGCCCTGGCCCTCTACGGGCTTTTTATTATTATTGTTATTATGATAGCATTTATAGACACGAGCTATACAGATCAATGTCTAGTTTTGGCATCCCTACTAAACTCGTCCGTTTGTGTAGGATGAGGATGGAGAATGCTCGCCGCTCCATCAACGTCGGTAAAGACCTAACCGAGACCTTTGATGTCAAAAAAGGATTCAGACAAGGCGCCGCACTGTCATGTGACTTTTTCATCATCGTTCTTGAAAGAATTGTTTAAAACTCGAACGCCAACACCGGAGGAACAATCTTTCAGAAGTGCGTCCAAGTACTCGCATATGCCGACGATATTGACATTATCGGAAGAACGCAGCGTGATGTTAATGGCGCTTTTGTGAGTATTGCAACGGAGGCTGCGAAGATGGGTTTAGCGGTAAACGAGGGTAAGACCGAATATATGCTGTCAACGAGAAAGGACACCCAACACCGACGTCTCGGTCAGAACGTCACGGCAGACAGATATAACTTTGAGGTAGTCAAAAACTTTGTTTACCTAGGAACCGCTATCAACTCAGACAACGACACCAGCGCTGAAACGAAGAATAACTCTTGCCAATTGGTGCTTCTTTGGGCTAAGAAAGCAATTGGTAAACAAAGCCCTCTCTCGAACAACCAAGGTAACGCTTTACAAGACCTTAATCGTCCCAGTCCTGCTATATGGCGCGGAGGCATGGACTCTGTCAAAAGCGGATGAAGCAGCTCTTGGTTGCTTCGAGAGGAAAATTCTTCGGGTGATTTTCGGTCCCGTCTGCATAGATGGTGAGTGGAGGAGGAGATATAACGACGAACTATACGGGCTGTTCAGCGACATCGACTTAACCAGAAGAGTGAAGATCCAACGATTGTGATGGCTAGGTCATGTAGAGCGGATGGAAACCAATGCTCCGGCCCGAAAAGTCTTCGAATCCACCGCCGAGGGACGGCGCAGTAGAGGAAGACCGCGACTCAGGTGACGCACACAAGTGGAAAGGGACCTCAACCAACTATGCGTGCGAAACTGGAGACTAGTAGAGACTAGGAGAGCTAGCTAAAGATCGAGCTGGCTGGAGACGCTTGTTGGTTGAGGCCCAGGGCCACCCCGGACTATCGCGCCAGCTTAAGTAAGTAAGTTGAGTATTAGAGGAACCCCAATGACATAAGTCATAATTGTTCTGCTCGCATTCCCGGAAGAAGGCTTAACCATTCCATTCAAAAAACGTCGAAAAAATTGTTGAGCTTTGCTCAACCCTTTGCTTTCGATTGTGGCGCTGTATTATTGAGAACCCAGTACACAGCTCAGTAAAGATTCGCAATAAAACGCCTTTACTCAGTTCATCAAACATCAAATAAATGGTGGATACCAACTGGCCACACCTCTGATTTCGATGATTCGACTGTAAAATTTTGCTGAATACTTTTTACTCAGCAAGAGCTCAGTAAGTTGGTTTTGTTGTTGATTCTGAGCATAGATTCTCAAAAGAACCCGCCTACTAAAGCAAGCAGAGAGTGTAGCTACATTCGTACGATCAAACCTGAGAAACCGTATAGTCTAGGCCATATCCAGAGACATGAGGCTGCTATGTGGGGCTAGCTGAGATCGTTTTAGGCAACAAGGAAAGTGTGAGACGAAAGTGTGGCTGCAAGTTGGGACAGTTCACATCGAGGTTGACATGAACCGTACAAATGGCGGCCCAGTAGGCCATGAAAATTGCTTTTTCGTACATTCCAGAAATCGAACCTAGCCGCCGAGGTTCAAGCGGGTGGCAGTCGACGCACATACCCACGGGCCATCACAAGTCAGTAAAGTGCTCAGTATGTGTCATATATCCTCTTAGAAACCGAATCTTTTACTGAAAAGAGGAGAGGAGGCGTGAACAACTCGTGCCAAGTTCAAGTTATCGTGGGCACACGATGTTGGCTAGAGCAAGAAGCCCGTCAAGGTTCGAGGACGACTTTAGTTCAGACTTAGGCACTCCATGTGTTGATGTGACTGCCTGTTTTAGGCCTGCATAGACCATAATGTCCACGGATTCTTCCGTCCCCATTGTCTACCATCACTTGAAGTTCGTCGAACGCCATTTTTCCCGCAGTAATCTCCCTCCTGCCTTGAATTTCAACAGAAACCTGTACCCTCCTCCTTAATTTTCTGCCAAACATTTGTCCCAGTTCGCCACTCTCTCACCATGCTAACCTACTCGACGCCACTCAAAATATCAAGTTTCAACGGTCCTGGCATCTTCCCACACACGCCTCGCCGCAATTGATGATAGCCACGCTGACCCCGTCGCAACGTGCTTACCACGCGAATCGACGCACCACCTCTCGACTGGCCGCCGCGCCTCTCCACGGTCAGCCACTCGAGCCTTGACACTACCCCACTGGAAAAATCTCCGCGACAGTGATAGATTACCATCTCCTTCGGTTCGCTGTTTGACAAATGTCTAATCTCTTGACATTTGCCAGCCATCCTACGGCGAGACACCAAGTTCCGGTGGGCTTTCTCGAGGTTTCTCCCGTCCGGTGGCGGCACACGGCACGGCACGGCACGTAGGCCTAATGATGCTGCCTGCTGCACTCAGCCTGAACATGGCCAGCGGATGATAAGGACTCCTCCTGTCAAAAGTGATTTATTATGAAAAACTATTCATTCATCATGCGATTGCACTTCGGTGTCTGGCTGTTTGACTGACTGACTGGTTGACTGCCTGTTTGGCTACAGGGTGCACCACCATTAGGTTATCCTCGTGTCAGTCCTTCCCGCGCGCTGCCTGCTGCCTCCGCCCGGCGTAATTGACTTAAGCACACACAGTCGCCGTGCGGAATTCAATTGCGAATGACTCGCGGATAGCTCGTGGATGTGGGTTAAGACATTAACGACGCGCTGTCAATCAAGGCGGTGGGAGGAGAACGTTCCACTTGACAGCGGATGGAGTCGATGACAGATGGCGGAATGCTAATTACACTCACCGCGCCTACCAACGCAGAACATTCCATCATTCCGTTGCGTTCATTAATTGAATACGTTCACGCAACATTCCCGCTGGAGTGTCATTCGGCTGACCACGTCCGCGGCCACCACCACTGATTAGATGAACGCGCCCGCCGTTGTGTGGGTGAGCCGCGGTGTATTTTTAACCCAACTCGTCCATCCAACCGTACGACCATCTGACCATGTTCGACACGCTGCGGCGAGGCGCGCACCCTTCGATTGGACGACGAACACAACCTCGGTCACGAGCCACATCAGAGCCACACAGAGGCGACTTTGTTTTTGCGCTCAGATTTAGTGCGAGGGGGACCGCGGTTATTGAATAATTGATTCGATTAAAGCGAATCTACGCGCCGTACACTGTGCACGCCTTGAGTTATGAGTTCCTCGTTCTTAAGACGTAACCTTCGGCGTTATGCTGCCGCCTTTCGTGCGGTCGCGCCCGCTTATCTGCGGCATCGACCTCGCCGCCGCCGCCTCGCGTTGATCGATGAACTAATCGGCGACCGTGAAAACATGTTGCGCGCGAAGCCTTATGGCCGCCGCGTGCACATAAATCTGAATGTGACCGTCGTCGTCGTAGCCGGTGGCCTTGGTTCAAGTTCACACTGCCTTGCCGACGGAATGGCCAGAGTGTGCGTCGCTGGAATTCCCTGAAGCAGCCCGGGGTTGGAGTGAAAGCATAAGCCAAGGCAAGAGCCCCCGGCCTATGCCACCCTTCACTTTCATGTCGGGCGACGCACAGCTCTGGAAAGCATCATAAACGCTCCGAGTACGCCACACTGGCCACGGACCAGGCTGGAGTGCGTGTGTGTGCTGCTGGTGCGTTCCACTTGAGTGCGTAAATTATTTAATGGCTTTTCGAGTTTAATTCCTGTTTTGAGGCCCGTACAGTGGCGACGGCAGCGGTGCGCGTTGGGTTTACGAGAGCAAAGCACTCGCATTCCCCGCACCGTGTGGGTGGCTGGCGAGTTTTGTTTACGCTCGCAATTTGCATAATTTTTAGTGCATAAAGTGAACAGCGATTGGGCGGTGTAATTGGATTAAGTCCTCAGCGATGGTCTGAAGCGAAATGGAGGCAATGGGTTAATTAGCGAATGGAAGTGATACGGCCGAGCGTGGCAGGTGTTAATCGGGGAAGAATGCGATTCGCGATTGGATAATAATTGCTGCTTTATTGTGAGCGCAACACAAAAAATGGTTACGTGTTGGATATTTGTAGGAAATAATTGCGATGGTTGCGTAAACTGATGGCGGTTGCTTATTCAGCGGGAACATCTAATTGTGTATGGGTTGGCGGGGAAATTGGGTTTGGAATGTACATCATCTTGGAGCGTTTCATGGCCTCTGAATAAAGCCTAAATAGGTTTACAGAAGGAAAGACCGCCTACGGCGGCTGGGCCATGTAGAGTTCAGGAAGGTTTACAGAGTCTACTGTAACTCAATTGTTCACAATGCCAGAAATGCCTTGTTTACCAATTGCTTTCTTAGCACAAAGAAGCGCCGATTGGCAAGAGTTATTCTTTGTTTGATTTCAGCGCTGGTGTCTTCTGATGTTTTAGCTGTGCCTCGATAGACAGGTTATATCTGTCTGCTGAGACGTTCTTAGCGAGACGTTGATGTTGTCGGTCCTTTCGGATTGACAGCGTATATTTGGTCTTTCCCTCCTTTGCCATTAAACCCATTATCGCAGCCTCTGTTGTAGTACATACAAAATATCACTCTGCGTTCTTCCGATAATGTCAATATGGTCGTCACATGCCAATATTTGGACGGAAACTATTCCTCTAATGTTGGCGTGTGAGTTTTGAACAATTCTTTCAAGAATGATGTTCTCGTATCACGTTGCCTTGTCTAAGTCCTTTTTAGACATCAAAGGTCTCGGTTTGATCCTTACCGACATTGATGGAGCAGCGTGCATTCTCCATCGTCATCCTACACGAACAGACGAGTTTGGTAGAGACGCCAAAACTAGACATTGTATAGCTCGTCTGTATAGATGCTATCATACGCGGCCTTAAAATCGATGAAAAGGTGGTGGGTATCGATTTGTTGCTCCTGGGTCTCCAAAATCTGCCAAAGTGTCAATGGTGGATTTCCCTGGCCTGAAGCCACACTGGTATGGACCGACCAGGTTGTTGACGAATGGCTTCACACAGTACGGCAGATACGATTTTGTATGCGATACTTAGGAGACTGATGCCTCTGTAGTTGGCGCAGTTCAAAGGGTCTCATTTTTTATGGAATCGGGCAAACAATGCTGAGGTTCCATTCATCGGGCATGTTTCTTTTTCTCCGACCATATTTTACAGATGAATTGGTGCATGCTCCTTACCATACCATCGCCTGCGGCTTTAAAAAGCTCGGCGGGTAGTCCGTCACTCTGAGGTAGTCAAGGACTTCGTCTACCTATGCTCTGGAGTAAATGGGGCCAACAACACCAGTACCGAGATCAGCGCAGAATTACTCTTGCCAATCGCTGTATAAAATCCTGACAATGCCAGTCCTGCTCTATGGCGCGGAGACATGGACTCTATTAAAAGCGGATGAAGAAGCTCTTGGTTGTTTTGAGAGAAAATTTCTGCGTACGATCTTTGGTCCTGTTTGTGTTGATGGTGTTTGGAGGAGAAGGTTCAACCACGAACTGTACGGGCTGCACAGCGACATGAGCCTAGTTAGGCGTCTACGGATCCAACGCCTACGGTGGCTAGGTCTTGTAGAGCGGATAAACACCACAACTCCGGCCCGAAGAATTTTCGAATCCGAACCTGTCGGGCAACGCAACAGAGGACGCCCGCGTTTAAGGTGGTGCACCCAAGTGGAGAAGGACCTCAACCAACTTGGTGTGCGAAACTGGAGACAGGTAGCCAGAGATCGCGCTAGTTGGAGAGGCATGTTGGTTGAGGCCCAGGTCCACCCCGGACTGTAGCGCCAATCGAAGAAGAAGAGTAGGTCGTCAGCTCCCGCAGCATTGTTGCATTTCAGTTTAGATAAGACAATCCTCACTTCATCCGGGTCGGGTGGACGGAATTGTAGATCTTCATCGTCCCTTTCTTCTCTGTGGGGGAATGTGCGCTTATTTTGGCAGATTTAGCTTGGATGCGAATTGGCCTGAGTCGCTCGTTCACGGACCTGAACCATAAGACTTCTTGCCTAAGTCTGCCTTTAACGACAAACCCACATCCAAATAGGCGCTGTTTTTGTTTTTTTGTAGCAATCACCGTAATATATATCACAGTTTTTCATCCTTCTTTTGCCCGGTCCATCTCATCGCACTTCTTGGATGGCGGTTATATCTGCTAGGTCTAGGGCTTCCGCTAATTGTTCGGTTGCACGTGGCCTATAAAGGGACCTTACATTTTACGTTCAGATCCGAAGATCGTTGTCCGTATATCGTTTGCAGGGTTCGTCATCAAATCATTCGTTTCCAAGGCTTGTTGTTGCTTCGTAACTATGCATTTTTTTTTGTGTGGCCGGCCGACAGCACAACTCCCAACCTGGAGGGCCAGTTCCTTTTTTGTAACCCCTAGGACAAGAGGTTGCACTTATAAGTTTGGCAAGTTGAGCTCGGGTGAACTATAACCAGTACCCGATGACTACCACTTGGAGGTAAAATAAGCACAATTGGTGTGTGGTTGTGCTAATGACAATCAGTAAATCTTAGTCCGAAGTAGTAAAATTGACCTTTACTTTGAGACTGTTTGCTCAAGAGGGAGTACAGCTAAAACTCGAAACAAAAAAAGTCAAGACTTCTCGCTGCTCCGTCAAGGTGGGTGATCAACTTACGGTGCTGCCCTCAACTTCTTCAACGACACAGTCTCACTCTTTGTCGCAAATTCGAACCCTATGAAAATCTTAGAAACAAAGGTTCACTGTGTAGTGACTAGAGCGTAAGACATTTTGTGGTCAAGTGGGTACGACTGGCAACATTCTATACTTTGAAACGAAATTACTTGCGCACCTCGTGGTGGTTTGGTGGTCTTTGTCTTTGCTTGCTAAAAATGGTAATTTTTGAAAATTTACAGTGGCAGGTGGTGGCTTTCGTGTACAAATTTAGGCTGCCTTAAAAAATAAGTTCGACCCCCCTATAGAGCCACGCAAAGAAGAGAAAGGAACTTGCAGAACTTGCAGATCGATCAAATTGCGAGTGGATGCCAACAGAGACATCAGAGTTAGGTAAGGTTAGTGAGCTGCCAGCGAAATCGCTAACACTCTTAACCATTGTTGGTCCATTGTGATACCCATCTATAACCACTAATCGACAACTCCACTAATAGCTTTGTTCATTTGATCCCAACGCATATTAACTTTGTTTTCACTGGGATTCGAGCCGGGGACCAATCCAGCCGTTCATCAGAAACGGAGACATTAGAAATATCAGAGTTTACCTTTTTTGAGTTGGCCTTGCTCGCATTCCAGTTTCGTACGAGAAAGCCATTCAGTCATGTCACCATCTTCCGCAAGAGAGCTCTTATGAAACTGAACATCTGCAGGACCGAACGACTTTTCCACTTCTCCATAGGGCGATCTTTAATGATAAATTATTCACCCGTTTGTTGTGAGCAATCGTAATAGTTTGATGGCCAACTTTTTAAACAAAATATTAGTCGCACAAAATTTTGAGCACATCAACATTCAGTCTGAGCGGACGCACCACATGGTTTTTAAGGAAGCCAATGTCATCATATGCTGGAATTCATGGCAATGATGAACACCTCATCGAGTGGCAGAAGGCGATGTGCATCGAACTAGACACAGCCCGTGATGATATGTCAAACAGTCCGTCGTGAGCAATGAATCAGGTGAAATGCCATATGGTGACAAATCAGTTGCATAGTTTTAGGCTGTTACAACAATACTTGTTAAGTGGCACGATCATGTGACAGCTTGTCAGTTGCCTCCGTTTTTTGTTCTAGAGTGGTGTCGAAAGAAGACTTTAATGAGTGTGGAGTGTCCTGTCAGGGGCTGTGGCTTCAAGGTTCCTTAGCGTAAACAGACCCTAATTGCGTTGGTTCTTGATTTTGTGTTAAAGTGTTGATGGTTGAGGACTGGCTTGTAGGTTTCTCCACTCGACAGAATTGAATTCGATGCATAGAGCGCACTTCGACTACTTCATTCGTTGGAAAAGGATTCTTGCTTCGAATGAACAATCGCTCCTGTGAATCTATTTCAATTTAGTACTGAAGAACAGACGTCGATTGCCTAAAAAACATCGACTAACAGTGCTTCAAATCAAATCCCTTCTGCCAGCAACACTCCCAACATTTCGGACACCCGCATCCTTGCATCGACCAACCTCCCCTTCCCTCACCACCCACTGACGTGGAGCGGCAAGAGCTTACCTCATCCAAGCACCATCCATTGCATCATCATGAAACTGACCCAGAAAGGCAATCCCTCCGCAATGCCTTTAACCCAATTCCCTCGATCCACAGCGATTCGGTTTTATTCCCCTTCACTGCTGCTGTTGTTCACTGTTCTCCTTTGATCATCATCTCGCCACGTACCAGGAAACCAGCTCCTCCACCATCCATCACTGCGGCGGGCACACAACCAAACATGGAGCGGCCGCTTACCGCCAGAGCCGGGCTAAATAAGGTCACGTTCCACATAAATCCATGGCCGTTCGGTAGCCAAGCAGTCCATTATGTTAATTAACCATCCACCCGAAAACGTTTAACCTTTTAAGGACACCCGTCCGCGATGTTGATCCACGGACACTAGGTCATGCAGATACACACCGGAGACGGCGATAGCTTCGCTCAGACTCGACAAGAGAAAAAGAACGCCAATCCACGGCCAAATACAGCCGCCACTGGCTCTTGCAGCCCAGACCCGCGGCGGTGCCCACACACGCGGAACACCGACGGCAACAGGGACTCGCGGGTCGCCACGCCATGAGTGCCTTCGCTTTTGTCTCGGAATTAATTGCAACACTTCCACTCCTAATATGGACGCGACGCGGCTGAAGAGTGCGTAACGCCGCGGCGAGAGTCACGGAGTCCCTGACCGTGTCTGCGCGGCGATTTGTGGGATAAGGTCATGCGAATCGATGGGGGACTGATTAATCGATGCTGGCTCTCGAGGAGACGCCTCGGGCGGCTAACGCCCACAGAATCCGCGGGCGCGCGTGTGTGTGGCGAACAAGATCTTAGATGAATTTATGGCACTTAAAATGTTGACGGCACACGCCGCGACGATGCAACAGCCCCAGAATGGTCTCGAAGGAGCAGGGAGCGCCGACGTGGAGTGGGACCACCGCCTCGTGGGTAAAAGTAGAAGAAAACAACGATGAGATGTGTATCCTGTTCGTGGGATAAATTTAGAGTGATGTTTGACGATGAGAAAAGCTTCCATTATGACAAAGTGCTCGTGGGGGAGGAGGCTTAATGCCGCGCCATCCGGGGCGGGAATTTACGAGAACAATCTGGCTCCCCGTCATCGCCCGGGGACGGGTGCTGTGTTCGTTAGGAACACAATTGCGCGGGAGATGCTGCTCAAATATTTAAGATGGAGATGGAGATGGTGATGGTGAATGGTGTGTCCTCGATAAGCGGTTGTTAACGAAGGAGGACGCTGTTGGTCGGTGTTGGTGCTTATTTGAAAGGGGATAAGAGTTTCGCGACAGGGAAGGGGTGCGCATTGTACACTGTGCAGCCAGAGCGAATCATTAACTGGGAAGCATCTGCCGAGACCAAGACCAAGCTCGCTGTTGTGGCGAAGTTTTGATGCGCGTTAAGCCAACAGCAGGAGGATCGGGTTGTTCATTGGTTTGACGAATCACCGGGTGGGCGTTGAATTCCGTGAGCGTTTAAGTTTGTGATTCTGGTTGAGTGTCTGAGCGATGGTTAGTTCTGAAAACTGAAGAAACTTGAATGAGAACTAGTCAAATCTGTCACTTTTATTTATTTTATTATTTTTTATTTATTTATTTATTTACTGATTTTATATCGCTGTACCTTAAGAATAATACATGCATTCTTTTGATAGTACAGGAATAATTGATTTAAGCATAAGATTTTAAATGACGTGTTTTAAATTCTATACAATTATTATTAATGTTGGAAAAGTATATGTTTGCAAAAATTATTTCAAATGACTGCGCATAAAAGCATACAAAAAAGAACAAAAACAAAACTTTTGGGGAATTATTTCAGTTCGAACGAGAGAAATGTGAGAAACAAGCGTTACAAAATTGTCTGTACTCGGTCTTTGACCATACCTGTGAAGGTAGGTGATTCCAGAGATGGACGGCGTGAATGAAGAAGTTCCTGCGTGACATTAAACAAGTATGAATGGAGGGCCTTAAGGTAATGTTACGACTCGATCGACAGAAAGTGATATTTTCAAAAAGATAGTTTGGGTGTTTCTTGTGAGTAATTTTGAAGAGTAATATGCAAGATCTGTATCTTAACAATGCTTCTAATTCGCAACCTAGGAGAATGCGACGTTCTTCCAAGACATGTTCATAGCTGCGTAGGTTAAAAACATACCTTGTAGTGGCATTGATTGCTCTTTTCAACTTTTGGGAAGAAGAGTTATCACAGTCAGCGAACAATTCGGATGCATACGTCAATATTGGCACTATGAGTGCTCTGGCAAGTTTAAGTTTCACATTTAGAGGGAGAATATATTTGCTGATAGATATGCCTCTTAGAGACATATATATGTTGGAAACTAAGCTATCGATGTGGTCAGTCCATGTCAATTCACTATTGAACACTATTCCAAGGTTTTTTCTACACAAGTAACATATTCTATTATCGAGGAGTTGAGTTCTATTGGCGGGAAATTGGATAGAGAAGGAGATTGTTTCGAGATCGGGATTGCTTTTGTTTTGTCAGGATTGAGCATTAGACAGTTGTAGGTAGCCCAATTTGCTATAGAGCTCAGATCCTCATTTATTTTTGCAACTGAATCTTCAACCATACCTAGTGGGAAGCTTAGGTAGATTTGAACATCGTCTGCATAGATATGGAAGTTACAGTAGGACAACACCATTGGAAGGTCATTTATAAACATTGAGAATAACAATGGACCGAGAATAGAACCTTGAGGGACACCACAATGTACATCACAAAAAGATGAAAGTCTGGAATTATGGCAAACGGCTTGGACTCGGTTAGTAAGATACGAGAAAATTAATTTATTAGTGGGATTACAAAAATTGAATTGCGTGGACAGTTTGTGACAGTATAGTTGGGTCAACACTGTCGAATGCTTTCGAGAAGACAGGTAAGGTTAGTATGGTTGCTTTGTCTTCGTCAATAGCTCTTCGAATGTTGTCCGTCACCTTTAACAACGCTGTGACACAGCTATGTCCTTTCCGAAAAACTGACTGTTGAAGGTACTTCGTTGGTCAAGCGGCGATAGGACAACGTTGACACAACCTGACGATGAAAATGAGCTCTGAACGTAGCTGCTGATATGTAATGGGGTGCGTTGCATTCGGACGGTGGTTTTGAACTGTGCAACGTGATGTAACGCAACGTAACACCACACGGCGAGACAAGAGCCGTGTGATAATCAGAGAGCATAAGAAGATGATAGGCCTTCAGAGCATGTGCTTTCTGTGGAAAGTCCTCGTAGTTGGAACAGCTGATACCACTAAACACAGAGTAAGCCTAGTTGCAGCTTACTAGAAACATGTTTATGAGGTACTGCGGTACACTTGTGACATTTCTCGACATCGAAAGTGCTTTTAACAATATCAAACCGGAAGCAATTTCACTTGTGCTTAGCAACCTCAGGATCGGAAAGCCCCTAGTGGCTTTCATTCATCAGCTACTCACCAGCAGAGTAATACACTCTCAGATGGGAGACGCTAAGACCCAAGCCAAGTCTGTCTGTGTGGCACGTTAGTCAGTGAAGGCATTGATTTAAATCAACACTTCATACAGTGAGCATTGGACTGCCGCAGTAACCAATACTCATTTCATTTTAGACATGAACTAGATGTCGCAAAGCGTTGGGATGATATTTAATCAATCTATTTCTTACCAATGTCTTAGCTGTCGTGACAGACTTAGACTTATGTATTTTCGTTCCATGACCTTCATCAGAAAGCAACAATCAAACACCTTTAGAATCTGCGGCAGTTTGGTTAAATCACGGACTGGGTGTAAACATGTAAAGGTGTTATTAACTGGTCATAAGTTCATTATTGCTGCCATCCGACTCGAAAAACAGAAGAATACGAAAACAAATGGACTTGAAGCAGCTACTTCTCATTTATACTCTCTCTGTTCCAACTTCCATCCACTTGATGCACCCATGATGATGAAGTTGTTGCGCAGCGGCCCAATTGTTCCTAATTCCGTAGAACAACACTTCTGATGATTTGATGGCGCGTAGTCGAGACTCTAGAGAACGTTTATACGCTGAATTTTAATAATAATAATATATAATATAATATGGGTGGCGCTACAGCCCGTAGGGGGCTAGGCCTTAGCTTCTCAGCAACCACTGTTGTGCGTGCTATTGTTCTCTCAAGATTGGAAGGGATCTACAGGCCAAGTTTGAGAAGCTTTTTCTAGACAGGAAATACTCTTTGAACATTTTCAGTTGCTCGAAGGAGGTGAGGCCGTGAAAATGACTTTTGTCGCACAGAGCAGGAACCGAACCTACGACGTCGAGGTTAGGGTCGACGCACATATCCACAACGCCACGTACCACCACCAGAAGCTTACCCAATTTAAATGCACAGACGTCCTCGTGATAGTTTTGGTCCGATTCAAGGCCAACATTCATTTTGCTGTCTCCAATCGTTGATATTGCTCAGAATGCGCCAACAAGAAGTTGTTCTCGTGAAGTGTCACTGTAAACACACAACATTCTTTCTTGCTTCAGAAGTGATATCCTATGTCGTCCAGGCATGTAGTGCCACCCAAAGCACTGCTAAGCCCCTCCAATTCCTTGACCTGACAGAACATCCACTTAAACCCCCTCGCATACATCCCTAGAGGACCAGGCTTCAATTTCACACAGATCCCATTTGAATTTACTTAAGGATGCACAAGTTCATCTCCAGAAACCATCTTAATTCCATCGGCAGGCGAGCAGACGAGGCGTTTTCAAATTGCACTTCAAAGTAGCAAACACATCTCGGTGCCATGTTCCATGAGAGATGCAGATCTCTATGCGCCAGGACACGATTGCGAGGCCCCCACCACGATGTGGTAGGCACTTGATGGGGAATCCCTTAACGTCATGGCCGAACAGAAGACCAGTCAACTGGTGCCATTCCCACACACCATTTGCATCGTGTACACCGACCGATTATCCAGGTTTATTGGCAAACAATCGCATTGTTTCCAGCACACATGACAGCACTGCGTCATCTTCGCACTCCGTTTGACCCACATCCCGCCGCAGAGGTGGGCGTGTGGTTCCCACACCCGATTAATCCTTTGAATTCCGCAAGAGGTGCACACGAGAGCGCAGCTCCATTACAATTTAATTGTATCTCGACATGCATGCGCCCGCTCCTGGCCGCCTCCTTTGCCGTGCAACGTACTCAAAGATACGTAATCATTATTAATAGAGAGATTTACAAAACGCAGCGCTGCAGGCGTGTGCGGGGAGCATTCCGCTTGTCATAAAACACGAACTTTTGGCAGCGCGCTGTGAAAATATACAAAAAACGCGAGGCACCGCCACGGAAGGAGGGCAGCGCAGCGCTGCCAGTAATCACGTCGTGAAAGCTATCTCGGGGCGGATAGATAAACCGCACTGCACTGCTCGCGGAAAAGTTTTCCGAAGCCCCGTGGCTACGAGATGAGTTGCGCGCGATGGGGAGGTGGTGGAGCGAGGGACATGAGCAAATGTGCATTGACGGGGAAAATGCATGAAATTTATATTTTCTCTCATCGCTTGCGTGATAAATTCTTTTTAGAACGTCGACGGCCAGGACGGCGATGGCACGAAGGATGTGAAGGAAGTTGCGGAAAATTATATTTTCCTGCTGCCGCTTGCAGTTTAGTTACTCCGGAATGGTTTCATGAATGCCGGGCAAATGGAGACGTTCGCACATTTCTCAGAGACGATGGATTGAATGGAAAATCATTATGGGAGAATTATTACGGGCTTCCGCCGATCTGAGGGAGTGATTGAATTTGTCTTCCGACCTTCTTGGGAGTTCTGCAAATTGAGAGCTCGATTATGGCAGCATAATTCGACTTGTTCTCGATTGTTATCGAGATGCGGTCGGTAGGAGGGGATTTCAAGAAGTGCTCTCGAATGGAGTGGATTTGGAATGATATCCTGGTTCTTTGAAAGGATCTCTGGGTGAACTCCGGTGAATTCTTCTCAGAATGACAATTGCTGAGGTACGTTGTTTCATTTTGCGGAAATTATTGAGCAGGTTTCCCTGAAGAGCCAGAAGAGGCAGCAGAAGGTAGCAAATTAGATCAATAGACGAGGGAATCTGAATTAAAGTGGTCTTCACCAGGAAATACGAAATTAAACAACGTCTCAGCACAATGTGAGAGAGGGGGAATGCAAATTTGTTGAGTCTCATCATCGGCAGCAGAATATGCTGACATTTTAAAACCAAAAAGTGGTGATCAACTAAATCTCAGTTTTTAAGCGTGTATCTAATTACACGCGATCACGTGTCCATCCGTGTCATTCTGTTCCAATTTCACGTCAATCACGCGTCTGCCTTAAATATGAGGAAAATGAATTTGAATGAACATGAAACATGAACGGCGCACGTAATTACACGTGGCGAGGAGGGCGTGATAACGTACATTTCTATCCACGACACTGCAAATGTCCACCTGTTTGCTATGAAATCAATTTGTGCTTATCTGATAAGTGGAATTTGAAATCTGATACAAAGAATTTAAATGCACGCTCAATTAGATTCACGTGAAAAAAAGTCAAGAAGGAGGTGTTAGCAACTATTTCGTGCACGTGATCACGAAAGTCCGTGAAGTTGTGGTCTATTTTAGCGCAACCTGTCCGACTTTATCTGCGGCAAAGATTATCTTGCGAGTGTCTAAATGAAGTGGAGAGGAGAATAACTTCCGTCACACTACACAATAGTGATGAAAAAATTAGCATTAACAAAATGAATTCACAATGAAAGTTGTTTTCGCATTAGCAGTATGAAAATTACTTGCTAAATTTGATGAAATGCTAAGCTGCATATATTTCTGCAGTAGTCGGTACGTTTCATAATATGAACACACAGCGAAAGAGGGGATCGAAAACTCAAAACAGACATTATGAATATTGTGTAGACACTCACACTTTATACATATATTCCCCTTTAAATTGCTCCACTGCTCTAGCTGGACAACTAATGTTTTCCTCTTCTTTTAACTTTAGCAATGCAGTTTGTTATGAAGGTACATTCGCGAATTGTTGTTTCAGCACATTGATATTTTTGACGGTGTGAAATGTGACTTGCGTATTGACATAGCTTTATTTTACAGCTCGTAGAGGGACAAGGCCTAGCTTCCCAACAACCACTCCCGTTGTGCGTGCTATTGTTCTCTCACGAGTGGAAGCTACCTACAGTTTTATGCCGACCCCGAACGGCCAAGTTTGAGAAACTTTTTTTTGACAGAAGTACTCTTTCAGCATTGTCAGTAACTCGAAAGAGGTGAGACCGTGAAAATTATTTTTGTCGCACAGAGCAGGAATCGAACCTACGAAGTCGAGGTTAGGGTCGACGCCCATACCCACAACGCCACGGGCCACTACACTTTGTAAACATATTTCATATTAATTTAGCATTAGCATATCACATGCTAAAAATGAAAAATAATCACATGTTAATTAAATTAATCGAAAATATCTTTAATTTCTAACCCTGGAATAGAATACTCTAACAGTCTTATGGAATGATGACAACCTGTGCAGCAGTTAGATTTAAATTACCTTAGAGTGTATCTAGATCTTCTAGATCGGAAGTCTTATCACCTGACCCTGGAAAGGTATCAGCGATTCATCAAAAGGCAGACAATGAAGTGAGAATTGGTAACAATGGAAGGGATTTACATTCCGTTTCAATTAAAAAAATCTGGCGAAACTAAATAAGTTCTGCCCATATCAAGATAGCCAGCTTGGTATGACATCCTTGCATGTAGTACCTCTTTTATCAAATGCTCCTCTCAGTTACCGCCTATCTGATGGCTAAGAATTACAGAATTCTCCTGTTTTGCTTTTTGCAACACTGAACTTGGAGGAATTTGGGTAGCTGATGAAAATCGCACATGGGTATTTTTTAATTATTCTAATTGCCGATGGTCTGAAGCCAACGCAATAGAAATCTAATTTGATGGATAGGTTGGTCGGTTTATGGGTGCCCTGATGGCCTTAAAGTCATGCCTTACTCAGTCAATCTAATGGGTCCGTTGTGTCCTTAATAGCAGTGTTTTACTTCCGTCCTTTAATCCTAAAACAATCCAAAGTCAGACAGGAAGGTTTAACATTGATTAAGTCCTGCAGCTCTTCGAAGAAGAGATTTCCTAACAGCAGCCTTCTTTTGTTTGCTAGCACTGGGAATTCACAGAGCAGGTTGAACTCATTCTGTTTCTTCCTCGTTTCTGCCGCTTCGTCAAATGAGGTAGATTCAGATGTCATAGTGGCCAATATATATATGGTTGGAGCTACAGCCCATAGAGGATCGGGACCTAGTTTCTCAGCATCCAATCGCGTTGTGCGTGTTATTCTCCTCTCACGAGTGGAAGGGACCATCCGTTTTATACGCCGACTCCGAATGGCCAGGTTTGGGAAGTTTCTTCCAGACAGACGTGCTCAATGGCGCTAAAGAGGTGGGGCCGTAAAAATTATTTTTGTCGCACATTAAGTGCTTTGGGGTCGACGTATACAACCACAAAGCTGCGGGCAACCATATTTAGATATATTTAGTGGCCAATTGGGACTTTTTTTATTAGCATCAGCGGCTTAGCCGATTAATGATAGAGTCCTTGCTGTTGCCCCTATACCCAGACCAAGCCATTAAGTGTTGATTCCGTGGTCTTCCCGGTTTTTTTCCTTGCGGAGCTAAGTGGTGGACATTCATAGAATGGCATTTTCGCGAGACTAGCCACTTTTTTCCTCCTAGGATGCCATGGTATGCAGCATTGGCGAAACTTGTTCAACTTCAAGACCAGCCAATTACTTAATCCACTTAAGGTTATCATGTAGTTCCCCCAGAGATCTTTAAGATGAGCCTCTCTTGGATAGATTTCGCTGGATGATGCAGAAACGGAGACACCTCCTATGTCGCTGTACCACTCTACCTAAAAGAAATGACGGCTAGAAACAAATTTTTTTAACAAGCTAGGAGAGCAACGTGCATACAGCAAACATCCCAGTCACTTCATATCACGAACAGGAGTGACTGGTTCCGTGTTGTGGGCGAAGTGTGACTGTCTTCTGCAGTCAGCCACCTACTTTTTCAAAAATTGACTGCGTAGGAGCATCGAGTGCCGCCCTGAAAGTCCATGTCTCGATTCTGGCTTCATCTTCTCTGGTGTTATCAGCGACAAGATAGTCCCCTTTCCGATTATAAAGGTTCTAAAAGAAGACTTAGCGAACTGCTGTTGTGCATTATTTGACAATTGTGTCAACTTTGTCGTCAGTGTTCAAGAACCGATTTGAAAATCAGCTCACTGAGGGAATTGGTCTATCGCCTCCAGACCTCCAGGCATCCTTCGCAGGTGCCATCAACTCACGTTTTGCGTGAATCTATTCGAGCGCTATCACAATTGGACAATCTCTTGCCATGGCCACCGAACAGCTCAGCTAATGCTCTCCAACTGCTGCCGGAAGTTCCGAGCATTTGAAGTGATTGAAACACTGGAGCGTCTCTCTAGCAACTCTAGTCAGCATTGCCCTCGATTCAAAGTCAGGTGGAAGAACATTGTTATATCTAGTTTCCTTCTTAGTACATAGACATGTTGTAGTGATACTATGGAACTCCCTTGGTCTGTGTGAGACTATGCCCGCCACTTTAAGTTAACCTATACCCAGCCCAAGTGACTGAGCATCTGAGATGACTTCTCAGTCCCCCTTGTCAGATTCGCATTGAATCAACAACTCGCCTAGTGACATTGCGATCGTAACCCTACTCCTCGACTTTCGCATCCATGCATTCCCTTTCCGAGGGTCCATGCCCGAATTGGATAAGTGCCTACACACATCATGTTAAACATCGACCTTAAGTTCGCTTAAATCGCCACAGATACGAATTTTATTCTGCGGCATGTTTCCCAAAATCTTAAGCGTCGAATGGTGTCAAACATCCTCCGCCCCTCCTCCACGTGTTCCCTTATTTTGTTGACAATCACGAATTGGCGAATAAAAGTCATCATGTCATGTGGTGTCATGTGGCGTCATCAAAAGAGACAAGGCAACGACTTGCCTTTTTTATGACAAGTTCACATGAGTGTGCTCGAGCCCAGCCCTTTGTCACCCGTTTCTGAGAAGTTTGCGCTGACAAAGACGACCGAAGGAACTTCCCGCATAAAACGCCATCAAAAGACATTAAACGCCTTTTCAGATTGACACTTCAGGAAGCGCACATCCACCGAGAGCAGAGAGAACACACAAGACAAAAGCCGCCTCCCTCCTCGCACAACGAACCGGCAGATGATGCTCCAAGCTCAACACTCCCACTCGGAGCAGTGGCCTCGCCGACTCTGGGACAAAGATCGCCCGGGAACGTGGATGAATCTCCGCTCGGAATGAACAACAGAATTTATCAAGATGTCATAACATTTCGCCAGCAAATCATCGCGCCTTTGAATCCCCACCCGGCGTGGCAGTCTAAACATCCGTCGGACTTGCCTTGCGCTCGCCTAGTGTTATTGTTTGCATTTTGGTCTGATGTGTAAGTCATGCCAATATGCATGCCGCCACTGCGCCGCCCCGGGGAATCTGCGTATTTATTTGCTTTGTTTCGTCGCGTCGTCGTCGTCTTTCGTCACGGCTGCGTCTGAGCCTGTCGAACCTTAAACTTCAGTGACTGACCACACCCCCTGCCTTACTGGCATGGTGACCGATATTGTGTTCGTTTTGCATTCGTTTCAGCTGATGGCTGGTGATTAAAGTGATTCTGACGACCTCAGGCGTTTTTTTGTGTTTGACTTTTCTCCTCTCCATATGGGCGTACAGTCAGCGATAGGGAATTGGTGTCACGCGATTGATTGAAATCATGTGACTCATAAAAAATGGCTATTGCTGGCATGATAGTATTTTTGAATACTATCCTGGCCGAATAAATGGGTCGATTATTTGACTTGATTTTTGAACGCGATATATCGTCAATCCCGTTGTATATCCTTGCCTCTCACTAATTTCTTGAACGCAGATGCAATATTCTACCAGATTCATCAGTACAACTCGGCCATGTAACGACGAGCTGACAATTACACGAGTTTCACATTTTCTTCCAACACGGCAAGCAGCTCTATCCCAATCAGTGTTTTTAACACTTTTTTAGTACCCCTTCTAAAATTTGTATGATGTGTACCTACCAGTGTTACCACAGGGACTGTACAGAGTCAAAAGGACTCATTTGTTTTAGCTTGACTCGGGAACTCATTTTTTGATTTGACTAATTTCTTTAATATTTCCTGAACGCTTTCATTTAAAATGCCTGAGCACATACTAGTACTGCACTCAGGAATGGCTCTGGCCAGACTTCGAGCCAGGAAAGGAATGTACTCGTATCTTTATGGATGGCTCCAGAACCTATGAAGGGACCGCTGCTTCCATGGAAGACGACAACATTAGACTGTATACCTCATTAAGTATAAGTTTTCTAAGCGGCAACCAATGCGCAACATGTGAAAGGGTGGTTGGACCTCTCGAGAGCACTATCGTAGAGCATGACTCTCCGGGAGTTAGATAGACCAAGCATTTGCTCCCAATTCCGCGGCATTCTTGTTGTCCCTTGACAGAAAAGGACTGCAGACGACTTACCGGCATAATAACGGGCCGCTACACCTCTGCGATGCCTATGGAGAGAACGGCTACACGGCAGAGCACTTCCTCTGTCACTGTTCCGTCATTGATTGGATCAGGTGGCAGGTCTTCGGCGATAATGTGGTTAGAGCTGATTCTGTAGGCCCTTCTCCACAGAAGAGCCTGCTGATCTTCCGAAGAAATTGTAGGTTGCCACCTGGTAGTACATTGACCAGTCTTGAGTCTTAGTGCTCCAGTGAAGTATCAAAACCACAAAAAAAACATCATACTGGTTTCTTTGGTGTTTTTTTAGTTCTCACATGCCTCCTTATGTGTTTTGTCAAAAACCTTTGTTGTGACTCAATTGTTTCTAAAAGTACTCGTTTTTTAAGCTTCTGTTACTCATAAATAATGTTGACCTGTGGTAACACTGGTACCTACTTCAACTTATCGTTTTTCGTTTTTTTTGTCTTATGTGGTCATCTCCTTAGTCCACACTTCCTTTAATATTTCATTTTACGTTTTCTAGTCTGTGGCACTTGCCTTCCTTTTAGACCCATAATTAGCCATAAATTCTCATTTATATTGACGTCAGGTCAGTAAGATTAGTAGTAGAAAGCAATATTCCTAGGATGCATTCTCCTACAAGCGTAATTCTCCTTTACTGCCTTCTATCAGGTTCAAATAAGTTAAACTTTAATTCGTCGGAAATTATGACAGCTAGCCACTCATCAGCTATCCATTCCCGATGCTCTTTAGCTGTTGTCAATATTTGTGTCTTCATTGCTGCCGAGAGTGGTTGTCTCATTTCATCATTTGGTCGACTTTGAATACCCCTAGTGCTGATGTCAGTTATACAACTTCATGTCAAGGCGAACCTTTTATTCAGCGCTCAAGAATCGGCTCCTGGCTTACTGCTTGGATTTTCGTAGAGGGCCAGAGCATAGCGTCTCAGCAACCCATCGTTTTGTGCGTGCTATTCTTCTCTCTCGTGTGGAAGGGACCCACAGTTTTCTGCCGAATCCGAGCGGCCAAGAGCATTGAGCATTGTCAGTGACTCGAAAGGTGCGGCCGTGAACGTTTTTTTTTTTTTTTTTGGTTGCACAGTCCGGGTTCGAACCTACGACATCGAGGTTGGGGTCGACGCACATACCCACAATGCCAAGGGCCACCGCGGATTTTTGGTTAGTTCTCTTCCGTCAAGCCTGCAAAGCCCACTCACAGTCCTTCATGCCGTCCGACAATGTCTGCCATTCGACGACTTTACAGATTACAGATTTTGGTCCCAATGAACGAGAGTTATTTCTTCACTTGAAACCGCTGTACAATGGTCGTGGCCTCCAGACTGATGCGTTGTTCTTCTGTTCAAAATATGATGAGACCACAGCCGAAAGGTCGTCAGATAATAAAAATGCAGTCAAGTGGACAGACCTACAATTGTTCACTTGTAATCAGAATATTCACTTATCGAGGGTTTCGCTTAAAAGATTGGGACCAATTGCCTTGAAATGTAACGTTGTTCTTGTGGTTCCTGGAGATTGAGCCCTGCTGCATGTCTGCTTATGCTCAAAATATTCGTTTTATTTCAAAGTCACCATTGTCGAAAACTGCTTATCCTTTGGTTGGCGCTAAAGTTCGGTGTGGACCTGGGCCTCAGTCAAGATGCCTCTCCAACTAGCACGGCCTTCGGCTAGGCGGCTCCAGTTTCGTACAAGCAGGTGTTTGATGTGTCTGTCCATCTGGATACTACATCGTTGGCGAGGTCTTTTACCACTTTCTCCCTCAGGGTTGGCCTAGAAGATTTTCCGAGCCCGAGCGTGAGTGTCCGCTACATGACGTAGCCATATAAGGCGAGACAATCGAGTTTTGTTTTACAGTAGAGTTCGTCGTTCAATCTTGTCCTTCAAACCCCTTCTTCGCAAACGTTCTACATTCTTTTGGTTCTATGTCTTGCTGCTTCGGACAATAGAGCTCGAAAGAACCATGGACGTTGGTATAAGACATTTTTGGCAATTTGGTACTTACTTATATGCTTTAATCCCTCTGGAGGCATGGGGCGTCAACCACGCCTGCGCACCATCTGGTTCTAACTTCTGCAACGCGTCTGAGCTCTCTCCAACTTATTCCTAAAAGTTTCGTTCTTCTTCAACTTTTTTGCGCCACATTTAGATAGGGCGTCCCTACTTGCCTGTGTGAGCGGATTCCACTGCGTACTTCTCAGTGGAATTGTCTTTGCCGTGGGAAGTGTCCAGCTCACTATAACTTTTCTCCTTCGTATTGTAGTGTATTTATAGGTTCCTGGACCGTTCTCAGTTATAGTTGGACGTTCAAAATACTGTTCGTCAAAAGAATCGTCAGCATGTTCCTTAAACGTCTGTTAACGAAGGATTGTAGATTTCGTTTGGTAATGATGTCTGAATTCCAGGTACTGCATCCAAAAAGAAGCACCGATTCTACCTTAGACCGGACAAGTCGCAGACTGGTCCTCAAGCGCTTATATCGACGAAACTGGAGAACTTTCCAATTGGACCGATCCATATTCGTGTTTAGGTTGCCTTAATCGATGCAAGAAATATTTCAACCCCTCTGATTTGGCTTTAATCTAAAAGGCTTGTGTACAAGACTCATACCTGGTATGGTGCTCCCAAGACCATCCTGCACCTACAAGGTATAACACAAAAGAGAGCGATAAAATTTATAAGAGACAACAATATCGCGGGTTCATTAGGCTCGCTCGAACATCGAGTCGTGTCTTCTTTGCCCGTGTTGTATCGCTATTTCAACAAAAGATGCTCAAGTTAGCTAGCCAACTGTGCATTCCTTGAATGCACCCGCAATACATGTCTCGCCAGGAATGCCCATCAGTTTACCCTTAAGCCTGCTTTCAGACGCACAGGGTGTTGAACGCAAGAATTCACAATGAAATATTTATTTTAATAACTTGCACCATCAGCTCTGCCCTTCTCAGTGGTCTGTAAGAAAGTGAAGTAATAAAAATGCTTCTTGTCATGATATCGATCCTAATGCCCATCTATCCGACGTCTCGGTCGCAACCACCGCTATCCAAGGCACTATGGAATGGCTTGTGGTCGTGGTATGCGCTCTGATGATGACCGGTATCCCTTTTGAACATTGCTTCGCGACAGTTGTTGTGCGCAATCGTAGACGGCTCTCGTCTAACTCTTTTTTGGTGTCGCGTCCTTTTTGGCTGATGTCGCGGCGTGATTTCATGTTTTGTTGTCAGGCTGGCAGATGCCTCTCCTGAACACAGGGAAATGTAGAGACTCGTTTTTCAGCCGCACTACACGAAGATGGAATGCTCTTACCAGCCCAATATTTCTCATCACTACAATCCGCAGATTTTTAAGACCAATGTGCACAGGTACCTCCTCTCTCTCTCCCACTATAAATTCGGCCCGTGCTGTGTCTTGATCCCGGAGAATAAAGGGTATTGATAACTCTTTGAGCACAAATTATGAAAAAGCACATTACATTGCATGCTTATTACGATCTGGAACGTGGGTGGCATCCCGAACGCAGTATTAGTCGGTTTTTCTGCACAAATCAAGTTCGTAGCCACCCCGGTTAGCAGAGACCAAACTTCCTAAGTATAGAAAACTGCTCGCTCTCTCGACTTCCTGTTCGGCAATGTCAAGTTGAGTGCTATCGTCAGAAATGCTTAGGGCTCTCTTATTTAGTAAGAGGCCCGGCACAGCCTCTGGATTGTGAGCCATAAAGGGCCATTATCCGATGCGACAGTAAGCAAACATTGTCTTTGGTAAACTGTTGAATATTGGGCCTATATGTTTGTAAAAAAGTGGTGGCCCCTCAGCGTTGTGAGTATGTGCGTCGACCCCAACCTCGACGTCGTTGGTTCGATCCCTAGTCTGTGCGACAAAAATAGTTTTCACGGCCCACCTCTTTCGCGTCACTGACAATGCTTATAGTCAAGACAGCTTCTTCCAGCTTCTCAAACTTGGCCGTTCGGATTCGGCATAAAACTGTAGGTCCCTTCCACTCGTGACAGAACAATAGCACGCAGTTGTTGCTGTGAAGCCAGGCTTTGGCCCTCTACGGGGCGATAGCGCCATCTACAGTATTATTATATTTCTAAGAGTGGTGGTGTACTTGACCCAGTTTTCGATCCCTGAGTCCTTGAATTTGTAATGATGGATATCCTTTCTAGACAAGAGATCACAACAACATGCTCCTGGCCGAGCAATGTCTATGTCTCTCTCTCTCTCGCTGTTATTTGAGTCAATTCCAAACGCTTTACTTAACTAATTGAGCGGCAAGAGTGTCGAGCAACTTGTTGAAGACCCTCGTGAGGGGCTCTTCTGCATGCCATTAGGTGTGCCTTTTGCTGCTTCTGTTGCCACTCCAGCTGCCAAAGACGGCGTCGCCACTGAACCCCACACGCCTGAGAAGGAATGGAAATTCAGATGACGAATGTACATACTTCTGAAACCAAAATCCCGTCAAAACTGTGCCGACAGTGATCTAGTCGCCTTCCGGGAGGAGTCTGTTCCCATGTCAACTGTCACTGAACTCTCCCAAAAATCCCAAATGAATGAGAATGTCGCCCACTGTACCACACAACCCCGTCATCCCCTAGCTCTCACCCACTTTTCCGATCCCGGCAGCAAATCAATTTTCGAACGCAGACACCCACCAACCGTCGGCATGTGTGCCTGTCCGCCCGTCGCATCGAATCGAAATCATCTCGAAAACTAATCGAAAACTATTCACATTCTCCGAGCGCGTTCGCTCTCCCGCAATTCAATTCAATTCTATTCAGAATCTTTTTTCAACAACCGCCCAGAGGGAGCCAACAACAAAGCGAACAACGCCGAACAAAGACACAGAGTGTGCTGGTGACTGGTGGTGGTGGAGGTGGCGCGGCAGCACTGCCTGCCACTTGGGGTTCTAGCTTTCGCTTGTGCCTCCGCCTCAAGCAGTTGTATACAAGGTGTCTGTCGTGGAACTGTCTCGCAGCCGCGGCCCGTTGCACATCAGCACAAGTGAGAAGATACACAGATTCTTTCGTTTTGTGTTTCTGTCCGTCTCGACACTCTCGAGATACAGCAGTTTTTCGGTCGCTTAGAGACGTGTTGTGGTTCTGTCTCAGTTGCAGCCGGGTAACCCGACGTGAATCACACACGCGGTGTCAAGTGAATTTCCCCGAGCGAGTGTGTGCATCTATTCTGCTCCGCAGCGCATTTTTTGTTTTCCGGTTGGTGCCTACGCGCGAGATACGCCGCGAGTTCTTCGAGTGTCACTCTCTCTCTGTTTTGATTTCCATGTGAGCCGTGGTCCAGCGTGGAAATTGATATCACGAAAGTGTGTGATAAGGAAAGTGCCGGTGGAGGAGGCGCGCCCACCCCGCTCGCACCGGGTGTGCTTGAGTGTGATCTAGTGAACGCGAAGGAGAGCCCGACGGAGTATTCCTTTCTCTGAAGGAAAAAAGAAATTCAGAAAAATTGTGAAATATTCCTGGTCTAGCTCGCCGTGGCCGCCCCTGTCCTGGATACGCGACAGCAGCCATGCTGGCCCTGAGGGAGTGCCTGATGCGGGAGAGCGGCAGCAGCATCCGTGATGACGAGAGGAGACAAAGTAAATATTTTTTTTCCTCTCTGCGGGGTGGGTAGATGATCGCAGGATGGACTTGAGGGGGTTCTGTGTTATCCGTTCAATTGCCTCGAACTGCGCGCTTGCCTTGCCCGGAATTCGTGGGGCTTCGCTGGTTCTCAGGGCGATTAGGTGTGAGAGAACTTGTACACACGCCAGGTGGTGGCCTGCGGTAAGCGGAATCGAACGTGAACTACTTTTCTTTTCTTTTTCGTGTGTTCTGCTGTTTGTGTGCCTTTCGATGACGCTGGGGGTTTTTGGTGTGTTCTTTTCAATCATCCACGCTAAGCCGGGGCTCAGCGGCGGAGGCACACTGGTTATGGCGTTCGGAACAATAGGCGCGCACATATCGGCGGTTGGCGACAGCGGGAAGTGGGTAATTGAAAATCGTTTTTTCTTCTTTTTTTTCTGTTCAATTGCGGAATGTGGGTCTTTTAATTGGCCTTGGATTTAATTTCACTCTGTGCCTGATGGGCTCCGTCGCGGAGGTAAGGAGCTTATCTCGAGGTCTCGAGATGAAGGCAGACAAATTGGAGCAGAGATGGGTTCCATCGAGAGTTCTGAGTGCAGCAGTGTGTGCGACCGCAGGGCGCTTGGAGCGCATACGTGTTATCTGGGTTGCTGGTGGTGTGTGGTGTGGTGTGGTTTTTGTTTGTTCTCGGCGACGTGATAGCAGGGATTACCTTGTGCTGCATCTATGCACACACACGGACGGTCGGTCTTAATCGCATTGCACGCTGATGTCATTGTCGGAGTTCTTATCGGAAATCTACGCAGTTGAAGTTTGATGAAGGGGGTTCGTGTTCTATTGATTTTCACTCGAAATTGTTCAATCTGAGACGTGAGCGGCTCACACAATTATCAATCGGACTTGGAAATGTGAAAGCTGATGGTGATAACTTGGGGAGCGCAATCGGTTACGGGGTCATGCGATGGTATGATAAGCTCAGCGCCAGCTGTTCCTTTATGTGAACTAATTTAGTTTCAATCAACCAGAATGGACAGAAGGAAACTTGAGTTAACATCAAGGGTATCTAAGCCGAAAGAGACACTGACACACTGACTACATCACCTTCGTTAAGTTTCGTTAAATTTTTTTACTTGGTTAATGGGTGCAGAATCACTCTTTACGTCTGTATATGCAAACTGTGAGTTTGATTACCAAATCGGTTCCTTTCGTTAAGTTTCGTTAATTTTTCCATACATGGCTAATGGCTGCGATATGAATCGCTCTGTACGTCTGTAAATTGTTTGGGTAGAAAACAACATTTAAGCTTGGCTTTTTAGAAGTTTTTCTCTGCAATTATAGTCTCTGGTCATTGTCAATTACTTGAAAGGCGGTGGCTGTAAAACGTGAAATTTGGTTGTGCTGGAATTTGCTACGGGGACCTTTAGACTAGGATTAAAAGCTTAATTTGCATCCACTACACCATCATGACCACATTTAAGAATTTTTAATCTGTCCAATGATGTTGACGCATTCGTTGAGTTCAACACCAGTGCATGTTCAAGAAAGGATGAATCTCTGTTGTGGTGTGCCGACAACGGTAATGAAATGGTTATCTAATCGTACAAGGAAATTCATTTTGCGTCAATTCCTTAAGCAGACTTGTGAATCATGTGACATTCGATTGACTCTGATTGACAGCCCCAAAAATAGAGAATGACTATTATAAAAAATTCTAATAAGAAATGAGACAAGAACAAGCGCCTGCACAGAAATGCATTAAATTAGAATATGTGTCAGCTGTCGGTGGGAATACTCAGTACATGGGATTGGGAGTTCACTGCTTGGTCCTAACTACCACTTCTTATGACTTTTCAGAAATAATACCCGTACAATAACCAAATCCGCTCTTATGCGACATGATGTACTTACAAGTTAGAAGTCTGTTTCAAACCAGTCTGGCATTACAAGAAGTGTTCATAGCTTAAGACTCTTAAATATTTGAACTATCATCATTTTTTGACCCCCATGATCCACTAAAGGTGTCGCTAGGGCAAAGCACTCACTAGAGATCTCCAAGTCACTCGATCCTCCGCCATCGACTCAAACTCTGCAGGATTTATACCCAGTCGCAAGCAAGCGAGTCTTAGAAATTGGTCCAACCATCTCGTCCGTCGAGTCTAGCAAGGGGTCGCCTTCCTGATGGAGTCGCATTTAAAGCTCGTCTCGAAAGACGTGTTGATAGAGACATGCGTGTCACGTGTCCAAACCATCGAAGCGTAGCACTTCCCGTTCGGAGAATTAGCTGCTCGACTTTAAGTTTACAGCACGAAGAAATATCATCTCGACAGCTTGTGTTCGCGATCTTATTACTCATATGTCATGACCATAAGTGAGAGTTGTAACGAATACTGAGTTGATAACCGCTAGTTTGGCCTTTCGGATCCCAGATCTTCCAAGCTGTTGCAATACCGATCCAGCTTGGCCAATCCTACAGGAAAGCTCTGCATTACTTCTCCCATCATACGTGAATAAATGGGGAAACAAAAGGCATACAATGCAAAGAAAATTGACGCAGAATGTGTGAACAATGGTTGTTACGATCCCTTATACGTTTAGTTGAGCTCAAAACTGAGATTTTTGCATCAATTGATATATACAGCTAAACTTAGTACAACTTTTGTCCAATTGAAATGGAGTACCATTCCTGTAGATAGCTCATCGATTTTCTACTAGATTAAAGTCGGCTATTCTAAAACTTGCCCGTCGTTCTGTTGTTGGAACCACTACCTCAGTGGGATATTTTCGTCAACTAGAGTGCGAAGAATGAACCTGAAACCGTAGCTGCTCTCAATACAACGCATCTTGTCCAATTGAACTCTGCCTCAGAGAAAATATGCACAGAGATATTACTAACAAGCACATCTATAATCAGTCTGACAACAAAGCTGCTATTCTTGCCATCAAAGTCTACGAAGTCAATTCAAAACTAGTCTACCACCTCATTTTGACACCAGGTCACGAAAGAGCAAACCTACTAGCCAGAAAAGTAGCCGCGTCACCATTATGGCACGACCATCTTGCGGCATACCTATCACCACCGTCAAGAGCTATTTAATAATTGGCCCAGGGACACTACTGGACAGGCATTTATTTTACTAGAACAAAATAACTGCTCCGACTTACGAGTCAAATTCGTATTACCAAGGGTTTCCTTTGACACTGGACACTGCGCAGTAAAAAAAAAACATCGCAAAACCATGGGCTTAATGAATTCCAGAATTCCTTCTTCTAAAATATTTTAAAGGGACGGAACCTTCAAGATACTCGGATTGCATCTAAAAGACAAGGACGTTGACTTCGCTCCAGACGTAAATTTGTGGTGGCGTGGTTATATGCGTCGACTCTTAAGCACTGGAATCTGTCAGAAAACAAACTCCTGGTACAACAGAAATAATTTTCACATCCCAACCTCATTTGAGTCACTGACGATGCTCAAAGAGAATAACTGCCTTAGAAAGGCTTCTCAAACCTTCCCGTTCGGAGTCGTCATAAAACAGTCTCTCTGCACTCATCAGAGTCCAATAGCTTTCACACCACAAGTGGCGCCATATTTTTCTCCATATTGCTATTATTATAACATTAATTTACTGCACCGCCATTCAATCGCATTAACATCAACTTTTAATTATTTTGTCCAATTGCACTTAGTCGTTACTTTTTTTCTGTCGTCAATGATTTTCCCGCATTCACAGCTGCTTCCGCTGACTCGCTGACTCTGTGAATTTGTCAACAAGTTATTTTTTTCCAAAACACCATCAACAAAGTGAAGAGCTCTTCGAGAAGCACGAGCACACACTTATCGCTGTTTCAATGTCAAAATTTGTTAAAATTGTAAAAGCATTCTAATGGCGTCGAACGAAAATAGATTAGCAAATCGAATGTACATATTGTCATTTAAGATTTTAATTATTTAGTTGCTAGTAAATTAGTTGCGTCCCCTCCGACTTTCAAGTCATTAAAATCTTGTCGGTTGTTTTCCTTAATTAATTTCTCTCGATGACGATCGTTGTTAGTTTTCGATGGAATCTTTGAATGGATGTCTCTGGAGTGTTCCGGTTAATTGTTAAGTCACGCGTTGTGATGCAATTTATTGAGAGATTCCTGAAATGAAACGAGTGGAAAATTGAATGCCTTAAGTAGTATACCTGGATGAGATCTATTTGAAATCAAGTAGGTCCTTAATAATTTGATTGTGATGCCACACCACCCATGCCCCAATTTGCACTAATTTCTTGATGGAATTATAGAACAAAGCTTGAGCTTGCTTTCCATTCAAGTGGATAAGTTAGCTTCAAACGAGATAAGAGTGTTTTTAGAGGAGGAAATGTAAGCAGTTTCCTTGAGTTTGCAAGTTAAGAAGAAGTCGTAAAATAAAAAGCGTAAAAAGCGACGTCGTCGTCGGCATAAGCTAAGAGTAGTAGAGTGACGCGTAACAAACCACACCACATGATAAGGTGGAGCTGGAATAAACAAAGTGGGTTTTTGGTAGCACAACCCTATAGAAATTGTGTCATGATCTGTGGACTTTTTTAATAGAATACTATCTGCGGCGGAATAAATTTTAAAAAAATCCTAAGAAATTTTGTTGGTGCCAAAACTATTTCCAGGCAATTTGAACAAAGTGGCCAAGGACATCAATGCTATATGCCTTACCAATTAAGAGTCTATAAAGGACAAACAAACAGACATTGATTTTTGTTTAAAGAGAAGACTAGCCAACGATGAGATTTATATTCAGTAATACCTCCAAATATCGAATCCCATCTTTCGTACTGCTCACATTTTGTTGGAACTCTTAGTGAAAATACCATAACATGCTGCCAAATCCGACGTTTTGAGCAGAGCACAATCTCTCTTTATTGCTGATCTGTGTTAAACTTCTTCTTTGATTGGCGCTACAGTCCGGGGTGGACCTGGGCCTCAACCTACATGCCTCTCCAGCCAGCACGATCTTTCGCCAGCTGCCTCCAGTTGCGCACCCCAAGTTGGTTGAGGTCCTTCTCCACTTGTGTGCGCCATCTAGTGCGAGGATGTCCTCTGTTGCGGTGTCCCAATGGTTCGGTGTCGAAGATTCTTCGGGCCGGAGCTGTGGTGTCCATTCGCTCTTCATGACCTAGCCATCTTAAGCGTTGGATTCGAAGGCGTTTAACTAGGTGCATGCCGCTGTACAGCCCGTATACGTATACGTAAACGCCATCAACGCAAACATGACCAAAGATCGTACGCAGAACTTTTCTCTCAAAACAACCAAGAGCTTCTGTGTTACATCCATCTTATTTTTCTTCTTATGGCGCTACAGTCCGAATTGAAACTGCGCCTCAGCCAACAAGCCTCTCCAGCTGGCACGATCCTTAGTCAGCTGCCTCCAATTTCGCACTCCAATTTGGTGGTCCAAAAGGAGACCCTTTTGACTGCGCCAACTATCGGGGGATAAGTCTGCTTAACATCGCCTACATTATCGTCTGAACTGTGAACGCCTGAATCCATTTGTGAACAACCTGATAGGTCCCTGTCAGTGCGGTTTCAGGCCTGGAAAGTCCACCATCGACCAAATATTCCCACTTCGTCAGATCCTGGCAAAGACTCAAGAGATACAGATCGACACCCACCACCTATTTGTCGATTTCAAGGCCGCATATGACAGCGTGCATAAAGATGAGCTAAACAACGCCATGTCTAGTTTTGACATTCCTGCCAAACTCGTCAGGTTGTGCAGGATGAGGATGGAGAATTCTCGCTCCTCCAGCAAGGTCGGTAACGACCTCAGCGATACCTTTAATTTCAAAAAAGGTTTTAGGCAAGGCGACGCACGATTTTCCAAAAATGCGTGCAATTGCTAGCATACGAAAGCCTGGAAAGCCATCTCAGGAGCGGATGAAGACGCACTTGGTCTCTTCGAGAGAAAAGTTCTGAGTTCAGTCTTTGGTCCTGTTTGCGTTGAAGGTTCCTAGAGAAGAAGATTCAACCACGAACTGTACGGGCTGTACAGCGACATGAGTCTAGCCAGGCGTCTACGGTTTCAAGCCCTAAAATGGCTAGGTCATGTAGAGCGGATGGACAACACTGCTCCGGCCCGAAGAGTCTTCGACTCCAAACCAGTGGGACAATGCACGTCCACGAAGCCGATGTTTTAGTGTTCCTCAGGAACGATCCCCTCAGAAAGTAAACATAATGGTGACTTTTTCTTTCTTGATCTCATTAGTTTAAGGACTCCCTATGGAAGTTCTCAAAATGCGTGTCTTTAAATAGGTAGGTTAAGTAGTTTATTGGGCTGCCAGCGAAATTGTCAGCACGCTCAGGCTCGTGTTGATGCATTAAGAGACCCAGTGCCGTTAATTTGTTTCCAACGATAAATGGTGACTGGACCAGGTTTGAGAACCACATTTGCTTACACTGGGATTCCAACCCGTGCTCCTAGCATGCAGGTTAGGTGGATGTGTAAGCTTACAGGTGCCCTTTTGGTACCCCGGTTCACAAAGATCAGCGAGTTGTGCCCTTGAGGAACAACAATGTTCAAACTGTGACTCCAACATTTGACTAAAGTCCATCATTTTTTAATACACATTTCAACTGGGATTAATCGAAATTCCAACTCATAAAAGAACTGTCGGCCTAAAGACGTCTGCCTTCTGTCGGCTAAAGATGTATCATTTGAGAGCAGATCTGGATCAGCTCTTGATTTAGCAAAACCCTGTCACACAAGTCCCCTATCGGCCTAAAGACGCCTGTCTCACAAGAGCAAGATGAGTAAAACATTTTGAGGTTTTCATTTTGTGGGTAAAACCTCACAACTTGTGCACATCACAAGTGTTTATGTCAAAAACCGACATAAACATGAATTCACCACAGCGAGGTAACCATTCTTGTGAGTTTTTTGCCAGAATGCCAAACAATTGATTGCTATCAAGAAACGTCATTAGAGATGCATCACAATTCTCACATCACAGCCAGAATAGGGTCGTTAATTTTCGCGTGAATCTACTAACATGTTAATTCGATTTGAAATTCCTAACCTTCTGCGACTGACGTGGTAGTACGACAGACACTACAAAAACGAAAACAAAACTTGTGGTTGGTAGTAATTTGTCAAATGTTGGCTCTTGAGTTCTCAGTGTCATTCCGTCGTATGCATAGTTTAGAATTTTTTTCTTAACCTTAAGAATAGTGATAGATAGGAACACGAAACGAATTTTTAAAAGACCAACTGTCAACAAATTTCGTCGGGTGAACTACCACATCCGTGAAAATTAAGGCACGTCACTCACAGAGGGTTACAAGATCAGAATATCCAGCCTTTCCCACTTCTGAACTCTTTTTTACGTAGAGTTGATTTGCAAGTGCAACCACTTGCATTGCAATTAACGCATTTATGTGATGTCAAATGATCTCGTGTAAAGTTACTCACAAACCGGTCTTATTCACTTCTTTTATTTAACTTTCTTTAGTACATGAGATGTGTTCGCTTCGGCGGTGACTGGGCACCATCCTCTCATCACCCCCGAACTTCGCTCTCATTACCTCACACACGTGCCTTAATTTTACGTATATTTAGGACAGACACTTGATAACCTGGCACAGCGGCAATGTGACATGAGCGTGATTAGGCTCCTATCTTGACCAGATCACGCACATGTAACATTGCAGCTGTGTCGGATGACTGAGTGATAATGTTTATTTTAGAATAAGTCGCGATCATGCGAAACACGTGCCGTGTATTTAGGTGTCCACTCAGAACCCTTTTTTAGCGCCATCTGGGTAGTAAAGTGATTCGATCTTATTTTCTCTCATAATCCTCATCATCTATAGATCAGTGGACGCTTGGTCTTCGGCGCTACTCATCGAAGGATTCGGCATCCTAGCCTAATCTGCAGACTTAAGCCTGACTTCTCGACGTGTTCCAGTCTTAGCATGACTCTAAGAAGCTCAACTGCGGGAAGGAGCTTCAAATAAGGATTTTATTAGAAAACATCAAAATTTGTGACTCCACCTCCTCCTACTCACCAGCCATTGGTGCATACCTGAGTTCATTAAAAAAACGTATCAAATGTCTGCTCATCAGGGGCATCATCTCCGTCGAAATGTCGAGTGGGAGGTTTTCAAAGCCGTCTTGTTGCCAAGGCTTCGGCTCACTCCACCCCACCGTCATCTTATCCCCTGCCTTCATTTACCTTTCAATTGAATTTGTTGAAATTTCCTCAGCCCCGCGGGCCAATGATTGTACATTTCAAAGGGGTACATTCCATAATCAATTCCGCGGCCTCCCCCCACTCAAGCCACAGCCGATGATGATGCTGATGCAAATTAATTAGACATCAATTCAGCGAATCAATGGATAAGTGAAACTCAAATTCACTGTCAAGTCCTCGTAACGTGTTTACCCGCAAGTCTATTTTCAGCAGCAACCTTAACTCAATTAGACTAATTTGTATCTTTACGTATGAGTTGCTCTTAGAATGTGCTTATTGTTTGGTTCGATTTTGTTTTCTTTTTTTTTTGTTCGGCAAGTCGGTTGTTCAGTGGTACGAGGTGTAACATTGCCCATTTAGAGGTGCGAGTGCGAGAGTCACGGGAATGTGTGCATAGACGGAGAGGGGCGTCTTCGAATTTGAAGGTTAAGTCAGGGTGATGGGGACTTGAAGGGGATCAGTGGGGGAAGCAACATTTGGGGGTGTCCAAGCTCCATGAGTCTGCCAATCGGGAACTAGATAACCCACAGTCCTGCATCGCTTTCCAACCTTCTAGCGTTTACTGCCCCCTCTGGCGGAACACCAAGGCACCACGCCAGTCCTCCTTCAAAGCTAGTGTCTCATTTATTTTTACTCTCGGACTCATTAACCCCGTCACTTTCATTGAATCGCCGCATCTTCTGTTGCCGCCTCACTCACTGTTGCCTTTTGTCATTGTCGCTGACATTTACTGCACGTCGTCGTACCTGCTCAGAGGTGATCCCCGCCTTCGTGTCCGTCCCCGCGGCAGTTTAAAAATACCCCAGCGACGATACACACTCACCCTCTCTCCCTCTCACTCGGACTGACGTTCCTTTACAATTCCTCTGTTGAATGGGATATTTTCAATCGGAATGCAGCGCGCTCTAATTATAGCCGAGTAGACCCATCGACTGGCTTGACATTCATCAATAGACAATCACTTCGCGGTCCTCGGTACCCGACCGCTGGTGTCTCTCTCGAAATAGGGCCTACTACCCCCTGCCTACTACCCCCTCGAAAAATTCGATTCCAAATTTGGTCGGAACGCGGAGTGGAACTTTCCCAACGCACACACGCGCTGGACGGTCATGTGGGGCGCGCACTGTCATGGCCACCGCGTGTACAGCGTAATTACCGCTAGGCACTTGCAGCCGAATCTAATCACAGGCCCGAAATAATTCGGCGCGGTTCCGGTTTTTGTTTCACAAACAAACCGAAGAAAAAAAATGTGAAAAATCTCTTGGCTCGCCCGTTTGTTTGGATCTAGAACGCTCCCACTGACTACGCGTGATTTTTTTTCCGTGCGCTGAACGAGTTGACTTTTTGGCAGCGGCTGCAGTTTTGCAGTTCG
Organism: Eristalis arbustorum; assembly: GCA_916610145.1. Classification (NCBI taxonomy): domain Eukaryota; kingdom Metazoa; phylum Arthropoda; class Insecta; order Diptera; family Syrphidae; genus Eristalis; species Eristalis arbustorum. The sequence continues at coordinate 6,211,157 of OU744318.1, forward strand.
ATGGTGATTTTTGGCAGCAATTTCTTGCGTGCGGTTTTGTTGTTGGCCAGCTCTCGTCTGATGGATGCGCTGATGGGGATATTTATGGGCGACGATGCATCTGCTGGCGATATTTGCTTATTTTTGAATTTATGAATATCGGTTCAGTTCGCGAATCTGCTCGTTGCTTGCATCATTGTGCATGTAATTAGAAAGTTTATGGGGCTGGGACTGAGGCTGAGGCTGGGCGATGGGAGGCTCGTGTGTGAATTTGTGGAGTGGTTATGTGAAGAGTGGAGCCATTGTTTCGTGGCCAGGTGCGCGAAAGTGAAGGTTACGACAATGCCTAATTGTTGTCTCAGTCAGATGCATTAGATCGTCAGTCGGGACTGCGGGCAAACAGATGCATTTGTCAGAGCTTGCTGAGAACCGGCTGACGAGTTGTTGATTTCACCACTTTTAAGTGCTGCGCATTGTTTCGTTGTGTTTTAAGTTTGCATTCCTAAATGCGACGGGGTTTATGGCAACGTGCGCTGAATATTTTGATGCTGACACAGTTTTGTGATGCCACGGGGGAAGGTCACAGAGCAACCATTCCGCATTGGTGGTCTCTTAGAGGTTGTCATTTCAACAAAATATGAACGACTGTTCACAGAATATAGGCGAAAGAGTCAAGAAAGTGGCCTTTGCCATACATCTGAACCCCAAAACAATTTTGTGAATGTGCTCTGCTAAATTTTAAAATTGATCAGCCTTACTTGGTAGCAGGCTTCCCTGAAATCCGCCAACTTGAAGAATACAGACAATGGATGCTTAGTGGTCAAAGAACATCTTCCGCTTGATTTATGCGTACATGCAGGTGATTTTTATAAAGCGTGCCATCAGGGTCATCTCACCCAGTGGCTGGCTCCTAAGATCTACTGGTCATGCATGTATACCGCATGGGGAACAAATTGAATAATTCCAAAGGGAATACACTTCACCTTTGCTGGACTGCCAAATACTCTTTCGGTGTTTTTTTCCGAACAAGAGGGGATTAGAATACAATTATTGAACCCATCAACAATTCATCCATCTACATTTATGCAGATGAGTCGAAAATGCTAAAAATCACTGACGTTGGCATTTGCGTGATCCCAAGTGATATGGGCTACAGTTCCGCACACCAAGTTTGTTTGAGGTCCTATTCAATTGGGTGATCATCTTTGACTCGGCCGTCCTCTGTACTTTGTCCAGCCACCCTACATGGTCGATCCATAGACGTGTGTTATTTTGCACATCTAGCGGAGCTTTATTATTGTTGCCCTTGATATCAATTAACTATTGCTTTTTTTTGTTCGGTGACAGGCTAAAAGAAATTCTAAGAAGTTTTCCAACTGAGGTGAAAACTCTTCGCAAGCCTTTAACAGGGCAATGCTTTCTTGAGGTAGAGGGTTCCCTTTTCTATGAAGCCTGTTAAAACATCTTTGATCGTATTTTTCTTCTCTCGATATCGTTTATATTCGTTATTGGTCGTTTCTTGGGCTTCTTCTGACAATTGACCAAGTGGCAGCGGGCAGGCTTGAGTGATATCCTTTGAATTTGAAATCAGAAGTGTATGTATTCTTACAGGCATATGGTACCATGTGTAGTGCTCCTTGTTTCATTCGCGTAGTCTTCAAACTTGTCTGCATCAATTTTATATTCACTCGATATTGTTTCGAGCAAAATTCGGAGATGGTGAATCAGAATTATGACCCGAAAAACTTAACGACGGATGTGGAAATGGATTTATTTTGTATGCTCCACTGTAGTTCAGCAACACTGTAGATCCGTCATGTATGACTATAATTCCCTAATAATGATGTAATAATATATATATGGCCCGTAGGGGGCCAGGGCCTAGCTTCTCAGCAACCACTCGTGTTGTGCGTGCTATTGTTCTCACAAGAGTGGAAGGGACATACAGTTTTATGCCGAGTCCGAACGGCCAAGTTTGAGAAGCTTTTTCTAGACAGGAAATACTCTTTGAGCATTGTCAGTGACTCGAAAGAGGTGGGGCCGTGAACATATTTTGTCGCTCAGAGCTGGAATCGAACCTACGACGTCGAGGTTGGGGTCGACGCACCTACCCACAACGCCACGGGCCACCACAATGATGTAATAATGGAGCCTAATAACCCTAGGCGGACAAAAATTTAACGCGGCGTGGGAAAATAAGGATAGACAATCTCATCGAAGGAGCAAGAGGTTGGTATCTTCAGAAAAAGAAAAAAAAAATATTTCGCAAGCCAATGCGGGCAAAAAAAGCCACTGGAGATTGGTAGATAAATTCCAATCAAGTCATATTTCCCGATTTGGACAACAGACGCCTAAGGTATTCAAGTGCCAAGAGAGGTTAAGTCCTTTTCCTTGACGATTATTGAAAAAAATGGTTGTTCCTCGTAAGCCGTAAACCTATCTGGTAATAGCAGCACTTTCATCTTTACAGTGGTGGCAACATAAAGCAAAACAATTACCGCCACAAGTTTCAATCTAACCTGGAAGAATCTGTAGATGACAGCAAAGACACGATCACAAACTGAGAGCATAGCTTTCCCAATTCCGTTGTGGAATCCAACACCGAAGCACTTGAAACTCCACGCCTAGGATTGATACATAGTCTGCAGGACAAAGAAACGTCCCCACCTCTTTCGAGTCACTGACAATGCCTTAAGAGTACTTCTGTCTAGAAAAAGCTTCTCAAACTTGTCCTTTTGGAGTCGGCATCAAACTGTAGTTATGGTGGTCCGTGGCGTTGTGGGTATGTGCGTCGACCCCAACCTCGACGTCGTAGGTTCAATTCCTGCTCTGTGCGACGAAATAATTTTCACGACCCCACCTCTTTTGAGTCACTGACAATGCTCAAAGAGTATTTCCTGTCTAGAAAAATCTTCTCAAACAGAGCCGTTCGGATTCGGCATTAAACTGTCCCTTCCACTCGTGGGAGAACAATATGAGCTACAGCACAACACGATTGTTGCTGAGAGGCTAGGCCCTGGACCCCTACGGGCTGTAGTGCCACCCACATTATTATTATATCAAACTGTAGCTCCCTTCCACTAGTGAGAGAAAAATAGCTCTGCTAGCCTCTGGCCTTCTACGGGTTGTATAGCCAACAATATGATAATATTTAATTAATACAAATATTATAAAACACTGAGCTCTGATACTAAACGTTTGTCGTTCAGACAACTTAAATTGTTTTATTTAAGTTCCGCTAGAAGTACAAAATAACACACTGTGAGGACTTACTTTGTTATGCAACGCAAATAGTGCCATAATGTGCTCACAAAACTTTTCTCTCGATAACGCCAAGGACTTCTGCATTTGCTTTTGGGATTTCCCATGTCTTAGCGCCATAGGCTAGGACTGGAATAATCAGTGCCTTATGCGAAGTAAGCTTGGTCCTTCGAGAGACGGCTCTATTACTCTCGAGCTGAAAGATACAGCAATTGGCAAAAGATTCTGCATTTTCTGCGGAGCTGAGGGAGTCTTTAACTCCTTCGAACAGCTGTCCATTGTGATACTCCGTCAATGGCGTCTTGTGAGTCTTGTGTGTCCTTCATTGAGGACAGCGTGGCCGCCGTTATTCTCTTCGTTGCGCCATTGACCATACCATACTAAATATCAATAACTCAGAAATAAAACGTTGCATATAATTTCAAATGAGACAGCCCCAGCGACTGGGGAGCAGACGGTTCGTTCTTTTAAAGAAAAAGCCTGTAGCCTTGCCTTAACTTGTGACAACATTTTGGAAGTGACAACGTATGCAGCACATGATACCCGCTTGGTCTCTAATATGCTGAGTCCACAAATCATCGAAGACATACCCACCGTCACTTCCACAGCAGACAAAAAAAGAGCATTGCCACGGCTTCACTTTCCCCCATCAAGTCCGCCCCACCTCAACCGTACATTACCCTCGCCTTGTTCGACAACTCAACACTGATCTGTAATCTCTGGGCAGGAAGCAATTAACAAATTGCAAATCGTAATGCGACTTCGTCGTAATCAATCAGCAACCAAACACATTTCCCCAGAGCTGTCAAGTTCACCCCACAGACCACACATTCTTCTGATAACGAACGCGGATCCATTACGTTCCCCTTCCGTGTCGCGCACCACGCTCAAGTGCAACACTCGATCCCAGCACTCAGCTATCGTCTTGTTATTCAACAGATAGTCGGATTAAATCGCACGAAGCGCAAACTGCACTGAATCCCACAGACACGAGGGGCGGCACGCAAACGTCTGACGCAAGTGGAAAGCAGAAGCAGCCGTTTTGTTTTTTTCTCAAGAAGGGTTTCGAAACCGCCACCGCCGCCCCTGACTCATGCGTGCTTCTAATGAAGCAAGTAAACGATATTGACGCCATTAATCAAATGTTTACGATCACATTAATCAACACCCTTCTGCGGGTGATGACACACGGCCAGCCGGACGCTGCTGGCACCGAGAGGGAAACCGAAATCGAATTCAAAAATTGCAAAATTTCCCATACGCTGCGGTGATCTCGAAATCCGGACCGCGACTCTGTGATCGATCGATCCGCTCAAGATCTGTTCGCTTTCTGATCTCGTGTTAAGTGTCAAGTTGAAGTGCCATCGATCTTGGGAGCATCGTTTTTGCGTTTAATTAGAGCACCGATCGGCGCGGCGAGTACACGATCAAAAAGTGGGGCAGCGCCTTCATAACACATGCCTCCGCAGGCGGGTGGCAGGCGCGGGTGTGTATTTATGTTTGCCCCCAGAACATTGACATTGTCGAGTGTTTACTGGGTGCCTGCTCCGCTGATCACTGATCAGCGACCAGCATGGCAGGCGATTGTGCGTGTTCTCAAAATAGAGGCGCGACACTCAATTCGAGAGGGAAGCCGATCAGTGCGACAAGTGCGGTTGAATGAAGGAGGAATTTCTGATGGCATTTTGAAATCTCCGCGCGTCGAGCTTGAATAATGCGACGCCGGGGACGAGTGGACGGATGCAGGAATGTAGGTGACACCGTGGAATGCTTTGAGAGAGATTTTATTTGAAGATCATTTTTAGCCTTCGCCCGTTTATTGGGGCCCTACGAAGTGCTGAACTTTTTTGTTCTAAATTTTGAGGTCCGCGGGACATTCTTTGTTGCGAGCGTCAACTCTTTTTCGAGAGGAAACGCGTAAAAGATGGTGTAATGGTGATGGTTTTTCGTTCTTGTTTTGGTTTTGTGTGAGTTTTATGGGACACTTAATGAGTTTAATTTGGAGTGGTGACGCTCTGTCGAGTCAGTGCCGTTGAATACGGAGGAGATCAGCCAATGTCATGGGAAGAGGTCTCGTTGCCTGAAGCAGTCCTGTATAGACATAAGGGGACCGCGTCTGAGTTTTATTGATTCATCATGCTTTTGAGTCGTATTTTAACTTTGATGCAACATTTTGTGAAAAATGGGCAACATTTTAGAGATTCTATGAATTTTTCGTTGAGCACAGAAATGCCACAGAATTTTTGTCAAATTTTGGTCCAAATTTGGTCCATATTTCGTACAGACGGCTCTGACTCGTTCTCAATTCAAGCTTGTGAAACCGGCGAAAATTATTAAAATTTTATTTCAAATCATTTGTCAAATGGGGACCAAATGGGGGCAAGTGTACTCAACGAGCGAATGAAGGTGGGCAAATCTGAGCATATGTTAATTTCCTGAAGGCATGTGCGACGCATTCATTCAAAATCTCACTGATGGTCACAAGAATCATAAGATTTGCTTATCTAATGGCCGAACAAATAAGTTCGCTAATATAAGATACAGAGATGAGATTTATTCCAGCTATTATGGGAGAGACTAGGCGAGACTAGAGGAGACTCGTCGTGATAGCATGAGGAATACAGTAGTCCCCGAAGAACCCAACGTTGAACGGCTGCATCTTCGAATGGAAAGGGCTATGCTGCGATGGTTGGGAAGTCGTGAGCTTCCGAGTCGTGTCGTGACTGCGATTCCAACAAGTAGGAGAGCGTTTGGCAGACTCAACACGAAGTGGTTCGACCAATTCACAAATTCTTCGTGAGTTAGAGTCAATGGCGAATTATTGTGGGCTATACAGCGGTACCCGTTTGGTGCAACGATAGTTAGGTTAGATTTAGCAATACGAGTTTGGGGGTTGACCACCACTTCCACTGAGAGGCCAAAGGAGTCATTTGTGAAAAGCTTCATTTGTGGAGTACAGATATTCAACTCCCTCGCGTCTTGCCACTAACCCGTTTTGGACAGCTTGTTGATTGTGCTGCATCTGTGAATACATGAGAGCCGCTTCGCACATCTGAAAGACTTGCCCTCCAAAATAACGAGGTGAATGAGAGCAGTTATTTGAAAAAAAAACCGTCTTTATTTGAGCGTTATTTCAAACCACTTATTTCCACCACCAAAGAGAGGAGGAGCTTGAAAAACTGATTGTGTTCAGAAGGTATGTTCACACCACTGGAAGCATATTGGAATGCATTGATCATTGACACGTTACATTTGAATTCATATATTTGTCCGTCTGGTTGAGACAAAACGCATGTAGTATGATGTGGTCTTTAAATTCAACTCGTAAATAATTATTCACATTTCATATTTATATTACGACAATGAAATATAAATTCTGGAAATTCGCACATATTTGGCCTCAGGAAGTACACACCTTAATAGAAAATAAAAATAATTCACTTTAAGTATATCCTATTGCTTTCCTACTTAATATGAAATTATGTCCCAACAAAACATTTTGTCCTCGAAATCTATTTCTTGATTTATGCTTCTAACCGTGTTCTTTAAATCTGCATTCACTGTGTCCGCAGTGTCTTGTCTCTGATTCTGGAGAGCTTGTTAGTGGCAAAGCAGATGTTGATTCGTTTCGGTTTCGTCGCCCCAGTTCCACAGAGATCTCTGGATTCCTGGTTCTATTTTCATAGCACTGTTCCGATCGGACAGTGTCCTGTAATTATTCCAACGAGCGCACGGATCGAGTTTCGGTGTAGCGCCAAAGGCGTCTTTGTTTTGCCGATATTAAGCTGTGCCCGCTTTGATCTTGCCGCGTGACAAGCGTTCCTTGCAAGACGAGACGAGTTGGCGAGTTGATCCGGTGTTATACCCTGATCAGTGATTGCAATGACGTGTCTGTTTCGCTGATGTCTAGATCCTTGTCTGGCCAATTAGTCCGCTCTTTTGCCAACTTCGATTGAGCTGTGGCCCGGGACCAAGCAGAGTTTGCCTCACGATTTTCATGGCAGCCTCTGACTTATTGACTTCGCAGATTGCAGCCTGGCTGTCTACATCTAATGGTGGCATATCTGTTTCTTGCAAGTGTTCGGCTGCTTTCTTTATTGTCAACATCACTGTTTGGAAGACGCTACACATGTCAAGGAGTCTAAGTGATGAATGGTTATGCAGAGTGTCCGAGTAGAATCCGGCCCCAGTACTTGTGTCCTTTTCCGATCCGTCTGTAAATAGGGAGGTCTCGTGGTCGTTAATTATAGCGCTGGCTAATCACTCACCTCTGTCTGGGAATGTGAACGTGGACCTTAAGACCAATCAAATTCAGAAATTGACTGATTTGTTGAATGACTACTTGTCTTCCTTCGCAATTCAAAACAAGTGCAGAGCTCCGATAAGTAAATCACTCTCGGTCGAAACTTTGGAGAATATTTGGATATCATTTTTGATAATTAAATTTACACGATAATGATGATGAGCAAGCTTGATTCAGTTGTCAGCCAGCAATATTACAAGTAGGCTCTACATACCGGTGGTTATGGCAACTAAAACTAACATTCAGCCGTACTAATAAAAAGGGCCATGCACTCTTCAATCCACGTTTTACCATATTAGTTGTCCACTCTTTATAGCTAACCGCACGGCAACCCCTCACCGAATTGTACTAAACATTCTAGTACCTACATCTGTCATATTCCACCAGCTGACACAGACGTCCTCGAAAATCGTTCATGTTGTTTATCAAAATTTGTTTGTCTGTGAATTGGAAGGTACGCTTTCTGCATCACTGAGACTATCTATTATCTTTAGGAAATCGATACAATTTGAGGCCATAGCTTTACCAATTTCTATGAACAGCTTTGTAGAAACGAGATCGATTGCAAAAAAATTATTAATTTAAGAAAACGATTCATGACGGTAAAACGAACGTTTAGCTGTCAATTTTGACAATCAACTTCGTAGTAAATAGTTATCCGCTCTTTATACGTCGAATTCGGTACGTTAAGTTTTCCGCTCGTTATCACAAGTCAGTTAAACTAACACACGTTTATTTATACGAATTTGATGTTATTTAATCCGGATGACTGAGTATATGTATTTAACGCAATAATTCGGAAAACGATTTAAGTAGTACAAGAACAGCTAATAAATCATTCGATTTAATGACAATTCCAGTACATCGCAATGCGTGTACTGAGAGCACGATTTATGAAATAAACAGAAAACGTTTGTGGAACCATAAGATCATTGACTAGAATATTAATTGATTGTAGTTGTCTTGCGTTTTGGTTGTAGCAGAGCTTCGGTCTTATTCTCCTTCTAGAACTTAAGCAGCACTTGGTATGTGGCAGCATACGGAGAAATGACGGCTTTCTACCGTGGACGGTTCTGGCGACACAGCTTTCCGTCATCAAGACCAGACTGGCTTGCGTTCGGGATGAGTGTGTCTATAAATCGAATATTCGGTCTTCCTCTCTTTCCCGAACCAGGAGGGTTGGATTTGATATTCCTTTTAGTTACAGTTAGTTCTTAGGCTAACGAGGAATAGGTCACCGAACAGTGGTAACACAATGGATCTAAGCATGATCAGTAGCAACTGATTCAGCTGTCATGTCAGTCACTCCAATCTAGCTAGATGGAGCATTGGTCGTCACATGCGGATCTCCTGACCAATGTACGTCCTCATCATGAAGTTACTTATGCCATTCAGCATTCAGTTCTTCATAACATGACTGCTAGGACAAGTTATTTGCTTGATTTTGGTACTTCGAGTCGGAAATGTTATACCGATGGGGCTGAGAGCTCTTCGAGACTGTTCATCGGATCTTGAAGAAGATTCGCTTTTGAAGAAGTTTTGAAGAAATTTAACAGCAGTTCATCTCTTTACTGAGTATTATAACAGATCTTCATGTGGACCGATTCAATTTTCGGGATCCCTAATTTGGCCATCGCATCGAATAGTTCCTTGGCATGAGCGGCGTACTAGTACCCGCAGGTGTTTGTACTGGACAAAATTTTATAGGCAACGTTGAGCAAAGATACACTGTGGAAATTTTCATACCGTACTGTAACTGCTGACCAGTTGTTATTCAGCTCACCTCGCCAAATTGATCTTCTGAAATTCGTCTCGTAATTTTGACGAGTGTCTTAATTTGTTAAATTTTTGGCATCTTTCTGGAATAAACTGTCACACAAGGGACATCATTGTTGTTTTCTACTACAATACCTCTGTTAATGCTGCATGATGTACGCCTTTTTTGTGAATGGAGCTTTCGGCTTCCCAAGTTCTGTCGACGATCTGATGCATGTTTGCCGTACTTTTACACGAACTAATTTCGACAGCAAGCTTTTCCATCTTGTAGGCAAGGGAGGTGAAGCTTTTCCTATGTCTCACCTCTCTTGCCTACAAGATGGAAAAGCTTACTGTGCTCTACCAGAACATTGCCTCTGGCTTTGAAAACCTTTGGTGTTCAACTGTCAACGGCTTTTGAAAGCTGTGCCGACTTCTTCAATGCAGAGTGGGTCGACAGGAGTGAGGATCTCTTGGTTGCCTCGTCATCTATTAGAAGTGCTTCTTAAATGCATGCCTCCCAGTGAATTCATACGACTTTAACGTGAATTCATAAAGCGAAAGCCTTTGATCTAGATTTGAAACCAGAACTGCGCAACTCAACACCTTGCACACTCGAAATGAGGCCAAAACGTAGTATTTTTCTTCAGAATTCCCGTATTTTCAAATTATGAGCTTGAAAGGGGACCCTGATAAATGCGTCCACCACTTGCAATTGCCCACTCAGACCACCTCATCGGTGTCCCGTCAAATTTCCTCATAAATTTTCATTAGTCGCCGCTGCCGTCACTTGGGGTCTCACCACATTTGTTATCGCGCGCACAACTTTCGAAAGTCCACCCGATCGAAACTGGAACGCGTTGCCTCATAGCAATGCTCCTGGGCATCGCACTGACCAAATGCCATCACTTACGCACGACTATCGCGCCCGAGTTGCCAACCCCAGCTGTCACAAATCATGCATCATCGCCGTCGCTTCCCGCGACAGGTGTTGGCAGTGGGGAACTCCGTTCGCACCGAGGTGCTCCAAATTAATTGTATATTCAGCGTGACACTGAATTCCCTATGCAAAGTGCCCCGTCACATGCACAGCGCACGGCACACAGCGCAAGTGACAACGACATGGAAACTCTCTTAACAGAAAGTCTAGTGAAAACACTCGTGTCCTGAGGCGACACATTCCGCCGCCGCAAGAGGCGGGCACTCGTATTTACGGCTATGTACTTTCCATGGCTACAGCGGAATGAGAGTGTCTCGCAGCCACTTACACGGCCGTCTTCATTTGCCGCGCCGCTAATTGCAAGTGTATCTAGATTCAATCACCTGAAAGTCAGGTTTAATAAATTTCCATTCCGCGGCCCAAGTGGCCGTACGTACGCGTGCATAATTTGCCAGCACGGCTCGGCGCTCCGTCCGAGGCATTGTTGTGTCAGCCTCTTGACTCAATTACAGATTAATTGCTCTTCAATTTGAAATCAATTGAAATGAGTCTGAAATTTGTATTGTCCCGCGATCGGTGATGAGTGGCGACAGTTCGGTCGTTCGCGGGTCACGATGCCGTTTGACTGCTGCTGTTGGCGGTGATTGTCAACTCGGCAGCTCCTTGTGCGTCGTCGATTGAATGAATTTTTTTTTGAAACAATTTTTTAGATACGACGAAAAGTTGCGTTGACAAGCAATCAATCACAGTGTGCTCAATGTTCGCAACGACAAGCGTGGTGCGGCGGACAGGGGCACGAGTATCTGGTTCCCCGAGTGTGTTGAATGCAAATCTAATTTAACCTCAGCCGGTGGAAGTGTAAACAAGTGCATAACGAATGCGAGGCGCTTGCCAACCACTTGCCGTGACATGGAAAGCGCGAAGAATTCGCCATTTGTATCGTTTACTCATATTTATGCGGTATTTGCTCATCTATTAGATTTCTGTTGCTGTTGCTGTGTCTGGACGGGTGTGAAAGGGTTCGCAGAGCCTAGTCAGGCGGTAGAAGTCGTGGAGCCGTCGTCGCATTGAGTGCAGGGTCTGCGGTCTACGGTGTACGTGTAGTGCGTGTTGAATGTACTTGAGAAACTCAGTTGTTTTGTGAGCGAATAGTGCCTTTAGTTGCTGGTGACTCGGTGGCAGTTAGACGGTCGAAGAGGCAATCGTGCAGAGGTAAATTGGAAATTTTGAATGGTTTCGCGATAACGTCAGGTGGTTGTTGCTCTCGGTTGGAAGCTAATTGGGCCACATGTCTGACTTTCTGAAGCGGTTCGGGGCTTGTAGTGAGTTTCTGATTTTTGGGGCGGGTCTGTGCATGCCTTTCTTTTGCCAAGTTCGCGGAGTTCATCGCCATTTGTGGGAACTGGGGTTTTCGGCCTTCAGAGGTGCCCATTTCGAATGAAGTGCGTGATTATTCTACCGAATCCCATGTGGTGTATGGCTGTAGAATGAGAAAGAGAGTCGCTGTTGATGTTGATTGAAGAGCAATTAATCTGTAATTGAGTCAAAGGCTGACACAACAAAGCCTCGGACGGAGCGCCGAGCCGTGCTGGCGCGTACGTACGGCCACTTGGGCCGCGGAATGGAAATTTATTAAACCTGACTTTCAGGTGATTGAATCTAGATACACTTGCAATTAGCGGCGTGGCAAATGAAGACGGCCGTGTAAGTGGCTGCGAGACACTCTCATTCCGCTGTCGCCATGGAAAGCCGTTTTTCAATACTTTTTTTTTTCTTCATTTAAAACCAAAGACTCATAGGACTGCCTTCAGTGCTCTGAGCGTTAGCTGAAGCTACCTTCCATTGGTCACGAACGCTGCTTGTCGTCAGAATAAGTTGTCTTGCGTTGCCGATCTCTTGGTCCTTAAACCGAACCTGATGAGTTGACTAGGTTGCTGAAGTGTTTTTCATCCATTTTGACTCCAATGCTTGCTGCTTACATCTCGACTCTGGTGCATTGATTAGAAACTTAACAAGTACCATAAGCCTGTAGTGCGTCATGAGTTCGAGTGCATTGTAAACTGAAACTAAATTCTTCTCTTTTGTGTGGCCCTACATTCGGGGGTGAACCTGGGCCTCAACCAACATGCCTCTCCAACTAGCGCGATCTCTGGCCAGCTGTTTCCACTTTCGCCGACCAAGTTGGTTGAGGTTCTTCTCCTCTTGTGTGCGCCACCTTAAACGCGGGCGTTCTCTGTTGCGTTACCCCACAGGTTCTGGTTCGACGATTCTTCGGGCCCGAGCTGAGTTGTCCATACGCCCAGCCACCGTAGGCATTGTATCCGTAGACTCCTGACTGGGCTCATGTCGCTGTACAGCCCGCATAGTTCGTGGTTGAATCTTCACCTCCAGAACCCGTCAACACAAACAGGGCCAAAGATCGCACGCAGAACTTTTCTCTCAAAGAGACCAAGGACTTTTTCATCCGCTTTCGAGATTGTCCAAACCGTTGCCCCGTTAAGCAGGACAGGGATGATCAGGGTCTTATATGGAGTCAACTTGTTCCTTCGAAAGAGGGCTCTATTACTCAAATTGTTTTTTGGGCCCCTGGAAACAGCGGTTGACAAGAGTTATCCGACGTTGATCTGTTGTTATTTGTACAATTTACTCCGGAGCCGAGGTAAGTGAAGTCCTTGACAACTTCGAAGTTATAGCTGCCCATTGTGACGCTCTGTCCAAGACGTCGATGTTGTATGTCCTTTTTTGATGACAGCATATACTTCGACTTGCTCTCATTCACGGGCAGTCCCATTTTAGCCGCTTCCGTCTCAATGTTAGCAAGTTCTGCCAATCACCTCAATGGCATCGGCGTATGCTAACAATTGCACGGACTTCTGGACACGACACCCACCACCTATTTGTCGATTTCAAGGCCGCATATGACAGCGTGCATAGAGACGAGCTATACAGCGCCTTGTCTAGTTTTGACTTTCCTGCCAAACTGGTCAGGTTGTGCAGGATGACGATGGAGAACTCTTGCTGCTCCATCAAGGTCGGTAACGAACTCACCGAGACCTTCAATGTTAAAAAAGGGTTTAGGCAAGGCGACACGCTGTCATGTGACTTCTTTATCATCATACTTGAGAAGATCGTGCGAAACTCAAACGTAAACACCCGAGGCACGATCTTCCAAAAGTCCGTTCAACTGCTTGCTTACGCGGACGACATTGACATGATTGGACGAACACAGCGAGCCGTCAATGAGGCGTTTGCTGGCATTGAAGCGGAAGCGGCTAAAATGGGTCTAGCGGTAAACCAGGGCAAAACAAAGTACATGCTGTCATTACGGAAGGACGCACAACATCGACGTCTCGGACAGAGCGTCATATTCCACGAACTATACGGGCTGTACAGCGGCATGCACCTAGTTAAGCGTCTTCGGATCCAACGCTTAAGATGGCTATGTCGAGTAGAGCGGATGGACACCACAGCTCCGGCTCGAAGAGTCTTCGACACCGAGCCATTGGAACAGCACAACAGAGGACGTCCTCGCACTAGATGGCGCACACAAGAGGAAAAGGACCTCAACCAACTTGGTGTGCGAAACTGGAGGCTAGCCAGGGATCGCGCTAGTTGGAGAGGCATGTTGGTTGAGGCCCAGGTCCACCCCGGACTGTAGCGCCACACAAAGAAGAAGTAATATCTTAGCACCTCCCGCTGACGTTCCATAACAGTCTCTTTGATTTTGAAATTTTCCATTAAATAAAATAACCCACGAACTACAGTAAACAACTCTAGACAACGTCTCCCTATATTCAAGATTAAAAGACGTCAGATGAACAGTAAAGAAATAGCGTCCTTGTCTTGACCTTGTTTCAGTCCCAAAGGACCGTCGTCCCTCAGAAACTTTCCACCAACTGTTGGTTTGGACACCAATTCACATCCTCGATGGAGATCTGCCACTCTTCCTCCTTATTGAAACCCCAAAATAATTCCCTCCAACTTTCAACAAAAGCCAACTTATGACAAGTGACGTGTCAGACTCCTTCTCAATCAGACTCAACAATCACTCCCACCTTTCCAAAATGGACGACTAAAGGAAAAATGAACTGCGTCCCCTTTCTCAAAACCTTTGTCAACCCCAAAGTCCACCATCCTCCTCCTTTCACCGTCTGTTCCATGTGCCATTACAATTATGTACCTCCGCCAAAAGCAATTTCCATATCAGATCAATTCCAAATCCACTCGCGTTCCAATTTATCAGAATCTCCCACCTGCCGCCCCTCGAAGACAGATTACGGCCGAGGTTGTGCTGGCCAAACTGTTCGACCCAGACTCTGCGCCTCGCGATGGGGATGCGCCAAAGTCACCCCACCGGAAGCCCTAAAAAAAAAGAAAACTTTCACGGCGACGGCGATGTCTTTAAAAATAACCCCCTGAGCCCCAGAACAAGGGTTTCTTCCTCTTTTCGCCGATCCGCCGCCGGGTCACGACTGTGTTTAGCGGTAATTGGATTCGAAAGCGAAGCCGACAGGGGGCTAGTCTTACGCTTGTTTACACACCCTTCGGTGTCGATATTTCATTTTCTCTCCCCTCACCTTGTGTCAAACGAGTCTAATTTTAGTTTTTTGTGTCTTTTCAGAATCTGTCACATCAAAGCCGTTGAGCGTCGATTTTGAAAATAACTTGTCATCATCAACCACTGCCAACTCTAGCTGCCAACAGCAACAATCACAACAGAAACATAACCTCTACTCAGCCTCAACGTCTCAATACCCGTCGGCGTCGTCGAGCCAGAAGTCAAGTGTCTCGTACATCACCGCCGCGCCGGCCTACTATACCGATGAATACCTCCGCATCCAAACGCCACCGGGATCTCCACTAGCCGCCACCGTCACCGACAGTGAGCCCGCCACGTCACACATCAACGAGAACTATCGCAGTGTGTACGCGACCCCATCGAAGCTGATCACCGGCGACAACAGTCAGAAGTTCTTCCGCAAGAGTCCAACCGCGACTGTGGCGCCGCCACCGATTGCGGCCAAGCGAACTATTTTTCGCACATCCGCTCCCCTCGCAGAGCCGAAGCCAAAAGGTGAAGTTCCTCCAAAAAGTCACTCACCATCCCCCGCTGAGACTGCTTACTATGTCCCACCCAGCTCAGTGATAGAGCCCCGCTCCAGTTTCAAGCCCGTCGAGGTAGACGCTAGCGACAGTCAGCCGTCGACCGCCACCAGTAGAAGTAGCAACGCGGGTAGATTTAGCAATAAGAAGCGTGTAGTTAGAGTACGCAGCGACTCGCGTCCGATCAGCGCCCTCTACGACATAATATGCAAGGAGAAGGGCATCGAGCTGGACCAGGAACCGATCATGATGAGTAGCGGCGCCGTGGGCGGCGGTATCGTTGGCATTGAGAACGCAAGTGCGGCCGATCATCGGCAGCAGTATCTGCAGCAGGAGCTCCAGCATCAGCATCAGCATCAAATGGAAGGAGGAGCGGTGATCTTAGATCAGAAACTGAGCCGTCCCCCCTCTAGTCAATTGAATTCGATTGAGAATTCCCATGTGAACCGCTATCGCAGTCGATCGCTGTCCCATCACGACGATCGCGGCGGCGACGACGATGGCGGTGGCGGCGGCACTGTCACATGCGGTCGCCTTCAAGTGAAACCCGATATTCTAACGACGACGACGACGTCAGCGTGCATAGCTAGTGAATTGAATCATTATCAGCCATTCGAGCAGAATCACCCTCATCATCCACTACCACCAACACCACCACACCATCATCCGCACTGTAACGAGCCGAATCTTCCTAGTAGTTGTGTAGATAGTAGTTTAAACAATTATCGTGACAGTAGTAGTTATGTAAATCGTACTAATGAATTGAGCGACGTCCATGGGGCAACAGCAGCAACAGGTGCTGTCCGGGCGAACGGACATGTGCCAGTGGCGGCGCCAAGGCCGGCCCCGCGAGCCGTCCGTGATGAGAAGCGTCGCTACACCGACGGCATGGTGTCGTCGAGCTTTGTGCGGGTAGCCAAGCAGCCGAGTGCCACTGAGGCAGCCGGAACTGGAATGGCAACTGGAACCGGGACGGGAACTGGCAGCGATGGCGATGGCAGCGGACGGATGGGAAGTCAAGGCGATAGCTCGTCTGGTGTCGGAAGGAGGTGAGTTTTGATGTGTGAATTGTTTCCTTGTTTCTTTTAGACCCCCAACCCCGCCCACCCCCTTGACCGGCTAAGATATCATTTATTCGGTAAACCGTTAGATTAAAGCAAACGACTAGTAATCATCCCCATCATCGTCGCCATCTGCTATCGGGTTTGGACTTGGACGTGACCTGTTGCTGTTTGCTGCCGTGTTGAAGTCGGAAAGGCGCTTAGGCGCCAGTAAGCCGAGAGAGGTGTGTTGGCAATGAGGCCAAGGAGGAAATGTCTGTGTTTAGGGGAAGCGGAAGTGATCGTGTGGTATTCGTCATCATGCAAGCTGAGGTGGTGGGCGCCTCGACGTTGGTAGCTCTGAAAGGCAATGGGTGGACGAAATGAGGCTGCTTGAGCGGTTTAAGACAAAGGACTAAGTGTGGCTTAAATACTAAACATGAACATTCTGCCTTGACCTAGCTACCGATCTTCAAACGACGCTGTGTTGTTATTTGTAGTAGATTTGTCGTAATCCTACCTTACCGACTTCAAGCTCTGTATCGTCAAATTACAGACTTCTGCTCGATCACGGTCCAAAGATACCGGATTTGGTAACAAATCAAATCTTTAAGCAAGCGAAAGAGAAACAGAAGTCTGGAGATATTTCCTGCGGGCGCCTACGACTGACACCCTAATAAAGCTCAGATTACTCAAGAATTGAAGTTGACTATGGAAGGCTTTGAAGTTATGCTGATTGGGTGCTAGATTAGCTAGAAGTTTTACACACATTTTTGTTACTCGGTGCATACCTAACGAAACTTAACGAAACCAACAAAATTGTGGCACATGGCAATGTTAAAACCAGCTTGACACTCTTGAAAGACAATCGGTGCTCCAGAAATGTCCATTTGTCTAATCCGATCCGTTTGAAAATTACGAAGATGTAACCATCACCTTATGCTATACCCAAATGTCAACTGATTCCTATTTTGAAGACATGGCTGGTAACACTGCGAGCCCCATCTCACTCAACACAACCCAATTTGGCCTCAATGTTGGGCGCTTTTGTAAGGTGAACAGATGTGCCAAGATCGTGTTATTTGTCCCCGCTGGATTTCTTTTTTGTGTGACGGTGCAAAAGGATCACGTTATTTCCCCAAGTTTTAAGTCAATTTCATCGATGTACACCCCACCCCATCATCCACTTTATAAATTACAATACAAAGCATATGTGTGCGTCAAAAAAAAAGAATCAAAAATTAACTATCTGCTGACAGTCACAGTTCATTCGTAGTTCTTAACCCAATTTACACTCATTAGGCCGTGCGACGAGCCTATGCCGTCACATAAGGTCACCGCGTGGTGTTTGTTTTTTGGAACACCACTGTGACACAATCGGTTGAATGGGGCTCGTGAGCTGTGCCCACTCCGAAAGGTTGCCGATGACAATTAGTCACAGATACTCTCGACCATAAGTGATTTATTGATCCACTTCAGATAGTTTGTTGATTAGCGCACTGCGTTATCGCTGTTTGGCTTTGTCTGAGGCTTTCTTTGCCGGCCGCCCGATGGGGTGCAGCGTGTTTACTTGTGGCCGGTGCAAAGATAAGGCTTTGATTGGATCACATGGCGACGGTTTATTTTTTTACAACATTCCTTTGTGAAGTGAAATCGAGTATTTGCACAGACAACAGACACCACAGAGACACGTCAGAGCCAGCGGCTTTTGGAAAATGCCATAAATCAAAGACAAATGGATTTCCGAAGACAATTGGTTTACGAGCAATCGCTTTGCTGGGTTTGCTCGAATTCGAAGACGCAACGGCGATTGCTTTTGGCGGAGTGTTGATTTAGGTCGGGTTTTGTTTTGACGGTCAAGAGCACGTGGATTTATGATTGTATTGTTAAACCGTCACAAAAGCACAAAGAGCGCAATTCAATGATTTATTGACATTTTTTTGGGGGCATTTACGTTACGTTATGTTTATGGAGAAGAAGTTGATGATAGTGAGAGAGGAGGGTGGTTTGATGGATGATCTTGCGACTCCGCGGATGATTAGCATCCTCAAAGAAGCAGTTTGTGTCCTTATTCAGGTGACTGAAGAGACAGTCAAAACTATATCCATGTTTGAAACCCAGGTCAGTTATGTACATGTTGTATATATGTTACGTACTCCACATCGTTCATCTATAAAGTTTCTGTAGTACACGTCTGCAGAGCAGAGTGCTCAATATTGACCCCAATTAGCAAATGTACATGCTTCCGGCTGAAGCTCAATATCTGCTCTGCGAGATGATTAGCCCTGTTCCCTCTTGCTTGCAATGCTGTGGTACATTTCAATGCACTTTAGAATCTGGGTTGCGAAGTTGTCTTCTTCACATGAGACGCTGAACAGCGTTCCAAGTCACCTGAGTCCCACTCCAGGTGATGCTGGATTTCCGATTTCGTTGATTTTAGTATCTGGGCTGAAATCTCATTGTCGTCCTACTCTCTGGTGAGAAGGAAACACCATGGATTCGAAAAATATCGGTATTCGTGAGTTTCTGTACCTACCATATTCGATTGTCTAGGCTGTGGCGTGAAGATGAAATAGTACTGGTCCAATATTAGAGTCCTGTGGTACTCCAGCTTTTTTTCTCCGTAATTATGTAGCATCAATGGCCTTTTTGATGTCCAAAAGATATGTCTTGAACCACTGTCTGCTTTTTCTTCAAACGTTGTGTAAGTTCGCTGTGCACTCTAGCAATAAGTGAATTGTACAAACAATTGTTTCTCTGCACCGAAACTGAAACAGACGACAGAATCAAGCCATCACTTACCCCGATGACTCATCTTAGCCCTATCGAGCTTTTTTCCAACAATATTTCTTCTCGAAGTACGATTAACAAAAGATTCCTTTGCATTGGTGGGGTGGATGATTTTTCTGACTGCTACTGTGTCATGATGCCACTTTTCCCTCACCAGTGGCGAACAAACATTAGATCCTTCGTTGGGTCAACAGATATGTTACTCCTGATAAATGAGAAGCTGCTTTTGAAGTCAGACGCCACATCTCCTTTACTCGGAAAGATAAACTGCTGGTCGCTTTTTGCAATTCCAATGAATGTGTACAGCCATTCTGTGCAGATCTTGAGCACTATTAGCATCCTTATTATATACTTTTTTTTTCTGTCAAATGGAACTTGACAACATCTCCTTCTAGTGTCTCCACACTGTATAAGGCTCCTACAAAAATGCTAAGACACCGGAAACAAGATCAAGTCTTTCCCTTCAAACTCTACCAAGAACTGCTCTTCCCACCGGTCAATAATTCCATGCACAGCCTCATCGATTCCCACACACCAAGTGGAGCAAATTTCCCCAAGGATGTTATGTCACGAAGGACACCGTAACCAAGCATAGCCTTCCAAAAAATATGCGTCTCCCAGTATGTGAAACTTTTAAATTACTCACCTAAATAGAGAACTAAACTACACATGTCACTTAACTCAAAATTTCATGGCTAAATCTCCCCCCTTGTTATTCACATTCACGTGAGCTATACTCTCAAGGTCATCTTTCGTTTTAATTTAGTTGACTTTGGTATAACACACGCTGGAGTTTCGAATACCTTGCGTCCCACATTTCTTTCGACCACGGTCTTATGAATATGCCGTCCTCCGCACGGACTCCAGAACTTTAGTTGCGACGCACTGACAGAGTCGATTTTTCTTGCACCCAGAAATGACTCTGACCAGACTTTGAGGGAGGAAAGAAATGTTGTCGGATGACTCGAAAACCAATGAAGGTTCCGGCGCTAGTGCTTTCGTGGAGGGTGACAACATTAGACGGTACATTGGGTAAACTTACGTCGGTCTATGCGCTTCTAATGGCAACAAACTATATCTATATAAGTGTTTTATTGATAACTCAGTACTCAGCTTAGTAAGACTTTACACGTGAAGCAACAA
Organism: Eristalis arbustorum; assembly: GCA_916610145.1. Lineage (NCBI taxonomy): Eukaryota > Metazoa > Arthropoda > Insecta > Diptera > Syrphidae > Eristalis > Eristalis arbustorum. The sequence continues at coordinate 6,231,471 of OU744318.1, forward strand.
CAAAACAACTTACTGAGTAAAAACTACCCAGTAAAATTTGACTGTTCATTACTGACTAGCACCCATTGAAAAATCTCATTTATAGATGGCGCCAGAGAAAACAATTTGTTTAAGGTTGGTATCAATCGACTACTTGGCTCTTGTTAGTGTTTACTTGTTGATGTTACTTGTGCAAATTTAAATAATATCAAACCATTCAAATTACTTGTTTGGCTATCCAATATTTGTGTATTTTTGTTGCTTTTGAGAATTCACTTATTTTTTACATTAGAGTATTTTGACATCAAATGGAACGGACGTAAGCATACGTACAAACTTTTGGAACAAAAATGTAACTCAGTTAAATAGCGTTTTATTGAAAATCATTACTGGGCGTAGTCAAAAAAACACACCATTTGGAGAAGTACCTGCCAAACTGTGCTTAAGGCCTTACTCAACTCTTTAACCACATCCAAGGTATTTCAGGCATACAAATTCTCTCTGAATTTGATTGGCAGTCATAGTCCACTTAAACTCATCTGGGTTCCGGGACACCAAGGAATCACTGGAAAAGAAATCGCCGATGAACTTGCTAGTCAACGATCAGAGGCAACTTTCTCAGGACCTCAACTTACGCTCGGACTAACTACGTCTGTGGTTAGGGCTTTCATTGATGGTTGGGCCTCTCGAGAGCACAATCGGAGATGGCATGACTCTAAAGGATGTAGACGGACTAAGTGTTTGCTCCCAAACGTCTGTAAGAAATCCACGCCGTTCTTGCCATCCATTCTTGTTGCCTTGAAAAAAAAAGAGTGTAGACGACTTCATGACGTAATAATGGGTCACTACCTTAATGTGCATGATTTAAGCGAACATGCCCTCTGCGACACATGTGGAGAGGACGACGACACGGTTGAGCACTTCCTCTATCACTGTCCCGCCTTTGCTCAGGTCAGGTGGCAGGTCCTCCCGCTCCGATGTGGTGATATGTGGCCAATCCTTCATCGCAGAAGCGCCTGCTGGTCTTCTAGGCTACTTATTTCCATTAACAAAGTGCATGATGCTTCAGACTACTTCAAAATTGGGTAAACATTATATAGCTCTTTGGGTCAACAAGTGGGTAAGGTACAATTGAGGCACGCATGTTTGTCTACTTTTGTGGCAGAAGAAGAGGTGGCGGATCCTTGAAATTTTTGTTAATGTATGTCCACTCCAACTCGCCCAAGAACCATCTGAACACCGGAAACACGTCCGCCCTTCTTACAGGTCACTAACACGATGCCCAGCCTCATCGATTCCTCCCACCCTTCCCGCGAAGCAAACACATTTCCCCCAGAGATGTTATCTCATGAAGGACACCTTGTGTCGTAAAGTAACAAGCATAGCCCCCTCCCAAAAAAAATGTGTCACTTTTCCCAATGTGTGACGCTAATAAATTACTCACCTAAATAGAGAACAAAACTACACACGTCACTTAGCTCAAAATGTCGTTTGTCAAAGTGATTAATGCGTTATAAGCTCGCTGATTTAGTGGCTCCTCCGAAAATACCCTTTACACAATCCATAAACATCGAGATAAACAGCTTTACAATTTATTTGCATCGTTAAACGAGGCCCAGCAACCAGCCACCAGCCACCAGCCAACATTCACCACTTCCTGTCTCCCGTCTAAATGAAGTTTTCGTTGTTCGCCTCTCTCCCTCTCGTGTTTTGACAAAACGACAAACCACAAGACTCCGGTGACAGTTCATTTCTCAATCGATGATGACGAAAGCAATGTCATTACTGAATACACATGTCAGCGTGACAACTTGAACACTTCGCCGGTAGGCGTTTAATTGATTGACAACGGTCATGATAAGTCCATTACCAGTGAACCGTTTAAAAGTTACGAACCAGACACGCTGGTCGTTCACAGCGAGAAGTGCTCTCACAACTGTCACTGTCAGTTTACTCAATTCGCCCGGGGGGAGAGAGAGAGAGAGGGAGGGAGCCGCCGGTGGATCGGAGGCGAAATAAGATTAAAATTAGTATTTAATGAAACTTTCTCTGGCTTTTCTCAGGTAATAATTCTTTTTTAATGCCACGCATAAGCCTCGGGGCGGCTGTGATGTCATTGCCTCATTTCGAGATAGAGAACAACTGGCCGCTGATGTTGTTGCTGCTTATTTTCTCTCTCTTCTCAATTATGCTGAGCAGTTAACTTGGATTATACTCGAGGGAACTGTTATTATTCAGATTTTATTGCGGACGAGTACGGCTGAGGAACTTACTCGCTTGAGCTCAAACGTGCGGGTAATTGATTCAAGATGCTAGTTCGGAGAAATGGTCAAAGATGTGGTGAGATGATGATGTAACGAGGTTGCTGCTGAGGTAATAAATCATTTTCTTCATTTTTCGGCCGCTGTTTCTGAAAGACACTGAATTTCTGGGGCTGAATGTAGAGATGGAGCCTTCAAAGTGTCATCTTTTGACAGGTTTGCGTAGTTTTCTGACATGCTGTCTGTGTCCAGTCAATCAAACGAAGGACTGTCAGTTGGACGAAACTGCACTCATTTATGCCCTCGCTGATTTAAGAAGAATTTGTCGACTGCAGGCGTAAATACGCGTGTGGGCAACGGACCTTCACCTGCAGGCATCTCTTGAAGACATAGCCTGCATCCATGCTCTACGTAAACGCCCCAGAAACTAAATTTAAAAGCTACCGTAGCTGCCTCAGCACAACGTATGTCATGCGTATAAAGAAATTGCTGGAATTCGTTTTCACTTGAGTAAGAAAAAATGAACGAAACATGACGAAGTAATGGCTCCTGGACACAGTGTAACATTTTTGCATCTGATTTATGTCCACGCAGGTTCAGAATGGTAGACCTTAAGTTATCTCTAGTTACCGGAACTTAACGAAACTGAACTTCGTTTTTTTTATTGTTTTTTTTTTGTTTAAATTATTGTCATGTGTCACTTATATACATTCACTAGAGATTATATACTGACTTTACTCTACGTTCGTAGATTAAGGTTGAGATGAAAGTAATGAACGAAACTTAACGAAACCTAAAGAAGGGGTAGTTACTGTCGCAGTGTGTCATTAATGTGTATTTCATCGATTCCTTCCTATACTGACTTTACTCCGCTTTCGTTCGCATTAAGGTTGAGATGTAAGTAATGAACGAAACTTAACGAAACCTAAAGAAGGGCTAGCTACTGTCGCAGTGTGGCATTAATTTGTATCTCATCGATTCCTTAAGCTGACTTGCCTCTACGTCCGTCAGTTAAAGCTAGGTCTTAAATTAACACCAGTTAACGAAACTTAACGAAAATGTAATTATGGTCGGATTGTGACATATACGTACCCGCATTCTGCCCGTGGTCTATATGACCACGTGGATACTTATATGACACTACGATCGTTCATTAAGGTCGAGGTTAAAGTAATGAACGAAACTTAACGAAGTGATCGCAGTGTGGCATTCGATCGATGTGTTCAGCTAACTTAGCTCAAGGTCCCATATTACAGTTAGATCTTACGTTAAAGTTAACGAAACTTAACGAAGCGGTTACTATGGTCGCAGCGGTTCATTGTTCATTGCTTAAGTTGACATCAATCCTCCAACGCCCATTATGAGCGAGCCTTTTCTACTTCAAGTCTGTTCACCAAGCCAAGAACGTCAGTTTCCATTACCCAGCTACTCCCTCTAAGTCCATCTCTCCGCACACACCCAGACCTTGACTTGGTCTCCTCCTCCACCCAGAGGCAGCCTTCAAGTGAATTCCCTCACTATCTCCGCTCAAAGGTGTGTCTGATCCGGTCTGCTGATGAATTGGCCTGCCATCAAGTTTCACGCAAACTATACATTTCCACCATAAAACCTTCTCGTCATTTGTTACCGCCGCGTCTGCATCCGACATCCCAAAGCCGCCTCGTGTCGTATGTTTATACAAATGAACTCAGTCACCGACTGCAGCTAATTGAAATGAGCTCATCTCCAAAACTGACAAATTATATAACGCCACCGCCTGGGGCGACATTTAGCGGTGACACTTTCGAATCGCTCTCTCATTCATTAGCGTCTCGCAAAATGCGCCCCGACCAGCCTCTATGCAAAACACAATAACTGCCAACTCTGATTTCCATAAGGCCACCTCTTGACATAAAGCAACTCTGCATAATCACCGGCTGTGGATCCGTCGGCAAGGTCCGCTGGAAATGAAGCCGTCTTCGGGTCCCAAGGCAAGTCCCGTCCTCAGCCAGCCGTGTGCCAGATTCCCCGATGCAGGCACGAGCATCTCTGGGATGCACACCTGTTGCGGGCTATCGCTTCCTCAAATCGTGCCCCCTGGAGAATATGGTTCGTCTAGGCGGGGACCGATGTGAAATCAACCTCAAAACGAGAACCGGAAAGCGCTTAGATGCTCTCTCCATCCGAACACCACCCATCTCCACGGTAATCATCGCCAGCAGCCTCTTCCATCATCAAAGTCGCACACATGGCCATCGCGGCCAGTCGAAGAAATGCTTACCGAGCCCCGATTCCAGGGGCAACCCATGCTTACCGCCACTTGGTCGTGAAGTAAATGTGCCATGGGCACTGATTCGGTTTTCATTTCATTAAGCATTTCCCCCAGCGTCTGCCGTGCGTTTTTTTCGTCTTTTCATATTTTTGCGCGCGATCTTTTCATTCGCGCGGCACTTTGCAACCGAAATTCTTTTGTAATTCTCCTTGTAGAATCGGTGACCCGAAATTCTTGTTCATCTTGTTTGCGCTCGGTTTCGTTTTGTACGCTCGATATGCAAATCGGTGGACACGGAGGCATATACCCACGACCGCGACGCCGCTTAAGACCTCGGGCACGATATGAGGAAACACTCGACCGCCGCTTGAGAACTGAGGGCCGATCGACACAGTTAGAGAGAGAGGGGCACTCTCAGACATGCGGATACGTCATGGAACATTACCGCGTGAGATTGTTTCGCCGAGAACCTCCACAGTCGTCTGCGGAAGTTTGATGACACTTTGATGGTGAAATGTTGTGATCGCCTTCGTGCAGGTCAATGATTCCTTCTGATTCGATTTAAATTGGAAATGTAAACTCACACACAGGCAGAGAATGTTTATGGCAAATTAATCCTGGTTAAACGACTTGCGAGCATGCAAATTGTGGCGCTTGACGGTAAAGCCCATTTTATGAGTTTTCACTTTCTTTTCGCAATGAATTCGAGCGTTGTTCCGAAATGACTCTCAGCAGACGTCATTTGAATGTATAAATAGATGAGGAATAGAATTTACCTTTCGCTTGTCAGAAGTTAAATCAGCGATTGGGCGATCTTGATGAGCTTGATCAGTTCTGACTGCTGGGGGAAGCATGGAAGGAGTGACATCAGTGCTTGTGAATTTCTTTTATGCGACGTGCACATTGAATGAGTCGGCTGTTTACATGTTGTTGTTCAATATGGTGCGCAATATGGTTTCTGTGGCAGACAAGGGAATTTAGTTTGTGTTTCTTGAGTACTTGGTGAACAGGTAGGAGAGACGACGATACGTCGCTACGGAGGCCATGCTTTGATCACTTCGTACGAATTTCTGTCTGAACCTAGTCTGGCATGGCCCAATATAAGGCGTGTTTTTTTGACAAATCAGTACTCAGCTTAGTAATGATTCTCAATAAAACGCTTTTTACTGAGTTTAATTTTTGGTACGTATGTTTACGTCCATTGCGCTTGATGTGATGTCAAAAGTCAAAATAAGTGAAATTTAATTCTCAAAAGCAAAGAAAATATGTTTTAAAATAAATAATAGGAATGATTTGATATGTTTTATATTTGTACAAGTTGACAGAAAAAAAAAACACTTACAAGTGTCAAATATTCGAGTGATGCCAATCTTTAATAAACAAATAATTTCCTCTGGCGCCATCTATGATTTCGATGTTAAACGCGTCCTAGTCAGTAATGACAGTGAAATTTTACTAAGGACTTTTAACTCAATGAGTTTTTTTTGTTGCTTCCCGTGTGAAATCTGATCAGATAAAAATTTCAGATCTGAACAAATTTGGATCTGAAAAAAAATCGGACAGTTTGATCTCTTTAAAGGCCCGTTCACATGAGGTCGCCACGAATTGCGAACTTCGCAAACTCTGACAATTCATTCATATGAAGTCTTCTCATTCGCAGGGAAGAACGACTGCAAACTGACACATCACTGCGAATTTTTTGGTTGTGGAGGTTGTGGATTGCGGTTGTCTCTTTGTGTATTACGAACTCAGTTTGACAGTTCGCAAAGAGAATGATTGATTCGCAGAGAAAAACTATTAAATCATTAATTAGGATACTTAAACTAGCTTTTATTGGGATTTTTGTCGATGAATAAACTCGATCATTCAGTTCCAATCTTTTTGCGTACCAAGAGATATAGCTTTTATTATATTAACTCGAAAAGGTTTTTTCCGAAAGTTCGCGTTTCCAGTTCGCAATTCGCAGTTCGCCGCTCATATGAACTGGCCATTAGAAGATAAAAATTGGTACTGAAGTGGGTGTAGTTACCGGACAATGTTTTTTAATACTTCATTCAAATTGTTCCCAAATGACTTCTGTAGAAACTGAACAACGTCTTCTTTGCAGCTGCCCTGCAGTCGCCTCGAAAGTCACACTAGGCTCCTACATTTTCTACAATCTCAGCGACCTTAGCAAGACAATTGTAAAACAGATACTGGAGTTCACTGACAAAACTGGCTGGCTCCCCCTCCCCCCATCTCCCTGTTATTGACCCACGTGGCAGTACAATAGGCCTACTTTGGCCTACGTGCACCTTTTAATGCCACTTTAACCAAACTACGCATCGCATGATCTAGTTTAGATATTAATGTATGATTTTTCTGCTATTTCTCCGTGATGTATCAAAATTCAACAATCTCATCACGTAAAAATTTCTTGTCGAACATCGCTTACAAATTAATTATTAAAATTCGTGGTTTATGAAAAATGCTTTCAGCACACTTCGACCTATTGAGCAAGCAATTCAAGCCATAGTGACCACATTTCGCACATGCGTAGAGTGCGTGCCGGCGTGTTTTATGGTCCGACGGAATCACTGACCGGAATTTATCTTTTATAGATGACCGTGAGAACAATGTAACCGTCCGTGGCACCCTTTATCGTGCACTGATTTTGATCTATTTATTTTTGCTCGAAATTCACGAGCTGGTGGACATATGAATGGTTTCAGAAAATCGGCCACACAGCATGGGTATCAATGAACTACTTGGGAAGTGAGTTCGATGAGCTCTAGCTTTGGACCGGCCAATTTGACGGCTAGATCATGCGATATGACCGCAATGGGGATCAAATCACTCATCGATGCTGATAAGTATCAACTACACCCTTTGAAGACAATATTCGTCTAAGAGCAATGCAACAAGCGAAGTATAATTAAGTAAAGTTAGTAAAAGCTAGTAAAAATGAGCCACCAATTTATGCCTTCCATTGAGATTGATCCAAGATTGAAGAATGTGATCATCGCTGCTGTAGCAAACTCTGTTATAATCCGCCTTTTGTCTGACGATCTGCTTTCTGAATACAGAGGCGCTACAATATGACGTGAAGTCTTGAGACCAACTTCTCAAGTATGTTCTGGTGTTGTGAGTGCAATGAGCATTAGCGATTAGGGAACAGCACCACGGGAAAAGAGAACAAACTCTGCGACAAAAACTGAAGGCATTAATTTTTCAATGCAATGCAGTTTTAATTCTTCTTTTTTGTATGGCGTTACAGTCTGGGGTGGCCGTGGGCATCAACCAACAAGCCTCTCCAACTAATGCGATCTTTGGCTAGCTTTTTTCCACTTTCGCACACCAAGTTGATTGTGGTCCTTCTCCACTTGGGTGTGCTACTTTAAATGCGGGCGTCCTTTTTTGTGTTGCCAGGTGACAGGTTCGGATTCAAACATTCCTCGGACCGGGGCTAAGTTGTCCATATGCCCACCCACCGTAGGGGCCTGACTAGGCTCATATCGCCGTACAGCCAGTACAGTTCGTGGTTGAATCTTCTCTAAGAGAACCCGTCAACACAAACAGAACCAAAGATCGCACTCAGAACTCTTCTCTCAATGAGACCAAGGACTTCTTCATCCGCTTTCGAGATTGCCCATCCCTCCTCGCCGTATAGCAGGACTGGGATGATAAGTGTCTTACATAGAGTCAACTTGTTCCTTCGAAAGAGGGCTCTATTACTCAATTACCTCTTGAGCCCATAGAAACAGCGGTTGGCAAGAGTTCGGTACTGTTAGTACAATTTACTCCGGAGCCGAGATAGATAAAGCCCTTGACTACCTCGAAGTTATAGCTGCCTATTGTGACGCTCAGTCTAAGACGTCGATGTTGCATGCCCTTTCCTGAGGACAGCATATTCTTAAAAATGAATCATTTGATTTCCTGAAAGCACTACTATCATTCAGATCAGAAGACACTGTTCAGGATATTGTTCAGCATGTAGAACCCCTCTAATGCCGAGGTGTGTTCATTAAAGAGTACACTTTCAAGATATGATAACACTGTTGACTTGTTTAACCACAAATATTGCACTTTAAAGTTGGGCCTTCTTCTCCATTGTGTGGCGCACCTAGCTTCATCAGTCGCTTGTTTTGTGCATGGTATTGTTCTATCACGTGTGGTGATAAATAGCAGAAAGGTTTGACAGGTTGTGTTATATAAAAAAAAATGAATACAAAAAAATGTGCGCGATCTTGTGTAAAGTGCAGTTCATATCAGCCACGAACACATTTTCCAAGTTATTTTGATCCACAAAAACAATAATGAAATAAGTCAGTCACAAGTCAAAGCTGCCTCACAAACGCTGAGGAGTTACAAATTGCTCACACCTTGTAAGCATCACAGCAAATGCCAAAATTGTGATGTACATCGGAGCACATCACAAGGAAAATTAAACAGATTTGTTGAGTAATGTTCTGGGTTCTCTGTGGATTGATTTTTATTATTAACATTTTATTTAGGCAATGTAGGCAAAAAGCTGAAATTTATGAAACACACATGAAATCAAGTGAACACTGTCCATCAGGATGTGGACGTTTAACAGACTCACTGGGAGATCAATTAAATTAAAGAAAATATACTCTCTTTGCAAGAACATTTTATTTTCTGCAACGTAAACAAAATTCTTCGCATTCTCCTCTTAAGTCTCAAAATGCTTTGACAGTCTTTTGTTCGTGAATTTGACGTAAACACGATTCACCACACTATGGTGACTATTCTTGTGAGAATTTTGCCAGAATGCCAAATATCTGAAAGCTCACCTAATTAACGATTTTAAGTTGTATTTCTGCGATTATTCAACATGAAGATGCAGACGCGATCCACAAATTGCAACCAATTTTGAGTTTGGAACTACCTTAATGGCCAAGTGCATAGAACTTGTTGCGTGGATTGCCTAATGTCACACTGATAGCTCATAACATCACACGAGAGAGAGAGAGTCCATAAGTGGAATTCTTCTTTCTGGTTCAAGTAGAAAAACTTTTAACTTCTTCATTCTTTTAACAGACCCCAATCGACTTAAATCTCGACGTCGAGGTTCGATCCCTGATCTGTAGATTGAAAATAATGTTTACTGCCCAACCTCTTTCGAGTCACTGACAATGCTCAAAGAGTATTTCCTGTCAAGAAAAAGCTCAAACTGGCCGTTCGAAGTCGGCTTAAAACTGTAGGTATCTTCCACTCGTGAGATAACAATAGCGCGCAGAACACGAGTGGTTGCTGAGAAGCTAGCCTTTGGCCACGTACTGGCTGTAGCGCCACCCATATTCACGCCTATATCGTTTTGGTGCGATTACCACGATTCTTGTGGATTCTAATCGCAACGCACGCAACGGGTTCTATGAGATTGACCCTTTGGACAACGAATGTGGGATGATACTACACGGTGACTACACATCAAATCACCACCGAAGTCCAGTGCACAGCCGTAAGCCTTCATTTAGAAGAAATTAGTCACTGCACTAATTGCTGGCCCACTTTCCGCGCCACGTGCCTATTCATTATCAATTAAACACACTTCTCCAAAGCCGTGTGTAATGCCCTCCTTACAAAGCCGCCAAGGCCGCTTATCCACCATCGGCCGCTCAAGACAAGACCTTCTTCCCGATTGTCACCGATCGCACGGCAGCTGACACACTGACTGTTCACACGTCCAAAGAGCATTCATGTTTGATTCTAGAATAGGTTCAACAAATAAACAAGCCACCGTCACGGCATTCTATTCGTCACGGCAAACTTCTTATCCCCACTGTCTCTGATCAGCATACCGCCGACCTTACCGCACTGCGCCGCACACCGTCCTCTGTGCGCTGTCAACTTGAGTTTCTACTTTTGAAAGGTTTTCTTTGCGTGTTTCGTTGTCTCTTTGGTTCGGTCGCGTCTCGTTTCTCGTTTCTCGTTTTTTTTCCGAATTTTTCGGGGATTTCTTTGGCGATTATGGCTGCTTAGTGGTCGGTTTGTTTTTGGCTCGCTTTCGTTGCCCCGCTTCTGGTTGCGGTAGCAGCAGCGCTGACGGATTTTGCCAAACCACACCGCCGCCGAGCTCAGTATTCATCGACGAACAGCGAAAGAAGATAGATTATCTACTCAGCGATAGTTTAACGCTTCTGCACGAAGAACTCTCTCAGGCGGGCCCCCATCCTGTTCGTGGCACTTCCAAAAGGCGTCCGCGCCGCCCCTCCGCGTCGCACAACGAGTCGTACTAACGTGTGTGTTTTTTGTTTTCCTTCCAGATACATAACCCGTTCAAGCCGGACACCAGGAGGTGGCGGCAGCAACAATAGCGACTCATCACCGTCACCAATACCATCGGGCGCATCATCACAGCACCAGCAGCAGCATCGATTGACACCCAGTTCACCTGCAAGCAATAGTATCTCCTCGAATCGCCTTAGATCACCACTTAAGTCGCCTTCAATCAGCCGCTCGACCGTGTACCAGCCACACTACTCCTCTCTAGTGTCCGCCATTGCTCCACCGTCGTCCACAGACGCAGCAGCAGCTATCAATGGTAACGGCAATAGCCATCAACTCCATCAAGCGTCGACTCAGCAGCAGCAGCCGCAGCAATATCAGCATCAGCTCAAGCAGCCAGTGGACCCTTCCCGATCTGTGATGACTAATTCAGTGGGTGCTGTGGCACCACCGTCGTCTGCAGCCGCTGCAGCAGCAGCAGCTTCGCCGTTAAGCGAGATTTGTGGTGAGTATCCGGGTGTGTGCGTGTGCATCTGTTACTGTGACTGTGACTCGTGATTGAGACTCGACGATACCGAGATACTTTTTCTTCTTATCTCCTCTCCTCGTGCTCGTGCTTTTTTTGTGTGTTTCTTTGTATTGCTGGTGCTGTGCACTTGGATCGTCGCTAGTCGTTTATTGTTTGCACTTGTCCCGCACTCGCTTTTGTGTTCGCTTTTTGTTTGTTAACTCATTTGTTGTCTTTTTTTCGTTTTTTCTCTGTTGTGTGAATCAATTTGTGTGGACTTTGGTATCTAATTGTGTGCTTGAGCTCAACATGCATCGGCAGACACTTGATGTAATCTCTTGGCTTTGGTAATGGCGAGATTACGAAATGCGAAGCTAGTGACGCGGCAACTCGACACTCGAGTGACTATGTGCTGTGCAGTCCGACTGTGCGCTGCACCTGAAAGTGATTAGTTTGGCCGAAGTGGCCTGAAGGATCTGCGCTAATGAGTAGTCTCCGCCGGAGTTGGCACGGTGAGGCAGCTTCCGTCGGTTGTGTCTGGGCACTTATCAGAAGTGACTGTGGCGTGGAGTGTAGCCTTCAGGCGGCGGACCTTTGAATGCGATAAGTCCTTCGGCGTGGACGGTTGATGAATAAGAACCAGTTCGGCGTCGTTCCGCGAGTGAATCATACTCCGCCGCTGTTCATCGGAGGTGAATGAATCATTTGTTGTTTTCTGGTCCGAATCGAGGGCATTGTGGCTCCGGGAAATGCAACCGTGACTGATGTCACAGCAGTTTGGAAATATCGGTTACATTTGTCAGCGCTCTCAAGTTTTGGAGCACATCTTTTGCTTCATGTCACTTCTTGGCTGCCAACGATTGCCATCAGGAGTTGGTAGCGCAAGGCCAGATCGCGGATTATTCGAATGCTTCCGGGTTACGATTTTCAGCAAGTGACAGTTGGTGAGAAATTAACGTGTTTTTGTTTTTTCAACATTTGACAGCATTTCCTTCTCTTGTGCAATTCAACTCGACCTTTATTCTTGTGAAATCTAATGTCCACCGTTTTCTTCCGGAGAAGCTGAAGCTCATTCCTTCTTGTGGAGCTTGCTAGCAGCCTCTGTTCTTTTCTGCAACACTACTTTGTAGACATCATGCTTGGTTACTGCATGCGCTTACCGACATTCGTTGTCGAACAAGAAATGTCTTCTTGACTGTTCTGATGTTTTTGTTGTGTAAACTTGATGTTGGCGGCACAAGACGTTGTGAGATGTTAAAGGATACTTATTCTTTACCCTGGTGCTCCTGCGCCTCAATCAAAAAGCGTCTCTAGATGTCACCTCTTTGCTGCCAAGAGTTGTCTCCACTTAAGTGTGGCACCTAATCGAACGTCCTCTTTTGTGTTGTCCCAAATATTAGGAGTCGCTTCAGAGGGACTCAATTAAATACTTAATGCCCGTCATTCCCTGTCTATACTTCGATAAAGCTTTGCAATTGACCTGCGTTTTGACGCACAGTTTGCTTGAGTTTGTCTTCAACTCATCCAGCCTCCCTGAATTTTTCCATTCACGCTTTACACCCATATTTTGTATAAAATTCTTTAAATGTGGCAGCCCAGGTTGTAGTGGCTGACGGCTAAAGGGCAGTCACACTTAGGCCCATTGTGCTCATGTGGCAGCCTAACCTTCGTTATTTTTGAGATAATAGTTCAATAATTTTTTGAACGTTTATTTAAGAAAAACATATACTTTTTGCCCATCTTTCTGGCAATTTGTGGATCCCATCCCAAAAGAACGACGCCGGGTCGGCAGTCAAGCATGAACCATGCCAAATTTTGATATTCTGCTACGACTCACCCTCTCTGAACGAATTAAGTTATAGGCTCAATAGTAACTATCGTGTGGCAAATTGTTTATTCTTATTGAGGGTTGCCAACAATTTAGTGCGCAATGAGCGGCATCTTCAAATCTTTCACCAGATACGCTTTATTTAGCATTGAGTAGTTCCAGAAATCCTCTTTAGGAACTGCAAGGCCAGAGCAGTGACGAGTCTCGGCAGTCTTAACTGATAAATAACAACTTACTGAAGGCTTTTCCTTAATTACTTTAGTCATACAACTGGAATACCAAAAAGTGGAGATTGGTCCTGTCCTTTTGCTGTCTTCGCCTTTGTGGTTTAAACTAGTGATGGGCATAATCGAATGATTTTAAGAATCGAGACTTTAGTAATCGAGAAATTTTAACAATCGAATGATCACTCGAGAGACTACTAATCACTCGAGTGACTACTTCATTCGAATGGCTACTAATCACTCGACTTCTAACTAATTACAAACTACTAACACAAGGTAACTCGATAAATGCCTTAATTCAGCGCAAGAACAAGTAAAAAATTAGTCTCGTCGATAAATACTCATCAGGAACGTAGAATGAACATCAGAATGAAAGAAAAACGCAAAGGAAAAGAACTCAAGTATTACCCCACTACTCGGTGCATTAATAAAAACATTGTAAAATATTTTGTTTATAGATTATATTTTGGTTAGTCAGTCACTCGAGAGATTAGTAGTCATTCGAGTTATTCACGCCGATTATGGAATCCGCCGGATCGACTGCGGAGGGAAAATGTTCGCATCCGCATATTTTCCTATTATAGAAAACGCAATTCAGGAAGTGAGCGGATGTCGGTGAAGTAGTGCGAAAAAAACGCTATTGTAGCGGAGTAATAAATATCAAGCGCTACAATAGCCTGCAGTAGGTTCTATGCTGAACGCACTTCATGCGCTGTCAGAACCACCAACGCCATCGCCTGTCATCACCGTACGGTACCGGCTTGGCTGAAAACGTCCTTTTTGGTAAGAGACGTCGACGAGATTGGCAGCAGCGATCCAGCTCTCCTTAATATAATAATATATAATAATAATTATTTGTCGTAAAAAGAAAAGAAAAATATTTTATAAAATAAAAGAACACATACCCATATATTTTACATTGGTGACCCCGAGTGGAAGAATTTTTGGTGAGGATTAACGGGAGTTTTTTTCGCAAGCGCCGCGTGCTACAATCATCGACCAACACGTGGTCAGATTGTCAAAAAAAAAAAAAAAAAAAAAAAAAAACAATGCCGGACGAAAAGGAAAACCTTCTAGGAGCATCACAACCAACCGATGCACCAATTGCTGTCTCGGGACTTTCTGTGGCCTCTCGACTGCCCCAGTTCTGGCGCGAGAGACCGTCTCTCTGGTTCGCACAACTAGAGGCTATTCTTTCGACTTCCAAGCCGAACGAAGACACAAAGTTCCAGTACGTCATTGCCAATCTCGATCGGAGGGAACTCGAACAAATTTCGGACATCCTTCTTAGTCCTCCGGCTACCCAGAAGTATACGAAGGTGAAGGAAAGACTCATCAAAGTGTATGAAGAGAATGAGGAACAACGTATGCAACGTCTCATAGAAGGTCTCGACCTAGGCGACACACAGCCCTCTCAGCTTCTTCGGCGCATCCGCGATCTCTCCGGCTCTTCAGGCACTCCAGACACAGTCATCAAGGTAATGTGGTTATCTCGCCTGCCTTCGCACGTGAGAGCGATATTGTCATCGGTCACAGGCGACCTCAACACCCTCGCGGAAGTGGCTGATAAAATCATGAGTCACTCTCCATCACCGACATGTATTGCTGCGCTCGCACCTCCAACTCCAACAGCCAATCGCGGTAGCGAGAATATGGACACCATTCTGCAGAGGTTAGCAGCAATAGAAAAGCAGCTCAGAGATCAATCGAAAATCCTCCACCAACCAACGGCAAGCGGTCGTCCAAAGTCAGAAGGAAATCAACGCAACACCATCGGACATTGTTGGTTCCATCGGCGATATGGTTCAAAAGCAAAAAAGTGCAGTTTACCATGTACATACAATCAGGGAAACGCCCACCAGCAACTTTAGGTGAGGCTTCTACAGTTGCTGGTAAGTCAAATCGCCTCTTTATGTTCGACAAAATTTCTGGCCACCGTTTTCTCGTAGATAGCGGAGCTTCTATATCAACTTTGTCCGTCAAAAACACAGCAAAGTTACAACCAGAGCCTACCACGCTGCAAGCTGTCAACGGTACTAAAATAAGCACTTTCGGTACGACAACGCTTGCCTTGGATTTCGGTATGGGACGCACATTCCGTTGGACCTTCACCCGCGCTGCAATCCCACACTCAATATTGGGAGCAGATTTTTTATGTTTCTTCCGCCTCCTCGTCGATGTTCATGGCCGCCGACTCGTCGATCAAGGTACCATCTCCAGCACACCACACTGTCTCACGTCGCCTGCTGAGGTTTCATTAAATGCCCTCAACCACAATGATGCCTACTCCAGCCTGCTCCAGCGCTACCCAGCCATAACTCGTCCGCTCAGCGCACTTCGAGCACCACAGCATTCAGTACGGCATCACCTGGAAACTTTTGGTCCCCCGGTTTACTGCCGCCCAAGGCCAATTCCACCGAAGTTCTTCAAGATGGCTAAAGCCGAGTTCCAACGCATGATCAGTGAAGGCATTTGTCGACCATCAAGGAGTCCGTGGGCCAGCCCTCTCCACATTGTAGCAAAAAAGGATGGTACAATTCGACCCTGCGGCGACTACAGACGCCTCAACGCTGTAACGTTGCCCGACCGGTATCCTCTGCCACGTCTCACGGATTTCCAACTGATACTACCAGGTAAATGCATTTTCACACGTCTCGACCTGGCTCGTGCATATCATCAAATCCCCATGGCCACCGAGGACATACCGAAAACCGCAATTATAACCCCTTTCGGGTTATACGAGTTCGAGAGAATGACCTTCGGTCTCCGCAACGCTGCTCAAACCCAACAGCGCTTCGTCGACTCAATATTCGGTGATTTAGACTACGTTTTTATCTATATTGACGACATGCTTATAGCTTCAAACTCAGAAGAGGAACACCTGAAGCACCTGGAAGAAGTCTTTAGGAGGCTCGACGAGAATGGCATCACCCTGAACAAGGAAAAATGTGAATTCGGGAAGAAAACAACCATATTCCTGGGATATCAGGTGGATTCTGCGGGCATTCGACCACCAAAGGACTCCGTCAAGTCTATGGCAGAATTTCCAAGGCCAACAACCGTCACAGAACTTCGTCGATTTCTCGGCGCCCTTAACTTTTTCAGGTTAAGCATGCCGCACGCTGCGTCCGACCAAGCACCACTGTGCAAAATGCTTCAGGGCTCAAAGAAAAAGGACAACACTCCCCTGGACTGGACACTGACATCCGAAGCGGCTTTTCTTCGCTGTCGCCAAGCCCTCGCGGATGCTGCCACGTTGGCACACCCGCTTCCAGACTCCGAGTTACGCCTCATGACCGACGCTTCAAACACAGCTGTCGGGGCAGTACTCCTACAAGTCGTCGACGGGAAATCTAAGCCTCTTGGATTCTTCTCCAAGGCTTTATCAGCGAGGCAACAGAAGTCAAGCACATTCGATCGCGAGCTGTTAGCAATTAAGCTAGCAATCGAATACTTCCGACGTTTCATCGAGGGACGACCTTGTGCTATTTTTACCGATCATAAGCCGCTGACATTCGCCATTCGCAACCCGCCATCAACATCGGAGACGCCTCAGCGACAACGGTACTTGGAGTACATTTCGCAGTTCTCCACCGACATTCGCCACGTCAACGGATCAGAGAACGCCGCAGCAGATGCACTCTCCCGGATTGCAGCTATTGACAATCCAATAAACATGGATTACGATGCAATAGCCACTGCCCAAAGAGCAGATCCAGAACTGGAAAAACTGAAATCGGTAAGCCAAAAACTACATTTCGCTAATTTCGTCCTTCCTGGTTCCGATACAGAAGTAGTCTGCGAAACATCTACGGGACGGGCTCGCCCTTACATACCTGAGGCATACAGGAAAACCGCTTTCGAAACCGTACACAACCTCAGTCATCCAGGGGTAAGAGCCTCTCGTAAAACTATAGCACTTCGTTTCTTTTGGCCAGCAATGAACGTGGACATCGGAAAGTGGGCCAAGAGTTGTCATAATTGTCAACGGAGCAAGGTGGGCAGACATACCAACCCGCCCATGGGAACTTTCGCAGCGGCTGATAGATTGGAGCACGTGCATATCGACATCGTCGGCCCATTGCCGACCTGCAAAGGATTCAGCTACCTGCTCACATGCATCGACCGAACAACTCGCTGGCCGGAAGCTATTCCTCTTGCGGACATCACAGCCACTTCGGTTGCCGATGCATTCCTGTTCAACTGGGTGGCACGATTTGGCTGTCCACAGCGTTTGACAACAGACCAAGGCCGCCAGTTCGAATCTGCCTTGTTTCACAGATTTGCACAAATACTCGGTTGCGAACGCATTCATACTACGGCTTATCATCCTCAGGCCAACGGGGTGGTGGAACGTTGGCACCGCTCATTAAAAGCAGCACTCACCGCTCACAACTCTGGAAGTTGGGTAACCGCCCTACCTGCCGTCCTCCTCGGACTTCGCTCAATGGTTAACGATTCGGGCACCACGCCTGCACAGCTGATGTTCGGACTCGAACTACGCCTGCCAGGAGATTTCTTCGAACGATCCAGCGCTTCAAGTGAACCAGTAAGCTTCATACAGGATTTGAGGGAAACTCTTCAGCAACTCACACCAACGTACTCCAGCCGTAATTCGAAACCTATTTTCATACCAAGGGAACTGAAAACCTCATCGCACGTTTACGTGCGCAACGATCATGCACAGCGCCCCTTGCAGCCCTTATGCGGTTCTCGAACGCCAACCCCATGCCTTCAAGGTTGCCCTTCCTAACAAACAGGTTTTCATATCTTTGCAGCGACTCAAACCAGCTTATAGAATGGCCAGCTCCGAAGGCAAACTAACCTCGAATACGGAAAATTCAGCTAAGGAAGTTTCATCATCAGCGAATAACTCATGGCCTACAACGAGGTCTGGGAGGACTATCAAACCACCATCGCGCTTTGCCCCTAGAACGGGGGGAGCCATGTAGCGGAGTAATAAATATCAAGCGCTACAATAGCCTGCAGTAGGTTCTATGCTGAACGCACTTCATGCGCTGTCAGAACCACCAACGCCATCGCCTGTCATCACCGTACGGTACCGGCTTGGCTGAAAACGTCCTTTTTGGTAAGAGACGTCGACGAGATTGGCAGCAGCGATCCAGCTCTCCTTAATATAATAATATATAATAATAATTATTTGTCGTAAAAAGAAAAGAAAAATATTTTATAAAATAAAAGAACACATACCCATATATTTTACACTATTATAGAAAACGCAACTCATCCGCACTTCATACATTGTGTGACGTTTTCAATTCGAACTAAATGAGTTGCGGATTTGGAGGAAAAAATGATATTATTTAGAGCAAGAAACAAATGAAAATTATCCTTGATTCATACAAATATAATTTGCTTCCCGTTTTTTTGATCATGCTTTAATTTATTCCCATTGGAAATGAATATTTTTCTAATAGCTACACTCGGAAAGAACAACTGAAACATCTGCCAACCGTACTGGTCCGATATCCATTCTCATCCATGAATCTTAAACATGCTGCGAACTTAGTCGTTTAAATATCCTTCGCCCTACTTTTAATTTTATAACGAATTTCTTGAGAATATTTTTCTTGCTCTTCTGCATACATTAACAGGCCACTTAACTCCATAATATATTTTAATTCACTCCGTAAATAACCATTAGTAGTCATTCGAGTGATTAGTAGTCACTCGAGAGATTAGTAGTCATTCGAGTTATTTATTGAGAATCGCGATGCTGTAATAATCGATTATCACTCGAGATATCATTCGAATGCGCCCATCACTAGTTTAAACTCATATCTGCTCGAGGAATCAATGGCGTTCTCTTCCTTCCGTCATTGTCAGTGACTCTAAAAAAGTGGGTCCCCCACTCATGAAAGTCGTCCATGAATAATATTGGTTATTGCCAACACAACTGGGCTCCTACCAACCAGTACGCCACAAACTAGAAACCTACAAAATTCTTGTGCGTCAGCTAGCTTTTCAATGTGCTGGCGTTTGGTGCTTTTGGATCTGTGTACAGGTGCCACTGGAACAAATTCCGTACCATTTTATGGTCATTCCGCGTTCAATAATTTTGATAAATCAAGACATCAGTCTGATGGCCCCGAAAATAGACTTGTTCTTGATTTTAGGAATCTTTTTCCCTCGCTAATTAATTCTTCTCTGGATTATTTTTACCATTTGCAGTTTCGCACAGTTGGCCCGTGGCATTGTGGGTATGTGCGTCGACCCCAACCTCGTCGGCGTAGGTTCGATTCCTGCTCTGTGCGACGAAAACAATTTTCACGACCACACCTCTTGCGAATCACTGACAATGCTCAAAGAATATTTTCCTGTCTAGCGAAAGCTTCTTAAACAAAGCCGTTCGGAGTCGGCTTACAACTGTAGGTCGCTTCCACTCGTGAGAGAACAATAGAACGCACAACACGAGTCGTTGCTGAGAAGCTAGGCCCTGGTCCCCTACGGGCTGTAACGCCACCCATATAATTATAATTTTTTGCAGTTTCGCAAGAAAGACGAAGCACTAGTTGACTAAAGGATACCTCCTGACAAGGCGTGCAGCACTGAAGTCAAACTTCTTTGTTGATCTCAGACCAAACTGATATTGATTGCCTCACAATTTCTGGGCCACTCCTTTTGGGACAGTCTTCTAGTACCTAAGACAAAGAGTAGATGAACTTCCGGCACAATTTTTTGCTGACGACAGGACCTGTCCTAAGTGTGCCTTGAAGAATGACATGACTTTTTTTTTTCACTTAATGGGAAGCTTGGGCCAATCCCCTTTGTTGCTCGATCGTGAGAGGACACATAAGGCTGGGACCTAGAAGAAGTCAAAGCCTTGCCAGCAATCTAACGCCACGGCTGAAGTCGAAGCATGATCACTCATCGATCCCCCCAACGATCGCGTTGCTTGTTCTCGAAATTTCCCCAAAGCTCAGACCACTTTTGCCTTGATTCACAGCCGGTGTCATATTCCCATTCACCGGCTATTGTCTTCCTTCCCCCCTCAAACCCGTTTCGAATTCCCTCCCAAGAACCCACATTTGTTGTGCATAATGAAGCGCCTAGCGGTTCCAGTGCTGTGCCATGACCCCATTCGAGGTGGATTCTTGCCAAAAGTCCGACGATCAATTTCACAACAATTCGTTGAACTGTCAGCGAACAATCCAGCTATGCGGACTCCCATGGATCTTTACAGTTCGATGTGATTAATGACCCCCCGCCGCAGGGCGATCCCATTGTCTATGCGCACGCACCGCATTCCAATTGATTGCGCTTGCGACAGACACCACGTTACCCTAAACCCTTTGTAGGTGGTGACAGTAATCGGCCCGCGGTCATTTGTAACACATTGTGTCACCAAAGCTGCACCGCGTCCGTCCGTGCCGGATCCTCTTGCAGCGGCCAACGTCCACAGTCCACCGGCGTGGCGGCTCATTAAAAACTAGTTCACCGGCCTAAGAGCCCCGGTCATTAGGTCCAGTCGTCCGCACAGAATCGGTTCATTGCTCCCTGTGCCCGGTGCCGAGATGTATCCACGACTGCATCTTAAAACTCTACCCGTTAGGTGGGTAAGTTTATTTCTCGAATTTACATATGCTCTCGTCGTAAGTCGGATTGATCCGTGCGTCGTCGTCGTCGTCATCGGCGCGAAGAAGACGACGACGAGGAGGAGGATGGCGAGTGGTGTGCGTGGGGTGAGGGCGGCAGCGGAGAAGAAGATGATGGGATGAATATGCATCGATTATGTACAGTTGGGTGAACGAGTATCCATCGGACGGAGGCTTTCCATTTGTCATTATCTCTCTTCTCGCTGCGAGTCAGCCTGGACTTCCGGCCGAGTCAGCGACGGCGAGTCGACGCCGGAGAGCCGGAGCACTATGCAAATTAATTACTTCATCGGGCCGGTGATTTGCGAATCAGTTAAGCCTCTTACGTAAGATGTCTTAGACGTTTCTTCTAATTGCTCTTGATGGGAGTGGGCCAGATGGCTGTCGTCGGCAGGCAGATGCACGCCCGAATGGGCGAATGGCGCGTCGTCTGTGTAATGGGCTCTGAAGGAGGCGCGCAATGTAGTCGGATTTTATTCCAAACGAACGTCCTGTAGGATGCAGGGATTGGATTGTAAGTGCAATCTGGAAGAAAGGGGACGACGAATGGTCGGGAGATTTATGACATCCGGAGACGAAGTCACGACTGGTTGGGAGGCACTTAGTAATTTTTAAGATGCTGACTTAGTTGATGGGTTGCTGAGCATTGGAAAGTTGGCAGAGGAGCGTTAATATTTGTTGCATGGACACACCGCTTGACAGTCGTGTTCGTTGCTTTCGACGGATGACATTTCCCCAGTTTTTTGTCGATCTTGACACACTCGCAGCTGCTTTTCGTGAAATTTACTCATCGGCGTCATTGAATCCAGACTCTTCTTGGAGCAACTAGCTTCAAACGGGCTTTGACCACACATTCGACGGTATGTCTAGCTGTACAAGGGAACGACGGAGACTTCTCCTTAAGTTCAAACCCAAGTTGTTCCTAGTTTACGCTGCTTCTACTCAACAACAAAGGAAATCAGGCGAGTGGTTAACTTGGCTTTCTGTTTGAGTTTATCGAACTCAAGGCCATGCAACGAGTTGGAAACATTACAGCTGCCTTCGTCCCTGAAGTCGTGAGAAATCTCTCTTTGATGTAGACCCTCTTTCCCTAAAGGCTACCTGTCCTACCAAGAGTCGTATGTATAACTTGGTCGATTAAGACGAATTTCAGTGAGTGAGCTGTCCTTAATGGAGGCTTGCACTGAGAGTCCAGAGAGACCTTCTCCGCTGAACCGCACAGTTTGTCCTTCAAGGACCAGGAAACGCGAGATGCTGTCATTGAGAATTGTTCGAAGTCAGTGCTTAGACTTACTCTCAGTTCAACACGGGAGCCACGGCCTTTCAAAATACATGACGTTGAAGGGAACAAAACGAGGCAATGTTTGGTGGCCTAGAGACGGAAGCGACTAAATTGGGTTTGTCGCTGAATGAGGTCTTCATGAGGATACACTGAATATCGACGCCTTCAACCGATTGCCACAATAAACAAGGTTGGCACAGAATTTTTGTATCTCGACTCCTAGCAGACAGCAGTACAAGCAACATCAAGTCATCGTCAGAGGAGAATAACTCTTGTCGAACTACACTGCTTCTCATCAGTCGATGGAGTAAATGAAGCCTCAATCGAAGACTCAGCCTGGCTGCACATAAGACATTGCTCGTCGCAGGCCGGAACGATATCTCAGAGGCAATCAACTTAACTTCTGACCTTCGCCGGCGAAGGAATTAGTTTGTTGATGGTTAAGATGGGAACCTGAATCATTGCTTATGTAGCTTTGGTAGCCTTGAATGAGAAATTCCTATTCACAAAAAAATATTTATCAAATAAGATCGCAGTAGGCACGCGCGGCACTCAATGTTGGGCAGCTGCTTCCGAACGGAAAGGGCTATCGTTCGATGGTTTAAGCATTTGGCACAAATGTCTACATCATCATGACTTCTGAGGCGTGTTTTAATCTCGATTCCATCGAGTAGGTGATCCTTTAGCAGCCGCAGGACGAGGTGGTTTGACCATGTTTTGAGAAAAAAAAACCCGTCTGGTTGCATATGTAAGTTAATGTCGGAGGATCGAGTGGCCCGGAGATCTTTAGTGCGTGATGATGATCAACAAATTCTAAGCTTTTATTTAAAAAATTAAAATTACGCGATTTCCTGCCAATTAGGCTTATATGTCGAAGTCTTTTTACAGAGGCCATTTCGCTGAACCAACGCCCTGAGGTGGGCATTTCAAGTACCAATTGAACATACACTCGGATCCCGCAATTGGATGAGTTGGCCTTGGTTAGAGGGGGCCCCGTTTCGGATCCCAGTGAAAGCAAATTTAAAACCTTTTTATCTGGCTTTCAGATTTTGTCCAGTCCCCTTTTGCCGTTGGGCTCAAATTGACAACACTGCAGCTGTCGAACAGTGGTCGTAGTCTGACTAAGGGTATCACATATAATATATAATATTGGTGGCACTGTAGAGGGCCAGTGCCTAGCTTCTCAGCATCCACCCGTGTTGTGCTTGCTATTATTCTGTCAGTAGTGGAAGGGACCTGCAGTTTTTATGCCGAATCCGAACGGCTAGGTTCGAGAAGTTTTTTGTAGACAGGAAATACTCTGAGCATTTTCACTTACTCGAAAGATGTGGGACCGTACAAATTATTTGTTGTCGCTCAGACCAGGGATCAAACCTACGACGTCAAGGTTGGGGTCGACGCACATACCAACAATCCACGGGCAACCACAACGGCCCAATGATGGTCAAAGTGTGCTATTTTTTTCGCTGAATGAACTCTTCCCTAACCCCTTGGGGAAATATGAAGGCAACTTGGGTCGCAGCAATTGGTTATGTTTGCGACTCCACCACCATTCACCCAGGATAACGAACTTTCCTCTTTAGTGGGTTTTAAACAACAGCTGTCACAACACTCTCACTGGACTCAAAGCTATGCAGGCTTGAGCAGCTTCTGGTCATCTGTGGAAACGAAAAATAGTTCCCCTGGTGACTCTGGGTTACTACTAGTAAGATGGCACAACATCCACCTCATCCACTAGTGGCCTAAAAGGTCATTTTCATTCAATGCACCATAATCCTTGATAAGATTGGGGAAAAGCCAGTAAAAATCTACTGTTTATGAGACCATCAAAATAACGAGAATCGGCGTATGGACGCCCTGCCTGCAGCTAAGGATTTTAGTCCCCTCTTACTTCAGGCAAGCTTTCTTCTTCGTTCTCTAGTGGCGATACAGTTGGTGTGGACCTGGACTTCAGTCAACAAGCCTCTCCAGCCGGCGCGATCAGTAGCCAACTGCCTCCAACTTCGCAAGCCATGTTGGTTGAGATCTTTCTCCACTGCGTACGCCATCGGTTTCATGGCCTCTACTGCATTGTTCCACAGATTGTCCATGATTCCGCGTCATTAAGCAAGACAACGATGATGAAGGTCATATATAATATTATCCTGGCCCTCTAAAGAGGGCTGTACTACTCAATTCCTTGTTGAGCCCCAAGAGCAAGCGTTTGGCAAAACGTATTCTGCGTAAAATATCGATTACAGGCGCTCACACAAAAGGGCAGAAAAGACCTTATAAGCGATGTGAAGGAGACTTATCCGTAGGCAGTTGGCGGAGTTCAAGAAGCCTTCTCTTTGTGTGGATCAGGCCAGCCTTTCCTCGGGTATATTCCAAACCCTACTCGAAGGGAAGCTTTCGGACCTTTTTTCGTCTTGCGCCAGTGATTATGGATCTGCTGGGCTGTCAAGGGCTAACCGCGCTGTTGTCAGGCTTCATCATATATTCCATCACAGAGTACAGAGGAATCCTGCGCCACTTGCCCCGAACGACTGTAGTTTGATAGTAGTTCCTACTAGGACCTTGTCAACAATTGCGGACTGTTTATTGGGCGGTTCAGTGCCTCAAAGCTCCAGCAGCTGTCTGCACCCCGTTTCACGTAACTGCCGTGCCAAAGAACGCAAATGCAAATCCAATAAACTGCGAAAAAGTGCGTTTTTAAAAACGGAAGCTTGTTTCTATTTCGAGGCGCTCCTATTTGCTTTGTTTTAAGTTTCCTCCTTTTGCAGGTTGTCAACCTTGCTTATAGGGATTCATTTGTCATTTGTAATGTGGCGCCAAGGACCCTGAGGACTTTCAAATCCCGATTCCCGACACACTTGCTTTAAACAGACTCACAGTCTCACATCGCTGACTTTCTCTTCGCGAATTTGCCCCCTGAACTTGCCTAACAAGTCTCGTTCTTGTTGTGATTCTTTCTCGGTCTCCTCGTAGATTCCCGTCGAATGACATAATCGCGGTCTTTGACACTTGTCACGCATTGTTTGGCTGATGTGAGTCATTTTTTGGGTCATATTTCCATATTCGTTGTGTGCAGATCGCCGCTCGTGCGGTCCAGATTCTAATTTCGTATTCCTATTATTTTCGAATATAAATATGTATGTATTTTTACTTTAAATATGTATATTCGGAAATTATGGAATGTATTTTGCAGCTTATACCGGATCTGCTTCGCTTTATTTATGCCAGTTCACACATCCATTGTGAACCGTTTAGTTGTTGTCGCTTGAGACTGGGGAAAGACAACACGTATCTAAGCTTTGCCCGATCATCGACGTAACAGAAAATTAAACAATTGAAAGCTCTTTCGCGTTACTGAAGAAAAAGCGAAGAAAATTTAATTTCTGACTATGAAGCATTGAAATTACACCAATTAAGGCGACGAATGGGTTGTGAAACAGTCTTAAAGGAGTCTCTTAAAAGCTCCGTGGTTCCAAAAATGGTGTTTTGTTCGAGTTTGAACCACCGTTGATCCTGGATCTTAGTCATAAGTTCCTACAGTCGGGTACAAAAATCAGGTCTCCCTTTTGTAGATGCATCAGTTTATGAGAATGTGCAACATTGAGTAACTGTTGTAAATAGAAGTAAAGTTTCGTCTTTTTAAATTAAATTTTCGTGATTCTATTACTTCCCAATTACACGCTTCACAGATTGCCAGTTGTTCTCCCAAAAAATCACTTTAATGGCTCAACTGGCTCCAAGTTGCCTTTCGGTTCAATATCCAATATTCCTAAACGTGACGTTGTCCGAATGAGTCGACAATACCTTGTTGTTTAAAATACTTGAAAGGGCCACTGTCCACTAAGAACTGCAGCGGAAGCAAATGAAGAGGAACAGGGTGACCAGATAAGAAAGATAGGAAAACAAGTTGACATGAAACAAGAACTGCGCGAGATATATGGTTGAATTTGGCTTTGTTTTGAAGTTGCATTTATGACATTTTTTATGGAAGAGCACTTCACTAAAATGGCTGCCTCGGCTTCGCTGTCAATGTTTTCGCTAAAATGTACGATGACTCAGTTTCAAATGCTCGGCACTATTCCGTGAATAGAGTCTCGAAGTCTTTAGACTAACGACTAGACGTAGCACCAGAAAATATAATCGAATGTTGTCAATGTAGTCAATTGATACCTATTAAAGAATACTCATCGTGAGATTATCGCCTCCAAAGTCGGGCGCACTCTCACTCAAAACAGTTTACTTGTTAGTTTAGACTAAGGCATTGTCAGAGAAAATAATCGACTGCTGGAATAATCGTAGATGGTCGTGGTGACCGTGAGATGACCCAGTTGCCTAACTTATCCTTCACTACATCTACAAATGCGTCGCTTGAATGGCATGTAGCCCTTATTGGAACAACGAGTCTTGTTCTTCTTTGGGTGACGCTACAGTCCGACGTGGATCTGGGCCTCAGCCAACATGCCTCTCCATCTAGCCTCGTCTTTTGCTAGTTGTTTCAACCACGCACGCTTAACTGAATGATGTCCCTTTCCAGCTGCGTGGGCCACCGAAGTCGTGGTCTTCCATTACCGCGTTGTCCCTCGGTGTTGGAGTCGAATACTTTCCGGGCCGGAGCATTGGTGTCCATCCGCTCAACGTGACCTAGCCAAGTGAGACGAGAGACTCGAACTCTTGACCAAGATGGATATCGCTGCACAGTCCTTCGTTCAATCTCCTCCTCCAAACACCACTAGTACATACGAGCTCCACAAATCTTTGCAACTGCTCACTTATGCCGATAACATTGACATCATCGGCACAACGGGCTGTCAGTAGGGCTTGTGTGAGCATAGAGAAGGAAGCGGCTAAGATGGGGCTTGAGATGAATGAGGGTTAGACAAAATATTTGCTGTCTACGAATAAGGTCAACGAGGACCGGCGTCTTGGACAAATCGTCACTCTAGTTAGCTATGAATTCTACCTAGGCTCCGAAGTTAACGCGAGCAATGACATCCCCGCGGAGATAAAACGGAGGATCACGCTGGCCAAACGCTATGTTTTTGGTCTTGAAAGGGCATTGAGGAATAAAGCTTTTCTCTCGAAGAACCAAGATAGCCCTATATAAGACCTTTCCCAGTCCTGCTGTATGGCACAAAAGCATGGGAACTATCTGAAGCGAACGAGGAGATTCTTGGTCGCTAAAAGAGGAAAGTCATTCGAATTATTTTTGAAACCACAAGTCACCCTTCTCCATTCAGAGCAACATTCTGTCGAAGGTACTGCAGGAATGTTACCCTTATGCGGGATTGTAAGACTCTTAGGCCTTCTGTCAGTTATGTAGTCTGACATCACCGACATTTTGTTTTAGTTGTCAACTGATTTAGCCTCGCCAGGACTTCATTGATGAAAGTAATGAATGTGCTCCGCCTTATGGAAAGTCGCCTTGGTGTTCTGACTCTTATACATCGGTCATTCATGGGATCTGGAAGTGATTCAACTTTTCAAGACCAGCCATTTCAAGACCTTGCTAAAATGCCTTCTCTTTCATATTCAATATATAAGGAATAGCGTCAATGCCGTATTCTTAGACTTTATCCGTCACTCTAACAACGTAATCGAATGCCGGTGCCACACCTATGCAACTCGTCTAGCCTTGCTTTGCCGTGGTCTTGTCTACTTCACTTAAGATATCGTGATCCTTTTCAGGCCTTTATCCTCAATTTTAAGCATTTAGCCAGAATTTTGAGAACAATGTTTGACCCTAAGCCATTTCCATTGCCTACACTGAGACAGTTAGTGCTTATTGCCCAGTCCTGCTCCTATTCCTGAGCACTTCACAATGGTTCTAAATTTACCATAAACACGATTCAATCTTAGCCGTGGTATAAAAATGACACTCAGTGCTAGTTGGGTTCACTTTGAACCGCCAAAAATTCACAGACATATTCCTACTAAAACTGGTTGCTATACAAAGTTAGACGAACTTCTGCATAAATCTGTGCCGAATGAGCTAATTGTTGTTATGCAGGCCCAAACATGGATTCAGACATAACCTGCTACACGGAAGTAGTTCTTCAGAGAAATGCAGGTGGAGCAGGGCAGGGCTGCACCCTTGCACCAATTTTGTTTCTCTTGGTGACAAGCAATTTGGTTCCCGTGGTCCCTTTCAACAGGAAGCCGAGGAATCAGAAGAACCGAGACTGTGCTGACGATGGTCTTATTCCGGCGACAAGCTTAGAGACAACTTAGCGCAGAGCAATGGAGACTGCAGAGCGGCTGTTAGAAGAACTAAAGCTTTAGGTAGTAACGAACGATCGTTAGTCGGTGTTTTTAGTTTAAACGATGATCAGAACTTTATACCGTCACTAACAAACTTGTGTTGCACTTCGACCCTCTCTCCGTCTGAACCCTCATTGGTTGGACCTGCTTCGAAAGTCGTTAATTCCTCTAGGTTCCCCTGCATGTCAACGTATAGAGGCTCAAATATCCACTGGCAGACGCAGGTCTTATTGCTCTTTCCACAACCAGTATGTCCACATCCATCTGCTTCAAGTTCCATCATCGTTCGTTCGTTTTCCACACACCTTCGTTAAGTTTCGTTAAATCACTAGTCTAGAACCCATCCATCAGCACTCTTCAAAGCCCTCATCACATCTCCGCTTTCACACGAACCATGAATCTCCATTCGCCATTCTCAAACTCATCCAAAGCCCCCTCACATCTTTCTTTCTCTTCTAAAATATCACTGCACTGCCTCTTCCTCTTTACCAGGCCAATCTGTTAATTCTGCCAATAAGCACAGTGACCGCGACCACTGTGCAAATGGTCGTTTGATGGCGAAATCGTCGTCGTCCTCATCAATTCCGCCATCAAATAGCCATCCGCAGCATCCTAGCCACCAACAAAATGGCCACAGTCAGCACCATCAGCCGCACGCGCCCGTAAAAGTCGTAAGAACCACAAAAGCGTCACGCTTACGTGCCGCTGCCCTGGGTAAGTACACAACCAAATGTCCTTCTTTCGTTTATCGTTTTTCGTTTTTCTTTCAAATTTCCATTGTGACCCTCTTGACCCTTTTTTCGTGTAAAAACTTGTGACTAACACGCATTCGCTAACCGGCCAGCACCGCAGTTGAATCTAACACGTTTCCCATCCATTCGCAGATAAGAAGAAGGACTGCGACGAGTTGCACCCATCATCCATACCCACGGCCGTGGGCCAGCGGCAGACCTCTCCCCGGCACAGCATCCGCAAGCCAGCCGCTCTGGCCGGCTCCAATGGACCCGACATCATCCGATCGACTGGGGAAAGAGCACGCGTCGCACCCAGTTCATCGCCAACCGGTGGCAAGAAGCTCGTGCCATCCGTTCTGGTCTCGTCCATGCGGCAGAACCTCAGTGAGCTGCACTACAACGGCAGCAGCATATCACGCAGGGACCAGCGGCCCCATACCACAGAATGCACCGTAAAGGTGGCCCCCAACAGAAGCCCCGAGGGTGGCGAACCCTTCTTGAATGGTGGGAACGACGACGAGGGTGGCTTCACCAGCAGGCCACGTTCGTCGACGATGATCTCTGAGCCGAACCGCTTGGTCACGCCAACCCGCGGTGCCAGAGACATCGACTTGAGTCCTGTTAGGAACACTCGAACAGTGAGTAGATGCGCACTAGTTGCCGACGAAGCGGGTGCTAATGTTTTCTCTTTTTCTAGCCGGAAGCACAAAGAATTGAGGATCGAGACAAGTCTTCGAAGAGGAAGTCCAATCTGAATCGTTCACTGAACGAGGAGGCCATCGGAGATGGTAAGATGAAACACGAACAAGACTGAGGACAAGACGAGACAAGAATCCACCCAGAATCGGCTTCCCCTTGAACTTTGCACAGAAGCGCATTAAAAAGTCGCTAAGATGTTTCCTTTGACGCGTCCTTCCTCTTTTGAACGGACGTCAATGGAGTTTATTTCTTTTATTCAACCTTGTCACGTAAGCCTCATAATTGTCTTCACTCGGACAAAGTTTCTTTGGCCTTCATTCGGTTGCTGGGCGAGTGGGGACACTTGTCATCAAAGAACATCTACTCGAGGCGTCTTAAATCTCTGTGATTCGGTTGTGTGGCGAATTTATGTCTCAGCGCACTGTCGTAGACAGAAGTGATGTCGTTTTTCATTAAGACATCGTTTATTACTTTATGAGTGGCGAGAGAATTCAAATTGTTCGCCATGCCTTGAGATTGGATCGGACTGCGTCAATTGCTGGACTCCTTGGGGAGTGGAAAATATAAACGTCTGAGTAATGTAAATAATAATTAAAAGCGATGAGGGTGGTACGAGGGGAGTTGTGCTATTAAATCGATTGGCAACATTGTTTTCCGACGGAGAAGGAATCAGTGTTCAACGTGTTTCGCCTAAAAGTAGGCAATGTATTTTGCCCTTTTCATGGCTGTCAGCTGGACAACTCTACAAAGGATGGGGTTTATTGAATGAGAAGGCAAACTGCGTGCTGGCAGAATGGGTAGCGGACAACATCATCACATGTGAGTTCTTGCTTCAGAATTGGCTTAGGAACAGATAGCAACCATGTGAAACCATAGTTACTCCTTTGGGAACGATCTGGTCACAAGACAGCCTTCTCTCGCACAAGTCGACTGCAGTATGCATTTAATGGCCTAGGAGCCCTAAACGTGTCTGCTTCTGTCTACTAATTTCAAGCAAAACCATTGAGCGACCAGCAACGATTCAATGGCGACCGTCTGTGAAGCTTGACCGAAAGCAAATGCTTGTGGCCACGATAGTTTAGGGAGGGACGTTGTGGCAAGTACAGCGTGACAGCGGCGTCGTTCCAGTATTGAGTTAGTTCTTTTGTTCATCCTTAAAGGGTGCTGAATTTATCTGTTTACTGCCCGAAAGCATAGAGGCTCTGTTCAAGAATTGACGCCCGCGCAATTGAAAGTATGGGCGGAGATGTTGAGATGTAAGTGGGTTTCAAAGAAATGCTTCAGGTGCTCATCTTTGACGCCACCCGATCCTCCGCCATTGACTCTCAACTCATGATTCATGCCTAGTCGCAACAAAGGAGGTTTTGGACTTGGTCCAACCACCTTGTCCTATGTTTGCCCATGGAATCGCTTCTAAAGCACGCGTCAGAAGTCGTGATGATGGGTGCGTACGTGGGAGTCCCTTTCCGTTAAAAAAAAAAAACACTGGTCAACATTAAGTTCCTCGCATACTGCAGTCTACCTTCCCCACACGAATCCGGCAAATAAAGCCCACAACAGCACGAATAATTCTCATTTCGACGGCATGCATTCACGATGTTACTCATTCGGTTTCCAACTTGTTATCCAATTCCTCAGTGATGGAATAAACACTAAATAGAACACCACTCCCTTCATAAGAGTCGACTACATTTTGAACAGAATAAATTGGCTGCCCTTCATGCAGCCGGATTTACTTTTATGTGATCCATGGTGACGTGATTCCGTGATTCCGAATGAATTCCCATCAAAGTAACTGCTACCTGCGGGCATAACAATCACGGTCACAAATCTATGGAGATCACCCTGAAGTTGTCTTCCTGGAAATGTGACGATAACTTCTTCTTTAATTGGCGCTACAGTCCGAGGTGGACCTGGGCATCAACCAACATGCCTCTCCAACTAGCGCGATCCCTGGCTAGCTGTCTCCAGTTTCGCACACCAAGTTGGTTGAGGTCCTTCTCCACTAGGGTGCGCCACCTTAAACGCGGGCTTCCTCTGTTGCGTTGCCCGACAGGTTCGGATTCGAAGATTCTTCGGGCCGGAGCTGTGGTGTCCATTCGCTCTACATAACCCAGCCACCGTAGGCGTTGGATCCGTAGACTCCTGACTATGCTCATGTCGCTGTACAGCCCGTACAGTTCGTGATTGAATCTTCTCCTCCAGAACCCGTCAACACAAACAGGACCAAAGATCGTGCGTAGAACTTTTCTCTCAAAGAGACCAAGGACTTCTTCACCCGCTTTCGAGATTGTCCATGCCTCCGCGCTGTATAGCAGGACTGGGATGATCAGGGTCTTATATAGAGTCAACTTGTTCCTTCGAAAGAGGGCTCTATTACTCAATTGCCTCTTGACCCCGAAGAAACAGCGGTTGGCAAGAGTTATCCTACGCTTGATCTCGGTACTGATGTTATTTGTACAATTTACTCCGGAGCCGAGGTAAGTGAAGTTCTTGACTACCTCGAAGTTATAGCTGCCCATTGTGACGCTCTGTCCAAGACGTCGATGTTGTATGTCCTTTCTTGAGGACAGCATATACTTCGTTTTGCCCTCATTCACCGCCAGACCCATTTTAGCCGCTTCCGTCTCAATGTTAGCAAAAGCCTCACTGACAGCTCGCTGAGTTCTGCCAATCACGTCAATGTCATCGGCGTATACGAACAATTACACGGACTTCTGGAAGATCGTGCCTCTAGTGTTGGCGTGTGAGTTTCGCACGATCTTCTCCAGGACGATGTTGAAGAAATCACATGACAGCGCGTCGCCCTGGTTAAAAACCTTTTTTAAGATTGAAGGTCTCGGTGAGTTCGTTACCGACCTTGATGGAGCAGCGCGAGTTCTCCGTCGTCATGCTGCACAAATTGACAAGTTTGGCAGGAATGTCAAAACTAGACATGGCGCTGTATAGCTCGTCTCTATGCACGCTGTCATATGCGGCTTTGAAATCGACAAATAGGTGGTGGGTGTCGATCTGCATCTCTTGAGTCTTTTTCCAGGATCTGCCGAAGTGTAAATATTTGGTCTATTTTGGACTTTCCTGTCCTGAAACCGCACTGATAAGGACCTATCAGGTTGTTGACAAAGGGTTTCAGGCGTTCACACAGAACGGCAGAGAGTATCTTGTATGCGATGTTAAGGAGGCTGATCCCTCGATAGTTGGCGCAGTCAAAGGGGTCTCCTTTCTTGTGGACCGCACAAACTGATCACACTCTTGTCAATACCAGACTTTCGGGCCTGACTTCATCAAAATATGGAACTTGTGCTCGTCGTGAATCCAGCAAATATGTACACACCTTTTGAGCATTCTCCCTCAGCAGAAGTCAAGAACGACAGCAACTGGGTGCCTTCAGTAGGGGCTGCTCAGACAGCGTTCCCAATCCAACCCAAGAATAGATCAAGTAGTTTCGGCTTCATTGGGGCGTTTTCCAAAACCTTCCAACGCACAGTTTTTTTCTAAGTTAGCTTAAGAGGCAGTTCATGTTCAAGAATTCAATTGAAACTTTATGAATTCCCGCAACATTATCCTCCTGTTTCAGTTCCAGAAAAGCTTCTTGTTTGAAGTTTGAGTCCACACCGAGCTGAAAGAAAGAGAGCCTTCAATCGATGGTCACCTTCAATGAGTCTCATTTCTTCACAAACTGTCTTGAGTTTTGTCAGAACCTAGATCACAGTCTTAAATCGCCCAAGAGGTTTCAGTAAATGAAGTCAGTCCTGACTACTCACATCCCTCCTCTGTTTCATTGATACAAGTCCGGGAGTAGGTATAGACGACTTCAACCGACTCGCCATGTTTTAACTGGGAGACAGGTAAAAGACACCTTTTGTTCAAAAACCGACTGTAGCGCCATTCACGAAACAACACTCACATTCAACAACAATCACCTCAACCACAAGAGACTAGAATCTTCCATTCCATATCTCTAGCCAGTACAACTCGTTTTTTATGACTCTTTCTCCTCCTCCACAATTCGGGGAAGCGGATTAAATTATAAATCGAAGGGATTTGCATCCAGAAACGCAGGCACACATGCACTTCCAGTGCAACTAAATTGGTGACAATTTTGAACCGATTCAAGTTCCTTAACCGTCATAAAGTTCTCGTCCGCCGCTGTGGCAATTATTACACGAAGAGGATGTACTCCTCTACACACGCACACATATATCAGAGCCAGGTAGGAAGTCTCAGCTCAAGTCCAGGGGAAGATTGTCGCGGAATACTGGCCAGTTTTGTGTTCGGCGCTCTTGTAATCGCACTGTGATCTCGGGAACTAGAATATATCATTTTTGTATGTACGGACTATGTCCTGTCAAAGTGTGGACATTTATTTTAATCACACAAAGTGAACTTATCCGCAACTGTGAGCTGGTGAAAGCATGTTGATCGTGATGATTGCTGTTTGGCTTTTAATTGAGTATTTTTTAATGTTGAACGGTCTGTTGTTGAGTAAGTTGATTGCATTTTATGTTTGAATTGTGTGTCTGTTATAGACTTTCAGTGTTTGAGTGGACAGTCTCCAGGCCTTGCTTGAGTTGTGACCAAAAGTGAAGTGTTTTTCGATTGAACTTGAGGATTCGCGTAAGTGAATGAAATCCCTTATTTCTAGTGTTGGTACTTCTGAGATGTTGGGAATCTACGTTCCTAAGTCCCTTTTGTGAACAGTTTAAGCACAGTGTCATCCATTTTATTTGGTGTGGACTTCATCAAGTTTTGCTTCAAAATTCAATTGAGTTTTGCCATTTTGAATAGAGTGTAGATTAGGCTAGGTTAGGTAATTTGGCTTCCATCGTCATAGATGGATTTACTTAGACCCAAACATACATTCTGTGTCGCCACTGAGCCGGTTACCGTCCGTTACTGAATAGAGTGTAACATCGCTAAAATATCCTGCAAGGGGAGTTCCCATTCCATCTTGACTACTTAAGCGAATCGGCAGTTTGACGTACATTCGTTTTCTTTACGTCATTAGTTGGCAGTTCGAAAATTGAAATTCAACGACGACAACTTACTACTAGCTTTGTAGCCTGTTCCTGACCCGATTTAAGTTATAAACGAAGCTTTTCTTGCACTGAAGCTAAAACCTGTGTCAGGTATCCACAACCATGTCCATATCATCGATTTAAGGGCAAATATTATCCACTTTTAAAGACGTGCGAACCAATGACACCATCAGACCATGCGCACCACACAGCAATTTCTTGCGGGTGCAATGATCATTCGACGGTTGCATGGAAATGTTCACTTTCCCCTATGGGACACACGTCTTTTTCATTGCACCCACTCCATTCAAAACAAGCTTCAAAGCTGAGATGATGTTGTGCGGAAGTCTCCCATCCAAAAGCAGATATTCCAGCATTCAATCGTGGTGGCTGCGGTTGCATAGTTCGGGATCGAGTTTCACCCTCGTTCTTCTTGTCAATATCTTTGAAATTTGTTAAAGTTTCGCGACTCCTCATTTGTCATTTGAAGAAGCTCTAGTTCTAGAAGCTCCAACTAAAGGAAGTACACAAATTAAATAACCATTAAGGCACTAAGACGCCCTCCAATGAATGTGTTTCGAAAACATGTAGCAATTGAAATTTCAGCCAGTTTTCCAACCTTCTTTGAGTGGCGCTACAGTCCGGTGTGGACCAAGGCCCCAGTCAGCATTCCCCTCTAACTAGAGCGATCTTGGGCTAAGTGCCGGTTTAGTACACCCATCTGCTTTAGATCTCTTTCCAGCTGGTTAGGCCATCGGAGGTGAGGTCTTCTCTTACCGAGTTGTTCTTTAGGGTTGTCCTCGAAGGCTTTCCAAGTCGCAGCGTTAGTGTCCATTCCCATGCCTCTGCGCCATACAGCAGGACTGGGACTATCAAGGTCTTATATAGAGACAGCTTAGTTTGCCGAGACAATGCCTTTTTTTCAATTGCCTTTAGTCCAAAGACGAGAACTTCTTTCACCCTTAAGAGGTGGAATGGGTTAACGGCAATTTTAGTTAGCTCTGCCAAGAGATTCCTTTTCGAATTGTTTGTTGAAACGTAACTCCACACCACAACCCTCTTTTTGAGACCAAAATAGAGCTATGGTGTTGGCGTGATTGTTTAATTTAACATTTGGTATTACGATAACAATGTCCATTGCTTACCTCGGGTTATTCAAATCCGTTATCCATGTTTGATTGGATGTTGGTGTGGTGGCCAATTGAGCCTCGAAGAAGGCTACTTTCGTTGCTCAGGTTCTATAAGTGCTCCTTCTACTTAGCACATTTAGCGCGTTTGCGTAGCCTTGTCGAGGATGTGTTGCCCAGCTTCCTGATGCCTCGTTGGGATGGTTTTAGGTGTCTAGAAGCTGCTTTTCCTGTTGTAGGGGATGATACGTGCAGAGGCTTTAAAGTGCAGCAATGACAAGCGTATGACAGAACCGACCAAAAATAATCATCGCCGAACATAGAAGTTTTTCTCGAAACTTATGAACTAATCCAATACCAACTGTCATTTTCATAAGACTCAAGACAGAGATGCTAATCCCAAAAATTAACGAAACTTAACGAACGGGAGCAGGCAGACGTTATTGTCACATTGCATCATTAAAGTGCATGTGATTGATTGTGTTGTCATAAGACTGCGGGCACTAGTGTGTGTCACTATGGTGGTCTATTGGCTCAAACCTTTTACCATGGTGTCAGTTTATTCAGATCAATGAAACATTTTCTTACATCTTTTACATCACTGTTTTTTCTTAACTTGACGAAGGACCTTATTGTTCACTGGTTTTTGACAATTTCGTATTATTTTAATATTACCGCAACCTGTATGAACTTCTCTTTACGGACACCCCTCTATAAGGGACATCTCTTTTTACGGACTTTTCGTCATGTTCCGGCTGAGGACTGTAGGACTGTTAGCGTATTCCAACTCCTTGACAATGGACCTCTCTATAGCGGACACAAACAGTGAAGACCGTTTACAACGTCATTTTGGTTACATCGACCAAATTTGTCGGTCCTTTGAAGGTCGTTATAACCGGTTTGGACTGTATTTGACGTTTACATTTATCTCTGCATTTTGAACCATTGACAGTGTAGGCAAGCTTCACGGCATCTTTTTGTTGATTTTACGACTTAAATAATTTGTACATTGGACATTTGTACCAAAATAGAAAGAAATGAGAAACACAACCTCCTGCGTGAATTAAATTCACAACAAACCATCCAAAGTCTCAGCCGGAAACAAATAACAAACACTGTTGCCAGTCCACCACAGCACCGCATCGACGTCCTCGTTCCGAATGTTTGTCCGAATTCCCACTGGTTCTCGCAACTCGTTGAGTGCTAAGTCCTAAACGATTTCGGACTCTCTCAGCAAACAACAAACAAGCCGATGAACACGCTTCTCTCGCATCTCCGCCAGCGTTTCGTTCGTAAACGCACTCCCGGGCGCTGCTGCTGCTGCTGGGTTCTTGTTTATTTTAAAAAAGAAAAACAAAAACAATGCGTGCTCGCCTCATCCTCATTCATTCGAAATTCAAATGCCATTCAAACAGAACTAGTTGGCCGTGTTTGCCGGTTAAACCCGTACATCTGGTTTGCTGGCTGTGCCGTGCCTCATGCCTGACCTTTGCTTCACAAAAGCGCTGCTCAACGGCCCCGGCCTCGGCTCCGGCCCGAGCTGAGCCATTTCTTTGTCATGCACATTCGGAGCCGATAAAGCATCTAGAAACAATTAACGGCGTCGTAAAACCCAGGCAATAAACCGAAAATGTGTATCGTAAACCACCAGCCAACCAGCGGTGACGGTGTCTTGAGACCCGAACCGAGCCGAATTGTTGAATTGTTTTCGTGAAATCACTCGGAACGCTCAGGGGTAGGAACGAAACGCAGAGAGAGAGAGAGAATTTATAGTCTGTCTCCGGGTGAATGGCTTGTCGCTCGAAGCGCCAAAGGTTGAATGGGAAAGGCAATGACACTCGCAACCGGTCGATAAGGAGAGACGATCGATTGTCCTCACGACAGACAGACCAAGACCGACTGACGGACGGACTCTTGTGTGTAGCCACTTCTAACAATCGCCCCCTTTTGTTTGTCCTTTCAGATGACCTCGCCCAACGCCGTCGTCGCCGCCGCGAGCTTGGCATGGCTCGCCAACTGATCCCCTCAGACGAGACCTCGTCGGCACTTCGCGAATTGATCGCCTCGCCCAGGAAGTCGTCGACCACAGTGTCGCCAACGTCGCCACGGAACGATCTGGCGTTCCACATGGAGAACGCCCGTCGCGGCGTGGGCCTAGTCAGCCCGGTGGACTCGGACCGTCGTCGCGCGCAGACGGCCAGTCCCAAGATCGGTGGACCGCCAACGTCGCCAGCAAAGTTCGCCGAAACGAAAATCCCCCGTCGGCCGGTCGAGAGGGACCTGGGGTCTCTGTCCCTGGGCGGCAGAGTTCCGCCCACGGACTACGCCCGCCGCAAGCGCATCTCGCTGTCCAACGTCAACCAGAAGGTGGACGCGATGCGCGAGAGGACCAAGAGCGAACTCGCGGAAATCATGAAGATCACTGAAATGTGCAACTCCGCGTCCGAGGAGCCACCCAAGCCGGTGGAGGCCCCGCCGAAGGCTCCGTTCAAGCTGTCGTCGAATGCAATTGACGACTTCGCGCACTCGCTGGAACGCATCGCGGCCCGGGAGGACCTGCACAACTCCCTGGAGCTGAAGGAATTGAACCTGTCCTCGTCGTCGGCGTCACCCAGGTCGTTCGTGAAGAAGGACCGCATCAGCTTCGACGACGGCGAGGACTTCCACTCGGACGGTGCTTCGTCGCTGGGCTTCCTTCGCAGGAGAATGCTGAAGGCTCGCAGCGTCGAACGCGAAATCAGCCTCGATCAGCCGAAGTTGTCGCCGATTCTGCGCCGCAAGAGCTCCGACGAGCCCACTAACCACATCGTGTCGATCCTCAAGAAGAAGGACCAAGCGGAGTCGAGCTCCGCGTCCAGCAACGCCTCCCCGGTGACGTTCTCCTCGAACACCGTGGACACGCCGACGCGCACCAAGCGCCAGGGCATCCTCAAGAAGCGCAGCAGCCTGGACGAGAGTCGCTACTACAGCCGCAGCCACTCGCCCGACGAGCGCAGCATTCTCGTGAAGAGCGCCCGCCGGAACAGCCTGGAAGAGACCCAGCACGGCATCCTCAAGCAGAGCAGCTACGAGAGCAAGAGCGATGGCTGCCCCTCGGCGGAGCCCCACCACGGCATCCTCAAGAAGAAGGACTCCACCTCGACGCCATCGGAGAACGGACACCCCTCGAAGCACGTGTCCATCTCACAGGCCGTGATACTGGCCGCAGCCGAGCTGTGCAAGGACATCGGCACGTCGTCCTCGTCGCCGCCGAACAGCAACGACAGCGAGTACGACAACATCCGGCCGATCCTGAAGGCCGACAGCCAGGAAGTGCGCGCCCCCAAGCCGATACTTAAGAAGAAATCCTCCTCAGAGACTGAAGAAATTCGGCCGATACTTAAGACGTCCCGCAAGAGCAGCCGCGAGGAGTCCTCGGACCAGTCGGACGACCAGGGCGTCAGGCGGATCCTGAAGACCGATTCGCCGGCCAAGCGGCGCTCCTTCGCCGAGCCCCTGGACTTCGGCACGCAACGCAGCCGATCCCTGGACCGTCCGCCCGAGGAGGGCGCAGTGGGCGGCAGCC
The DNA here is from genome assembly GCA_916610145.1 of Eristalis arbustorum. Classification (NCBI taxonomy): domain Eukaryota; kingdom Metazoa; phylum Arthropoda; class Insecta; order Diptera; family Syrphidae; genus Eristalis; species Eristalis arbustorum. Next base: position 6,271,043 of record OU744318.1, read on the forward strand.
AGCCCGAGGACAAGCCCATCCTCTCGGTGGCCGAGCGGGTGAAGAACATGGAGCGCTTCCTCAACGCGACCACCGGACGCATCGGCGACGAGACCAACCCCAGCAACCCGTCCGCAGGGGCGATCCCGAAGATTCTGCGGCCGAGTGCGATCAAGCGCGACATGTACAAGGAACGCTTCCGAACGCAGCCGGTCACCAACGACGAGATACAGTGGTGAGTACGAAATCCTTTATTTGTACACACAGCACGCACGGCACGGCATGGCACTCCTTGTCCAGTCCGTCTCGTTTCTGGCTCGGGGCCAAGGGAAATTAATCTCCACTGCAAACGACAACCGCCCGAAATAGAAGCACTCTCCCTCTCCGGCGCGGCGTGCATCGGAGGCGAAATTGTTTTCCACTCGTCGGATTTTCTGGGGTAATGCATTCACAATCTGGACTCAAATTCCATTCGAAGAGGGCGGGGAGGGGGCTAATGCCTCGGCCAGAGTAATTTTAGATTAGACGACCGCGACGCCCCGCCAGACGCTGCGGTTGCTCCTGCTCGTTTCAGGGAGCCTCCTGGGAGCTGGATGAATTATTAAATGGCAGTGCTAATTATTTGGGCGAAGCCCTTGCCCGTGCGGGGGTGCACTGACCTTCTTCTGTTAACCGCTCCGTCACTGGTAACCTTAATTTCGGCGAACTCGCCGGGGACTCGAGTGCGATTGGTTTCTGTTCTGATTGTGTACCGACGTGAATGGCAGTTGCCGCTTGGGGATTTCTGGGGATGAGCTCATGCGGGGATAAATTTAGAATCGATTGCTTGTGCGGAGATTCAGTAGGATTCGCTAGAATGGGCGAGTATTTTCGTGGGGAAGGTGGCCAGTGACCTTTTTTTTCTCTCGTTTCATTTGTGTTTTGTGATGATGTGCTGGTTTGGTTCGTGGAGAGTGAAGAAAGAGTGTTTCGCAAGCCATCGAGAGTTGAGAAAGACTGAAGTGGTGGAATTTTTGGGAGTTGCGGCAGATATTGATTGCCCAAGGTAGATTCCGTGCTTCTCTTGAAGATGATCTTTCGCACTTGACACAGTTCTCGTTCATCTGGCATTGACCGGTGAGGTATGAGTACTTTTCTCATCGAATCGACTGGAGAGGCACTTGGTTCTAAGTGATTGCCCGTCTCAGAACTAGCCCCCGTGGGTAGTTCATCGATTATCTCTTCTCGGCAGTCGATCACGACTGGTGTGTCTATTCCGCGTCGATGTTGTGTTGATTTGGATTGGAAATGTGTGCTTAACTTGATGGTAGAGTCTTATTGTCCATTTTTGATTAGGGAACATTTAAAGTGATTTGGCTCTAGCACTGGTTGGTGTATTGGTGGCCCTAGATTTCGAGGGTGTCATTGCTCTATGTGTCGTCTGCAGCTCATAGTAGCATTGTGCGTGGCTTCTTGAATCAATTCGATGCTGGCCGTCAACAGTGAAGTTTTGTGCAGCTTTTGCGTATCCGTCACTCGCTCTGGTTCATGAAATATGAACGCTGATTGTTACGGGGCTCAGTCCATCGACTTGGTAGTCGGCACAATGCCAGTAGTTCCTGGTATACATAAGAAAGCTGTTTTTGTGGCCTAAACTAATTATGCTTGATTATAGCGGCTAGCTACTGGTATGCCCATAGTTTTACCACTCGAATCTAGTCGTTCCTATTCCACAAAGCAATTGGTGCTATTGACAAAACGTTGGAAATGTCTAAGACGAATGCTACTCACCCCTATTCTCTTAGTCGGAGGTACCGAGATCAAGTGTAGGATAACTCTTGGCAACCGCTGTTTCTTCGGGCTCAAGGGGCAATTGAGTAATAGAGCCCTCTCTCGAAGAACCAACTTGACTCTATACAAGACACCGGTCATCCCAGTCCTGCTGTGCGGAGCGGAGTCATGAACAATCTCAAAAGCGGATGAAGAAGTCCTTCGTCTCTTTGAGAGAAATGTTCTGCGTGCGATCTTTGGCCCTGTTTGTGTTGACGGGTTCTGGAGGAGAGGATTCAACTACGAACTGTACAGCGACATGACCCTAGTAAGGCGTCAACGGATCCAATGACCACCATAATTGGGCGTATTGATAACACAGCTCCGGTCCGAAGAATCTTCGAATCCGAACCTGTCGGGCAACGCAACAGAGGACGCCCGCGTTTAAGATGGCGCACCCAAGTAGAGAAGGACCTCAACCAACTTGGTGTGCGAAACTGGAGACAGCTAGCCAGTGATCGCGCTAGTTGGAGAGGCATGTTGGTTGAGGCCCAGGTCCACCCCGGACTGTAGCGCCACACAAAGAAGAAGAAGAAGAAGTGAGGGGACATAAATCTATGGATTTATTTTGATTCTCGCCCCGGAGAAAAAATTCAATCAATGGCAACAGTTGATGTGTTTACGAAGCATTATTAGCTTTATTAACATTTGCAGTGTAGACCTTAAATATTTGATAGCATCTTGGGTGTAAATGGCTTTCTAAAGAGAGCATTCTGGTTATTTTTGGATATTTTGAGGATTCGGAAGCACATGTCTCCATTACGACGATCATCTTCCATTTTACCGACTGTAGACCAAGCAGCTAATTCAATTCTGCTCTAGTAAAAGAAAAGGAACTCCAATTGTTACCTCCTTGCAATTTTACACCTACACGTGAACATATTAATTAACTCTGATTTCTATCAATGCACAATTTAATTTCTAACTTATATATTAATTCTACGTCCTTCGGCGCAACACACGACAATGCAAGTGACCAAATCTGTCATATTCGAACTCACTTTGTCATGACATGTGACTTACGGAATACGTAAGATCGTCGTGTCAGTGACAAATGTCACGTAAGGTGACTAAGATAATACAAATTTGTCACAATGACATACATTTTTGGGTGACACGACTAAGAGGATAGGGGTTAGGTTAAAGTCTTCTTCTTCGAGAAAAGAGAGCGTAGCGAGTACGCCGCAGCAGATTCTGCAAGCCTTTTTGTGTCAATAGCAGTTCATAATTGTGTCAAGAGGTGGCTCCCTGCGTCCGTAAACTAAGCAAGCGTTTCAAGCTTCAAGAATGAAGGTCATGACAATGAATACCTACTCATCAAAACGTATTTATTTGACATATGACAGAATAACTGACAGATGTGCCGTAGATCGGGATGAGAGCGGTTGAAATTGCCATTTGTTCTAAAGTCTAAAGATGACTATGCCTCGTAATTTTTTGTAGAGCTAGTTTTGACATCCCTGCCAAACTCGTCAGATTGTGCAGGATGACGATGGAGAACTCTCGCTGCTCCATCAAGGTCGGTAACGAACTCACCGAGACCTTCAATGTCAAAAAAGGTTTTAGACAAGGCGACGCGCTGTCATGTGACTTCTTCAACATCGTGTTGGAGAAGATCGTGCGAAACTCACACGCCAACACTAGAGGCACGATCTTCCAGAAGTCCGTTCAACTGCTAGCATACGCGGACGATATTGACGTGATTGGCCGAACTCAGCGAGCCGTCAATGAAGCGTTTGCTTGTATTGAGACGGAGGCGGCAAAAATGGGTTTAGCGGTGAATGAGGGCAAAACAAAGTATATGCTGTCATCAAGAAAGGACACACAACATCGACGACTCGGTCAGAACGTCACCATAGGCAGCTACAACTTCGGGGTAGTGAAGGACTTCGTTTACCTTGGCTCCCAAGTAAATAGTGCGAACAACATCAGTACTGAGATTAAACGCAGAATAACTCTTGCCAACCGCTGTTTCTTCAGGCTCAAGAGGCAATTGAGTAGTCGAGCCCTCTCTCGAAAGACCAAGCTCACCTTATATAAGACCTTGATCATCCCTGTCCTGCTGTATGGCGCGGAAGCTTGGACTATCTCAAGAGCGGATGAAGACGCACTTGGTCTCTTCGAGAGAAAAGTTCTGCGTTCAATCTTCGGTCCTGTTTGCGTTGAAGGTTCTTGGAGAAGGAGATTCAACCACGAACTGTACGGGCTGTACAGCGACATGAGTCTAGTCAGGCGTCTACGGATTCAACGCCTAAGATGGCTAGGCCATGTAGAGCGCATGGACAACACTGCTCCAGCCCGAAGAGTCTTCGACTCCGTACCAGTGGGACAACGCAATAGAGGACGACCACGAACCCGATGGCGCACTCAAGTGGAAAAAGACCTCAACCAACTTGGAGTGCGAAATTGGAGGCAGCTGGCTAAAGAACGTGCCAGCTGGAGAGGATTGTTGACCGAGGCCCAGGTTCACCCCGGACTGTAGCGCCACAAGAAGAAGAAGAAGAAGAGTTGTAGTTTTTGTTGCAAGTGGCCCTCATTTTCTTGATGGTAGAGTCTTATTGCCCATTTTGGATTAAGGAACATTTAAAGTGATTAAGGTCTAGCACTGGTTGGTGTTTTGGTGGCGCTAGATTTCGAGGTGGACATGGCTCTATGCACCATCTGCAGCTCATACGTGTTCCTCTTCGATCTTCGACGTTTTACAGATTAACAGCCATTCGCTCTGATTGTTATATAAGTCACTTCCAGGTGGTTCATAAACGAGCTGCTATAAAGATTGTCTGTCACGGAATTCGGTCCGCGATCATTCGACGTAGGAATTGTCGCATTCCTGGTGTTCATTTAAATGCTAGTTTTATTTTAGAGTTTGATAGTTTAGGTTAGGTTCGCTTGGAGTAGTTGACTAATGGTTGACATCTCGTCACACTTGTACCACAGTGGGTCCGTTGTATTACCACGCGAGTCTAGTCGATCCTATTCCGCAAACCAGTTGGTGCTTTTGACAACAATATTGTGGATGACTGACACTCCTGCTTCGTAGTTAGGCTAGTTTGTTCAATCAGTAGGCTTTTGGGACTTATTCTTGGAGGAAGAGAACCCTACAATTACAACGAACATTACCAGATCAGGATCGAGGCCATGGTTTTTTTTTAAGTGAGGCTCCTTATGTCAGTAGACCACCTGCGATAAGCAATCGTTTCAAGGTTCAAGTAACCAGTTCTTCGAGTTAATGTTCGAACACAACTTCGAGCATGTGACCACCGTGGTGTGTAGAAGAAGAAGACTTTTAGCTTCTAAGTCCAACGGAACGTTCGCAACCACGTCTATGCAGATCTGTTCATTGTCATTGTGGAATGGTGAGCCGACACCTTCGCCTATGATTCCAGCCATAACTGCAGAATTTACCAAGTAGTTCGCGGCTCCACCTCTTTCGAGGTAAAGACATATGAATAATAATATGGGTGGCACTATAGTCCGTAGAGGGCCAGGGCTTGGCTTCTCTGCAACCACGCCTGCTGTACCTGGTATTGTTCTCTCACGAGTGGAAGGGACCGACTCCGATCGGCGAAGTTTCAGACACCTTTTCTAGATGTAAGTGAGTGTTGTTAGTGTCTCGAAAGAGGTAGGTGCCGTGGAGGTACAGATAGAGCTCAGAATTCCTCGATTCTTTTAGGTTGAGTTCCTCCAACTGACGCATGTTTTTCAAAAGAAATGTGTACATTTACAAACTTTGCCCCTGCGTGGTCTATTAAAAATGAATCCAAACTAATAGCAAACCAAATAAGAACTGTCAAATCAGTTGTAAAAAGCCAATTGTGCCATCCTTCTATGCTTCTGTAAAAACTAAAACTAATATGTAAACACCTAAGCAATAGATGCCATTTTTACGCATACTACGTCTCTGAAAGCCGGTCCCAACCTTGGGACTTAGTCAGCTTTCTCGTGACCAAAAGGCCATATTGCAATAAATTGCTGCACGTTGTGGCTTCCTATGATTGGTTTTGACTTTGTTAAAAAAGGCATAGGGAATAATGCTGCAAAAAATGTACATCACTAATCAAAAATAAGTCACACTTAAATCGTTATAATAATGTTTATTTAAATGTCCCAATTGTTACCATCCAGCTTCTGCTACGACCAAAATCCAAGTGACCGAGTACTTATCGAATTTGTATAGTGCAACCAAAAAAAAGCACTGGTCAATAATTTTAACGACTTTGAACCGCCGAACTCTAGAATACAGTTTTGGGTCGTCATTGTCTGTCCTTCCCATGTTACTCTAGTATAATGGAGTGCATCGATGCAATTTTTCATCAACCTACGTCGCAATTTGTTGATTGACTTCAATGAGCTCTACTGGTGGTTGGCTGAGATCAAAACTGTGGACGTACTATTTAGTGTTCCACTGTAGAGATCTACCATACTTCTTACTCCATCAATTTGTTCGTTCAAACGGCTATATTCAGCTGAATGTTGAACATTTTTTTAAATTATCTACAGAGAGATGTTAGATAGATGTATGTACTTTCGGTGTAAAATCGACGTAACCTCCCAAATTTATTTTATTTCATCCTATGTTTGGCCTCGAATTGTCTTTCATTATCCTTGAGTTTAAGGAGTTTCTAGGACAACCTCATCTCTTAAGTAGCTTGGAGCACTTGGATCCACTGTCTTTTATTTATCCTCACCCCATTACGGACAAATAGGGCGGCTTTGTAAGAATTAGACAAACAATAATCTGCCGCATGTCACTAACTTTGTTCGTACTTGTCAAAATTACTCATAAACAAATCGGCGTCAGGAATATTGCCTGCCAGAAAAATTTAGTTACAAGCGGATTAAACCAAGCGACAATACCGAGATCCAGCGCAGAACTACTCTTGCCAATCGCTGCTTCTTTGAGCTAAAGCGACAATTGAGTATTAGAGCCCTCTCTCGAAAGACAAGGCTCACGTTATATAAGACCTTGATCATCCCTGTCCTGCTATACGGCGCGGAAGCTTGGACCATCTCAAGAGCGGATGAAGACGCACTTGGTCTCTTCGAGAGAAAAGTTCTGCGTTCAATCTCTGGTCCTGTTTGCGTTGAAGGTTCCTGGAGAAGAAGATTCAACCACGCATTGTACGGGCTGTACAGCGACATGAGTCTAGTCAGGCGTCTACGGATTCAACGCCTAAGATGGCTAGGCCGTGTTGAGCACATGGACAACATTGCTCCAGCCCGAAGAGTCTTCGACTCCGAACCAGTGGGACAACGCAATAGAGGACGACCACAAACCCGATGGCGCACTCAAGTGGAGAGGGACCTCAACCAACTTGGAGTGCGAAATTGGAGGCAGCTGGCTAAGGATCGTGCCAGCTGGAGAGGATTGTTGACCGAGGCCCAGGTTCACCCCGGACTGTAGCGCCACACGAAGAAGAAGTCAAGGACTTCACTTACCTCGACTCCGGAGTAAATTGTACAAATAACATCAGTACCGAGATCAAGCGTGGGATAACTCTTGTTAACCGCTGTTTCTTCGGGGTCGAGGCAATTGAGTAATAGAGCCCTCTCTCGAAGAACCAAGTTGACTCTATATAAGACCCTGATCATCCCAGTCCTGCTATACGGCGCGGAGGCATGGACAATCTCGAAAGCGGATGAAGAAGTCCTTGGTCTCTTTGAGAGAAAAGTTCTACGCACGATCTTTGGTCCTGTTTGTGTTGATGGCGTCTGAAGGAGAAGATTTAACCACGAACTGTACTGGCTGTACAGCGGCATGCACGTAGCTTCGGATCCAACGCTTAAGATGGCTAGACACCCCAGCTCCGGCCCGAAGAGCCTTCGACACCGAGCCATTGGGACAGCGCTAGAGAGGACGTCCTCGCACTAGATGGCGCACACAAGTGGAAAAGGACCTCAACCAACTTGGTGTGCGCAGCTGGAGAGGCATGTTGGTTGAGGCCCAGGTCCACCCGAAAACAGAAACCCAATCAAAGATGAAGAAGAAGGGAAAGAACAGTCATTTGGTAGCAAATAACTTTCGAATCTGACTGTTTTCACGAACGTGTCAATGCTCTTCTTCATCCTAATACTTGTTATGCATGTCTTATCGTTGGACTGCCGTCAAAACTGGCGAATCTTTTGTATCGGACAAACCCATCCGCCTTAAGTTTCATTTTACCTCACCGAGATTATAATACTCCAAAAATCTTCGCCACCTCTTACCTTTCTGGCTCAAGCAGAAGCATTAATTCGCCGATAATTGTGTATCCAGTCACTTCCTGCAGAAACCTATGTGCTTGGGGGAAACAAAGAAAACAATGCGGGGTCTAGCTCCACAAACACCCGGCAAGCAAGCACCACCATCAACCTGTTATACTTACATGCATAATTGCAGCGCTACCATCATTCAATCGGCTAATCGGCTTAACGGCTATTATTGCTATAAGTCGCCGCCATTTCATTCAGCCCGGGTGTGTGGCTCTGTCGCAAGTATTTTTCCGTCGTTTTTTTCGCATATCTTTATGGCCTGGAAACCTTTGACGCTGTCACCCGTGACAGCACAGATTCCAGGCCGCACACACATGCCCCGATTGCGGGAGGTGTTCATCAATCAAATTCGTTTATTTTTCCAAATCCCTTCAACCCCTAACCACTCGCAGCGCATTCCACGAGAAGGAAATGGCAGCACCGCGAGCCAAGACACCGCCGCGGTGGATAGTTCGACTTTAGAACCCAGCCGGTCCGGGGGTTTCGCAATCCATTCGATTTTATTTATTTTTACCCAGAAAATAAAGAAGATAATCACTGGGCAGTGGATAGGTGTGACAAAAGTGATGACTCGATAAGAAGCAGTATTGATATGGTAAATTGAGTTTAATCGGAGGTCCGTTAAAGTGTGTCTCCGCGCGATCTGCGATAAGATGCATGACATTTGTTTGACATCTAATCGCTGTTCTGCGTCTCAATTTTGTGTTGACTTATCGATAAGATTTATGATGGACTAGTAGAGAGTTTTTGTGACGCGGCCATAACCTCCCAAGACGCACTCGCACACTTAACCTCGAAAAGTAGGTGACAACACGAGTGCGAGTGTTGTTCTTTTTCGGCTTTCATAGCGGAACCGTGTGTTTTCGCTTGCATTACATGCACTACATTGCATTGACCACTGCGAAGGCCGTAATGTCGCAATGTGTACAGTGCGCAGAGAAAGAGTGCATTTCATGTTCGCTGTGACTCTTAATGTTGCGTCGGCTTTGCCTTTCGAGTGCAAGCGACAAATTATATTTTGGACGCATTGTGCAGTGAAACCTTGATGGTGTGATTGTGACTGGTTTTTGGGGCTCCGACTGGGAACAATGGGTGTTGCGACATTTGAACATACATCTTTTGAGGTTATGTAAGGGAACGGGGGAAAACCGCTTGAATCAACACGTTGCGCTTGAAAGTGTGAGAAGTGTGTCGAAGTGGTTATCTCTTTACATTAAAATGTCGGCAAGTGTGTCTTTTGAGAAGGAACTTGAAGGGAGCTGTTAAAGTGTTCTTGCCACAGGGTGTGTCTTAGTCAGTGGGAGGGAACAGTATGACGGGTATAGGTCTTCCGAGAACGTTGTGACGATGAAAGGCAACGCCTCATTTCTATCATCGGAGATATTCTGTCGCCTGGCTCAAAGCAACATTGTACAATTCTTCTCAGATAAATGGTGAAGTTTCTTATCTCGTCTTCAGTTTAACGCATGTTCCACTAAAGAGGTCGTAAGAGTAAAAGGCACTCAGATCTGCATTCTACTCGTCGTCGATTCTAATTCATTAGTAGTAGTAGTTAGTAGTTAAGCCCAAGCGCAAACAGGCGAGTCCACCTTACTTCGGTCTTTTAGCGATCGCTTGTTTGATGGTATCGCATTCTAAGCACGCCTTAGGGAGTCCTTGATAAAAAACTTGGTGTCTGGTATACTTCGCAACCAGAATAAATTGGCTGCAGAAAACCAAGTGGATTTAATTTTCAAGGAAATGTAAGCCATTTGGTTGCATATCACTTTCGGCGACATGGCGATTCCGAATGCAAACGACCGCCTTTTTGCCAAATAAACAAATTTGTTGAATCTAGTCCGACTTTCGTACCCTGCTCTGCTTCGTCCTAACCATTGATATGCATTCCTTATCGTAGGACTGGCTTCAAAACTGGCGAATAATTTCAATCGGACAAACCCATCCGCCTTGTCGTTGTCCAAAATCAAAATCTTCGCCACGTCTTCCCTTTGTGGCTCAAGCAAAAGCAGTAATTGTGTACCCAGTTCTTCTTCTTCTTTGTGTGGTACTACATTCCGGGGTGGACTTGGGCCTCAACCAACATGCCTCTCCAACTAGCGCGATCTCTGGCTAGCTGTCTCCAGTTTCGCACTCCAAGTTGGCTGAGGTCCTTCTCCACTTGGGTGAACCACCTTAAACGCGGGCGTCCTCTGTTGCGTTGCCCGCGGGTTCGGATTCGAAGATTCTTCGGGCCGGAGCTGCGGTATCCATCCGCTCTACAAGACCTAGCCACCGTAGGCGTTGGATCCGTAGACGCCTAACTAGGCTCATGTCGCAGTTCGTGATTGAATCTTCTCATCCAGACCCCATCAACACAAACAAGACCAAAGATCGTACGTAGAACTTTTCTCTCAAAGAGACCAAGGACAATTGAGTGTACCCAGTTACCTCACGCAAAAACCCGTCAGGGGTGGGCAAGAAATGCAGATTTTCTGTCGATTAAATAAACTATTAGTCAGACTAGTTGCTCACTGCTCATCGCCCGTCCACCTCTATGTCACAGAAATCCCACTTGTGCCATCGATTATGGCTTATTATGGCTCCCATTTCAAAATCGGAGCGAATTTAATCCGCTTAAGTGTCGTATCGCGGTTATTAGCGGTGTTCATCGCGCTTTTCACACTCAATCCAAGTATCGTACGTACTAGAACGTGGTACATTCGTGACATCAAACTCGCTGGAATGACATCAACTGAACCATTTACACACAATGCCGCTTGGGGTTGTGTTATTGCGGCGACTTATTTGCACTCTAAGGGGAAATTTTTAACACGACGGCAAGGACAGGATCGAATGACTTTCAAATCTTTATCATTCTTTAAAGAAGCGTCAACAGTCAGTGAAAGCTTCCGTGCTGTTTTTTTCAGCGATGATTAAGTGAGCTAGCCAACTGCATTCCTGCTATCCTTGACTTCAATCGCAATACACGTCTCGCCAGGAATGTACATCAGTTTGCCCTTAAGCTTCCTTCGTCAACGACCATACCATGCTGAAAAATCGGTTATCATCCGATCAACGAAATCAAGCAGCATCGAATGACCCTTAAGCCTGCTTTCAGACGCAGAGTGAATTTAGAGACTCGTTTTTTAGCCGCCGACATTTAAGACCAATCTGCACTGGTACCTCCTCTCCCTCTATACCATCGGCTCGTGCTATGTCTTGATTCCGGACAATTGAGTGTATTGAGAACCACTTGAGCACGCGCAAATTATATAAAAAAAATACGTTGACATTTGAATCCGCACCAGAGATTGGGAAGAATCCATGACCAACAGTTTTTAAATCCCCATTTCCTTCGAAATCTGTTTGCTTTAAGTCTCTTAGTGCGTAGACATTTCTTCGGGTGTCTATGGAAACAGGACGTAGTCGTCGAGGGCAAAATCTGATCTGATTATGCTACGATCAGCTACCGTCGTAATCCAATTTATGCATAGACACTCCTGTGAAGAGGTCACACAGTTGCGCTTAACGTCGAGTGTGAGCAATCACTGCTCCCAACGCAACGCACAATAAAATCTAATTGCTTACTTGAGATGCTTATGGAGTCACCACCACCTGAAGCGTTTTAATCAACCAAACATCCCATATCATTGACTTTATCGACGATCTCAGTAAACTACTCATGATGCATTGTCCATCCTGATGCTGATCTTCCTTGATTTCGACTGAGTTGCCTGCTTAGAATGGCTGTTAAACACAAACTTGCTCAAAACTTGACAGTTGTCCATTTATACATGGCAGTCGACGGGACCAGTGTTGCATTTGAATTCCGAGCGTAGTTCACAACGTGGCTGACTCTAAGTAGAAGGACTCTCGCTCATGGGACTTCATACAGTGTGTTATATTGCGCATTTAGCGGAACTTTATTTCTATTGCGGTCGGTATCAGTTAACTACGTATTTTCTTGTTCGGTAAAATATTTAAAGTAATTCTAGGAAGTTTTTCGTGATGGGGGCTGTATACACCACCCCAGCCAGACACTTAGCCTTGAACAGGGCAATACATACATGATGAGAAGGTTCCTTGTTCTATGAAGAGCAGTGCTACGACTTGAAAGGTACGAATCTGGGGATTGCAAAATATTGTTCGGACAAGGATCAAATTTAGCTGAAAGAAATAAAAAAAAATTAAGAGGATGGCTTTCCTAGTTACTTCACACGCATGCTATACATTTGACTCAGGAAATGCAGTTGATATTTTTCCATTTTCAAAAACAAAGCTGTTTGTGTTATCATAAAGCGGTAAATAACGTTCACAGGATTGAGGCCTGAGTTCTTACCTGTCGTTTCATTTCAAACTTTTATCATTCGAAACTTTGATTTTTGAAAAAAGTTCTGCTAGATGTGTAAAATGACACACTGTGCACCCATTTGACGGATACATATTATTTTGTTCAGTCCTCGACTGTGTATGTATGTCATTTCATTTTCGTTTACATCTTAACTTATATCAACTGTTCTCCATGGTTTCTTCCTTTCGATTGAATGTGACATGAAGCGCCTCCAAATTGAAGCTCGAAGGGTACAAGAATAAAATATCGTGAATAAACGCTTGTGGAATCCAGACAGGATTGATGCAAGTCTCAAAGTGTAAGAGAAGTGTCAACAGAATGCAATCCCGCATGCGTTCTTGAACATGTCGGTAGCACGGCGCATTATTTTGGACAATGCCTTTGTATTCCTTGTGTTGTAATACAAAGTAGCACCTGCAATGCTCCGTTCACGTCAACTACTCCTTATTTTTGTTCTCTAAGCACTGACAAATTCTCCTATTGTGAGGCTCGTATAGTCTTATTGCAGCTATTTGTGCATTTATTTGTTTAAGAATAATATAACGATGAACGTCAGAGGAGCAGTTGAAAACTTCGACGGGTAGCAAAATTCCAGAAAATGCTAAATTCTTTCTCGATGACAGTGCACTTATTCAAAAAATGCAAATTTTCAAAAATAAACACTTGTTGAGCAAAATTTAAGAATTGTGTACTTCTTGCTATGCAAACTGCAGCGTCTACATCACTTACGTGCGCTCTTTCGAACGAATGTGGACAAATAAATATTTATTGTGATTTGCGACTTAAATGTGGCCTTGATGTGATGAGAAGAATTACAGATGTACATCGTGTGCGTGAACCAAACATTCATGTCCACTTGAATTTTGCAACATTTGAAAGAAATTTAATTTTCAATTCATTGCCAGAGCCATAAAAGCCTCAATTAATTACCTCAGACATGATGCCTGGCTTATGGATCAATTAATAAACTAAATCATTTTCTCACATTTGTGGTAATGGCTTTTCTTGTGAACAACTTTGATGTTACTTCATGAAAAGATCATGGATAAAGTGAAAGGAAAGGCAGAGCGAGAGAGGTTCAATTCGACTTTCACCCAAAATCCCTAATTACCTACCTGAAAGTAATTAACAGATATCCTCAAGATGTGTTACAGAGTCATTTCCAAATGATTTCCATGTTACATGGGTTCAACGTGAGAAGCGCGTTCAATGCTGTATTGATTGAGGGTGACGTATTGTGGATTGCATTAAATCTTTCTTGGGAGCCAGTCATGATTTTTAGATCACGGAATTAATTGTTTCTATTCAGCTAATCCTTGGAGCAGTACATACAGTGCATCGCTTATGCTGAAGCAGGTTCTTGGGCTTTTTTGATGGAACTGGTGACGGGTCAACTCAACTTTATAGGTTAGCTGAGTTACATCCAAAGAGAGGTGCCGAAACTCCGGCCTACACCAACAAGCCTGTACAACCAGCTCGATTTTTCGCTAGCTGCCTCCAGGAGCGCACACCAATTTGGTTGAGGTCCTTCTTCCCTTGTGCGCTCCATTTCGTTCGAAGACATCCTCTCTTGCGTTGTCCCAATGACTGGATATCGAAGACTTTTCGGGCCGGATCTGTGGTGTCCATCCGCCATACATGACCTAGCCAACTTCAGCGTTGGATCCGAAGACGCTCAACTAGGTGCATGCCGCTGTGCATTTGCCGAAACTCAAACGTATCGAATACCAAAATAACCCAAGTTGGGCAATCAAACAACACTGTCTGCAACCGTATTAAACAACACGGTTCGCTTCAATTTGAACTTGGTTTAAGAATGCTTTGGTTTGCACATCACTAGTTGAAGTAGCAATGCGTGAACGAGAGTGGCTGGCACCTGTGTCACTAGTCCTGAGTCGTATTTTAAATTTCCTCCGTTTGCACTTCTGTCTCCTAAAGGTTTGTGCGATGCTCTGCTCACTACTCATCCCTCAAGGCAAACAGCTGGATGGCGCAGTTGGTTCAGTACCTGCCCTTGGTTATAGGGGTCCCAGGTTCAAATCCTTTTGCCGTTGGGATCAAATTAGTGGCACTGGGCATCACAATTGACTGCTCACCACTTACCTCTCAAGGCAAATGGTCTAAGTGCGTTCGCAAGTTCGCTAGCAGCCCAATAACCAAAACTAACCCACCTCTCATGGTAACTAAACATTTTGCATGGTTTAAGTAAACCAAGTAGCCAAGAAGCAACTAGCAGAAGACCGAGCTATGGCCCATGTTGGTTGAGGCCCAGGTCAACCCCGGACTGTAGCGCCAACCAAAGAAGAAGAAGAAGAGTTGAGCCAAGTAAACTACTAGTTCCACAGCTAGTGGGTTCTCGTAGTTTTCTTTACCCGGTATGTTAGGAACTGTAGGGTATGTCAGGCTGTGAAACCAGTGAACACCAAACCGGCTGGTTGGATGGTGCGAAGGAGAGGGGTAGTAGATCCGTGGCAGATGATCTGCGTGGACCTGGTAGGACCGCTTCCGAGGTCTACCAGCGGGTACTGTTCGCATTAAGGAACGCGACCGCGAAGACGGTCATCAAACAGCTCGAGGATAATGTGTTCCTACTGTTTGGTGTACCGTCGACTATCATTTGCGACAACGGGCCCCAGTTTCGAGGGGGAAAATTGAAGAAGCTGTGTCAGGGGTATGGCACTCAAATTCGTTACACATACATTCAAGGATCTCGTTGTGTAGAGGGAACTAATTGCCAAAAAATCAGTTTTCGAAAGGCTTAGGCATTACTACTCGTTTATGGCGCAAGCCCTCAAGCAACTTGCTGTGTACGTAACACCTAGGCAGACATCATTGAGCCCCAAGTTCGTAGCGCCACACAAAGAAGATGATAGTGCTGGTGACCAAAGTCTGGCTCCAACGAGGATTATTTCCCTGATCTTAGGTGAACCACTTTGGACACTCGAATCGGTTGACAGATCGCTCGGTGGTTTGTTGTCCACACAATGGACATCCACTTGTGCATGGCTCAAATCGCCTCCTCACTGTTGTTCTGCTCTCCTACCGGGAATCCCCACCAGCCTGCCAGTCGTTCACATCGAACGCACGGTCTCCCCTGCCACACGATAGAGGCGCGTTTGAAAGTTTTTGTCAATCACCGCACCAACCTTTTCGTCCGACCGCAATCCATCCACTGTCCGTTCATCGTTTCATAACCGACGTCACGCTACCAGTCACGCACATTATCTGGCCTTCCCCCTTGTCTTCGCGCCCCCTTTGGAGCAACCACCTTTCCGTCTGACCAAGTCCCATTGCGAAAATCGAGCCCCAAACCATTAATTTCCATCGGATCGTGCTCCAATTTTCCTCCGTTTATCGCGTACATCCCATTCAAAACGAATTCATTGCCATTAATATCCGAAAATAGCCCACCAATCAACGTCGCCCTCGCCCCGCGTCCCACCCTCATCACGTAACGTCACCTCACCCCCCAAAGCGAGGAGGAGACAAAAACAAAAACAAATCGTCTCAAATCACACAACTTTCTCCGCCCGTCTCCCCAAAGTCAACAAATTGTCGCCGCTCTCCGAGAAAATCCCACCGATCGGTCGAAAAGAAAGAAAAACGAATACATTTTCCCCACCGGATTTGGATTTGCCTTCCAAAAAAGAAATACACCAAGTTCCGCCGTAGTTCCGATTTATTTATTTTTTTTTTTGTATTTTGTTTTGCTTCTCACGCTGCGATCACCTTCGGACGCGAACGCAGATCGCCAACAGCAGTCTGAGCGGTCGGATATCACTTTTGCTTCTCCCCTCGCAACGGACTGAGACAGAGCGACACCCAGAGGGAGAGAAAAGAAAATACATTCTCCACTGCGCCAACTCGCTGTTTGTCGCCGCCGCCGTCGACGGACACCGCCGACAGAGCAACGCGCTCCGCTAATTCTGCTCCCGAAATCCAAACGCTAGTGTCAGACGGTCCTTCAAATTCCATGCGTGGCGTCAATTGCGATAGCACACGCCGAACAGTGCCGAACGTAAAGATTTTGTGAAGAAATTCGCGAAGACGCTCGACTCGCAACGTCGATACATCCGTCGGGTGATAAAAAAGAAATTCGAAAACGAAGCAATTTTCGAAACCGCCATTTTTGTGGTGCGACGACGACGATAAACGACACAAATTGCTGATAAAACCCCGCGCTCGGGTATCAGAGTATCAGTGTTTTTCTTCTTAATCAACAAAAACCCAGGCGAAGGCAGTTAAGTCGTTAGCGGCGCGGGTAATTACGTAAAAAGGCGACGCACGACGGCCGCAGCGAAAGAAAAAAAACGTCGGGTTATCGAAGATACCGCCGCGGGAATCGATTAGTTTTTGTTTCCATTCGTGGTTAGTTTGCATTCGGTCAGCGTGATTCGCGAACGTCGAGCAGCAGTGCCTTGTCTGTCTCAACACTTTCCCGTCATCGCGTCAATCAGTTTCTGTTTCTGTTTTTTTCTCTGTGCCTGGCTTTAATCGATTTTCATTTGCAAGTGAATAGGAATACCGCTAGATGTGAGAAAGCACACTAGGCGGAGTGCTCTATTTTTAGCGTGGTGAATTTGTGCAAAATTGTGTCCCTCTCCCCAACCCTCTGTCTGGGTCAGAAATAGAAAATTGAAAAAGCATTTCTCGCGTCAGTGCTGTGCTGTTGTGTGTGTATACTTTGCATCTTTCCCACGCTCGTGGGCCCGAAAAGAGAACGGTTCTAACCTCTTTGTTTGTTATTCACCACAGTTTACAGGCAGCAACCTCTGGATCATTGGACGCCTTTAAGCCGGCATTCTCGCTAGACTCACTCAACTACACGGGCGCATCGGCGTACGCAAGTGCTGGTGGCTCAGCAGCTGGCATTGTTGGTGCATCGGCGACGAAAATCTCACCACGGAGTCTGTCATCCATTTCGCCGTCACCGCGTGAAGCGTCCGATCTGTTCTCACCGCGATCGGTTACCGATCTGAATTGCATCTCGATAAGCAGTGATAGTGGTTTGCAAACGGGTAAAATTTTCGAAATGTCATCGGGCCTGGACGACAGCCTATCGAAGGCGGACGAATCGTTATCAATCGGTGACGGTGGCAGCAGTCAGCGGCTGCCGCGTGACGATTCGCTGACGTTGTGCGAAGAGGAGAGTGGCCTGGAGACGCACGTACCCACGCCCCATGGGCTGGGACGCTCGGGAAGCGTAAAGGCACGTGCCAACATGTTCCAGCAGCTGGAGGAAAAGACCAAGACGAACCGATTGCAGGAGGAGAAGACCCCGGCGTCGCCAGTAACGCGGAGAGGTGAGTACGAATGCTTGTGACTGATGCACGCAATTAAATTTGAATTAGTTGTGACTCGATGAGGAAATGATGTTTTGATGGATTTTAATGAGAGTCGCGTTTGATTCGAGATGTGGAGCAGCGATTTGTGACTTCCGTGTTGTTTCGAGTGTCGCAGGTGGCGACGACTGATGACATCAGACGTGTCTGTCATCGCATTCCGTGCAGTTAACCTTGGCATTTGCCGACGAATTCTACGGCTGCTCCGTCAAGGAGGGAGCTTAGCATACATTTGAAACTCGTCTCAGACAAGTGATCTTTAAATGTCAATCCCGGCTATCTGATCGAACGTGGACCGCAGTAGAAGTTTGGTCGGTTTGGAGAAGGGGCATGTTCATGGAGTGCCTTGCCGAAAACAACCCGTTCTGACACTTGTTGGACTTGTGACATTTGTGACACTTGTCAAAGTCAAGAATGACGACATCATCCTTGAAAAGCGAACTCCGAATCGTTATCAAGATGTGCGCGATTAAAAGCACGAACACACCCCAATTATATTTTCCGCCTCCTCCCAAGCTTAGATGCCGAAGAGACGACGCAGTGTCGGAGTGAATGGTGTCACGTTTATTGTCTGAGACCCTTTCATGTTCGTCAGGTAATAAAGCGAGGCAACATATCACTTTAATTGCCGCAGACAAACAGCTCATTTGGACCTCGACGAGGTGGGGACCGCGCGAGGCCCGAAATTAATGGGTTAGGGTACAGTTATTAAACGAGATTGCAGCACACCTTTCTGTTGTTTGTTTTGTGTAGCTCAGGAGGCAGACAGACGGAGACGAGGCGGAGAACTTAATTGGGTGGTCAGCGAAGATAAGAGGAGCTTAGTTGAGGGACTACTGGTGGGGCACCGATAAGGGAGACCATCGAAAAAGTGGTCTAGAACGGTTCGATAAGAACTTGTTGGCAGGTGACTGTTGATTTAAAGTCGCAATCGATTGGTGTGCGGTTGAGTTGAAGGCGGCATATTTTCGGAACCAAATTGAGCAAGACATTCCGTCAAGGTTGAAGATAGGAGACCTAACACGGCGTACTTAGAACCTAATGAAGTGGGATCAAGTTTTAAGACATGCTTTCCATTTTATGCAAGATTTTGTCTCGTTATCCCCCAAGTCTCTACCAATTGCATTTCCTGGGAATTAAGTAGTAAACAGATTACCCACTATGTAATGTGTGACCTCATGTCTCATTCGAATGTAAAGACTTTACATTTAAGCCAAGCTTGTGGCTTATTCAGCACCCTTTCCTGTGTGTGATCTCTCACGAGGCTCATATTTGTTCTTGGCTACAAATTTCATTGGGCTCTATGTGTGGTCAGGCTGGCAAGAAGTAGATTTGCGAAATGATCTGGGTGCCTGTCCCCATCACGAACTGAAACTGAGATGTTGGTACTACTTAAACCCACGATACAGCTCTTACGAATAAAGAATATGTTCACTGTCGATATTTACCGGTAAGTTCGAGACACAGTCCGGTCACTTGTTCAACATTCGTCTGGTACAGCCTCCACCACCGTTCGTAGTCGTCTTGTCTGATGATGTGAGGCAGTCTTTAGAACCTCTATAATTTTTATTTGAGCTGATAAATCAGCACCACGTTTGTCCCTATACTCAGCGACCCTATAAATTATGACAGTCTAAGCCTTAGCTTCCTTCCATCGCGGATTGAGGGCGGGCATGAGGGCGATGCTACCAGTCACCACGAACAAGTTGAATTTCATTCGCGATGACATAGTTTCCATACCGAAGGATTTGGTCTTCTTCTCCTTCGCGAATGAGAGGCTCTGCTTCGACGAACCACTTAGCTAGAACATTGGTGTCCATGAGCTCAATGTGGCCAAGCCAGAGTAGTGGGTAGATTTTTGCCTTCTAGACTACATCCACATCTTTGTACAAATCGTAGAGTTTACGGATGTGTCCTCTCCTCCGTATAATTTCCTCTCAGTCGGAAACATAGAGTTTTCTAAGACTCCAAGTCTCAGAGTTTTGAAAATCGTTTCCATATAGCAAGACTCTCAAGTATTTTGTGGAACATATTGGTCCTTCGAGTCAGGAACCCAGTTGTTTTAACAAACCAAATTAGCATCGGTTGTCAAGGGCGATTCTTAGCGGTTCTCCACTAGGATGACATTCATGAGTTCATGTTTGTTCCGAGGTAGACATCGCAAACATTGAAGCTATTGGCAAAGACGTTTTGGAGTGAATTTTGATGGAATGTTTCTTGGCCGACAGCACACATTTCGTTTTGTTCTTATTAACCAGTTTGTTTCTCCGATTTTAGCGATGGCCCGTGGCGTTGTGGGTAAGTGCGTCAACCCCAGTGAACTTGAAGTGAACGTAGGTTCAAACACATTTGGGTCGACGTTCTTGTCCTGACAACGATAAAAATACTTTTCACGGCCCACCTGTCTGTCTGGAAAAAAGCGTCTCAAACTTAGCCGTTCTGAGTTGGCGTTAAACTGTAGGTCCCTTCCACTTGCGAGAGAAAAATAGCAAACATAACCCGAGTGTTAGCACCGAAAACTAGCACCTGGCCCTCTACGAGCTGTGGCGCTACCCATATTATATAATTATTATATTCTCCCATTTTTTTCGGGATACCGAATTTACAACGAATGTTGTCATATAAGGGTTAAATGTCGATTTAAAAGTGGTTTAAATCTACTTGAAACACGCTGGTCTTCTTTCTTATTGTCTATTTATTAGTGGCAACGTTTGGTCTATGGTCGATTTGCCTGCACCATCATTCACTTTAGTGAAATTTTGTGTAGTCGACTAATTTTTTGCCATCTGGACTACAACTACATCCTTGTACAACTGGAAGACTTCGTGGTTGTGCCATCTCCTTCATTCGCCTTCCTCGCAGAACGGAACCACATATCCGACGTAGAATCTTACTTTCGAAGGCACCAAGAATCTGCTCTGCAGTTTCGCTTATCGTCCAGCTTTCAGCTTCATAAAGCAGGACGGCAAAATAAGAGTCTTGTAGAATGCATAACTTTGGTCCTTCGAGTCGAAAGTTTTGACCCCAGTTGTTTTGACAAATCGAAGTAACATCAGTTGTCAAGGCTAGTTCTACATCGGATCTCCACTGTGCTGTCGTTTGTGAAGTTAATGTTTGCCAGGAGGTAGAAGAATTCTTTGACTACCTTGAAATTGTAGTTGTCGACTGTAACGTTTTGGCCTAGGTGGTGTGTGTGTCGGATCGTTTTATGCTCGACAGCATATATATTGTGTTCTTCTCGTTGACCATAAGACCAGCTTGTTTCGCCAGTTCCTCAATGGCCGTGAAAGCTTCCACTACGGGGAGTTGGGACCGCTTGGCAATGTCGATGTCATGTGCGTATCCCAACAGCTGGACTGACTTGTAGAAGATAGTGCCTTCCATGTGTAATTACCAAATTGAAGAAATCACATGACAGCGCTTCTCGTTGCCGAAATCCGGTGCAGGTTTCAAACGGGTCAGCAGTCCTTTAACCGAACTGCATGGTGCAGCGCGTATGTGTTAGCGTGGTGCGACACAATCGGATCAATTTTGCGGGCTTTTTGAAGTCGATAACAAATGGTGAGAATCGATTTGAACATTGCTGGACATGATTTGCTTCAGTGTGTAGATTTGGTTTATCCGATTTGCCGAGCCGAAAGCCGCACGTTGAAGTTCACACAGTGCGCTGGATACGATTTTATAGGCGACGTTGAGCAGCCTCTACCTCTGTAGTTGTTGCAAGAAGTAGGATCGCCTTTTTTGTGGACAGGGCTTATAGAGCTGATATTCCAGTAGTCGGGCTTCCTCCCAAAGCCGAGCTTTTTATGTCGATTAATTACTGTAGGGGGACTTTGAAAGACTAGACTAAATATGTCTTGTCGGAAGTATTTCAGACATATTTTGGCAATCTCCTTCATTGCCCATTCAAAAACCATTATCTAGGTGGAACTCTACATCTCGAAAAAATGTTGATATCCTGTGACAATTTAACTTAGAGAGAATACACACAATTGTTGTAGCAGGAAGAAAGGCAAGTACGTGAGCCCATATGGAAAGACCACCTTTGAGTCATATGTTCGTACCTGCTGGCTACAGTCTCGCTAATAACATTTGTTTTGTTATCTTTAAAAGTTATAGGGCTGTCTTGTTGATTTGTCCTGCCTGCACAAAAATAGTCTTAACAAGGATCTAGGCAGCTCAAATATCGCTGACCTAATTTCCCAATTTGTCCATCGACTCACGTGCTTTGTGGCATGTCATGCAGTCTGTTCTAACCACATTTCGACAAGGCTAGTGCATTTTAAACAAAAAAATGTGGCGGAAAGTGAATAAGTAGATTCACGATCATCTTTCAAAAATGCAACGATCAATGATGCCGCGGCAGTTTTTTTTAGGTGCAGTCCTCATGCAACTCCTGCAGTCAATTTAACATGTTTCATTCAATTTGATCGACAAAGGCATCGCATTAAACTTCTGTCTATCAGCAGAAGTAACAGAGGTCTAAAATGTGCTTGTTTTAAACTCAAAGCCTCCGCGAGTTCTTTACCGGCCTCATTAGAGCAGCGACAGTTGTTCATCATGATCCTTTAAAGCTAGCCGATTTTGGTAGAAGCTTGAGATCATGTCAGTATATGCAGCTCAACGCTATACCTGAAGTCGCGTATGAGATGAGTATCGAGTGGATATCGATTTGCAATTCTTGGCTATTTCATTCTGGTTGAAAACTTAGATCTCTTTAACTGTCGTATACAGCATTGTTCGACTCGTTGGACGTTCTTTCTGTTCACTGCCAATATTTCATCCTGCTTTAATAATTTCAGCGGTCAGTCTATGACAGCAGCCCCAATAGCCCCCAGTTTTCGTTTATAATAAGACACCTCTTCTTCTTCTTCTTTGATTGGCGCTACAGTCCGGGGTGGACCTGGGCCTCAACCAACATGCCTCTCCAGCCAGCACGATCTTTCGCCAGCTGCCTCCAGTTGCGCACACCAAGTTGGTTGAGGTCCTTTCCACTTGTGTGCGCCATCTAGTGCGAGGACGTCCTCTGTTGCGCTGTCCCAATGGCTCGGTGTCGAAGGCTCTTCGGGCCGGAGCTGTGGTGTCCATCCGCTCTACATGACCTAGCCATCTTAAGCGTTGGACCCGAAGAAGCTTGACTAGGTGCATGCCGCTGTACAGCCCGTATAGTTCGTGGTTGAACCTTCTCCTCTAAACGCCATCAACGCAAACAGGACCAAAGATCGCACGCAGAACTTTTCTCTCAAAACAACCAAGAGCTTCTTCATCCGCTTTCAAAAGCGCCCATGTCTCTGCGCCATAGAGCAGGACTAGGATGATCAAGGTTTTATACAAAGTCAATTTGGTGTTTCGAGAGATGGCTCTGTTACTCAATTGCCTCTTGAGCCCAAAGAAACAGCGATTGGCAAGAGTAATTCTGCGCTTGATCTCGGTACTGGTGTTGTTGTCCCTATTTACTCCGGAGCCTAGGTAGACGAAGTCCTTGACTGCTGCCCAATATGACGCTCTGTCCGAGACGTCGATGTTGTGCGTCCTTCCGTGATGACAGCATGTACTTTGTATTGCTCTGGCTTATCGCTAGACCTATTTTAGCCGCTTCCGCTTCAATGCCAGCAAACGCCTCATTGACGGCTCGCTGTGTTCGTCCAATCACGTCAATGTGTCTGCGTAAGCAAGCAGTTGAACGGACTTTTGGAAGATCGTGCCTCTAGTGTTGGCGTGTGAGTTTTGCACGACCTTCTCAAGTATGATGTTAAAGAAGTCACATGACAGCGTGTCGCCTTGCCTAAAACCTTTTTTGACATTGAAGGTCTCGGTGAGTTCGTTACAGACCTTGTTGGAGCAGCGAGAGTTCTCCATTGTCATCCTACATAACCTGACGAGTTTGCCAGGAATGTCAAAACTAGACATGGCGCTGTATAGCTCGTCTCTATGCACGCTGTCATATGCGGCCTTGAAATCGACAAATAGGTGGTGGGTGTCGATCTGCATCTCTTGAGTCAATTCCAGGATCTGCCGGAGTGTAAATATTTGGTCTATTGTGGACTTTCATGGCCTGAAACCGCACTGATAAGGACCTATCAGGTTGTTGATAAAGGGTTTCAGGCGTTCACACAGAACGGCAGAGAGTATTTTGTACGCGATGTTAAGGAGGCTGATACCTCGATAGCTGGCGCAGTCAAAGGGGTCTCCTTTCTTGTGGAGACACCTACAAATGGAAAATTAAAAATATTCATTCAGTTAGACAACCGAAACATCAAAGTCTCGCTTCTTTTAAATTAAAAAAAAAATGTGTTATCAAATCAATGACTAATCAAAATGTGTCTTCCTTCCCCATCTAGCCCCCCGTCGCCTCTCAGCATCACCCCCCACACCGGCTGATGAACCCAAAACTCCCAACAATCCGCCAGCCACCACCGATGAAGACTTCGGTAAGTAAACTCAAGGAAGACCCTAACAAATTAGTTATTTTTCCATGCACTTTTTCAATGTTGTTTGTTTTTTTTCCGTTCTTGGTTTTTTTTCTACTAATTCAAATAATAATGTTTGTCATTATTTTATGATTTTTTAAATTAAAAATATACTTTAATGATTTTTTTTTCTTCGTTGGAATGTTTTTAAAATGTTAAATTTTTGCGCTAAGGCATGCTTCTTGTGAATAATATTCATATTTTATTTTGAGAGACGAGAATGGTGTTGATGTTTGAAATTTTTCTTTTAAAAGTTGTGTGAGTTTTTATTTTGAAAATAAATGCTTTTTGCTGCATTAACCGAATTTATTGTGTTAACCAAAGTATTTTTTTTCTCTTGAATTTATCATAGATTCGCTTTTGTATTTAATTTACACTTAGACTGTGAAAGTTGAATTTTTTATTTAAAAAAAACATGAGCACCAAAAAACAAATTGTTCCCCCAAGCGTCAACATCTTTCAAACATACCCTCTGAAGAAGAAAAAATGATTAAATAGAACTAAAAGAACAAGGAACTCTTCATTTTCCCGTCAAAATTCTAGATAAACTCCTATTTTTTTTGTAAATTTTTTGCACGATTTTTGTAAACTCATTTCGAAAATGTTTTGAAAAAAAAAAACCGCGCGTAGTCCCAGCAAAAACGAAACCGTTCCGCATCTCCTAAAGCTAATTTCTGTATCTTTTTTTTGTACATTTTATTTGCACTGTGCACGCTGCCTAAAATAGATAGATTTGTATCTCACACTATATTCCCAGCATGGAATGCGAAACAAAGTCTCTTCTGACTTGGTGTGTCCCTAGTGAAAGTGTGTGTATGTGTTTGATTAGTTGCAATGGAAATAAAAATATTGCCGGCTTGCGGTGCCCGACGGAGGAAATGTTAAAATGCACTCGTATCTAAATGCAAATGATTGGTGAATCTGTTGGTTGGTTGCGCGATTTTGTTTTGTTTTGTTTTTTTCAGAACCCACGGCAGTGTAACAAATTTATTCATGAATTCCCAGCGTAATGGGGGAAAATGCAATCAATTGCCAATGATTTATCGCAATCACGTAGTAATCGGTGTTTTATTGCACATCAATGTATGGCAGTGCGAGGAAAAATGAGGAAATTGCCAGTCGTTTGCGTTGTGATGGCACAGTGTTGAGTGAGGTCGGATGAAATTTCAATTAATTACACTTGAACGTGTCCATTTGATGCACTTGGTGCGAAAAGATGAGCCTTGTGGCTTTCCGGAGAGAAGTCAGCCGTCAACATGCAAATGGTGGATGTTTTGTGGTCAGCGAAAGTAGGCTTTTACAGAATATCGACAATTGTAATGGAAAGCAATGAACATAGGCACAGGCGGACGTAGTTACATGGAATTATGCAACAATGTTGAGGTTTTCTTTGGTGGATTAAACCTAACTGTTCTCAGTTGCCGGTTAAGCCATTGAGTCATTGACCTCAAGGCTGGTGGTAAATTTGGCGTACTAAGCGCTAAACGATTTTTTAAGCCAACATTTTGGCTGATGCAGTTTATTGGATTGCCCGTCTTTCTGCGTCCCGGTTTCAGTTAAACTGGTCACGAGAGGCAAGAGACAATTAATCATATGCGACATTATACGTTTTTTAGCTCCGGCAAGAAACAAAAAAGGCTCTCTCTCCTGTGAAATGGTCATTTTGTCGCCTATGATGGCGGTTGGGGCGCGATATGTTCGTCCAACCAATCACTGCTATCCCGATTGATTTTCTACAAAATTTGAGTGCCAAGCTCCTGCTGTCTGATCGCAATCTAAATTGCCGGGGAGTATCGCAATGGCAACAACTGCATTTTATCTATATTCTGAGTCTCTAACCTAACCACTGTCTATGTTGACCACAGATCGCTGCAAAATTGCACATAAACCCCAGAGGCTAGGTCCAACGATTGTTAGTTTTTGTTTACCTGCGCTTGTAATCAGCAATCGTTTTTCACTTGGCAGTTTCTTAAATTCCAACAAAAGGTCTCTAAAGGACCGATGTCATGAATAAATGTTGTTCAAATTATGCCATAAAATGTAAAACCAACGCGCGAACCGATCCAACAGCAGAAGCTTTCGTAACTTACTTACTTACTTAAGTCCTTTAACCCCTCGGGAGGCATAGGGCGTCTACCACGCCTGCGCGCCATCTCGTTCGAATTCCTGCAACGCGTTTGAGCTCCCTCCAACTCATTCCTAAAGAACTCGATTCCTTTTCAACTGTTCTGCGCCATGTTTGCTTAGGGCGTCCCACTGTTCTGCCTGCCTGCGTAAGCGGATTCCACTGCATGGCGTACTTCGCAATGGAATTGTCTTCGGGCCGTAAGGTGTGTCCAATCCACTGCCACTTTCTCCTTCGTATTGTGATGAAAGAACTCGGAACCTTGAACAGAATTGTAGCTGGTCCAATGCTCACTACTATCAGAGAGATTCATCCTCTTGCTGGATCTGGCCCACAACCAGCTTTTCCATTCTGCCGTGGTCATTCACCTTCTGTTCGGTGTTCATACATCCCGCCAACATGGTTCAGGGACCAGGGCTAATGCATATCGAGCATTCTATTGTTTACCGTCACGCACTCAGTCGATTGTTTAATCGGATCCTGTTGAGATCCAAGTCCTGGACGTCACTTTATCATCCAGAACTATGCTCCAGTTGGACCATGTTCACCTGTGGTGGCACTATTCCGCTCACTCGTTTGTCAACAATTTCCTTCCCAAGACGTTAAAAAGTTTCTACACCTCTCTTTTGTCTCGTCATTTTCAACCGGACTGCCTGCCTTCTTGTTGGATTTTATATGCGACAGTGGCCAGCAAGTAAACCCAATTTGCTTAGTTTTCAATCGCATCTGCCAGTAACCTTGATTTCATAATTATTATTTAGAGTGTCATCTGAATTGAAGCCAACCCCAGGTCTAACACGGCGTGACAAAATGTGTCTGTCACTGCTTGGGATATGTAGATATCAAGGTATCACCTGTAAATGCGATGATGAAATGAATCGACTTCTAGTACACGAAGAAGATGAGAGTGTGTTTAGATCTTTCTGGGAGTGCCTTGAAGGACCGAAAGGACAACTCAGAGAATAGGCGTGTTTTTTTGACTACTCAGTACTCAGCTCAGTAATGATTCTCAATAAAACCCTCTTTTATTGAGTTACATTTTTCTTCCCAAAGTTGGTACGTGTGCTTAAGTCCATTGCAGTAGATGTCAAAATACTCTTATATCAAAAATAAATGATCTTTCTCCTGAAATGCTTTGCCATACTCTTTTCTTATGAAGACATCCACTCTATCCGATATAAATGACATTATTTACTATGTATTCAAGTCGCTATCGAAATGAGTATCTTTAGGGCAAGAAGTTTCGGCTCTTATACGATTTGGAAAGTAAATTGTGTTTAGATCTTTCGCCATCATCAAATTATCGAAAAGTGGTTCATATTCGATAAAGCAATTTGGAGGCCGTGACTTCCTGTGTCTGTGCGACCTAATCTTACGGTGATTAGGTCCGATTCCCAGTACGTCAAGTATTATACAATTTTCACGGCCCCACCTCTTTTGAGGTTCTGACGGAGTCTTTAAAAATCTTTACAAACTCAGCCATTCGGAATCGGCGTGGGACTGTAGGTCCCTTCCACTGGTAAGAGAAGCAAGTACAACATTTGTGGTTGATGTAGAAGCTAAGGCCGTGCTGTAGCGTTACCCATAAAATGGACTTCAAATCCCCTTGTAGTACTGCTAAAGAAAAAAATATTAGGACTTAACAGAACGTCAAAAATTGTGCTCGAGAGCTGGCAAACCGAGACATACGAGTCTTGCTACCGAATCGTTGCGGAATGGATGATCGTACATAGATCACCAATGATCTTCGATTTGCCATGATTTAGACACACTTTAACGACACTTTTGAGTTTCAGAAGTAAGGGGATATGCTGTGCATCATTGGCCCCTGGGCTCCTTTTAGACCCTTTTGTCTCGATCCCGGTCGAAGCCGTCTTGACAGTTTTCTGAGTTCGATTACTTATGCCACATTCTTCTGTGTTTGCTTGCAGTTTTTAGATCTTTTTGAAAGGTCAGCCTTCCAAATTTTATCAGTAAACTTTGGTCTGTTCAAGTCGCCGAATCTCACATCATAACTTGATATTGAAGGTATCACTGAGTTCGATACCGACCTTGATGCAAATAGCTAACATTTTTCTACTCCATCCATGATCCGGATTTGGATGGTATGTCAAATCTGTAAATTGTGCTGTAGAGCTTGCTCTCATGCACGTTGACACTTAAGAACGTGTTTACTGCTTTTTACCGTGGCCTTGGCGTCGACCCCAACCTCGACGTCGTGGGTTCGATTCCTGCTCTGTTCGACTCTGTTCGAAAATAATTTTCACGGCCCCACCTCTTTCGAGTCACTGACAATGCTCATGTCTTAGAAAACGCTTCTCAAACTTAGCCGTTCGGAGTCGGCATAAAACTGTATAGCCCTTCCACTTGTGATAGAACAATAGTACGCACAACGGGAGTGGTTGTTGAGAAGCTAGACCCAGGCCCTCTACAGGCTGTAGCGCCACCCATTTTATTATTATAACTTGTTGCCTATTATTTTGTAGTCAAACGACTCCTAAAAGCAAATAGTTCCAAACCTCATAAGTTGTCAGTGCAATGAAGAAACTTCTTCATACCTCATTAGAGCTCATCTAACAAATCCTTCTATCAAATCCCACACATTGTCAGCAGTCAACCAGCTCGCATCGCAGAAAATCGTTTGGCTCTGCAGGGCTCTATAGCTTTGCCTCGTTAGCAGAAATATGTATATAAACCCAACTACTAGCCCCAAACTCTGTTTACCTTTCGAACACATTCATCATTTCCTTTCAATTGTAAATTCCCCGCCGCTCAACAGAGTTCCAATTATGTCTTATCTTTCGTCGACCGAAATCAGAACACGAACTTTTATCAGAACAACTGTGCGATCGAAGTACAAACCGACACATTCCCAATCAAAAATTGCAACTAATCAAACACGACGACGACTTGGTGGAAGGCTACCTATCTCCTCTGTAAATAAGCTCCCATTGCCTCGTACCGAAGCATTCCCCCGCCACTTATCAGACCCCGAATGACTGTCGATAACGACCTCTAGATCGAGCCGATAACAACACCTCCGCTTTGCCAAAGAAACCTTTACGCCATCAGGGACCATTTCGAACTCAGACTGACTCTTAGGTGATGCCAAATCTGATCATGCGCGCGCAAATAAAAGAGTACAAAAATCGTTGCAAAAAGTATCACATTCACTCTCTCACCCAACATTTCACACTTCCGGTTCAAATAATGTCAGAAAACTAAAATTCCAAGAAAACCACGAAAAGTAAACCAAAAAAAAAAAACAAACAAACAAAAAAGTCACTTTAAAAGCCCAGAACACTTGATGAATTAGAAAAACAAAAACAATTGCAGAGCCCTCATCACTCCCACTCGCCGAGCGGTTGCGCTTCTTCTCGAGCCTCGCGGCATCGAAGAGCACTGGGTCAACAGCGCTTCCGGTCTCACGTTACCAACGCCCCGCTGCGGAGCGCCGCGACTCATCCAGCAGCATAGTCCTCAACCAATCGCCGTCCGCACAAACAACACCGCGGAGCAGCATAGTGCCGATGGACTTCGAGGAGACACCCAACACACCGACGCTGGCTGAGTCGTCCAGCCCATCGAGCCCCGAAGCGGAAGACATGTCGACCACGCCCACCTCGACGGTGGCGCCGCTGAAGCGGATCAAGCTGAAGACCGTGGGCAAGCTGGTGATGCCAAACTTCCTCAACGACCGAAACAATAACGTCGAAAACACCGCCGAGAACCTGCCCACGCCGACGGAGACGGTCAAGAAGATCGGCAAGATCAAGTCGCCCTTCATCGAGAACAGCCAGAAGAGCAGCTTTTCCGCCCTCAACGGCAAGAGCAGCAACAAGTGCATGAAGTACGACTTCAAGTCCACGCCGACGTCGAACTCCGGCAAGGACGACGACAGCTGCGACATGAACGCCGACTCCGGCAAGGAGAACTACGACAACTCCGTGCAGGGAGTCGAGTTGCGCAAGAAGAAGGCCAGTTCGAGCAGCAGCAGCGGCGTGTCCAGCGCGCCAGCGTCGCAGCGCAACAGCTACCAGCGCTCGCCTCTCGTCGACGAGAAATACGCCAAGTACTTCGGCCTGACAACGAACCAAGACGTCCGCGCCAGCATGCCAGCGGCAATGCACAAGAGCTTCGACTTCAGCAACATGCCCGACGTGTGCCGCGTCGTCCCGAAGCCCCACCTCCGCCAGCAGAACTTCGGCGAGAACGGCTTCGTCCAGAAGTCCTGCTCGATGAAGGAAGTCCGTGTGGTGGCGCCCGCATCACCAGCGGCTCACCGCCCCGGCCTCGACGAAAACGAGGTCTTCGACGACAGCGACTACGGCGTGATCAACGCCGGCCTGGTGCAACAGATAAAGCGACGCGACGCCTCGAAGCGACCCCGTGCCATGACAGTGTTCTCGAACACACCCCAAAGCACACCCGAGCGCAGCAAAGCGCCCAGCCTCCGCAACCTGCGCAACCGTTCGATGACGATAACCCACGCCAAGCTGCTGCCTAACCCGATCACCAAGTACGAGGACCTCAAGGTCACCAAGGAGGACCTGCTGATGGCCTCCCGCGAGTTCGAACGGATATTCTTAGGTGTGGTATAGAGAGCGCACTCCGCAGCCTCTTCCATTATATTTTATACACTCCCTAGGCTAGGAGGATCTCAAGCGAGACCAGGCGATAGGGTACACACTTATTTTTGGTTTTCAAAATACACTCTTCCTAATGTTTAACTTTAAGTTACATCGATAACCGATCTAGTGATGCTTTGTTTATTATGTATTTTTTTTTTTTTAATAATTAATTAATTAATATTATTGTTATTATCTCAATCTACGCATATTTATCTTTACTCTGTTCATTTGTGAAGTGCGCGTGGTGTATCTTTTCTTTTACTCGTTTACTCGAAGGATACACCCTCCATTGTACTCTCCGCGTGCGTGCGGTCGTCCATCGTCCGTGCGATCGTTTATCGCTGTCGCAAGTCGCCAGTCGCAAGTCGCAAGTCGCAACTTCGCGCAGCGTTTTCGTTTCATGATTTTTTTTTTTAATTTTCGTTGATATTATTGTCTCTTGCTTTCGAAATTATTTCTTGCCACACAATGAAAAATGTAAAACCGTTATACGAAATTATTCTACTGTAAGCGATCGATTTAAAGTCCAGATGAACGTTTGATCATTTATTTGAACACTGATTATTAACTGAAATGCTTGATGTATTGTAAAATTCTGTTTAAAGCGAATGAAAGGATAAATAAAGATATATAAATACTTTAAATGTTACATTACCATGCATTTGTGATTTGTTTTCGTTGTGTTTCCCCATGTTTGCTGTGTGTTTTGTTTGTTTTGCATTTTTTCTGTTTTTTGTGTGTTCACTGCATGCTTTTGTTTTAGAGATTGTTCATTTTTGTGCCACTTCATAGTGACTGGAGAGCTTTAAAGATGGCGAACGCACAGTACTTTCATCATTTTTTTCATCAACTGCACACTTCGGTTTACAGGAAAGTGCCTATGAGTCAGGTAATGTCGGGTTAGCTGAATGTCAACGTTCAGAAGTGACTTGGCCCATTGTCTCACCACGACGATGTAGTCGACCCTACTCCTTAAGCCAGTTGTTTCTCCCAACAAAGGTATGAACATGGCTGTAGCTTAGTTTAGTCAGGTTCATGAAGAAGGATTTTAGGAAGAGAATCACCTCTCTTTTGGCATGATTATCAGGACAATTGCTTTGTCCTTTCTCTCGTTTTTGCATTCGGCGAAAACGACCAAAAATAAAGTCGTGACTTTCAATGGCGCAGTGGCCAATTACGACGCTGACAAGAGTCCTCACAGTCAGTTTCAGTGTAATCAGACTTTGTGGCCGTTTTGCTTTGTAATTGTACTAGATTTCGTGCCCGGCTATGTCCGTGTTTCTTTCTTCAACCGGTACTTTACGGAAATTACGGTTTATACACAACGTGGAGGGATATCAAGCGATTCAAAAAAAGTTCTTGGAAATCCCATCTATGTACCTGCGCGCGATGTTGTGTAAATTGAAGTCAAACTTCATGAACCATGAACAAAATTAAAAACTATGTAATTAATCTAGCTCTGAAATTTTATCTAAATGGGCTAATCCGTTCACAAGTTCAATATTGTGTGTAGCTGTGTATATGTACATGCGTAGTTACCATTTGGGTATGACAAAATAAGAAAAGTGCGAAAATGTTTATTGTTTCCTTTTCGTTTGGTGACTCAGGCAGTATATGTTCGATTGAGACGTAGAAACAAATGAATAGTTGCACCAAAACAAAATATGAAAAATGTGTGTGTATATGGAAGTTACAACACACTGGGGGATGGTTGATATCCACGACTACGCAACTTGAAATGGTTTCATACCGGATTGATGCAACAACCCTTATTTTGAGAACCGTATGTCGTACCGACTTAAAAATTGTCACATTCAGCATCTAAATTTTAGAATGATTTTCGTTGAAAATTTCAGAGCTCTGCGACGTATAGTTTCGGAGCCTTTGACGGTCAGACACACAAACTTTCTGCTTTATATATAGTTAAGATTAAGATTACACCTACGATCGGTATGATCAACCACTTCAAACACCAGAAATTGTTTGGCAGCAACGATTGCCATAAATGGGAAATCGTTACCCGAAAAGAGAGCTGAAGAAATGCCCTTCTAAGTTGGTTCGTCGTCTCTGGCTTCTGGAATGCAACAAGTCGGATGCCCAAAGGCGAATTACTTGGCATCTCGTTAAGGCATAAGCAGCAGTTGAAGGAAGTCTTCGCGTCAAGGTGAGCCCATCCAGTGACTTCATTGCTGCCTGGCTCTCAAAACAATTGACGACATCCCTTGTTATGTTTTTTTCTTCTAAGTAAAAATAACATAGTCTTCCTTGAACTTTACATTCCTCCTGGATGACTACAAGGGCTTGCCAATCGAAATAATATGTAAATGTGCACCGTTAGAGTAGTCAATTAACAAGTTGAGGAGAACAAATGGCTAAAAACAATTACACGCATGTTCTAAAAGAAGAGTATGGCGAGGAAGTTGTGACATATTGCACATATTTGACACATACCATTGTCAGATCTTTAAACTGACAAAACGGTGAGGTGAATGTGTATCTCTCTCTCTCTGTTGGACAACGCAACAGACGACATTCCAACCCGTCTAAAGTGGAGCACATAAAATGGGAATGACTTCAACCAATTTGAAGCGTGCAACATAAGGGTGTTTTCCAGAGAACGCCTTTAACAGAGTGCCGATTTTTGGTAGAGTCCAAGGTTATCCCTACGCAATCGCCATTCCGAGAAACGCCAGTCAAAGAAAAGGAATGAATGGGAGGTAGTAATATTAGATATTATTTAGTACAGAGACATCTAACTCGTCCTTCTATTACAATTTTGTATTACAACAACCAACCGACCAAAGAATCACCACCTCTGCCAAAACAATCTGCGTTGCATGTAGATTCCGCAAACAAAATTTAGTTTCTTTTGCATAAATTGTCAACTGCGATCGTGAACTTTCAGAAACAATCCTTTTCAAACAAATGTAAGCAAAAAGTTGCCGTCTAGTATTCACAAATAGTGGTGGCCCGTGACTTTGTGGATCCCAATACTTTTGAACCTCAATGTTCAAGGTTCTATTCCTGGCCTGAACGACAAAAAAAATGTTTCACTGCCCCACTTCTTTCGAGTCACTGACAATGCTCAAAGAGTACTTTTGCCTAGAAAAAGCTTCTCAAACTGGGCCGTTCTGAGTCGGCATAAAACTGTAGGTCCCTTCCACTCGCGAGATAAGAATAGCAAGCACAGCAGAGTGGTTGCTGAGAAGTTAGGCCCTGGCCGTCTACGTAAACTTTCAGAAACATAACTTTTCCAGCAAATACGAACACAAATTTATACTTAGTATGCGAAAAGATTCTAACTGAAATATCGAATATCGTTTTTTCATCGACAAAAATCTCAACAAAAGTTTGTTTCTTCTTTGTGTGTCCGGGGTGGACCTGGGCCTCAACTGGCAAGCCTCTCCAAATAGCGCGATCTCTGGCTAGCTGTCTTCAGTTTCGCACACCAAGTTGGTTAAGGTCCTTCTCCACTGCGTCACCTTAAACGCAGGCTCCTCTGTTGCGTTGCCCGACAGGTTCGGATTCGAAGATTAAGTTTAAACGTTTAGTAATTAAGTTGCGAATCAATCATTCTCTTCGCGAACTGTCACGCTGAATTCGTAATACACAAAGATTCAAACGCAATCGATCCACGATCAAAAAATTCGCAGTGAAGTGTCAGTTTGCACCCGTAGTCCTTTGCGAATGAGAAAACTCCATATGATTGAGTTGTCAGAGTTTGCGATGTTCGCAGTTCTTGGCGACTTCATATAAATGGACCGTTGGATCGCATAACACAGAGAGACAAACGCAGTCCACAAATTCACGAACAAAAAATTCACAATGAAGTGTCAGTTGGATCAAAACAGGTAATTCTTTCCTTTAAAGAAGAAACCAAATGAATTCGTTCCATTTAACAATCCACATTGACATTTTCCATTTAACAAACAACACCATCTGACGCAGATGTACAAAAAAGCACGAACCTGAATTAAGTCATCAATCAAATGTACAAAAGGTTAAATTTTAACCAACTTCATCTATACACAGTCCGCTTGTTGAATTGACATTTGCTGTCTCTTTCCCTGCGTTAGGAGCTGTCATTCTTTTGATTTTTGTTGATTTCTCAATTAAACTTGAAGGCTAGAGTAACCATCTCGAGTGCACTGTCTTCTACGAGAAGCGAGCGAACAAGATTTACTGAAAAATTGATTGGATATCCTGCACCTCCGATCGCGAATCATCAGAAATAACCAATCTTGGCAGCTTGTGACATGGAAAACGTGATCCGCAAATTTGAGGTCGCTATTCAAAAATTCAGTACTAAGAAACTCTCGTATGGGTATCTGCCAGAGAAAATTCCATGTTAATGAGTTAAGATGATAAAGAGTCTGCTGAGTGACATGGATATTACATATATTCCACATAAAACACTTTACATGATCTAAGTGCATAAGAACATTGTGAATGTAATACCATCACATTCCCCAACTTCCAAGCTTCATTACAGCTTATGTGGTTTATTCAAATCGCCGATGGGCACATCTGTCAAAGCGTGCGACTTCATATGAGATTTGTCAGCAATCCCATTAATTGGCTGTCACTGAATCTTCAGATAAATAGGGGACTAAGTGTGACAAAGCGTTTACATCAAGGCGGCAAAAACTAAATAATTAATCCTATGCATCAGCTTTTCGAAGTGATTAATGCTCTCTATTTAAAGAGCGATCGAAGGTACCTATTCCAAAGAAAAGAAATGGATCGTGTTCTAAAAATATCTCTAATCGATAATGATATTTTAGAATTCACTATTCGTCACGATTTTAAGTTTCGAAATGTTTCCCTTCTGGATTTTTTGAAACACTGCTTTGGATGCAATAGGGAGGACTATTCTTTGTTAGTTGATAGAGAACGGCTGGATGGTGTAGTTGGTTGACTGCCTGCCCGTGCCCGGTTCGATTATCAGTAAAAGCAAAAGTTAATATGCTCCAGTCACCATTTGCCGTTGGGATCAAAGTAACGAGATTGGTGATCACAATGGACCAACAATGGTATAAGTGTGCTGGCAATTTTACTGGCAGCCAATAGCCTAACTTAGTTGATAGAAGTCGGAATGAATAGGTAAAATATGAAGGCTTACAATGTCCAGATCACTGATCTACTTATCGCGTTGTGACATAATATTCTTCCAAATGAAAGAATACCATAGTTGGCGAGAAGCACAAACGTTGCTGCCTCTTTACCCGTTTGCATCTACTTTGAAAAGAATATCAGACAAGTGGATTAACTACATATGTTGTAATGTGACCTAGTAGTGTCGAAAAGTAGGACTCTGTGGTTCAGATTTTTCAACATATTGTAGAGAGTACTCTTTTCTCGTTGCTCTTATTTTTTAACAAACGTAGACAGGAATCTTCGAATCCGCACCTGTCGGGCAACGGGACGCCCGCGTTTAAGGTCGCTCAACCAAGTGGAGAAGGACCTCAACCAACTTGGAGTGCGAAACTGAAGACAGCTAGCCAGAGATCGCGCTAGTTGGAGAGGCATGTTGGTTGAGGCCCAGGTCCACCCCGGACTGTAGCGCCACACAAAGAAGAAGAAGACAGGAATCGTACGATGTATTCCTTACAGTCATTTCTTACAGAGCGTCAAAAAATGCTCAACGTCTATCGGCTATTCGTCAACAACAAACACCACATCTTTTGGTATGTTTGATTAATTTTGTTGGTGCTTACTTTAGAATGCGCCGGCATTCTCCCTTGTAATATTCCCGCTCATTCTGCTGCATTAGCTAGACATTTCCGCACCCGATAACTGCCTGTAGACTGCATGCCACCACCTAAACGCCAGATGTCACTTGTGCTGATACGTCTAGAAATGAGCTCAGTAAACCACTTATGAACCATTGAAGTTGGTGGTGTCGAGTGTTCATTTATGGAGCTTTGCCTAAGTTTCGGTGATGGATCATGAAAAAGGAAATGCTTAATCGGAACACGAAAATCTCTTTTTTTACAAATTCTGTCAAATACAAACTAAATCAAGCAGCTTGTGCAAAACGTAAGAATTGTAAGTATATTGACGGCAGTAAGGCAGTGTTGCATATAAAATTACTGCGCAGTAAATTAAAAAAAATTCACTGACCTAGCAATGCCCCTTTGGGCTCTAAAACTATTACACGTCAAAGTAAATTATAGGAATGAGGTAGAGATATAGAAGAGCATTCTAGGTTTCAAAATGCATGGTCAACATTCAGAGTGTTTCAGAGTCAGACAAAATATTTGATTTCCCAAAAATGACCCAAAAAGAAGGCCGTATCGAAGTCAGAACAAGACAAGGAACGATTGCAATAGACGCACTGAATTCCACTTAAAAATTACGTCCTTATATTCATTTCCAAAGGAAATGTGAATACATTCCACGCACGCCCTCCAAATTTCAGCCAAATAAAGCCACCACGTAAGTACTTGCACACATTTAAAAATTCGTAACCTCATAGACGCCTTCCGCTCGCATCCGCACGCTTTTCTTAATCCTCTTGCCTTGCCACTTTCTCCTTGTTTTTCACTAACTTTCCTCTCTCTTCGTTGACTAACCACAGTAAATGAAGCCAACCACCCCACGAGTCGAACCGAAAATTAATCGAATTCTCTTTCTCCCAAACAGAAGCCACAAAGCCGGCGCCACCACTCCTCTCGCCACCCTTCGGCGCAATCGGACCGGGCAAGGGAATCCTGAAGTCCAAGTCCGGCTGCGTTAGCTTCATGCCGATGGACCTCAATTCCGAGCTGAAAAACCGCCTCAAGCGCTCCACGCACGCCACCGTCTCCAACCTCCGCAAGTCAGCCACCGTCGAGAACGCCCCGCGCGCCGTCGAGTTGCCACCCAAGAATCCCGAAGATCCCGCGAACTCCTCCTCCTCCGAGGAGGAAGGCGTTGACCCGCAGAAGAACCTCGCGAAAATCCTGCGCAGCGTGTCCAAGGAGAACATGTACCGCCAAAAGGAGCACATCACACCGTTCGCACCGCAGCCCAGTGGCCGGCCCAGCAGCATGCCGCAGCACGACGACGCTGTCAGCCTCGTTCGCAACCTGTCTAGTCTTGAGAAACGCATCCCCGAAGCAGCCAACGCCCCAGCGGCCACCTGCGCTGCGTCCACCTCCGAGGGCGAGAGCTCCGGCGGCCGAGAGATCTCCGAGATCATCAAGAACAGCGCCGTCGCACGCCGCCGCAAACTGAACGATGGGTGAGTCTATTCGAACCTTGGTGTGAACACGCCCAAAAACCTCCTAACATTGTCCGTTCTAACGTGTTGTTTTAGCCACAAGAACATTGAATTTTGCATACCCAATTGTTAAAGTCAAATTTAATACTTTTCGTGCGCAA
Source organism: Eristalis arbustorum (assembly GCA_916610145.1). NCBI lineage: Eukaryota > Metazoa > Arthropoda > Insecta > Diptera > Syrphidae > Eristalis > Eristalis arbustorum. The sequence continues at coordinate 6,309,346 of OU744318.1, forward strand.
CACTAAATTGTCAACCAACCAACCATCATATGTCTCTCTTTCTTTAGATCGCGCCTAGTCATGTAAGCTAACCTCTAACCAACTAAACTAACTACGTACGTATGTCAAATAAATAAAAGAAACAACAACCAGAAACGCCTGTACTAACATCGTTTAACCCCCTTTGAACTCTTTGAAGACTGCTCAACTAATTTTTGTGTCACGTGCTTATCGTGTCCATTTTTTTACATAAAAATAAAATAAAAAAAAACAAGAATGTTAAACATGAACGTATCTAAATGTATTTTGTCAAATCAAACCACATATAAATAACAACAGAAACAAAGCGCTGCATTTTAACTTATAATTTGTTCATTTTTACAAATAAATTGTTAAAATTGTAAAAAAAAAACATAAATAATTGAATGATATTTTTTTATAAATGTATGTAAGAATATTGAGGAGAGCTCACACGCAATTAATTAATGTATTGTTAAGTGTGATGCAGTTGTCCCTTTATGTGTATCAATTCAATTTGTTGTGCTTAAATAAAAAACCAAAAAACAAATATCTTAACAAAAACAAAAATAAATATTTAAATGGAAGTCTTATTGTTTTTTCTTTTTTTTTGTCACTTGTCACGTTTGTCGACTGTTTGTTTTTTTTGTATTGTGAAATTCATAACCGACATATTTATGGTAATCGTAGAAAATACTAAACATTTAGGAAATAACACTAAATATATATATTTATGTACTTTTGTAACGTCAATTTGTTAGCTAGACAACATCTAGGATTCAATAAAATGTTTCTTTTTGTTTCCTTTCCCCCTCTTTTCTTTGTTTTGAATTCGTTTGTTGGTGGTTCGAGAATAGATCTATTCCACTCACTTCGTACTTAGATTAAGATCAAGGTTCTGTGTAGCTTTTTTTTGTCAACATAATGCTCATCGATTTTATATGACTTAATCACAAGCATTATATTTCTTCGATTCTTAGCTGGGATAATCATACAAAATATGGTTCCCACAAAAAGGTCTTGGATTTTCAAAAAAGCAGTATTCCAAGGAAAAAAATATAGTGTCTGATACCCAAAGGCCTCAAGGAACCAAAATTCAACACGCTTTAGCATCAAAATCTTTGCCAAGTGGAGAACAAATAGTGTCCCTATGACAAGATTCACTCCATTCGTACGATAGTAAGTTACGATACGATCTACGATAAAATTGTACCACAAAATTCGAAAGAAATTACAAGCTCCGACGTAAATAACTTGTCATAGAAAACCATACAAATGTCCGATTCATTCGTGTCATTCGTGCAACCTTCACGAAATTTTTAGCAGATTTTTAAATATGATTCTATCGCGAATGAATTCTGTCGTAGATTTTTCAGAGTTCGTAACTCATTTTCTATTAAGATGGAATTCGTGATAGGGTTGATCATTCGTCTTCTGGTTCCCTCCGTACGACTGAACAAATAATACGTGATCATGTACAAATACTACTAGTTAATTTTTTTCTTCATTTTCTTTATGAATCAATTTTTTTTCCTCCATTTTTGTGGTGGAACTCACGAATTTTGTAATTCACCCCTATCGTAGAATACGGTGTATCGGATATTCACGTCACTCACTCGATTTTCTAGTGAAGTGATTTCGTAGAATACGGTGTATCGGATATTCACGTCACTCACTCGATTTTCTTTCACTTGCTATGTAAATCGTGCAATATGGCGGGCACACTACTTTACCGATTATTATTTCGAATTCGCAAAACAGATATGTTGCGAAAAGTGACAGTGACAGAAAAAGTCGAACTAATTAATTAATTTTTCAGATTTGTCAAAACCTACGGAGGCATTTTTATATCGTTTGGATCGAAACTTTTCTACGATGGCCTCAAAACGCATTCACCTTACCGACAAGTGAATTAACGATCCAAAGTTGTGAATTTTAGTGAAACGTTCTCGCCGTATTCCACGATAGGGGTGATAATTCGACTTTCGGTTCCCTCCGTACAACTGAACAAACCCTACGTGATCGTGAGCAATTTAACGAATTTTTTCGCAATTTTCTTGATGAATCTAGTATTTTTCTTCGATTTTTGTGGTGGAATCCACTAATTTTGTAAAATTATGTGTGAAATCCCTGGATATTCACAATCGTGGAACATTTCTTGTCTCCTTACAAGAATGACTGAATCCTTTCTGACAGAATATCATTTCGAAAAAAAAACTGACTGCACTGAAACCGTGCTGAGTTGTTGAGAAGCTGACGCTGGCCCTCTGCGGGCTGTAGCGCCACCCATATCCTTATGATCCTTATTATTACTGAAACATAGCTTAGAAATTGAGACAAGTCTTGAAAACGATTTCGCTTGCATTTGTTTCTACAAAGTTGAAGGCATATGTATGTCTTGTGTGAGTCCTTCTGTTTTCTTCGAGCATTCAGTTTCTCGAAAATTCCCTTCTTTAAATTCAATTTGAACGAAGTTTTGTATCAATTTTCGGTAACCGTTCTACTTACTTACTCCCCAGGTCTGGATAGCTCCCCAGGTATGGATAGTCTACCTACCATTATTGTCTGCCCTGGACAATCTCATTGAAGTCGTCTTGTCACTGACTTAAAACCGCAGATTCGGCCCTTCTCGAACCAAGAGGATCAGATTTGAGGAGTCTCTTCGATGGACTATTGGTGGCCACAAATTCTTACTTTTCTGGACCTTCCGTCCTTGTAGAGTTATTGCTTGTGTCTGTTTCTTCATTCACCCCTTCCGCGATGTGCAAAGCACAATTTAGCTTTTGAAGGCATAAAGAATCAGTTGCAGCGACTACCCGCTACCTTACCAGCCAGCTGGCCTTGAAGTTGCAATATTATTTTAAGAACTACTGATCACATACTTAATCTCCCTCTTCGTTGCCCCTACAATTCCTGCAGTACCAAAAACGTATCTCTTTAGATGCAGACCATAGCTTGTCATCGTCATCGCCCCATTAAACTGCGATTGATATGAGATCTTTGCCAAGGGCAGCCTGGAATCATGTACATGTATGCTTTATTTGCTCATTTTCACAACCGCAACCGCATTTAATTTTATAATTAACGTCATGAACTGAGGCAGATGCGAATGAAATGGTGTACACGTGAACACAATCAGAATATTCTATGAGTAGAGTTGCCGTTGATATTTTTAATTGCGATAGTATTCTTGTTACCATTGTCAGCATATGCTAATATAGCGGTTCACGAAAAATATGCTTTTTGTTAGTTTTGCAGTTTATTTATATCAATTTGGCGTTATTCCATTTTTCGCAAACTTTATGAAAAGTTCAGCGGTAACCCTGGTCGCTTTATGTATAGGTCAAGTAGGTTACTTTAGGTAATGTGGTTACCATCATGAGCGACGGCAGTTACGAATGTACCAAATTTTTTTAACGAATGTCTATCTTGATTTGACATTATTTTCGGATGAGCGTTTATTTCCTTATGTAAGTTAACCCTAGTCTCGCGGCGTGTCCCGTAGGGACACCTACTAGGTTACTCAGGTTTTTTTCTACCTAATCTGACAATGGCCGTGGTTCTTTGTAATTCCATTTTTGGAAATGTTTTCAAAAATGTTCACATTTTCCAATGTTTGATATTCAGCTTCTGGCTAGATCGTCTGCTTCAGAGTTGCCTGGAATATCTCTATGTTTGGGAATCCAGCACACTGCTATTCTACATTATCTTAATATCTTTCTAAGAGACATAAGGCAAAGTATACGCAATGTCGATCTTTAAAATTGTAAATTTGAGTGCCATAATTGCTACTTGGCTGCCGGTGTAGATGAGGATGTTCTCGTTCTATAATTTTCTCATCAACAGCCATTCAGCAGATAGACGTCATTTCCGTCTGGAAAACATTACAATTGTAAATGTTTTGAGAAAGATCTGAAAATCTAAATATCTGAACAATATAAAACGTTTGAATTCGCAGTTTCAGATCATTGCGTGAATACTTAAGTCACTTGTGAATATAAAATCGCAACTCGAACTTACTCTTTCATAAAAAATAGAAAAGTAAGCTTTGTGTCAACTTAACTTAATTTTATGGCCGCAAAGCAAAAATCTCATTTAATCTGTACACCATAGCAAAGTTCTCAGTTGTCGAGTGAAACTGTTGATGAATAGGTTATTTCTACCGCCAATGTTATGGGCAGTGATGCCACGTCAATTGTCCTTAATACCCCTTAATGATACAAATTTATCGCAGAACTTTCCGGCGGAGTAAGCTTAGAAATTATGCCCTAATGCTCAGCGAGCATCACCATCTGAGTGCTTTGCAGTAGCTGAAGTGGTCGCCGTTCTGTTACTGCTGCGATACGAATTTTCGTGTGTCCACAGAAGTTTGACTGAAATTAGATTGTGCGATTTCAAAGCGAGGCTTTATCCACCTCCACAGGTTTAGTAAGGGGGGTATGATGATTGACCATCACTTCCACTCGGATGCTCATTGTAAATCCCTTCATTGGTGGAGTACATAATTCCTCTAACCTATCATGTCTCGCTCTGGTTGCAACCACCTTGTGCTCCTGCATATTTGCATTCGCTATGTCCGCATTCTCTGTGAAGAGAATAATCTATGGCCCAGCGAAGCTAGGCGCCGATGCTGGCGGCCTGGGCAGTGGCAAAGCAGATGCTGTCGTCTCGTAACCTCAGCTCCCGCTGAGATGGCTGGATTCCTAGTTGCATATCCGGAGCACTGTTCGGACAGTGTCCAAGTACAATACGCTGGATGGCGCAGTTGGTTCAGTGTCCCGGTTCGAATCATAGTGAAAGGAAACGTTTCAAATCTGGTGCAGGACCAAATTAACAGCCTTTGGTATCACAAAGGACCATCAGTGGTTAAAGGGCGCTCCAGTTCAGCCAGCGTAGACTTAGTTTTGTAAACTGTCATAGGACGCGAGTTCCAATCTGATTATCATCCCAAATTTGAATACAACTTTGTCACAGTCACAGTGAGAGATATTTTTTTGATGACACGACTTAGAGAATAGGCGTGAATATCTGCCATAGACTTGATCGGATTCTCAGTCATTGATTCTTGATACGAACTGCATACCTTTTGTGGCTACAGGACAAGTTTTAAAACCACTTAAAGCAATAGTGCTTGTGTATTTTTTATTTCATAAGCATCAGTACCTAGTTTACTGGAACTGCTTGAGTGCATTACAAAAAGGTTCGAAAATAATGTGCCTCCTGGTGGAGGCTTGTTAGCTAAGTAGGTGCTAGGCTACTACAATCCGCTAAAGACTTCGATAGGTCCTGATGTTTAGAGTATGAAAAAGCTGCAAGATTCCTGTAGTTGCAAGTCTTAGAACATATCAACAGTCTTCAGAATACAATCTCAACTGGAAACCACTTGAAATGACGAACGAAAATGAGAACGAATGTTTTCCATAAGCTTAAGACCTAACAACACTCGCCTCACTTAGCATAAAAGCTTACTACTTCTAACTCGAACCAACCACCAGACATCTTGCATGAACTTGAACTCAAAGAAACTAGAATAAAACTTACATGTGAACGCTTTGTAAACAAAATGTTAAAACTTAATTAAATGTATGTGTTGTAAAATTTTTTGAATTAACCATCTCCTTTAAGCATCCATTGGCTAGTTAATCTAATCTAAGAAAAATAAAAATAAAACTAAATTCTAATAACGCTGCTAACTATGGACCACTTTTTTATACAAATCTAGACAAAACGTACATTCATCACAATTTAAGAAAAACTAAAAAAACTCGTTCATTTTTTTGCAACTTTAAGCAATTCTTAACAAAAAAAAATCAAAAATCTTCATCAAGTCGTTAACAAAATTCTCAAATTTCATGTAAAACTAAATCGAAAAAAAAAAACAAACACAAATTATTGAATGATGCTTAATCTTAAATTTGTTTTATTTCCGAACAGAGGTTTCCCCAAAAAGAAACACTTGCACTTTTGGCAGTATCCTTACAATGGCCGCTAAATGAAAATGCAAACCGACCTTAACTGAATTTTGTTTGATATTTCGTTTTCCCGTTCTTAGTTTTAATTTTTTTTCGTTGCTGAAATCACTTAACTTATTGTATTTTTAACATTTATTATTAACTTTGTTGTTACCATGGATGAGTTTTGAAATAAATAAAAATTAATTGAAAAATGTGTTGTTTTGGAGGAGAAATGAAAGCCGTTTGTTCTGCTGTTGTTTGATTTTTATTAGCTTCTCATGCAGCTTGTGCGATTACTAATGGAGTGGCTTAAGTGGCTGGATTTGCTGAATGGTGTGATGACAAATTTCTGTCCATCAAAATGAAAGTGTATGAAAATACCTCAAAAATCGTTTAAATAAATGAATATATTCTTTGAAATTTCTTCCATGAGGAATTGGTAAGCCTCACCTGCTGATCAAAATGGTATGGTCCTTTAATACAACAGTCCGACGTGGAACTGGGCTTCTAATAGCAAGCACTCCTATTGAGCCTGGATTAATTGTCGACGCACCAACCCATAACGCCGCCGCGCGACTCTTGTCAAGTTAGGAACTCTCATAAATTAGTTATTAAGACAAGAAAAAAGTACAACAGTTGAAAATAAAATCTCTCCAAAGGCCCGTTCATATGATCTGCGAACTGCGAACGCGACTCTCGGAAACAACTCTTTTCCAGCAAATACAACCAAAGAGTTACATTTCACGATATGCAAAAAGATTGTAACCAGTTTTTTCATCGACAAAAATCCCAACAAGAGTTAGTTTAAGTATCCTAACCAATGGCTTAAAATGTTTGCACTGCGAATTAATCATTCTCTTTGCGAACTGTCAAGATGAGTTCGCAATACACAAATAGGCAAACGCAATCCACAAGCTCCACGACCAAAAAAATCGCAGTTAAGTGTCACCTTGCACCCGAAGTCCTCTGCGAATGAGAAAAATCCATATGAATGAAATGTCAAAGACCTCATATAAACGGGCCTTAAATCTGTATGCTTGTAATTATAAATAAAGTTTAAGGTGTACACATTGTCTGTTCCAATTTGTTTCTAACTCTTTTTATTAAACGACCTGTTCGTAGGAGTACACATCTTAGGCAACAGCTCAGTAAAGTCTTGAATCCCGATTTAACAACTTGACCAGGTTACGTAAAATGGAAGAGCTCCTTTTAACATTTTTTTCTTCTTCTTCTGTGTGGCGCTACTGTCCGGGTGGGCCTGGGTCTCAACCAGCAAGCCTCTCCAAATAGCGCGATCTCTGGCTAGCTGTCTCCAGTGTCGCACAGTAAGTTGGTTGAAGTCTTTCTGCACTTGGGTACGCCACCTTAAACACGGACGTCCTCTGTTGCGTTGCCCCACAGGTTCGGATTCTAAGATTCTTCGGGCCGGAGCTGTGGTGTCCATTCGCTCTACAAGACCTAGCCACCGTAGGCGTTGGATCCGTAGACACCAAACTAGGCTCATGACGCTGTGCAGCCCGGACAGTTCGTGGTTGCCAGACCCCGTCAACACAAACAGGACCAAAGATCGTGCGTAGAACTTTTCTCTCAAAGAGACCAAGGACTTCTTCATCCGCTTTCGAGATTGTCCATGCCGCCGCGCCATATAGCAGGACTGGGGTAATCAGTGTCTTACATAGAGTCAACATGCTCCTTCGAGACAGGGCTCTATTACTCAATTGCCTCTTGAGCCCGAAGAAACAGCGGTTGGCAAGAGTTATCCTACGCTTGATCTCGGTACTGATATTATTTGTACAATTTACTCCGAAACCGAGGTAAGTGAAGTCCTTGACAATCTCGAAGTTATAGCTGCCCATTGCGACACTCTGTCCAAGACGTCGATGTTGCAGGTCCTTTTTTGAGGACAGCATATAATTCGTATATGTAGCTACTATTCAGTCTATTTAAATTTTCACTCAATAAGTGGTGACATCGTATCGAAAAATCTGTTCGGTGTGATCCCACATAGGTTCACGCAAACAAAATTAATAGGGCCTGTCTACTCAGTGCAATCAGTTTCGAACATGGCAGCTAATTGCAAAGTTTTCTTAGGTCTCCAAGTGGCTCACTGCTAGTAGACAGACTGAGTTCCGATCGCAGAGATTAACTTTGTCCTTCGCAAGATTGCAAGCTCAGCAGGACCACACCCACTTTGTACAAGCGCACAGGACGCAAAAAGCGCTTAAAAACGCTTCTATGTCTACCCTTGCGATCGGTAGTGGACCTGGGCCTAAGCCAACATGCCTCTAAATATAGCATGGCCTTGCGTTGGCTGCTACGTACGTTTAGCTGACTGTGATCATTTCCAGCTGTGTTTTCTTGGCTTGGTATCGAAAACTTACCGAGCCTGTGCATTGGTGTCCATTCGCTCTGCGTGACCATCTGGGACGAGGGACTGGCAAGAGCCATGTCACCGTACAGCCCGTCAAGTTTTGTCAGTCTCCTCCTCCTCCACGTTCAAGGATCAAAGATAATACGAACGACATTACTCTGAAAGCAAACCAAGAATCCCATCTTCCTCTTTGTTTCTGCGTCTTTCTTCAGAACTGGCAATATGAAGGTCTTGTGAAGGGTTCTTCTTGGTTCTTCAAGAGAGAGATTTTTTCTTTAACTGCTTTTCAAACTAAAAACACTACGATTGGCAATGGTGGTTCTTCGTTTTTCTACGCGTGGTGTCATTGCTTGCACCTTCTTTGGAACTTAGGTAGAGAAAGTGCTTCTTCTTCTTTTTTGATTGGCGCTACAGTTCGGGGTGAACCTGGGCCTCAGCCAACAAGCCTCTCCAGCTGGCACTATCCTCGGCCAGCTGCCTACAATTTCGCACTCCAAGTTGGTTGAGGTGCTTCGTGGTCGTCCTTTATTGCATTGTCCCACTGGTTCGGAGTCGAAGATTCTTCGGGCCGGAGCTATGGTGCCTATCAGCTCTACAATACCTAACCACCGAAGGCGTTGGATCCGTAGACGCCCGACTAGACACATGTCGCTGTACAGCCCGTACAGTTCGTGATTGAATCTTCTTCTCCAGAAACCGTCAACGCAAACAGGACCATGGATTGAACGCAGAACTTCTCTCTCGAAGAGACCAAGTGCGTCTTCATCCGTTCTTGAGGCTTCCGCGACATATGTGAGCTTCGTCCTTCGAAAGAGGGCTCTACTCAATTCCCTCTTGAGCCCAAAGAAACAGCGGTTGGCAAGAGTTATTCTGCGTTTAATCTCGGTACTGATGTTGTTCTTACTCTTAACTTGGGAGCCAAGGTAGATGAAGTCCTTGACTACCCTGATGTTGTAGCTGCCTACGTTCTGACCAAGTCGTCGATGTTGTGTGTCCTTTCTTGATGACAGCATGTACTTCGTTTTGCCCTCATTCACCGCTAAACCCATTTTTGCCGCCTCTGTTTCAATACAAGCAAACGCTTCATTGACGGCTCGCTGAGTTCGGCCAATCACGTCAATGTCGTCCGCGTATGCTAGCAATTGGACGGATTTTTGGAAGATCGTGCCTCTAGTATTGGCGTGTGAGCTTTGGACGAGCTTCTCAGGTACGATGTTGAAACAATCACATGACAGCCCGTCGCCCTGCCTAAAACCTTTCTACATTGAAGGTTTCGGTGCGTTCGTTCCCGACCTTCATGGAGCAGCGAGATTTTTCAATCGTCATCCTGCACAACCTGACGAGTTTGGCAGGAATGTCAAAACTAGACATGGCCTTGTATAGCTCGTCTCTATGCACACTGTCATATGCAGCCTTAAAGTCGACAAATAGGTGGTGGGTGTCGATCTGCATCTCTTGGGTTTTTTCGAGGATCTGCCGAAATTTTAATGTTTGATCGATGGTGGACTTCCCAGGCCTGAAACCGCACTGATAGGGACCAATCGGGTTGTTGACGACTGGTTTCAGGCGCTCACACGACAGAGAAGATCTTGTAGGCGATGTAATTGAGACGTATCCCCCGATAGTTGGCGCAGTAAAAGAGGTGTTCTTTCTTGTGGATCGGGCAAACGATACTACGATTCCACTCGTCGGGCATGCTTTCCTCCCACCATATCCTACAGATAAGTTGGTGCATTCACCCTACCAGCTCATCTCCAGCTGCCTTAAAGAGTTCTACAGACTGTCCGTCTGCACCAGCAGCTTTGTTCGACATTAGTCTCGATATCGCTATCTTGACTTCGTCTAAATCGGGGGACGGAATTCGTCGTCCATTACGTGGAGTGGAACAAAGTGCTCCACTACTTCGAAGTTATAGTTGGCTGTATTAACGTACTTGCGCAGGACGTCGGTGTTGGTCTTCGGGACTCTGAAACAACCACAGACACTGACAGCTCAGTGTGTCTTTCCGAGTTGTTGTCAATGCAATATTTATTGGCATCTAAATTACCAATGCCAGTCGCACCAGCTTCAGGAGAACTAAACTTCAGGACTCTAAACTCAATAAGCTTCCGACACTGAGGAATGGGGCACTAAAGGTAGGGCTTTCACTGTGCGCTCTTAACTCGGACCGGCTCTCCTTAGAGTACTTTTAGACGAGCTAATTTCGACAGGAAGCTTTTCCATTTTGTAGGCAAGGGAGGTGAAGCTTTTTCTATGTCTCACCTCTCTTGCCTACAAGATGGAAAAGCTTGCTGTCGAAATTAGTTCGTGTAAAAGTGCTCTTAGCAATAGTGAGTCACGAGACAGGTCACTTACAATCCAAGCTTCTTGGATAGAGCTCAAAATTCGTCCGTCGCAGTGATGTTTTCATCGTGAGGGTAAATTTTAAAGGATGACTCCTGACTGCTCTCAGACAGGCCGACACTTTGGGCAGGGTGAGTGCCTTTTGCCTCACACTTACTAATCAGGCAGACGAACCATGAATGGTCTGAGCGTGAGCAATTGCTGCATTCCATCGGTGACGGTCGGTCATGGGCACGCTGCTTCCATTCTTCAAGGCCAAGCTGTCTTGCATCCGCGATGACTTGGTCTTTGTACCGGAGGTTCGGTCTTCCTCTCCTTCTCGAACCAGGAGGCTCGGATTCGAGGACCCTCTTTGCTGGAGCGTTGTTGTCCATTCGCTCGATGTGGCCGAGCCAGTGTAGTCGACGGATTTTTGCCTGACTACATCCAGCTCGTAGAGTTCGCGGTTGTGTCGTCGTCTCCATTCGCCTTCCTCGCAGACGGGACCAGATATCCGACGCAGAATTTTTCTTTCGAAGGCACCAAGAATCAGCTCTGCAGTCTTACTTAATGTCCAGCTCCAGCGGCTCCATAAAGTAGGACTGGCAGAATAAGGGTTTTGTAGAGCATGACTTTGGTCCTTCGAGTTAGGAGTGTCGAGCCCAGATCGAAGTAGCATCGGTTGCCAGGGGCGATTCTACGTCGGCTCTCCACTCCGATGTCATTCGTGGAGTTTACATTTGCCCCGAGGTAGACAAACTCCTTTACTACCTCGGAATTGTAGCAGTCGATTGTGACGTTTTGACCTAGGTGGTGTGCGGCGGATCGTTTTATGCTAGACAGCATATATTTTGTCTTGTCCTCGTTGACCATTAGACCAGCTCGCTTCGCCTGTTTCTCAATTGCCGTGAAAGCTTCCACGATGGCACGTTGGGGCTGCGCGATAATGTCGATGTCATGTGCGTATCCCAACAGCTGGACTGACGTGTAGAAGATAGTGCCTTTCGTGTTGACTTTTGCCCGCCGCACTATCTTCTCCCGTACCAAATTGAAGAAATCACACGACAGCGCATCTCCTTGCCGAAATCCGGTGCAGGCTTCGAATGGTTCAGAGCCTGCCGCACTCTATCCCCGCCTAAATTGGTCGATCGAGTTATGTGTGGCGGATGGGGTAGAGGGTCTCTTCTCCACCTTAGCCTGTGTAGTTATCTATGCACCCGCTTGTGTACTAGGGACCGAGTGGTGACAGGCTGTTTTGTACAACCTTAGTGGCCCAATCGATAGAAACTCCAAGACATGGCCTTAAACGTCTTCATTAAATCATGAACATTGGATGTGCTAGGTGAAGGGCTAGAAGGCCCTAGGTCTTGGGTTTTCAGAGGAAGGACGGTCAGGCTGCGCAGAGATCCACAATGCGCAGCTAATGCTGATTAGCCCGGAGGGTCGTCGAGTAGCTTCGGAACATCGTTCGGCACTGAGTTTCTTTATCAACTGGGCCTCCATCCAAACTGATCCGTATGATCACCGGACAAGATTAAGGAATTATTTGCCCACACATCGACGGTACATTTATAGCACCACGTCATTTATAAATTCAGAAAAAACAATGTAATGCCCAGAAATACAGAGCGTTGTTGTTTAGAATCCACAAACATTGTAGCTTCAAGGAGAATACCTACGATGCCTTCGAAATCCTACCAACCCAATTACGACGACATCAGAATCGGTGCGAGAGGAACTAGCAAACTATGAAAAGGGCACTTAATTCCATTCATTCGTCGTGATGCATTCCACTTGTGGCTTATAAGCTGTCATTTGTTAGCAATACCCAATGCACGTAATTCCTTTGGTCTTTGGTCTTGGCATATAATGTAGACATTTTGCGTCCATCGGTTGAATGCGCGCCACTATTCCCCAATGAATGGCCAATTATTTCCCTGTTTCCAACCAACAACCAAATGAACGCACCCGCTGTCTATCCAATCCACACTGCCTCTACTGTGAAGGGAATTATCCATAAAAATATCCCACAAACAACCCACGCCTGAAATGCTGCAACGTATATCTTCTCCAGCACAAGCTGGAACCACAACCAAATTTCCCATCTGTGGACTGCGTCTTCCCACCAGATGTTGCGAAACAATCATATTCCACCACACCACACACACTCCCTTCGTGTTGCCCGGCTGCTTTTGTTTTGTTCATCTCTTCACAGCAACATAGCAACGACGATGAAACAAACGTCAAATTCTACTGTCAACAAACAAAGTTCAGCAGACAAGCAGCAACCACAGACGCGCTCGGTTGTGTTGTTGACGTCGTGCGCATAATTTTGTTTTCAGTGAATTCTTCAAATTCGTCGCTTGAAATTCAACCGATTTTCGTTTTTACCGGACTTGTATCGATTTTCACTCGAACACGCTGTACAAGTGCATGTGCCCAGTGTGACCCGAAAGTGCATCGCTGAATCGTAAACAAAACCGATTTTCAGTGTCCCCAGAGTGTGCCTGTGTGAGTTTGGTGGTTTCAGTGTGTGCCAGTGCCAGTGAAAGAGAAATTGTGAACCGTCAAGAAACGGCATCCATCCGACGTGCGGCTCCACATCCAGCTTCAGCTCCAGCTCCAGCTCCAGAATTTGAGGTTTGTTTTGGTGAATTTCCCGATGCACTTGGTGCGCCCCTCCCTCCGTGGAGTTATGTAAAAAGAGAGCGAGTGCGAGTGCCTCTGTGTGGCGGTTCAGCACACATTTTGCATCGATTTGGGCTCGATTTTTTTTTGCTCGTATTTTTGTTCCTTCTGTTGTGCCTTGGTGTTCCTCTCATTCATCGCTCGGTGGTTCTGCTCTGCTCTGGTGTTTGTTTTTGTTTGTCGTTCGCTCGTTCATTTCGTCTGTGTTTCATCTCGGCCGTCGCTCAGCCCGGCTCGGCGGCCCATTCATCTCGCGCGTTCCAGCTTCAAAAACGCTGCTCGTCGTGTTCCCTTGTGTTTCCTCGTTATCAACATCACTCGCATCAGACGACGGGGTGACCAGGGGCAACAACCAGAATTTCGGACCGAAAAAAAAACCGTGTGTTCTTGTTGGTTTTTTGGTCATCGGAGTCCGGGTGTCAGGTAGGCGCACAAGCGAGATGACCGCAGTGAGCGGTGACACCCAAAAAATACTGCCCGTCCAGGGCCTTGTTGCTTACCGCTGCAGAAAGTTGATAAACACGCCGCCAGGCAGCCAGGGTATCGCTTGCAGTTTTTCTCGTTTTCTCGTGGATCTCGTTTGGTTTTTTTGCTCGCGCGGTTTGTTTTGCTTGGCAGCAGTTGCCCGTCGCCGTGCTCTGGAAGAAAGGGAGAATGGGAAGCGAAAGGCGACTGCGAAAGCAGAAGAAACATGGGTTCTTTTTTGTTTTCGCAAAAAACGGCGGGAGATCGTGTTTTTTTTGTTTGGTTCTCTTCGAACTCGCAACTGACGTGCGTGTGTGGCTTTTGTTTGCGTAGATCAGGTGGGAAGATTGCGGCTCTGGCGGGTAGTCTTCCGGTTTTCGTGGAGTATTTGGATCACGTCGACGCTATCAATTGAATGCCATTGCGTGTGGAGATATCTGCTGCAATAAGTGATTGTTTGCTTTCTGTTTTGAAGGCGATCAGATTGGCTGCTGATTGTTGCTAACTGAAGACTTTGTGTGGTTATGTTGGTCGTGGGAATAGTACGCCAAGTAGCATATGGGCCCACAGGTGGAAATTTGTGAAATCTATGACCTTTCAGCCGTTTTTCATTCGAAATCATGTCTTCTCTGCTTATTTTGGGGTCGATGTCAATGGAATCCCTTCCATTTCAGCTTCTTGACGAAGATGTCTGTGTTGCATGTCGGAATGAATCTGCGTTCCCCCTCAGAAGTGTAAGATACATTAAGTCCACCTTTCTTCACTTGCATCCAGCACTTCATTGCCGTGGCTGGGACCGACGAACAGTGTGTTTTACCCCGTGGGACTTTGAAGACTGTCTTGCTTTGACCACTAAAAGTTCAATTTGTTCATGATCCCTATCCTCAATCAGCCTAAACCTTGAATAAAGGAGAGAGTGGGCAACGATCGGGTAAATCAGAAATTAAGGCCATAGGCAGTCACCTTTCGATCGCAGAAGAGTACGTTTCTGAACAATGTCGTGATAGAGCTTCGTTCTTAATAAATTAAGGTTCACTTAAGTAGACCTAAGCTTATGTCAAAACTTAACGAAAAGTAGACCCAACCATCACTGAAAAACAAAGTAGACTTGTGAGAACCTGCGCACCTTTGGAATCAGCACCTAGTTCCACCACCAATTGTAATGCACCCACGAAGAGAAAGATTAATTTCGCCTCCACGTATGGTAAACACCCAAAATAAACTGAACGAAGAGTTGGTTATGGCCAGCAGTGCACATTTTGTGTGTTTCTGCTAAATTTGTTGAGTTTTTTTAAGCTCACTAACGTTAACTATGGTTGGCATTAGGTTAGCAAAATTGAACGAAACTTAACTAAACTGTGCAAGTTGGATATTTATTGTCTGCATCCTTTCTGTCTAGTGTGGGTGGGTCTAGTTGAATTTTCTACAGCTCGGCTTTGTAGGTTTGCAGTGTCCATGGCAATGCATTCCAGCGTCCGGACTAAATATGTTCACATGGCGTGGAGTTCTCGTCAGTATCTTGCCAAGTACTCGCTTCTACGCATATGTTTGATAAGATAATTGAGCTGTGACCACTTTTTCCAAATTTTAGTCAATATTTTTTGACTTGAATAAAGGAAACTAAACGGGAATTACTCAAAGTGGAACAAAAATGGATAAATTCATGGAAAAGGCACGTCGTCGATCAACTTTTCCCACAGTACTGTATTTTCTTCTTAACTGGCGTTGCGAATGTCCCCATTATCACGTCTGCCGAGGCGTGTTTTAAATGCTACTTCATCAGGAAGGCGTCCCGTTGGAAGACCCAGGACAAGGTGGTTGGACCAAGTCCAAAAATTCGCTTGGTTGCTCCTGGGCATAAATCCTGTGGAGTTAGAGTCAATGGTGGAGCATTAAGTGGCTTGGAGATCCCTTGTGCGTACTTTAACTACACGACCCTCTTAGTGGATCATGTTGGTCAGAAAATTGTGATCATAATAGTTGGTGCTTCTGACTAAAGTCTCATCTGTCTCAACTTTGACACGGAGTCTAAACCAAATGATTAGCATATTCGAAAGGCTTCGTGACAATGAAATGCTCTGTCTCGGGACTTAGAGATTTCAAGTTGTATATTTGTCAGTTAAGCTTCAGTAGTCAACGCAAGGTAACAACATTAACCAACAAGCATCTCTAGTTACACGAGAAACTTTTGGAAATTGTCTCTCAATTCAAATTAACAGCACTGGGTATCACATTGGACCAACAAAGGTACAAGAGTGCTTGCAATCTCTCTGGCAGCTCAATAATCTAACCTAACCTAAGTTGTCTCTAACTTCGCAGACCAAGTTCTTTAGGTGTCCACTCTGCATTTGTGTGCGACATCTGTCAGCTATAAGACAAGACAGCGTTGCTTCCAGCCTTGTCTTTGAACACAACATCATATTCTTTCCACATACAAAGCTGCTTCGTGCATTTCTGAGAGAAATGAGAGGAATGACATAAAACGCACGCAGATGTGGGATTTGAGAATTGAATACAGCTGATGAATTGAAGCTCTAACCTCGTAACGTGAGGCTGCCCTTTCTCCTATAAAACAGCAGCCGTCTTGCTTTTGAATGTTCCAATCGCAGCCATCGTCTAATTGGATCGAACATGGCCCAGCCGCCCTAGATGCTGGTTCCGTCACTACCTAAAGGTGGAATCCATCTCCATCTCCATCCTCTTTGGAATTGTTTGTGCCTTCAGAGCTTTGCCCTTCCAGCTATTGTTGAGCCCTGCTCTGCCTTCTTATGTGAGGGAACACAAACAATTTACAAAAAATTAACATGACTGCATATTCTTTCATATTTCTGGAACCTCCTCAGAGTAGATGACATCAAGAAAGAAAACAATCTATTGAAGAAAAACCAAAGTTTAACCAAAAAACAAACAAAACTCCACCAAAGCTGCTGATCGAGCGATCTTAACATAAGTTTTAGGACTACTCGCTTTCTGCCTCCAAAAATTACATCTTTAAAATGTCCGCTTCTGCTGCACATTGACTGCAATCTAGTGACACGCCATCCGATTATTTTTACAATCACATCTCGCAGTGCACTTTCAGTGACACATGCATTCTCCTTTGAAGGCCGTTGATACTCGTGACTTGCTCTTGTTGATTTCAAATTTCAGAAAAAACATTAGAAAGTAGAAACGGTTGACAATCCCTTTTCCATTATAGGGAACTACGTGTAAAGAGACTCAATTTATTCAAGTCATTCTTTTGAAATAATTCGAAAGACAAAGACACTTCTAACCAATCGGTGGTGCAACACGTTGAGTCACAACTTAATCACTCTTGCGGAAGGTAGACATTTTTTGGGTCAATATATTTATTCTCAGCGACAATGGGGCAGTGACAACGGCGATAACACGGGTTTGAGATGACGCACAGGAAGGACTCGAACAACTTGGTGTGAAACAATTAGAGACAGCTTGCAAGAGTTCCTGGTATGAGCTGGCGAGGCTTATTGTTTGAGATCGAATTTCATTACAGACTGGTGGTACATACAGACGAGGTGTACATTTTAGACCAGGAATACTGGCGTCGAAATTGTCCATGTTTTTGCATTATTTCTTCTGCCTTGTGTGAGGCTTCACTTCGATGTAGGTCTTGCCCTTGATCATGTCGTAGTCGGCTCTTTGAGCATTGTCAGTGACTTGAAAGAGGTGGAACCATGAGACCAGGGATCGAATGTTCAAAAGCGTTGCCACTGCCACCACCATCCGGGTATCAATCAAGAAGTCCCCACACATCCTTTCCTACTCCAACGAGAAAGTTCAGTGATCAAGCGCACGCTCAGTCTTTAGTCTGCGGAACGTCACAAGGAAAGATTAGCTGTTTGAATTGGCAATAAGGAGGATTCCTTAGTCACCGCCAAGACCATTGCGGACTAAGGCTGAAGGGACCCTTCAGAAGAGTAGACCTAAGCAGTATTTGCAATTTCTAGCCATTGCCTAATTGAAAATCGGTCCATAACACTGGGCGTCTCCTTCCAATGATTTCTGTAGAAGCTGAATGAGAGCATGAGTATGAAGAGGAGGAGGCTAGAGTTGTAGACTACCACGGAACCTGCCCAACCATTTGCAGAAATAAGAAGAAAACATCTGGGCAGCTATTTCCTCGACAGCCTCTAGGACATAGTGAACATAAACATTTAGGATGTTCATCATCATTAAGTTCCTAAAAATGTCCAATTGTTTATAAGTATCACTGTATACAGCAATAGAGTGGAAATGTGAAGCAAGACTTAGTAAGTCGAAGGACAACATCGGGAGAAGACAACATGTGTGACAGCACAAGGGACCTTTAAGGTCTAAGTGAGGCAATTTCCCCTAGGATTTAGTTTAGTTATAACTACCTATCTACGGCTGAAGCAGATTAAACGTTTCAAGCTGAGCGCAGGTGCTTTTGCATCCTAGCTGGTTACGAGTACATTTTGACAACAATGTTGTCCCTTTGACGACAAAATAAACTTGTGTCCTTTTTTCATTCAAATCACTCAAAGCGGAGTTGAAGTTCCTGTCTTGATCACTGAACTTTCTTTTTGGAATAGGGGAGGCTGTGAGGAGGTTTGTTGATTGGTACCCAGGTTGCGGCGGCCCGAAGTTTGGTGTGTATGTGCGTTGACTCTAACGTACTTCGTATCGTACCTACGTGTCTAGGTTCTATCCCTAGGTTAGGTTAGGTTGAAGTGGCTGACTGTTGTGCAAGGGACAGTAGCCACACTTAGGTTGGTATAGGCATATTGTGCTGCCACGCCGATCTGTCTATCTCTGTGCAAATTATTTTGAGCTTTTTATAAAAACGAAGTAGATGACCGACTTTTAGGTTGAAGTGATAGGCTTCTAGAAGTCTTCATCTGCAGGGGATGAGAGAGCGCTACAATTGCGTGCGAGGTGTGGACTTTCTTCCTCATCCTCGTCTCTGCATTCGACATTCTGAAGAAGTCGTGGAGACGTATTCTAGAGGCGTGTGGTGACCCGTGGCGTTGTGGGTTACTTAGTCGACCTCAATCTCAACGTCTTGGGTTCGATTCCTGCTCTGTGCGTCAAAAATATTTTTCACGGACCCACCTCTTTCGAGTCACTGACATTGCTCAAGGAGTACTTGGTCGTTCGGAGTCGGCAAAAACTGTAGGTCCCTTCTACTCGTGAGAGTACAATAGCACGCACAACACGAGTAGTTGCTGGAAAGCTTGACCCTGGACCTCTACGGGCGCCACCCATATTATTATTATTATTATGGCGCTGTTCCTTGTTATAACGCCAATGACCATTGGTCTGCTCATGTTAATCAGGTTAAGTGATCTTTTGGGATCCAGCTTAGGCTACAGATCATGCATGGCATCGACATCATGTTCCAGTTGACCATCTATGATTTCCTTGGGCAAGGGAGTCCAGCTTCAATAGATCTTTTACAGTAGCAATAGCCATCGAAGGCGTTTCGCCATTGGGAATGAAAGCAGGGTCTGTACCCTTTCTAGCGAGTTCGTCAGCTTTGCAATCATCTGGGACGTCTCAGTGTCCGGGCACCCACTTAAATAGGATATTAAAATAAAGGGTGATTTTTTAGCTATTATCCTTTTGGCAACACTGGTTTAAACAGCTGACTCACGTTTCGTGTTTTGATTCACTGTCAAACATCTTCAATTTGGTCTAAAATTTTACCATGAATCGTCTTACAAACGAACAACGCTTGCAAATTATTGAATTTTATTATCAAAATGCGTGCTCTGTTAAGAAAGTTCATCGCGCGCTTCTTCCATTTTACGGTCAGTTTCGACGAAGCTCATTTTTGGCTCAATGGGTACGTAAATAAGCAGAATTGTCGATTTTGGAGTGAATATCAGTCAGAAGCATTGCAAGAGCTACCAATGTATCCAGAAAAGGTCACAGTTTGGTGCGGTTTATGGGCTGGTGGCATCATTAGACCGTACTTCTTCAAAGATGATGCGAATCGTAACGTAACTGTGAATGGAGAGCGCTACCGTGTGATGATATCCAACTTTTTTTTGCCCAAAATGCAAGAGCTTGACTTGCATGACATGTGGTTTCAACAAGACGGTGCCACATGCCACACAGCACGTGCAAAAGGACTTACTGAGAGTCGAGTTCGGTGAATATTTTATTTCACGTTCGGGACCGGTCAATTGGCCGCCTAGATCTTGCGAATTAACGCCTTTAGGCTGTTTTTGGTGGGGCTATGTTAAAGCTCATGTCCATACAGACAAGGCCGCTTCAATTGACGCATTGGACGACAGCATTGAAGCATTTATTCGTGAGATACCGGCTGAAATGTTGGAAAGAGTATGCCAAAATTGGACTAAGCGGGTGGGCCATTTGAGGCGCAGTCAAGGTCAACATTTGCATGAAATAATCCTCAAACATTAAGTTATATGGATCGTACTATCGATTCAAATAAAGATTTCATACACTTTTCTGAATTTTATGTGTTTTTTTTTGAAAAACCTTCCTATAGCTTTTGAAAAATCACTCTTTACTTAGTCATCTTGATAAGAAATAGGCGGCAATTATAGGAAGTCTTGCTGTGACTGAGATCAGAGATTTGATTGCTGCCTGGCTGTCGGAACAGATGACGGTATCTGTTTTTGATACCACACTGTTCTTTAACCAGCACAAATCCTTCCTTTATCGCTACGGATTCAGTCTGGGAGAGGCTACAATGGGTTGGTAATGGGAAAGACTCCTGAACCTTCAGACCCTTGGAGTAGACCCCAGCACCCACACCTGCATCCTCCTTCGATCCATCTGTGAAGATTCGCAGGTGACTCTCCAGCGTCTGATATTCAGACTCCCAGTAAGACCTGGGGGATGTTGATTCAGAACTTCGTCTCGAAGATGTGCTTAGTCAGGTTGTGAGGTTAGCGTCTATAGGTATACGGATCGTATAGTGTCCAGATCTTAGTTCTTTCTAAGTTTGATCTCTAGTACGGCCGACAACACTTTTCACGGCTCCAAGGCTCAGGGAGTACTTCTGTCTAGAAAAAAGCTTCTCAAATAAGCTCCTTTCGAAGTCGGCATAGTGAGCGTTTCACTAGTGAGCGTACGAAGGCACGCACAACATGAGTGTTTGCTTACCAAACACAAAGCTAGCCCTGCCCCCCTACGGACTGTAGTGCCATCCATATTATTTTCATTATTATTCACGTCCATCCCAAAGCATATCTAATAGTCGACAATCCCATGGCTGCGTGTGGTTTTCTGACTGCAATGACATCTCTTTCCGAAATTGGTTTCAATCAAGTTAGTGCGACTGTTCATATCCTTCCTTTAATCACTACTCCGGAGCAGTGTCGCAAACTTCATGAATGTGATTCTGAAGCACTTTTCAGCTGAACATCGTGTCTCTTGCTGCTCAGAATCATTGACAAGAATCAGCTTAAGAGAACCTAAGAGGGCGATAAATCAGGAGTCTGCTTGTCACTCTCATTAGAACACTCTGTACCAGGATGAGTCGCCCTTATAACATCTTCATTAGAAGTTGCGGTGATGATGACATCGAGGAGACCCTCCAACACCTTCTCAACTTGAGAAGTGCCATCAACTCTCGAAGGAAACTCCATATTTCTTGAGCAAACCAAGCGAGGTGAGCCATGTCAACATCAGCGTACGTAACATCGCCTCGTTGCAAGCACAAATCTGTGTCGTATCACAAGTGGCCTGCATTTGACTCGACTGAGATGGCTCCTCGCAGTTCTTGTACAAGGCCTAATTATCTTTACACCTTCAATTGACACACTTAAGATCGCAACGATCGAGAATTCTTCGTGAATCACTGCAAAATCCCACCACCATGCTGATCAGTCCCTTTCAACTGACTTCCACCACAAACTTCTGGTTGCACTTGAAACGACAATCGTTACGCAAAATTCCCGACGCAATCGTCTGAGTGTGACAGAAATTCTTGAAAAGATGGTGGAATAGATTGGCCGGCTCACCAGTCAGAGCTCCTGACTCATCTGCAGATGACACAGTTCTTCCAATAGCACAATAAAAACGAGCGCGGCTTTGTTGCTCGTAAATTGGCCTCAAGTCACGAAGTGTCTAGCGGAGCGGAGCATTACAGCGGCGGTCATGTGCTCCACCTGAGTACACTTTGGACGCTTCGTTCCTCTTCATTGAGTCACGCCTCGCTGTGGGAATTCTCCGAAGTGTGACCATCGATAGATGGAGCAATTATGTCAAGACCATCGTGACGGCTTTGTTTGTCTTATGAAAGGGCTTTGGTGGGGAGGATGGTTTACAGAGTGGTTGCTGGTAGCTGGTGGTTGTTGGCGGAGTCTCTGCAGTGACGTTCTTGTTCTTTGTAACGATGTCCTCCTTGTTACAATGCCCTAGCCTTTGTAGCGAAGACCTAACGCAGTTTTTGTCCCTTTTACGGATGCCCAAGTCTTTTTCTAGAGCTTGAGGCCACAGTGAACAGGTTTGACGAATGCGCGCCTGTCTGTGGAACGCCTTTCTTCCGGACAAACCTGTCATCTGGCAATTTTTCCTCCTCAACTTTGATGAACAGCAAAGCCGTTTGACATCAAGTTAAACAGCCCGATAAACACTTGCCTTCCTCTCCAGCCTCCCACCGCTGCTTGTGCCTTCCTGCTCAAGTCCGTCACTATCAGACAGCAAACAAGTGAATTTTTTAATTTTTGAAAGCCAGTCATGCAGTCACCCATCGCAACAGGAAGTGAGATTACCGAAGTAAGGAGAAAAAACGTAATTCCTTGCCTTCACTCACCGGCACTGCAGTTGTAAGGCAGCACCGGCAGCAGCGGACTCACAAATAAATCCTCCAACCAGTTCATGCGGCATGCCTCCCTCCACTGTACACACGTGCCTATCTCCTGACTACGAGTGTCTGCTGCTGCTGCTGCAGTACCGGCAGTAACAATGCCTGTAGTGCGTACCCACGGAGATAAGTGATACTTCCTCTTGAAGATCTCCATATTTGGATGCAGCAGTTCGGGGTACTTGTTCGTCCCATAACACTTGCTCCCCCCTCCTCCTCCGCCAGCGTCCTCAGCATCCCCGGCGTCGACAAACATTTCACGTCTTAATTAAATCCAAACAGTCAACACGCTCCGATCTGTGTGTCTACATGCCGAGGCTGTGTGATGATGATTGCTGGTCCTCGAGTAAACAAACGAACTCTGATAAGACTGCACCGGCGGCGTTGAAAACCTCAATCGGCACGACGACATGGAGAACGTTTTCATTTTTCCCCGTGAAAAGAACACCAGACGTCAGTCGCAGGCGCATTGACAGCCGAGGAGCGGTGACAAATGACAGCTTACACAAATGACAGTTGATCGGCGCTGTCAAAGGCGTTGCACAATGACGGGTTGGCTGCGCTCGGGCTTGAGTTTCTCAAGCTTATTAGTTTTGCGGTTTATTTCCAAATTTCGTTATGAACCACGGTCCACGGGGCCAGCTCATGAATATTTACGACGAGGCTAATGCGCTTAGGTGGCGGAACAATGATCGGCATGACCTCTGGTTACGCGTTCGAATGGAAATGCTGTCAATTTAGAAACCAATTATTTGTGGTTGCACCGATTGTGGGCGTCAATTGCGTGAGCAATTGTGGCTGCTGTGCGGTTTCGAGGGCGAGGTGATTTGTGAAACAGATGGCGGCTTGTAAACAGAATCTGGAGGTCGATTGGGTTGTTTATCGACAATTCGATTTCGAATTTAGAAGCGGATGAAATGAAAGATAATGGACTTAGCCCTTGAAAGGGGAGCTGAAATAGGAAGACAAAGTGACATGTTGACGATCTCAATTCCAAGGGACTGCGATCTACGACCTAAACAAACTTCTACAATCGGACTTAGCTACCAATCTATTGGAGTATTTGATAAACGACCTCAATTGATCCGCAGTCTCTTTCTATCTCGACGAATAAGCTTATCAACAGGGTGACTAGATAAGAGTGATAGGGGACAAATTTAAAGAAAACAAATGTTGTGGTATAAAATTGATTGTTTCGAAGCAATATTTATGTCAATTAAATGGACGCGTTAATGGCAATGTGTCAAGCGAGTGGTCTAAGTTCTGACAACTCAGACCAATATGTTCGGCGGTTTTGGTTATCGACTCCACTATTGGGTTCAAGCTCGTCGAAAGTAGTTGTCTTGAGTTGTACTAGTACTTGACATAGTGCCAGAGAAAATAATTGAGCACTGCCACGATCGTTCATGATCGCGGCGATCGTGAGATGACCCAATCGCCAAGATTCTCCTTGACAACTCCGAGCGTGGCGTTGGTTCTGCGACATGTAGCGGCGTGTTGTTAGATACCATTCAAAATTTGGCTACCAACGCCTTACGCCCGAGACTATTGATTGCTATGCCTCCTTCATATCGAACAAAATAACGTGGAAGCAGCAACAATAAGAATTATAACGTTAAGGGGAGTAGGAAAGGATCGTCTAATCATTGCAGCCTATTGTAATTCCCCACATGTAGAGTTCACGCAGGAAGCCTGAGCTCATGATGCAACTTAGTATGTTTTTGAGTTGCACTGCGACAATTTTTTCCGCCCGCCTGGGTGTGACACTATATGTGCTCTGCAGGGTCTTCGTCCCCTCTGCTGGTGTCATCTTGCGTTATGACCATGGTTTTTTTTTTGTTTTACCTTGCCTGTGATTATACTACTCTTTCTCCTTGTGAGTCTGATCAGTTGTTTAGGTAGAGGTAGTTGACTCCACAGAATGCTCGTGGCATCACGAATAGTGTTGCGGATCCTTTTCTGGCCTTTTGTTTCCTGTGTCCACAGTGACCTGACATCCAAATGAGGTGGACTCTTTTTGTGCTGGCCTGGCTTGGTGCCAGAAAGTTCTGCGTTCAATGTTTGGTCCTGTTTGCGTTGAGGTTTCTAGAGAAGAAGATTCAACAACGAACTGTACGGGCTGTACAGCGACATGAGTCTAGTCAGGCACGGAGTGAACGTCTAGGATGGCTAGGCTAGGCTATGTAGAGCGCATGGACAACACTGCTCCAGTGGGACAACGCAATAGAGGACGATCACGAAGCCGATGGCGCACTCAAGTGGAGGAGGACCTCAACCAACTTGGAGTGCGAAATTGGAGGCAGCTGGCTAAGGATCATGCCAGCTGGAGAGGATTGTTGACTGAGACACCAAGTTCACTCCGGACTGTAGCGCTACAAGAAAAAGAAGAAGGCAGTTGCTGCATACTCTTTACTTGACGTAGTGCCAGAGAAAATAATCGAGCACTGTCATAATCGTTCATGATAGTGGCGATCGTGTGGATCTGAATTTGTGCGCGGCTTGTATGACATGATGCGGCGTCTGGTTAGAACACACAATCTAAGCAGTGGTTTGTGTTGCAGAGCTCTGATCACAGAAATGCGGCTACATCACCCTACATCTGAGATCATTAATGGCAGAGGTGTCTCCTCCCACATTTCAAGGAAAATAATGTGGAAGGAACAACGAAGTGTACTCTACCTTCAAGAAAGGTCACGAAACTTGGTCATAAAGGGCACAACGGTCATGGTTAGCTATAGTCTCGAGGTAGTCTCAATATGAGTAGAACTTGGTTTGCTTTCATTTCGTGACTCAACTTCATATAGGCCGTCGGCTATTGAGATTATGCAGCGAATGACCACTGATACTCAGGTCTAGACCGAACTTGGTTCACTACACATCGGTCAATAGATCCTAAGCTGCTGCTGTAGAAGAGAGGAACTGTAGAGCAGAAGGTTAGTCAGCAAGACCGTATGGCCATAGCACAGCTCTGCAAATCCTGCCTGGGCACCTAATTTCAACTCCCTACATCCACATTAGACTTAGACAACTAGACACAATGCCGTTTTCTGTCCAGATATAACCCAATCTTGCGGCTCAGAATACCAACACCTGAATTACACAGATGGATCCACGGTGTAGGTGCAGCGGTCTCCTTGGCGGTTTTCAATATCTCCAACTCTTACCGCCCCCCAGTTTACTCAAGTACCTTCCAAGCTGAAGTACTAGCGATCAGGGAAGCGTGTAAATTTCTCAGGAGCCACTTCAAAAAAAAACCATATAACAGCACGTACTGTCCTTAGCTAGTAGAAGTTGGACTAGGTCATCCAAGTACAAATTCTCTAGGATAACCTGGTGCGCTTACTCGAAAAGTTGAACTGAAGACCTCCGCTGCAAGCACCGGGCACTTGCCCATAGACATCCACGCTGCTAGACTCGGAATACAGTTTAAACCACACTGTCGCTGTTGGCTCGACACCCACCCAGAGGAAAGTCTGCCTTACTTACTCTGTGAATGCCCGGCATTATCAAGACAGAGGTATATCGCGTTCGGGCAATCACTTTTTAGTGAACTTTCGAAGATCGGTAACCAAAGCGTCTCACATATACAAAATTCAATTCCTAAACTGCACAGGCTAGGTACCAACTTGTACCCAATTTGAGGCAAGGTGGGTAGCCGCCTAACCCAACCAACCAGCCGGCGTACATCATAATCCCTGATTCCTTTTCACTGATTTACACAACCTAAGCTAATGCAGTCTCCTGTTGATAATATTCCTCGGTTTTGAGTCATAATTTGCGACGAAGGCGGTATTTGCATTTGATTTCTACATGACCTAGGTTATACTTGGTCACTTAGACTTAGTTTCAGCTGAACTCATTGTGATGTCCGTTGAGAGAGAGCACGCATAAGTAATGAGTCAATTTCACGCCGACTGAGGATCTGTGGTGTTCAGCCATTCTGCTCCTTAATAAACATGTAGGCAGGTGTTAGCGGGATTTTATTGAAATCCTGTAGGTCCTAAAAAAGAAACACTCTCCCGACGTTTTGTGTGTCAAACTCAATTGGCAAAGGCTGGGAATCATCACTTTATCATCGCAGCATGTGCCCCCTTTCATTTCTTAATCATTCAGATGATCATGGTCAGTTATGATCCACACTCATCGAATCCGTTGCGTGCCTTGCGGTTGAAATCCACAGCAATCGGATTTGCCAGATTGAAAAGAGCTGCCAAAGAATATGTTATTCGAAATCCATCCAAACACATGTCAGAATAAACCGTGAAACGCAACAAAAGTTAAAAGTCCACCAACTTTATCCGTTCTGATGCATTCCACTTATAGCTCACACTCGTAGTCTCATTCCCTCTTATTATGTCTTATTCTAAGCTGTGACATCCACATACCTGTTTTAGGCTTCGCCCAATATCCTGGTGCTGAGCTCCGGGGAATAGGAAGCCTTTTTGAATTTTGGCACGGGTTGGTTATCACTACCTCGTCAATGAAGGCGATTGTCTTGGATCCCAGGTGCTTGAGCTCTTCTAAGACGTCGAACGATAATAACTAGTTCTCAAAAGAGATGTAACGTAACTCCGCTCTGAAGTGTGCCCCTGGAGGCTATAGCTACAATAGAGTTGTCGTCTATGGTTGGATTTGTTGCTCTGTTTCTGGGCAAGCAAGAACATATTGATTTGCCTTGGTTTCTACATTTTTGAAGGCTCCTTTGAATTTCAGAAATGCTAGAAAGAAAATTAGGAACGTTTAAATACTAGTGTGATCCTTGTGTGTGACCGCGTGTAGTTCGGTTTGCCCACTTTCCGTTCTGCAGTTACAAATGCTGAGTGGCTGAAACACAATCATTTGCTTCTCCATTGCGTTGTCTGTCAACGCATGCATTTAAATGGCCACTAACAACATACTGCGTCGTGCTACTTTAGGAATATGCTAATAAACTGATACATTTCAACATGAGACCAGTGCATCCAATTTTCACATGCCCGACACACACGTTTCTTAAAAAATCCCGAGATTTTGTGTGTCAACTGACATTTGAGAACTGAAATTAAGTTGAAATAAGTGGACAACTGCCAACCATTTAAAAACAATGAAAAATGGTGATGGGGTGAGTTTACATTTCGGTGCTTGACGCTTTCCGTATCGTCACAGCAGCAATGCAAGATGTTGTTTCAGGCAAAGTCTTTCTCGTATTGTCCCCACTGGGGCTGCGTTTATACTTTAAAACTACACTCTACTCGAGAGCGAGAGATGGACATTTGCTGAGTCTGATATCTATAGACTTGCTTGCATGTATGATCTTGCTAGGAATGCGGTCATTGCTCATTGCTGACCTCGCAGTGTTCAGTATGTCAATTTTTCTAGTCACTGCACTACACTCTGAATATCTACAGATGCTCTAAAGCAAATACAATTCTGCTTCAATTAGAAAAAAAACACAAACATTTAGAGATCGTTCATAGGGCTATTCTCTCGAAATGACCTCGATCTTGGCTGAATGTGCATTAAGAATACTCGGTTTTCGCTTTACTTGACTTGAATTTGGACCAGTCGATCGTTTCTACAACGATCTTTACTGTCACGATCATCGATCTCGATCTTTACCACTGCAGCTTGCAACACACCAACTTGGACTTATGCTTAACATTTGTTCGTGAACTGATCACCACCGCCGATCCATCGCCTAGACAACAAACACCAGACAAGTGATTAGATGACATTTAAAAACATTGTTCGCGGTATAATGACGCATGTTCCCAAGACGAGTGAACGACATTTCTCAAGGTGCCCGCGCATCCATCTCCAGTTTGAAGGTTGAGTGATCTTCTAATTGATTTCCCAAAACCATCGAAATCCACTTACAAGAAGTTAAAGATCATGTTCAATGGCCGCGTCTTTATGTGAACCTCACGCCCAGACAGCAGACGGCCTCCCATGATTTATGATTCACAGACACCACCGGCGAGAAGATAACAAGCAAACCTTCCTCCACTCGGTCCCGCCCAAATCAATTAAATTCCCCCTCAGTGCGTCTTATCACATCTCAAACAATTGAAATCCAAACAAAACTTCAAATTTATTTATAGCGCTCTTCGGCCTTATCTCCCACGACCCAAGAGTCGTAATTAAACGCTCAAGATACCCGAGTGCACTGATAGAACCGTAAACCAATCGATTATCGGCACTCGCTTCGCCTCGGTCTTCTTCTCCGAACGCACATATCTCATATCTCGCGCCGGGCACACACATCGATCACGACCAAAAAATTACTCAACAATCTCGGCCGTGCGGTAATTTATTCAAATCCCAGCAATCAACGCCGTGCTGCGAGCCAGCCGTAACCGAAGACCTATTAATTATGAAAAAGCATATTGACCCACAGCCCGGCCAACTGGCCAGTCGAGCGACAGCTCCGATAGAGTGTCTAATGACACAGCTGATCGGGCGGCACGCAAAGTGCTATGGCGTCTGGGTGACGTTCGCTGCATCGCACGTCACAGGTATCAGTGAAACCAAAAACCAAAGCGAGTCCGCGACCGGGACGGAGACCGAAGACCGACGCACGTAAAGATGGTCAGATACTTAGCCCACCTCCCGAGCCGTGTGATTGGAATGAATAAAACAAAAACAGACGCGTCCGCCGATTGCTGACATCGGCATATGCTAATTAAGCCTGTGAGAGAGCGCATCGAGCAGGCTGTAGCCGCTTACGGTGTTCCGTGCACACGATGACGCTGGGGCTGGTCGGTGGCCGATTGCTGATGGATTTCTGGTTGGTATTCATATCGATGCAACGGTAATCGGAGGGGAATGCGTTTTTGGTCGGCTAAGTAGTTTCGTTGGTGACGCGACGTACAGTTTTGGGTGATTAACCCTTCCTTTATGGAAAATCGGTTTTTCTTGTTGGTTTACCTTAACAGGGCAGCGGTCGGAAGGTTGTAAAAGGATTATGGCTGTCTATGGGGTGGAGGCATTTTTCATTATTTTTAGGCGCTGCACGTCGCCACCGTCGTCTATATTGTGTCGTAAATATGTCGACGCGAACTGTCATGTGTCATAAAAATGGTGGAAAAATGACAGGCAACTGATTGAAGAGGTTGGAGGTCGTGCAGGAAGACCGCCGTGCGACAGGCAGCCGTACGTGCTGGTGGAATTTTTTCCTTAAATAAAAAAAAGACGTGTTTCGTGAGCAGGTTAATTTGCAGGGGGGAACAGTAGGGGTCGAAAATGGACACGCGCATGGGGAGTACTAGGGATAAGTTAATTAAGCCTCTTGTTTAACGAAAAAAAGGTGAAATGAAGAACACTTCCGCTTTGACATTTGACAATGAGAATAGCCACCTGATTATGTGGGGAAAAGTGAACGAAACTCAACGAAATCGAGCGCAATGATAATTATGGCCGTAGTTTATGATTTCGGTGCATTTTATCGGTTGCTTAAGCTGAACTAGTTATCCCTTTACGTAAGTAAAATTTGACGAAACTTATCGAAACTGAACGAAGCTCTAATTGTGGTCACTGTGTGCTATTTCAGTGTCGTTTTCCCATTTCTGAACTTGACATAAGTCAGATAGGTTCATTATTACATCACATTCATCACTGGTCCTTCCTTGAAAAAGTGAACGAAACATAAAGAAAATCGACGAAATGCAGCGTATTATTTTCGACATATTTTGTATGTTGTTCCAAACACCCTTGAGGGAAAGTACGTTGACCTAACAATAATGAACGAAACTTAACGAAACCAAACGAAGTGCTTAGTATGGTCAGACTGTATCATTTCAGTGTGTTAACTTGGTTGTTGAAGTTTAATGCAGTCGCCTTACATACGTCCACCATGGCTGGATTGCGCAGTTGGCTTAGTGCCTGCATTTGGTTATAGGGGTCCCCGATTCGAATCCCAGTGAAAGAAAGGTTAATATGCTTTTAATCTGGTCAGCCACCAGGTCACTCAGTATCACAAAGGAACAACGATGGCAGTCAAATTACCTAACCCACATCCAATCTATTCGAGATTTAAGAAAGAAAAATTGACACTTAACGAAAGCGAGGGAAGTGGTCTTTTTGGCTAGAGTGCATCATTTTTGACGTAATGTGCGCGTTGAACCATGAGTTGTTACCAAACAATACTGAACGAAACTCAACGAAACCAAACGAAGTGCTTAGTATGGTCAGACTGTATCATTTCAGTGTGTTAACTTGGTTGTTGAAGTTTAATGCAGTCGCCTTACATACGTCCACCATGGCTGGATGGCGCAGTTGGATTAGTGTCTGCATTTGGTTATAGGGGTCCCCGATTCGAATCCCAGTGAAAGAAAGGTTAATATGCTTTTAATTTGGTCAGCCACCAGGTCACTCAGTATCACAAAGGAACAACGATGGCAGTCAAATTACCTAACCCACATCCAATCTATTCGAGATTTAAGAAAGAAAAATTGAACGACACTTGACGAAAGCGAGGAAAGTGGTCTTTTTGGCTACAGTGCATCATTTTTGACGTAATGTGCGCGTTGAACCATGAGTCGTTACCAAACAATACTGGACGAAACTCAACGAAACCGATTCAAAGTCGATAAAAGGGATCACAACTTGCGCACAATCATCAGCCTTTCCAAACAATCTCCTCATCCATCAACGCATTCAACGGAGGTAATCACCGCCAATTTGGCGCACACGACTACAATCTAATTTCAACCCATTTAAGATTTATTTA
This sequence comes from Eristalis arbustorum, assembly GCA_916610145.1. Classification (NCBI taxonomy): domain Eukaryota; kingdom Metazoa; phylum Arthropoda; class Insecta; order Diptera; family Syrphidae; genus Eristalis; species Eristalis arbustorum. The sequence continues at coordinate 6,340,674 of OU744318.1, forward strand.
GGGCCTCGTTTGGATGCATCACGTTCCGCGGTTGAGGCCAAGGTCCGCGGCAACGCAAAGAACACGCAGAAGCAGACCCATCGACAGACAAACCGCTATCTCCTCTCGCACCCAGTCAGAAACTCGTCCATCAGCGCCGAAGTCGTAAATTCAAATTTAAAATTCGTTCGTGTCTCTCATTCAATCTGTGCTGTGCTTCCACGCTGTTTGCTTTATGTGCTCGAAGTCGCTCAATGGCCGATCGAATCTCGAGCAAATGCCGAACCTGAATTCCGACTTGTAAATAATTCAACACCTGATTCGGTCTAAGAAGTGGACTTCCTCAAACAAAAACAAAGCGATGAAAAAATGCTAATTACAACCTTGACTTCCATCGCACACCCGTCACCTCATGAGTGCCGCATTTGGCATCACTCCCATCATCGCCGCACGGAAGCCAGAATCGGAGCTTAAGCAGCAGACACTCGCCCTCTCGGACCAGCCCACACATAAATCCGAAAATTAACACCGATGTTTATCTGCTGAGGCCGACCGCGCAAGCCTCTGTGACGGGAGATGAATCATCCAGTTCAGCAGTCGTGGTTCCCTATCGGTCTTGATTAGGCCAGCAAACCTTCGTTCGAGGAATCGTGATTAAAGAGACAACGGAACTGCGTTACACAGACCGAAATGAATCATCCCAGCCGCGCGCACCACACACAGTTCGTTGACTGACTGTGTGGAAGCACGACAGAGGCTGGCGAATAATAGTCATCCGTCCACAGGTGAGCTGTCATCCATAACTCAGTTGATTCAGTGGTGGGCATCCCCAAGGATACTTCCCCGCAAAGTCGGGTGTCGGCCAGCCACCGATTCCAACGTAATCCCCATGCTCTGCCAGCCAAATCACTGACATCACAGCCCCGATGGGCATGGGAGTCGCAGCAGTCAATGAACTCGCTCGTGTGTCAGGGATCCCTGACTGCTCTTGAAGAGCGCGCGAGTAGGTTGTATCCACCACACATGAATCACTTGAAATTCACATTCCGTGCCATATCGTACACGCCCTACGACCGACAGAATTGAAATGAAAACTCAATATCGGAACGGTGGGTGGTGGATGGTGGGACGGGGTGCTGACGGGAGCCATCACCAGGAAGCGGAGCACAGCTGAATGGGTTACGAGTTTACTAAATTATGCTGGGTTCAAGTTGTCGATGGGGAGCGCGATAGTTTCTGGAGTTCAATTTGATCAACTGTTCTGCTTCTGTTCCTTTTGGATTGTGTCCTGTTTCTGAGGATAACACGTTTACAGGGTGCTGACTGTGTGAGTGAGAACACAGTGGGGGGAGGAAGTTTGTTTTCTTTGAAGATGAGGGACTACCGTTTTGGTTTCTTTATTTAACGGTCCTATTCAAGAATGCACTTTCTATCGCAGAACTAAGCCACTCCATGTCTTATAAACCCGTAGAAGGAACGTTTATGAGGTCGAAGGCGAAATTGCTGCCCATTCTTGTAGCCGTTCTGGACCTCTTCGTTTTAAAAGTTGTCAAAATGCCCTCTTCGCCAGCAAATGCCTTGTAGTATACATGTTAAGCGATTCAAAGAGAGGACCAAGGAGACTTCCTTGCAGTACTCCAGTGACAATGTATTTAAGTACAGAGCTAAACACATGAGGTGAACCTGTGTGAAAGGTGCTTCTCTAAAATGGTGTAACGTTTTTCAAGAGAATATGTGTATGGTTTGTGTACCAAGCCCTCGTGTGAAACTTTGCAAAACGTTAAGTAATGTAGTCAAAGTTGGCAACCAGGGAGACTTTATCATTTTATTCAATTCACTGCACATCGAAGGGGGAACCATACGGGCTGCTTCGCTATTAACTATCCTCATTCAGACTAGTGAAAGGAAGCAGAGTAGGTCAAGAACTTCTTAATCCGCTTGTCCATGCATTGCGCCGTTCAGCAGACTGGACTTTGCTGGCATTGACGCGGAAGCAGCGGGCAAACCGAAGTGCAGGCTGTCATCACGAAAGGACGCACAACTTCGACATCTCAGACAGAGCGTCATAAGAGGCAGCAGAAACTTTGAGGTAGTCAAGTCAAGGGTAGACAGGGACAAGTACACCAGTATAGGGATCAAGCGTAGAGTTGCTTTTGCCAATTGCTGTTTCATTAGGCTCAAGAGGCAATTGAGTAATAGAGCCAACTCTCGAAACAACAAGTTGACTAAATAACCCTCCTTCTCAGAGACATGGAGGCTGTAGACAACGGATGAAGAAGCTCTTGGTTTTTTTGAGTGAAGAGTTTTGGGTGTGATCATAGGTCCTGTTTGCCGTGATGGCGTCTGGAGGAGAAGATTCCACCTTGAACTGTAAAGCTGTACAGCGGCCTGCACCTAGTTCAGCGTCTTTAGGTCCAACTGTCTCTGGTCATGTAAAGCGGATTGACACCACAACTCCGGTCCGAAGAGTTGTCGATTCCAAGTCATTAGTAAACGCAACGGAAGACGTCCTCGAATGAGATGGCGCACACAAGTGGAGAAGGACCTCAAACAACTGTGTGGGTGGCGAAAGATCCCCCCTGGTAAGAGAGGCTTGTTGGTCTAGGTCTACGCCGGGCTGTAGCACCAAAAAAGAAGAAGACTGCGACGATCAGTGCCTTATACAATTTAAGGCAGCTTAATCCTTCGAGAGACGGCCCTATTACGCCATTGCCTCACAAAAAGAACAGCGTTTGGAACGACTTTTTTCTGCGATCGATCTTGGCACTGGTGTATATATGGGTGGCGCTACAGCCCGTAGAGGGCCAGGGCCTAGCTTCTCAGCAACCACTCGTGTTGTGCGTGCTATTGTTCTCTCACGAGTGGAAGGGACCTACAGTTTTATGCCGAATCCGAACGGCTTTGATTGAGAAGCTTTCTCTAGACTGGAAATATTCTTTGAGCATTGTCAGTGACTATTTATGTCGCTTAGAGCTGGAATCGAACCTACGACGTCGAGGTTGGGGTCGACGCACATACCCACAACGCCACGGGCCACCACACTGGTGTATACTGCGAAGCAAAAGTGGCCGAAGTTCCTGACTACCACTTTAGCTTTTAGCCAATTGTGACATTCGGTCAGGTTGTATGTCCTTTTTTAGCGACAACATAAGTTCGTTTTCCCCTCATTCACCGCCTATCCAATCTCTGTCACTTTCTTCTCAGTGCCCATTGATGGCTGGCTGTTTTCTGCCAATCACCTCAATGTCCTCCGTTTATTGTAGGAACTATGTGGACGTCTGGTAGATTGTACCTCGTGTGATTTTTTGATGATCTTGTCAAGAACGATATTTAAAACGTAACATGACAGTGTGGCGAGACTTCTGCATCATCATACCTTCCCAGTCTGACGAGTTTGATCGCCACTATGACCGCAGCAGTGCAGTTATCAAAGGGTTCGGTTCACGGTGCATGGCATGGTGAGAGACAAATGGATCAGTTTTCTTCGAGATCCGATAATTCGGCCATCATCTTGAATAGCTCCTTGCGATGAATGTTGTGACCCTTAAATCCCTAGATTCAGAGATCTAGACTTTGTCCATCTAGGCTCTGCAGTAAACTCCGAAAATGACATCACCGAGGAGATACAACGAAGGAAAATCCTGGCCAATCGCTGTGTCTTTGGACTTAGCCGACAATTGAAATGTAAGGCCTTGTCTCTGAAAACCAAGCTGTCTCTATATAAGACTATATATCTATATATCCCAGTCCTTGTTCAGAATCACGGACAATGTCAAATGAGGACGAAGAGATGCTTGGTAGTTTTCGAAAAAAAAAAAATCCTTCGAATCATAATCGGTCCCATTTGCAAAGAAGGAGTTTGGAGGAGAAGACTGAACGACAAACTCTACGAGCTGGACAACGACATTGGCCCAGTCAAACGAATTCGATTGTCTTGACTCAGATGACTAGGACATGTAGAGATGGACACTTAGGCTGCGGCTCGGAAAGTCTTCGAGGCCAACCCTTAGGGACGACGCGGTAGAAAAAGACCTCGCCTCCGATGGCGTAACCAGCTAGAAGGAGATCTTAATCAGCTGGGTGTACGAAAATGCAGGCTTTTAGCCCAAGATCGCGCTAGTTGGAGTGGAATGCTGACTGAGGCCCAGGTTCACAACGGACTGTAGCGCCACTCAAAGAAGAAGAAAGATTCAGGGAATTGTGGACTTTCTAGGTCTGAAACAAAACACTGAGATGGAGTTATCACATGGCTCATACATGTGTTGTGGTGAGCACATAAAGCGGAAGAGATGATTTTATAAGTGTTGTCAAAGAGCCTCATCCCCAGAGAGTTCTTGCAGTCGAAGGGCCTCCGTCGGGCATGCTTTCTTTGGGCCACGTCCAAGCGAATGCTCACAAGATCAACTCTAAGTGCTTTACCCATTTTAGTAGAGAGCCCGTAAAGGAGCTTTGCTAGGCTGCACCCCGTCGTCTAGATGAGGGACAAGCATGTGCCGTGCCCGTTCTAATTGGAATGTTCCAGTTCCTTTTCCTTATCAGTAAAAGGACTACGGCACTACTATAAAAATACATGTCGAAAAACGATTTTCGGATTTTATATCCAATCTAAGGCCACAATCTGGCCCGTGGCGTTGTGGGTATGTGCGTCGACCCCAACCTCGACGTCGTAGGTTCGATTCCAGCTCTGAGCGACAAAAATAATTTTCACGACCCCACCTCTTTCGAGTCACTGACAATGCTCAAAGAGTATTTCCTGTCCAGAAAAAGCTTCTCAAACAAAGCCGTTCGGATTCGGCATAAAACTTTAGGTCCCTTCCACTCGTGAGAGAACAATAGCACGCACAACACGAGTGGTTGCTGAGAAGCTAGGCCCTGGCTCTCTGCGGGCTGTAGCGCCACCCATGTTATTATTATTAAGATGTACGTACATGCGTTCCATGTTCCTTTTCATTCATACCCAACTCGCGAACTTGGGACTACTCAGATGAAATGAACATGTTTAGTTGAAGAATACGCAACAATAGGAAATAGTGCCGCCCGTTGGCATAGTTCCAGTATCTATACAGGTCCGGAACGACCCAACTCAATTTCTTAATCCTAACCATTCAGAGTTTGCATTGAATCCTTAAAAAGTTGGGCCCAAGTCGCTCACGAGGTGGTGTATAAATAGTCTACATACGCTCCTTTACACACGTTTCTCCTTACTAGGTCATTACTTCATAGACTTTAAACCAAAAAACAGGCTTCATTTCCATCACCATCGTATCTGTATTTTGTATTGTATTTTTTCATAAATTTTGTCAGTAAACTGTCGCCAAAAATCCCCTCTCAAAGTTTTAAAAGAACAATTTTCTACCACCGCCCCTTGTCTTTCGCGCCCCACTGTACATCCAACTTGATTAAATTTTTTGCAAATTTGTTTTTCTTGTCCTATCCCCATATGCGCTCTGTTCATATTCAATCACATCGCGGCGGTTTGAGGATCCTGGCTGTGAAGATGTGAAGAGGACGTGGGCTGGCGTGTACACTGGCGAGCTGGCGCAGCTTGTGTCCGACGCTAGTTCAGCCATTAATTAGCCCCCAGCGGTTGGTGATACACTCCACCGCACGGTCAGCCATTCAGGCAATCAGCCCAATCGACTGGTAACTGGCAACGAAAATTTTATTATGCCACGCCGATGGAATTAAGTTTGGTACCAAAATCCGATTTATTCCTTTTCCCTCGCTGCCGGCGCTGCCCGGCCCGCCGGTGGTGGTGGTCTTTAATTATTGAGAGTGGTCAGGTGTGGTACAAGTCGGTGTGGCGGTGCTGTTGACCGTGTGTCATATCATTACTGAAAATAGATGCGAGTGTCTCTGCGGTTCAGGCGCGGGGGAGGGACTGGTGGTTGGTGTTTTTTGTTGCTATTTCCTGTGTGTGTGTGCAAAACAAATTTAGTGGTTAACTTTTATTGACAACTTTTATATGAACACAATTTCATTTCGAGTCTTTTTTCTTCTCTCTTGTCTCGTTTCAGGTAAGTTTTTTTTCGGTGCTAATTGGAAGAGTTTTGGAACTTGTTGGCGTTCGCTTGGTGAGTTCGGCCGATGATCAATTAAGTAGCTTGCGTTCCACGTGACTTAGGGTCGATGGAATGGGCGACAGAATGTGGTAGTTAAACACTTGTTAAGTTCTTAATTGGCTGAAGTTTTAGATTTTCCATTTAATGAGGTATTTAAGTGTAAAGAGTGCTGCTGGCGATCAAGTGTGGTGTTACATTACTCGTTGGACCTTTCATGGCCTCTTTGATATCCGGTCGTAATTGGTAGTTGCTGGGCAACATAATGTGGCGATTTTATAGACAAAATAAATACCACGGGACTTACTACCAGGTAAAATGGGTGCTAAGCTATTTCCATTACTCGAGAATCGAAGGAGGATGTAAACACATGGTGGTGTAAAGTGAACTGAATCCTTGTGGATTGTATCAAAATCCCGAATTTTCGTCCTTGACTTCACATTCATTCAGTTTTTCATGTCAACTGGTCGTGATGTTGACAGTAAGTGTGCGAATTGTCAAAAAAACAATTCTTTTTTCATGGAAAGACTTGCACCGAACGGCTTTAGAAAAGCTGAAGAACGATCCACTCCTTTGATCGAAAATTTGTCTTCAACGACAAAGCTTCTGCTTTCAATGGAAATGTGCCAAATCACGCCGTAGTGTCATCTTAGTCTATAACCGACAATAGACTAGAAACTACCTTATTTAGAAAATCCCTCCCTACGCTTATAATATGTACCCCATTGACGAAATCGAGTCGAAATTTCTGCAAACTCAAGATTGACTCAATTACATTGAAAATGCGTTCAGAATTGCGTCTTATGACAGACTATGCCACTTTCGTAAAGTTTAAACAACCAGAACTAGTATATTTCTCACCGTTATACCAATTAACTTGCATTAGTCTGTCAGATTTTGTTTTCATTGTTTGTTTTGTTTGGAAAAAATAAGCTGTGCTTACTTTTGACATTTCGCTGTAAAACCAAATAACTAGTCGTCTCTATTGGGTTCTGTATACGACTCTTTTCTCGTTGTTTTTGCAGTAAGTGCGTTGATTTTGCTACATTAATCTCGTTGGATGTTCTAGACCTCCTTCATCAGAACTTCCGTTCAAGCCAGTCTACTATTGCATGCCTTATATGCAACTGAAGTGTACCTTCACCCGTAGAAAACTTCACTTCGACGCTTACTATTTCAATAACCTGACATAAATGTGTCATACGTGATACCAGTTAGGTCCCCTGCTTTATCAGAAGATCTAATTAGGCTGTGGAATTTGCGCTTACAGGGTATCTTCAATTTGCTGATGAACGAAGTTGGTAGGCAGCTAACATAATATGAAAATCTCTAAATTAGCTCATCAACCTTAACGAGAAATTGGATTTATGTATATCGCAAAGAAACGATGAGAAAAGTCCTATTTCAGATCACTGCCTTATCAGCTATCACATCTTCCGCTAAATGGTGTTTAAAGCAACGCGAAAGTCTAAAAAGTGATTTAGACAATTTCGACGGCAACAACCTCCTCACTTGAGTGGGTGACACTTCAGAGGAATATTGAAATTTTGTAGAATGTTTTACCCAAGTGGTCCCAGAAAAGCCTTGAATAGAGTTCATTTCGATAAAGAGCTGTGTCAAAATTTAACTGACCTGTTGTCACCAGCACCATCAACGTAGGCACATTGTTCCTTTAAATCTTTATATCACCGTATGGCATATCTATACCAAAGCAGTTAGCTCCAAAAATCCATGTCTCACGACGTTACCAAGACCGTTAGATGTGTTTCAGTGAATATTTTACATGCTAGGGGTTACTTGTATTCAAAGTTGTAAGAATTGTTTGTGCGTGACGTTTATATTTCAACACGGCGGCTGCTTCCTTCCGCCGAAATCACATACGGGGAACCAACTTCAATCTACAGCTGAACAGACGCGGCTACTCGGTTGTGTATGTAGACACTATTGAAGAAACGGTGATATCCTTAATCGCTTGGAAGATGATAAACCAATAAGCCCAAGACACAAGACTCAGAATACGACATGGTGTGTCCTCAAAAAGATATTGCTAAGAAGTTAAGCAAGATTGAAACCAAAGCATGGTGCAACCAATGAAGCATACTTTTTCGTGGCAGACAAAGAGCTTTCAGATTAAGTACCACTATGGACCAAGGTCGGTCAGGTGGAGAAAATCACATTCAAAGGGGAAAGGTCTGTCTCAAAGATCACCCTTCAATAAACGACAACGTTTTTACCCTTTTCTTACATTCTCATACCCAATCCATCTAGGCATGGATACACAAACACGGCTATGGATGATGACAGACAAATACCCAATACCAGACAGAATATTTTTTTTCTCTGTTCCAGAAAAGATTTTTCAACAAAACCAATAAATTTTGCTGATTGCACGATTTAGATCAAATTGAAAAACTAATCAAATAATATGTTAAAACATATGCTAGTTTCTTTCTTAGTTCATGAAGTTTGACTTCAATTCGTGCAAGTGCATGTCGCATCCATGTAGTTTCCGGGTTATTGTTTTCCACGTTCCCCTTTTACGAATTTCCTGATATCCTTCATGTGTAAATTGTTCCTGTCATGAAAATCGAAAACATCGTATTTGCCTTCGTTTGACAAACAATTTGCCCATTTACAGTGAGCCTCAAAAGTAAGTTTATAGCATATGGCATATTGTCGGTATTCTCCACAGAAATCAAATCAAAAAGCTGCTCCAAAGAAAATAAAGACACTATTGCAGTTTTTTCTAGTAATAAATAATGTACTTAAAACAAATAGAAAAATATAATAATAGTATAGGTGTGTTTTTTTGATTAATCAGTTCTCAGCTTAGTAATGATTCTCAATAAGACGCTTTTTTGCTGAGTTCAATTTGTCTTCCGAAAGTTAGTACATGTGCTTACGTCAATTCCATTAGATGTTAAAATATTCTAATGTGAAAGATAAGTGAAATTTAATTGTCTAAAGTAAAGAAAATAAACAATTAATGGATAGCCAAACAAGTAATATGAATGAGTTGATATTTTATAAATTTGCACAAGTAAACACTTACAACTGTCAAATAATCGATTGACACCAACCTTTAATAAACAAATAGTTTCCTCTGGCGCCATCTATGAATGAGATTTGGATGACAGTGACATTTTACTAAGTAGTTTTAACTCAGTAAGCTGTTTTGTTCGTGTAAAATCTTACTAAGCTGTCTACTGACCAGTCAAAAAAACACACCTAATATAAGCGATAACCTAAAAATGTAGCGAAATGTACGTCAACTAGAAAGGATGCTTCTAAGCTTCGCTTGAACAGAGGGTTTTCATGGATTACAGTGAGTACTTCAGATTGTTCCAGTAACCAAACCCACACATTTTTCGAAATGACTTATATGTGGATCGACTTACTTTTGACGTTTACTGTCTATAGGACTTTCGTACCACCGTGTCATCATCAGATTACTATTTCGCCCTTTTGTTAGAAGTTTAAGTTTTCTAAAAAGCTCGTTTCAAGTGAATTTCGTGAGACATCTCTATGTTTCTAGCTGTGGTCCAAAAAGAGCATTACTTTTCGTCTAATACTCGAAAAAAAAAAACACGTTGACACAATTTCCTCTCTTTCAAAATCCAATCCAATTCAATTCAATAAATCATGACTCTCTTGACACAACCAAGCAATTGGAACCGTCAATCCACCAGGTTTCTGTACACACACATCCAGTCGGTTAGTAATGAGCCTCATTAGTCTTGAGATAACTTTCCCTCGACTCGGTGAACGTTCTAAAACCGAAAGTAGAACTTGAACTGATTTACGTGCCCAACTGGGGATGTAATTGGATCACTCGCGTTTTTTTGGCTAAGCGGTTACTTTCTGTGTGAAAGTCTTTGAATAGCAACTGGAACCGGAAATCAGAGCATCCTGCATCCATGTCTAGATTCAGTCCTAAGCTCGATCTGGTGGTCACTGGCCTCTTCTTTCAAGAGTTCTAAACGAAGGAAATCTGAAAACCTTTCCTCGAAAGCACTTACAAAACAGAACGGCACCCTTTCACTTCACATTTGATTTAAACTGTCTCTGCAGTTGCATGGCTCCTGCTGGCTGGAGCCTAGAATGCCTCCTTTGTCCACACAGTTATCAAGATCTGGTACGAGCCCTGGTACAGCCTCACTCCCTAATTTTCAGCGTCTCAATAATACTTGAAAACACGAAAACGTTTCGTTGTGAAGCCTCTGTCATTGATGACAGCTGAGGATCTTCTAGGCACTTGCGGCATTCAAAATTTTCTTGATTTAAGACTGAAGTCAATTTTTCTGCAGCCATTTCTTCTAAGCCCGTGATGTGGTCATTGGCCTCAGGCCTCTTCCTCAGTTCAAGCTTGATCCCGTCGTCCCTTCAAAAAACCAGTATGCTTCCTCGTGGCCACACACCTCATTTGAATTGTCTCTCCAGTTGCTTGGACATTTACGAGAGCTTTCCGCTCTTCCTCGTCAGGGATTCGTCTTCGTGTCATCGTGACCAAGTAATCCCGCTGATGGCTCCAACGCCCCATCCACCACCGATCAGCACTGTTTTCAGAATGGAAGCTGCCCCCTGCTCAGAGTGATGACCCTTATCCGACTGATACCGAGCTGCTCCCTGGCAACTCGCTCCCCCATTCATCTTCCTAATTACAGAACCCTCATAAAGGAGAGATCCTCTCCAATTCAATTGCGAGTCAGGAACGACTCACGCCGAGGAATGCCATTCACTCATCTTAAATGCATTCTCGAGACCGCACGATAAAAACCACCGCATCGCCCTTTAATTCCCATTCCGACACGGCATGGCGTGCATTCAAAAGGTGTACGTACTTAAAAGCCCATCATTTCCAGATTCGCCATGGACAGCGTCGCCGTCGTCGTCGTCGTCGTTCTCGATTGTGTGCGCCCCACTTGGTGTCCGCAACCCACAGATCGCTCCCTCTCTGCCTCGGCCTGGTCCTTATCTTGTGGTGAGTGCGCTGCCACCGCCACCGGGCGCGCTCCATTCCCGCTGGGAACTAGTTGCACTGCGAATGGGCGTCGGTTCGTGCGGTGCCCACGGAGCAAGAGGAAAAGGAACCTTCTGCTTCCATCTGACTTCTAGATTAAAGTCATACAACCCATAAATTGGAGCGCGTTGGCTTTGTTGATGGAATTATAGGTCGTTGAGCTGTGGCCGCCGAGCCAGAGAAGTGTGCCTGCTCGCGGTGTTCCTTCCTGCTGCCGAACAATGGCAACCAAAGTATTTCACCTGTTCACCCATCAACCACAGCCCCAGTTCCAGCCCAGCCCCACCATCGCCGTCGTCATTATCAGCGTTGTCTTGTCATCGGCGCGTACAACAAGGATATCTTGATGTAGCTCTTCCCCCGGTTCTCATTCATTATGCAGCCCGGTTGGCAGCCCACTGCCACCGACTGCGACGCCATGTAAAATGCCATGAATGAAGGAGCCTTCGCATCCACTGCTGGGCGCGGGTGTGCGGCTGCCTGTGTGCGTGTGCTGTCAGTGAAGGAGAATGCAACGCTGCTTGATGGCACTGCAAATAGTCAAGCCGGAGTGCGGATCTGCACACTGGTTGTGCATTCATGGGATGCCCACGGCGCAACAGTTCTGGGCAAACAGCAAGTCAGATGTTAGATGTCACTACCTTGATGAGGGTCCTCCTCCCGCCATCGTCTCTGCCGAGTGTGTGCACTCAACTCAATGAGAGGTGTGTTCTCCTCATATCTCATGGTGTCTTCTGGGGGGTTCCCCCACGACTCGTGGTCGAAGCCCCCTCATTTCGGTTAGCCGTTGTGATTGCGCTGGGCTCTGCGCCTTGCCATCTGTTAACGAAGATTAACGAGGCTCAGGTGGTGTTTAGGCTACCGTATGCTATCCGGGCTTTGAAGTTGATGGATTAGCTGTGCGCGGCTTGAGGAGGCCATGTGCTGGGGTGAGGTGTGTGCATGCGAAGGGACAGATTGCCGCGTGGATACCGGGGAAGGGATCAACTCGATGGAATCTGTGATCCGGAAGAGGTGTCGAATCTGGTGTGATGTTGTCAATCTTTGAGAGGGGATCTGCCTGGATGTGTTTGCAAGGATTAGCTAAAGTGCTCCTGATTTAATCACAGACGAACAGCAGATAAGTCTCCAGTCGCATTTAAGTTGTTCTGACAAGGTATCAGTCGATTGGGGGATTTTGCATCAAGTCGGACTGAGGGGCTTCTTAAAATCGTGGAATGCCACAAGGTTCCATATTTACACTCACTCTATGTACTCTTCGAAATATCGTCGTTTAAACAGAAACTGCTCAACTGACCAATGAAAATCGCGGCCGTCGCAGAAATTTGGGCTACCTCAAGGCTGCCTGTTCATTTCGGGCCTCTTTACTCTCTCAAAACCTCGAACCCCGTCACTCTCCAAACTCGATCACTTTCGTACCTCCTTTAGTCCTAAGAGCATATTGCAACAGTACTCGAGGGACATTCGATACAGAGCACGTAGAAAATATATGAAACGCCACACGGTTCCATGCTTACACCCCTTCTGTTTATCATTCTGAATTCCGTCACTTTTAGTAATCTGGTTTGCAGAGCATAGAGCTGCAGAATAGTCAGCCACTAGAGTTCAGAGAGCCCCTCATTGGTACCTCCTTCTGTTCGTATTTCTGGTGCAGCATAAATCGCATAGGAATGACTTTCCATCGCAATATTGTTTCGATCCACACGCAGAGCTTTATATCGACTCCTGCTTAATGGAGGCTTGTCTGAATTGTTTAACTGTCATCTAAGGATTTTATGGATTAGATGGTAGTGGTAACCTGATTGAAACAGTTTGCAGTTTTAATGCCACCGGTCTGCGTATGTAATTGAGGAGTTTACTTGAGGTATCCCTTCCATAAATACCTGAGGATTCTAGAAGAAGGGTCTACCAAACCCTCACTGTCTGGCTCCTGTACGGACCACCACAAAGCTTGCGATATCATGTCAGTTTCGCCGAAGGAGATCGTTCGTTCCTTCTGGATCGATTATACTCACGGGGAATTTTGTCTTGTTGTGGCACAGTTTGCTAGCCTGACCCATCTGTGGCTGCCAGTTTATACGCCTTCTACTTTCCTGGGATGTCACTGTGACCAGGAACTTATAAGAGGATTCCATTGAGTTGGCCTTCTGGAGCTTCGATGGCAATTTGGCTCTGAAAACATATAGCAACCTTTTGCCTTGGTATGATATGTGGGTGTATTTTGGACTGACGACAGGATTCCCCTGATTCCCGGCTGGCTAAGATTCTAAGAACTCACGCTCCGGCAGCCCATATTGGACCCGTCAGCGTAAATTACACACTTAAAATGTTTGCACTTTCCTTCCTCCTTTCATGCCATTCCCTCAGAAAATAGGGTCTCAAATTTGTCAATAGCCAGTGAAGTGTTGTACACGGTCCCTAGGAAGGTAGACTAAGATGTTTCATTCCCGGCTACGATTGGCTTGTTTTGACTTTCAGAAGTAAACATGCATTTTTTTCATTATAACCAAACGTATCTAAAAGGGGGCATGTAGTGTCATCCCGAGCAGGGATATTTTCGCAGCATTTGCTGCAAAGCCAACATTGTCAGGTCTTTGTGTCGAAAATGACAGATGGACTTCTATCGTATTAGGTGATGTGCATGGCAGCCAAATAATCAGTGATCACATTCTGAAATGCAATTCAGACGATGGTTGTACTAATGAGGTGCCACAAGGTTGTGTCTTCATACCTCTCCTGTTCATTCGTCCAAAACACCACGACAGCTGCGGAACACGTTACAGACAACCAATTCAGAGCGACTTTCAAAATTATGGCGTATCACATGGCAGCATGTTTAGACCCATTTCTTTTCACCATCTTGTTTATGTAATAGTATAGTCGTACAGTTGGGAATTGCCCTGTAGCCTCTTCCACTAGTGCGGTCTCTTATTAGACCAGTTCCTGTTTATTATGCGAAACTCCACCGCTTTTAGTTGCTCTTACAGATCTTGCACAATGAATTGAATTTGCTCATCTAATGGTGGCCACAAGTGCCAGTTTTCAAAAATATTCGAACCCCAAGGTTGGACCTACCCACTCTGTATGTTCATCGATTCCACCACTTCTTTAGGAAAAAAAAACATGCTGAGGAGATGAAACCTTTCTTAGAACGGTGGAATGTCACAAGGCAACGTGTACGCACCCATTCTCTTAACTCCATTAAATCCTGTTAAGCGACTGTCTTCCACTCCCTGTGGGATAATATAACATGCAAAACCCGCGTCTATGGATGTGCACCCAAGTGGAAAGAGACCTCAACCATGTTAGCGAGCGAAACTGGAGACAGCTAGCCAAAGATCGCTCTAGTTGGAGTGGCTTGTTGATTGATACCCAGTTACATCGGGGACTGTACATACAAAGAAGATGAGCTACAGCTGGCAGGTAGCTGGGTGATAATTGACCTCTACCGAACTTCTTAAATCTTGGGATACCACAAGATTGCATATCCATGCCCCTTCTATTTACTCTTCGAAAATCCTTCAATTTCTCCTACGAATCCGGTCTAATCTGAAAGTTGCTTGACACTCTCCCTCAAACTCATGATAATCAATTAAACGTCACCCAACTCGCCATCATCCCGCCTCACTTCGAGTACCACCAACCATTGCTCACGAATTCTCCAGAATCCAGCAACTCACCTTCGAATTCCGCCTTGTTCGAGTCGCAAGTACATCACCCCCCGCTTGACATTGCACGCGCCGTCTTCTAGGTTTTGCCATCAATTAAACGACATTTCCTCAGTGCCAACTAATGTCAGCTGAATCAAATGAATGCCAATGTAATTGGCCGCCTCTCAATTAAGGCCTCTTTACAAGCGTCCATTAGATCGTATCTTTCGCGATAACTTGTCAACGTTCCCTGGAACCCAATGAACACAGACGCACACGCACGGGCATAGGCACCGGCACAGGCACATGCACACATCGGCAAACAGTCACTCATTGTAAGATTCTAAGCAAACATTGGCCGGTTCACAGGTGTTTCTTGGAGCCAGTGGTGCGTGTTACCACAACCGCAGCGACTGAATTCGAGTGCACGTTCCTCGGTGTTCGGCTTGAATGGCCAAGGATTCCTTCGCATTCGTCGTCCATTCATTCCGAAGCGAGAGCTGCTGCGTGATTGTAGGCTGCTGCTGGTCTTTGGACAGCTCTGCGTTTGGAGTTCGAGAGCCAGAATCGTGTCAGGTAGTTGCGCAATAATTTCTCAACGCACACACACGACCATCGGTCGCAGCCGGCGGTACACGCACATTCGAGACTGCGTGGAACTTGTTTGCAGGCCGGACCCGAGGCTCTCGAGGTCTGTGGTCTAATTGAACGGACGGACGGACGGGCGGGCGGAGAATTAATGGCTGCTGGTGAAGAAATAGGTGTTTCGTGTTGTACTGGTGTCTGAGCAGGTTTTTCTTTGTTATCTCTGGCATATTCGGAGCAAGGCCAAGTCGGGCAATTAACCGCAGCGAATTTTTGCCGGGAAAACTAATTAACGGGGAACGAGTAGTGGCAGCTAACTGCTAAGCCACAGTGGCTTTCGCGTTGTGTAACAACAGCGGAAGGAATTAGTCGACGCGGCCTGGGAATGGGGGAAAGTGAAGCTGGTTTCTGCTTCTCGTTCTGGTTCCATGTTGAGACTCTGGTTTTAGTGGTGGCATGCAAGCGACTATGGGTGGTCCTCGTAACTCGCTTGATTACACTGCTTGTTGAGCATCCCATCAGAAGCGTCATCAATCTTCATTCGGACATGTGCATCGCTCTGCAGTTTATGGCCGAGTTGTTGATTTTATGATGGACTGGTTGGGGTTTGGCTTATTTTGTGCAGGGTTTGGCGTTCGACGATGCATTTTATCGTGTTGGCGAAATGTCAATGGCTGGTGGTGCGTTTGAAGGACATGCACTTCTCCGTATATAGTTTCGTACCACGATATTCCGTGGCTCAGGATGCTCGCAACGAAGTTATACAAAGAAGTGTGCACCCTGGTAGTGTTGAGCATTGAAGAGTAAAACAGTGATCCGTGATGAGTTGAATGGAGCCCAAGAGCGTTTGGAAAACGTACCCAGTCCCGACAGTTTCCATGTCTCGGCATTACGATGGCCGTTCTATCGCTATCTGCGTTTCAATATTGGCTCAGAGCTCCTCTAACGTCGCGAACCTTTATCCTTGGACCAATGATTTAGCGTAGTCTAGGGTTTTCACATGATCTGGGCGTCGATTTGAGTTCGCAATCGTTCGAAGAAATAAGTTTGCATCTCCTCCCTTAAGCGATTCCCGTCGAAAATCGATCATCTACCAACAACGGACGCTGGTAAATGATCGAGAGGGCGAGAAGCTTTAGTTCTTAAACTAACTTCATCTTACGAGAGTGCAGATCAAGGTTCACTTGCAAAGGCCATTTCGTGAGACCACCGTGGAATCGAGAGCTTAGCTGTGCTTGAAACGACGCTTGAACGGAAGTAATATTCTCGGCACTTCGACGAAGCCGCTGTCGTGTGTAGACTCAAATTTGTTAACTAGACTTAATATTCAGGTCTATAACTTCGTGAGTTTGCTAAGAGATGGCGTAACTTGTATTATTCCAATAGAACATGCGTTGGAAAGTTACAGTCATTGTAAAAAGTTATCATTGAAAAAGTCATAGCTTCAGATGGGGGATAGATTGAATAATACTATTTTACATGTTTTTCTTAAAGAAACGTTCAAATTTTGAAAAAAAAAAAAAAAAACAGCACGAATTAAGTTATGGACCCAATTTGATAAACTGCTTGCCTACTTGAACCAGAATTCAGATGCGTCATAGGTTCGGAATTTTAGTAGCACTCGACGTATTCGAGCATCACGGTGGGGCACAGTGAACCCAACATCTTTGCCTAAGTGAGCAGCAACATCACCTATCTAAGCAACTCTAGGAAACAGTCAAAACAAAGAGACGTACACCACAGGAAGTTGTCATCTCTTTGTCAACTCTTTTCTAGTTTATTGTAATGAACAATTTATTTTTGAGGCAAGATAGAGAAGTGATGAAACTAGTAGGATACGGGGATGACCAAGGACATTTAAGGCTGCGATGAGTAATATCATCAGGATGCACTGTGTAGAGTAAGTACCTGGGTTTCAATATGCGGTCTAGGTATCAACTCAATCAAGGCTGATGCTCCTTATAAAATTAATAATATGGGTAGCGCTAAGCCCGTAGAGGACTGGGACCTAGCTTCTCAGCAAGCACTAGCGTTTTGCGCGTGCTATTGTTCTCTCACGAATGGAAGGGACCAGTGTTACCAAAGGGGCTCTATAGAGTCAAAAGGACTCATATACTTTAGTCGGACTCGGAGACTCTTAATATTTAGATTTGACTAATTTTTTCAAGAACAAATTTCCTATTACCTAACGTTTTATTTCACATTTCCACTGTCATAGCTTTGCAAGGTGTGAACTACGCTCTATTGTTTCATGAACATACTAGTACCGCACCCAGAAATGGCGCTGGCCAGAATTCGAGCCAAAAAAGGAATGTAGTCGTATCTTCACATAAGGGGTTCTGCGCTGGTGTTTTCGTATATGGTGACAACATTAGATAGCACAGTTAGGCTGTGCTTAAGGTCTTAGTCAACCCTTTCACCACTTCCACGATAGTTCAGTATTGCAAATCCTCTTTAAATTTAATTGGCAAATTCACTGAAATTCATCTGGGTCCCAAGACACCAAGGAATCGCTGAAACTGAGATCGATGATGAGCTTCTAAGACAAGGATCAGAGGAAACTCTCACAAGACCTGAACTTGCGTTCGGACTATCTGCGCCTGTTAGGGCGACAACACCTTTGGCAAACACTTAAATGTGATTGGCTTAATCGAATATACTCTCTGCCACGCCTGTGCCTGTGCAGAGGACGACAACAGTGCAGAGCACTTCCTCTGTCATTGTCCTGGAAGGTCTTCAGCGCTGATATGGTGAGAGCTGATTTGAAGATTGGAAGGGACCTACAGTTATTATGCCGACTCAGAACGGCCAAGTTTGAGAAGCTCCTTCTAGACAGGAAATACTCTTTGAGAATTGTCAATGACTCGAAAGAGGTGGAGCCGTGAAAATTATTTCTGTCGTAAAGACCAGGGATCGAACCTACGACGCCGAAGTTAAGGTCGACGCTCATACCCACAACGCCACAGGCCTCCTGGCTGATGCTCCTTTATCATTAAAAACAACTTCTTGATATGAATCATCAACCGCTCTCTCTCTCTCTCTATCTATCTAGCAGTACTCAGTACATAGGCCTTGTCTTATATCTCAAACTTTGACCGAGTCTTTCTGAAGCACTTGGTAGACTCTTCTTCGCACCTCAGGTTGGACTCAGAGATGTCTCAATAATGCACTTTGCGTACAAGCTACGCGTACTGTCTGGACTTTTTAGGTTCGCGACTACCAACAACATTTGCTACATAAATTTCAAAAAATGTGCCAATCTAATCTATTCCTAATCTTGGGTGTATATATTTTAATGCGTGCGGTATTTTTCTTCAAAATTTGATCGTTTGTTTAAGAAAAACATGTATGATAGTATTATTCGAAGTATTGCCCATCTGAAGGTATGACTTTTTTTCCATCTTTTTGGCACTTTTTGGATCCTATCTCAAAAAACTGCGTCGGCTTGGTAACCAGGAATGAATCAAGCCAATGCTTGATATTCTGCTCTGATGGGAACCGTATTTCAGGGAGGGAGTTCTGCGTCGACCGAAACAAATAGTACTCGGAAGAGGCAAGGTCTGGGCTTGAGGCGTGTGGAGTGAAACTTCCCATCCACTGTTTTCCAAATAGTTCGTGATCGGAATAGCAACGTTGGCCCCCGAGCATTGTCATGAGGTGGTCGCATATTCCACTCTTCAAACGGATGATTGTGCTCAGTAGCGTTGTTGTTTTCTTTATCCTTCTTTGATTGGCGCTACAGTCCGCGGTGGACCTGGGCCTCAACCAACATGTCTCTCCAGCCAGCACGATCTTTCGCCAGCTGCCTCCAGCTGCACCAAGTTGGTTGAGGTCCTTTTCCACTTGTGTGCGCCATCTCGTGCGAGGACGTCCTTTGTTGCGCTGTCTCAATGGCTCTGTATCGAAGACACCTGGTTTTAGCAGTTCATAATACAGCACACCCTTCTGATCTCACCAAAAACAGAGCATTACCTTCGCGCCATGTATATTCGGCTTTGCCGATGATTTGGCTGGTTGGCCGGCCGGGTTTCACATATGATTTTTTGCGCTCGGGGTTGTCTACATGGATCCATTTTTTATCACCAGTAACAATCCGATGCAAAAATTACTCCCTTTTTTGGCGTTTCATCGACATGCAAAAGCCAATTTCCTTTCCCTTGAAATTACCCACCTGCTTTTAAACGTTTTGAAATGGCTGCTTGAGTGGCACCAAAAGATTCTGCGAGCTTTTTTTGTGTTTGGCAACAATCTTCATAGCGCATGTTCACCATAACCTTCCATAAAAATACTATGACTTTACAAAACAAATCTGGCCATCACTTAACATAAAACGGTCACTCAGTCTACTTAGACTCAACAAGCCGTCCTTAAGGACCCTCATTGAAGTCATAACCGGGCACTGAGCAGTTGGCACTTTTGCTCGCAGGATGGGTGCCCCATATAATGATTTTTGCAGAAGCTGCTGGATGAAGAGGAGGAAGAAAGGACACATCACCTACTCTGCTCGTAGGTTCCTACACCTAGGGGCCTACTACTTTAGTGGCCTCGATGAGCAAAACAGGGCCAGCATAGGCCAGCTAAATCGCTTTACTAGAAGCACCAACTGGTTCTAGTGTTAGAAGAAGTCAATCCGCGTGGTATCACAATGAGCCTACCATGGCCTAAGTGTGACTGCCCTTTAGCAGTCAGCCACTACAACCTAGCCTAACTAGGATTTTCGGCAGCAGGCAGAATAATTCCACGGAAAAAAAACTTGTTCAGGCACAAAGTTCGACATATTTATTGTTGGCGATACTGACAGCTACAATGACAGTAGCTTTCCAACGCATGTTCCAATGGAATAAAGCAAGTTACGCCATCTCTTAGCAAACCGAATTAAGTCAGATCGGTCAGTGATGTTCAGATCAAACAGATGGAACAGCTGCCTTAAGGATTTCAGAATACCTCGTCATGAACACTGGAGCGGAATCCTCGTCTAAGATGATCCAAAATGTGGGGAGTATTCTGCCATACTGGGGTAATGGAGCTCCCATTGCGGTCTAACAGTCTGCAATAGTGATTCCTTTTATCGACTTCGACTTCTTATTTCTTCATGACCAAGGGTTCTGTCTGAACCTTATATCGCATTGGATAATTATTGAGGTCTTTGGTTAAACTTCGGGCAAGTCGAGACCCTTTATTGTCATTTCCAAACACCAAATCAATGTTCCTATTCTTGCCAAATAGCATATTCGTTTTTTTTTTTGGTCAAAGAAACAATTCTCGCCGCTTCTGCTGTTCTTAAAAATTCATAAGCAGTCGGTGCCACATATCCCTAAACGAATTCAGCAGTATTTGATGGACTAAACCAATCTGTTACTATTACCTAGTGGGATACCGCAGGGTTGAATATTCATACCCATGCGCTTTGTTGTTCTATGCTGCTTTTCATTTTTTTACAGGGCTTACAAAGTACTAAGCGCATAAGACGAATGTGTAATGTGCGAGGAATAAGCACAACTCAACAATAGTTGCGCCAGAATTGCCTACAAGAGACTGCTCTCCTTAAAGGTCCCCATCCAGCTGTCTTGCCTCACTCCCCAAACATGCGTAAGGAGCGAATCGCACCAACTTCCGAATTAATCCCGACTGCCCACAATCTTTAAACTACCCCACGAGCACACCATAAACAGCCTGAAAGCCTCCAATCGCAACTTCCCAAGCAATCAGTGTTCAATTGGCTTTCAAAGAAGAAAACCGCACCAAATTCGGTCTAATTGTCGACACGACGACGACTCGATCGCATTTTGTTTTGTCAAATGATCGCCATTAGCCGAGCGGAGATCATTAAATTCGCCGATCCAATTGTTGGCAAAAACAATTCAATGCTCGCTAACGAACGAAAAAAAACCTAGTGACAGCATAAAAATCCGCACCCGAACCGCCCCATAAACGAACCCGAAGTCTCAACAAATCGTATCTTTCGCCATAAAAAGCAAACAAATTGCAGTCTCAATTGACTGGACAGCGGTTCGTCGTCGTCGTCGTTGTTCTCATTGTTCGCCGTTGTTATTCGTCACCACAAAACCGCATATTCAGCAACACATTGTAGCGGAACACAGGCCGTAACCGATGGATGGCCATATTTCAGGCCGTGACACAACACAATGCATTGTTCGCCGACAATGGGCCGGAGCGCAGCCACCTCGAACCCGAGCCGATCTCGCTCTCTCAGCGGACCGTGAAAATCGTTTCCAGATTTCGGATTTCCCGCCTGCTTGCGAGAGCCGATCGAGCGATTGAGGCGGAAAAAGTTGCGCATACGCACCGGCGGCCGGGCCATGTAAGGCGCCCGGGAAGAAACTGGTCCGGACTGCCGACGGCCAATTATGGGATGCGCAGCATGCCGGAAAAAAAATGCGTTTTGAGGTCGAGAGGCGGACAAGTGCATTAGCTGAGTCGGCTGACACCTGCCTTCGGCTGTTGCGCTCGACGCGGACGTTTGGGTAAACCGCTTCGGCGCCGTAATCCGAAATAACGTGTGCTCTGCGGCTTTTGGCGAATTGTTTTCCGCGTCGTCGAGCTGAAACGAGTTCCACAATAAATCGCGATTGTCACGAGTGTGGCGGTGGCGGCGGCGACGGTGGCAAGGGAGAACCCTCCACCTGGCCATCGGCGCAACCGCAACGGGGCAAGGAACACGTACACTGGAGATGGTGTACACGGCGGCGGCGGGCCTCTCCGGTGGTCACCACACTGGTGGCGATAGAATGCATGTCCACACGACTGAGAGTCTCAATTTTCACCCGATGCGATGGGAAAGCTTGCATAACCATAAGCGGGGCACTGCCGATGCACACCTGCCGGCGTTACATGCCGTCTCCTTGTGTGTCCGTGCACGGGAGAGATCTCCACGGCGACCGAACATGTCGATCGAACGAGAAAATTGAGAAAATTGCAAGTTTCTAGGGAAATGTGCTAATGATCACGCTTGCGCCCAATGCGGCCCGTCCTCTGGGCTCTGCCGATGACAGAGTCTTACTTCCACACACACTCCCTTGCGGAGAATTGTGAAATCAGGTCAGAGCGGCGGTTACCCGATGCAGATGTGTGCAATCAAGGGGGAAGACTGGCCGCTGTCGCTGTCGCTGCTATCGCCATCGGTCTGTCAATTAGTTGGCTACGCCTGATCGCCGCCGTGGCCGACGATCGGTGGTGGTGGTGCAATTATCTTGGCGATTACCGTTAATCAATTTGTTTGCATGTGGCGTGCATCTGCTGGCGTGACGATGGTGGGGGCGAGGATGGGGAGCCGGTGGCGACGGTGGTGACGGTGGTTTCGCTTTCAAGCCAGTGCGTCTGCGACTAGGATGTCGCGGATGGCAAAGACTTGTTTATTAAGCCATTAGAGATTATCGTTCGGCTTGGACTGTCGGCGGTCCGTGGAAAGTGTGTGCGAGACTCCGGGCGAGGGAAAGTGACGATGGCGGTGTCTGTGGATGAGTGTCATTGAGTGCTGCGGTGATTAAAATTAATGGTTGATGAGAGTGCGAAAGGATTTTCGAGAGGGAAGTAGAGTTTAGACGAAAGTTGACTTGGACATCATGTGCATCCTGATGCGGATGGAAAGGCGGAGCAGAGGTGTCATTGGGGGCATTCAAAAAACCACGAACTACTCTCACTTCAAACCCACGCCAGAAGCGTTAATGGAGGCTTCAATGTAACATATTGACAGCCAGTCAGTCTCTTTGATCGATCATCGTCTTGACAGGCTGAACAGAAGACAGTGTTGGTTCTGTGAATTGTATTAGAAATGGTTCCGGCCGGAAACGAGGCTGAAGCTGAAGTCCTTTGCGTCGCACATGACCTTTAAACTGCATGAGTCAGCACCTTCCCAAAGGAACTCCATGCGCTTTTTAAACACAAGTGGACAGCCATCAGTCTCGCATCACTGAAAGTAATCAGAAGCAACGCAATGAAGGCAGGAAGCGTGTTACCTTTCGCTAAGGGAGTCCCAAAAACATACACAGACTTTAGAGAACTTCTTGAAATTTGCAATTCCTGTCCACGACCAGTGTTACCACGCCTGATTCGGGGACTCATAATTGTTAGATTTGACTCATTTTTTCAAGAGCAAAATTACCAATTTTATTTCACATTGCCATTTTCACAATTACATTTTCATATTTCCTGAAGGCTTTCATTTAAAATGTCTGAGCACATACTAGTACTGCACCTAAAAATGGCTCTAGCCAGGAAAGGAATGTAGTCGTAACTTCATGGATGGCTTCAAAAACAATGAAGGGTCCGGCGCTGGTGTTTTCCTGGAGGTCAAGAAGACTAGACTGTACACTGGCGAATGGGTCGACGTATCTGTGTTTGACAGTCGTCCTTTAGGCCTCACTCAACCCTTCAACCACTACCAAGATAATTGCGCAATGTAAATCCTCTCTGAATTTATTTGCCAGTCAAAATTCACTGAAACTCATCTGGGTCTCAGGACACCAAGAAATCGCTGGAAATGAGATCGCCGATGAACTTGCTAGACAAGGATTAGAGGAAACTTTCTCAGAGCCTGAACCTGCGCTTGGACTACCTGCGTCTATGGTTACGGCTTTCATTAATCGTTGGACCTGTAGATAGACCAAGCGTTACCTTTTAAACGTCTGTAAGAATTCCGCGGCACTCTTATTGTCCCTTGACAGAAAATATTGCAGGCGACTTACCGGCATAACAACAGGCTATTGTGGTTGATTTAAGAAGCCACCCTCTGCGACAAATGTGGACAGGACAACGACATGGCAGAGCACTTCCTGTAATTGTCCCGCCTTTGCTTGGATCAGGTGGCAGATCTTCGGCGATGATGTGGTGAGAGCTGCTTTTGTAGGCTTTTCATCACAGAAACGCCTGCTGGTCTTCCTAAGGAATTGTAGGTTGATGACTGGTAGTACAATGAATCAGTCTGAGTCGAAGTGCTCTCCTCCAACAAAGAACAACATACTAGTTTCATTTTTCACTTATTTTCAAAATGACTCGTTTTTTGATGACAACTTGTGGTAATACTGTCCAAGACGCCGAATTTGTGTTTCGTACCTTTTACAAACGTTCGTAGGGACTGCTTCGATATTGGCATTTGAATGGCTGGTTGCAAGAATTTACTCCAAAAGTGAGCAGAAATTCAAAAGTCTCGTTAATTTGGGGAAACTTTGGTTTGTCTGCAGATTCATTCCCCCGAAATGCCTCTTATGTACGCTTGTTTCTGCACTGGTTCTGTAGTGAACTGTAGCAAGAGACTAGTAGAGAAACAGTTCATCTAAAGGATATTAGCGTTAAAGGAGGAGTCCTCTCCTCTCCTCCACAGTTCTCCGTCAAGTCCGGTGCTA
Organism: Eristalis arbustorum; assembly: GCA_916610145.1. NCBI lineage: Eukaryota > Metazoa > Arthropoda > Insecta > Diptera > Syrphidae > Eristalis > Eristalis arbustorum. The sequence continues at coordinate 6,365,329 of OU744318.1, forward strand.
GAACAAATAATAGTCTCTAACACACATCTGCCATCAACAGAACTAGCTAAGAACCTCGTTGCTCGAGTGGCACTGCAGTACATTGGTTGACGCGGGCAGTACCTCATGGGCTTTTATGCTTGTAAGCCTCTCCTAGCGCTCCAGAGGCAAAGAAACTGCTTCTGGTTGCTGGCATAACTCTTTCTGTGTTGTCCGGCTTTGGAACCATTTTATCTGCTTTCCAGCAGAGAGATGAAGTCGCACTAATTCGTTGTTGCTTCATGGTTTCTTCTTTGTTTGGCGCTACAGTGAGGTGTGGACCTGGGTCTCTCCAGCCAGAACGATCTTTCGCCAGCTGCCTCCAGCTGCGCACACCAAGTTGGTTGAAGTCCGTCTCCACTTGTGTGCGCCATTACCTTCAAGGACGTCCACTGTTACGTTGTCCCAATGACTAGGAATCGAATATTCTTGGGGCCGGAGCTTTGGTGTCCATCCGCTCTACATGACTTAGCCATCTTAAGCGTCAGATCCGACGGCACTTAACTAGGTGAATGCCGCTGTACAGCCCGTTGAGTTTGTAGTTGAATTTTCTCCTCCAAACAGGACCAACGATCGCACGCAGAACTTTTCTCTCAAAACGACCAAGAGCGTCTTTCAATAGCGTCCATGTCTCCGCGCCATAAACAGGATAGGGATGATAAGAGTGTTATAGAGTCAGCTTGGTGTTTCGAGAGATGGCTCTGTTACTCAAGTGAGCCTCTTGAGCCTAAAGAAGCAGCAATTGCCTATCTCAGCTTCATGGTCATTCTCCCCTAAAAAGGCCAGTGATGGCAAGTTCTTGATCGAAGAACGGTCTAACAAGCGCTCGCTGTCAGATCCTAGTAAGAGCAGTGCAGGCACAAGTGATATGTTTTTAGGTGTGGGCTGCAACTGCGAATGTGCTTTGTGCCGAAATCCTAGTTTGACGACATGATTTCCTATCGACCAGTGTCAAACCGCCGCCAATTTTCTGAGATCTTATATTTTGAATCGGCTGTGGGTAAGTTAGGTACGTGGGCAGACGCGGTGGGGCCACGTCTCACTTAGGTCCTATTGGACTCATGGTGATGATCGGCCACAGCCAGACTCATGCCATGTTTCCATGAAGGTGCACAGCTTGTCAATTTGGTCCATCTGAGGCTTGTTATTTTAAGGCAGTCCTTCGGCAGTCTCATTTCTGGAGACGTCGCTGTGATCGGGAACTCAGATAAGGGACATTTTGTGTAGGCCTTCTAACGACGCTGACGCAGCTCGACAGACTTTTAGCTTGACGGCCTGGAAAACAAGGGAATTGTCCGTCAGTTTGCACTCTATTGGCTGTGGAACTGTTAAGGAATCCCAAGTAAGCAACTGCCGCCCATCTTAGATAATCAATACCGTCGGAGTGTCTGACGGAGTCGAGAGGCACCACCCGTCTATGTGCCTATGCATCATCAGCATGTCCAGCATCTGATAATGGGTCCAAGGATACAACGCCTGTGCGCTCTTGTGCGCGGTTTGTGGCAATGTGGCTCACTTCGCTCCAAATTCTTCCTAGTTGTCATACTTTCTTCTCTACTATTTTTCGCCACGCGCCGCAAATTCTTCCATCCTCCGTAAGTGGGTTCCATTGCATCGCGTGGCTTGCTAGGGAGCTGTCACCATTCCGGGGCGTGTAATTGCCACTTTCGTCATTGAATAGTTATTCCCGTAGATTCATGACTTGTTCCCAAATAAAGGTCGTCGATTGAGATGCTATTCGGCCGGATAATCCTTAATATTTTATGTATGCACCTATAAGCAAACGTTTGTAGCTACTTTGTGGTGCTCATGTCCCAAGTATCATATTCATAAAGGAGCACGAACATATTGCACGACTTCCCCAAATCATGGATAGCATGGCATGGCGGGCTATTCACTTTGATGCATTTAGTTTGTCAACTGTTGGTCCCGCCATGTTTCAGTTGATGAGTGCGATCGCAGGGTGATCATTCTTGTTTTTGTCGAATAAATGTTCAGTCCATAGCTGTATTTTTAAGGCCTTTACTCAGTGCAAGTGGATTAGGGAGTACACGGGTGATTCCTCCTCGGAAGAGAAGAGGACAAAGTGGATTCGGATTCCGTATTCGCTGGAAGATCTTCTTGTAAATTCACTTGTAGCTCTCGACTCGAACTCGGAGTCGCTTTCTGAGGTTTGCCACTTGAGTTGAATCTCTTAAACGTTCCCAAATTGGGATCTAAATGGATGTTCAGTTGTTTGAATGGTGCCTCAAATGGCCTCTCTTTCCGACTTGGGTCATCTGAAGATCCCCTGAATTTTATGTAGACGGAGTTCTAGTCCTGGTCCTGTTCGAAGATTACTTATCTGTGATCGAATTCTGGTTGCGAGTGGACTGCAATTTCTTTAAACTCCGGCTCAGACTTGGCCAAAACCTCTATCGCTACCTGTTCACCTTCACGATCGTTGGCCATCCTCTCTCAACGTCTCAATGTCGCACAAGTGCGTAGACACGATCGACCGACCTTATCCAAGTGAAGCTTCTCAAGTCGATCTTCCATTGGACACTGCCTTGTGTCAACTACTTCCACAATGTCGACCACATCGGGCGACTGGATCAGAAGCTTTTAGAGCATAGACCTAAAGATCGTCTTTCGCGGTCTCAGCAGCTTCCAGTGGGCACAGTAAACGATGTCTACGACGCTCACAACCGCAGTCGAAATAATGTCGGAGATAAAGACAATGACAGGGCAAGGAGGTACCAGTGTAGTTTGATTATGTTGTTCCGACGATGAAGGTTTAAGGACACCTCATCTTCAGCAGCATCCTCCCTCCTGGAGGTTTGGGAATAGGGACTAGAGGCACGCAGAAATCCTTATTTTTCCCTGAGAAGAATGATTTATTGCTTAAATAATATATGATCGCAATGCCTTCACGATTTGCTTGAAATTACAAGTTGTCACACGAACGATAGGTTCCACAAGCATAGGACCCGCTTTAATTCACAAAATGAAGCTGGAAAATAGCTCAAGTCCCACTTGTAGACGTCAATACACATCAACCGCCTGATTTTCTCCAGAATCATTCATCTCCATTTGTTAAGATCCACAATTCCAAGTATCAGTCCACTGCACTGCATCACTCTCGATCTCACCCTCTCTCACCCACATTTGAAATGAATCCCTCACGGGATCTTCCTCTTTGATCACACACGTCTTCAGCGTCTCCAATTACAGCCTAACAACGCACAAATCGCCAGATTAGTCGCTACTGTTTACCACTGCTTGCCACCGCGCCGAGCGAAACACAATCCACAACGGCAAACATCTGTTCGCATCCCGCACTTAACCCCATCCACCCGGTCGGACGGCAATATTAATTAACTTTCCCTTGCTCGGTTCGCATTTCCATATCGGATTACTCCCCCTGGAAACCGAGCCATTAGCGGGGATGAACTTGGCATTGATAGCGGCCCCCACGTGTGTGCACCGTGCGCCCCTAAATTCAAGCGTGACCCGTGTAAACAAAGAGGTGGTTGCCAGCACAACAGACGCATGGAATGGGATCGTCGACGGAATTTGAATCTCAGATTTGAATGCGTGCGGCACTGCGTCTGTGCCACAGCCGGCGGCAGCGGCGGCTGGAATCTAATGGCCAAACATTTCCGCCATCCGTCTGAGTCTCGTTTTTGTGCGGCAGAAATACGACAAAATCGCAGCCGAATGGGGGAGATAACGAGACGGAGTCCGAGAATGGGTGCCTGAATTGCATAAGGCAGCCCCCTCACATGGGGGTGGGAGTGAAGAGGCATAAAATTCCGATGAGAGATGTGCGTCGTCTGAGGTAGTCACCCTTAAGTGGTTTAGTGCCGAATGGGTGGGGGCCGAGGCCAGACAATGACTGGGTAATGACGGCTGCTTCATCTCCTCGGTCGGGCATTAAAACGAAGTGCTCCCTGAGACTGGGGAGGGGGCTATGAGCTATGAGCTGCTTAAGAGGCTCATTATTTCTTTTTCAGATTACACACGTAAGGGAGGCGATCCCAGGGGGAGTTCTGCAGGGCGCTCAGTTCAGCTGGAGGATAGTTTCGTCGCCCTGGAGTGAGGCAGTGTAAGCGGCTTATGCGACAAATGAGTCTGATTGTATCTGCATTTAATGCGTTGCCTCACATTGACCCCAGCATCCTCCGAGAAACGCTCCTCTTTGAGTGTTCATTTCGACTGCGGTTCCCCGCCACCTCGCCGTTCGGTTATTTCCAGTTTATCGCGCCACAAAGGGGTTCGATTTCATTTGTTGGGCTATAAACCACTTGAGTCCTATAAACCCGCAGTCGCACTCCAAGGAGTAATTTAAAGTCGCATCTCTGCCGCGCACTGGGAGCAGCAAAAAAAACGACCAGTCCCCGGCAGCTGACTGGTCCAGCATAACAGATCTCATTTAGCGCACATCAATCTCACTTGAGAGCCCAGTGCCCCCGGAGCCGTCAACGTTCCCCATCACACAAGCAGCTCCCATCTCACATGTCCTTATGCGCAGTGGAGCTCGGGGACGGTCCAACACATGCGATGGCCACTCACGAGAGTGTCTCCCCGGCCGTGGTGCATTAAAGGGAAAGTCAATCACAGCTCGGCTGCCGTCTCTTCGGATTCAATTTTCACGTCAATTTCTCCAGCAGCGCTCTTATCAGCGCCAATGCATCAAGACGAAATGAAAGTCCGGACTGAGGTGGCACAAGACACACGGGACGGAGGGCATTGCGGACTCCCTGTGTTACGGCGAAGAAGCTCTGCCTCCGGTTGTCCTGCTTCTTGTGGTTGCCGTGGAAAAGGTCACCGGTGACGGGAGGGAGAACCGAGAGGCGATAAACCATCAGACAGCCACCATCGGCCGTCCTCCGGAGATGATGTCAGTCAGCGCACACGGGCGGTGCTGGGGATGGCCTTCGCTGAGTTGGACACGGACGTATTGATTTGAGTTTTGATTGAAATTGAATTGGCGGTGTGAAAGGGGGTGGAGGGGGGAGACTGCCAAAGGTGTGGAGTTCACTTTAGTCGTTGGCGCGCGATATTTATCTTCATCGTCGCCTCGCCGGGCAGCCGTGGGGGGATATTGATTTTTGACGGCTGGCTGACGTGATTAGGGCGCATCCTGCGAATGCGGACGGACGGCATACGGTCTGCAGGTGTAGGAATTTTTTAATTAAAATTCTCGATTGCCTCGCATTCAGTTGTGGCATGTATGTCCTGGGATTTTAATTGAATCTCGAGCTCATGGTGACCTGCCGGTTGGGTTAGGAGGCAGGCGTGCTTGCGGGTGGCCGGTTGAGTCCTCCATGACCTTCCTGAAGCTATTTGAGTTGTGAAGGGAATGTGTGGAGAGTGAGAATGTTCCAAGAGGTTGAGGGACGTTAGTGGAATTCCCTCGACTTTGCAGGTTTCATCGCTTAAGTCACGATCTGTATAAAGGGGCTACAGGCTTCTTGCGGTTGAAGGTTCACACACAAGCACCTTCATTCTTTTCATGTGATCCCACTGTCTGCAGTGGTCTTGGGCCTTAAACCGGATGCCTCAATTCACACACTCCAGATTGTGCGCGAAAATGCACTGAAAGAACCTAAGCGACGGGGAAATGAAACCCGCCCAGGTCTGCGACGACATTCTGTCGTTCTTGTGGTCCCCCTGTGTGTCCAAAATCTTAATCGGTTTTGTGTAAGAAGCTTAGAAAAAATAGTGAAAACTTCGAGAATGATGCATTTTTCCGACCACACCAAATCGCCTGAAACTCTTCTCTTCTTGTGTGCGTCACTGTAGACATAGGCGTCCTCTGCTGCTTTTTTGCTGATTTATTCTCCCCGTAGTTATAGTTGATTTATCATGGATCGCTTTACAATTGCGTTTGTCTTGTCCGGAAACAAAACATCGTTACTATGCTCTGTCATCTCGTCGAAGGCACGACTTGTAAGGTGTAGAAATTAAGCCTGTTGCCCGAAAAACGACTCCTATCCAAATTGGCATTTTAAAATGATATTTTGTATATATTTTTCTCCTTACTTAAGGTGGCACTCCCTTCCCGGGGTGGAACTCAATTTCTTGCAAGACAGAAACGAGATTGATTGCGAACCCTGCAAGAAGCAGACTTTCGAACAACATGTCTGGATCTGGTCAATGTCCAAAGTTTTCGATCGCTTTTACAAGTACTTCTCATCGCATCTCTTCAATAACATGGATAACATGAACTCCTAATTCGTCGATAGTTTTGGTTTTTCAGCGGAGATATGCGACTGTAAGCATCCCATGAGATGGAGTATAGTTTACATGTATAATTAATTTTCTTCACCAGTGATCCTCTTGGAACCACATCCAAGCACATTCCATTCGTTTCATTAGACTTCTGCAACATAAACCGGACGTCCTAACTTTCTTCTCATTCAAGGTGTATTCAGAACTTTTCTCAGGTTTTTCTAGTCTCATGGAGCGTCCCTTAAAATGTTTCATGAAATATTTGTTAACCGTCTGAATGGAAGTCACTCTCGCTGCAACAGAATGTTATAATTGATTGAATCTTCTTCTTCTTCCTCGTGTGGCGCTACAGTCCGGGGTGAACCTGGGCCTCGGTCAACATTCCTCTCCAGCTGGTGCGATCCTTAGCCAGCTGCCTCCAATTTCGCACTCCAAGTTGGTTGAGGTCCTTATCCACTTGAGTGCGCCATCGGGTTCGTGGTCGTCCTCTATTGCGTTGTCCCACTGGTTCGGAGTCGAAGACTCTTCGGGCTGGAGCAGTGTTGTCCATGCGCTCTACATGGCCTAGCCATCTTAGGCGTTGAATCCGTAGACGCCTGACTAGACTCATGTCGCTGTACAGCCCGTACTATTCGTGGTTGAATCTTCTTCTCCAGGAACCTTCAACGCAAACAGGACCCAAGATTGAACGCAGAACTTTTCTCTCGAAGACACCAAGTGCGTCTTCATCCGTTCTTGAGATAGTCCAGGCTGCCGCGCCATAGAGCAGCACAGGAATGATCAAGGTCTTATATAATGTGAGCTTGGTCTTTCGAGAGAGGGCTCTACTATCAATTGCCTCTTGAGCAGCGGTTGGCAAGAGTTATTCTGCGTTTACTCTCGGTACTGATGTTGTTCGTACTATTAACTTGGGAGCCAAGGTAGATGAAGTCCTTTACTACCTCGAAGTTGTAGCTGCCTATGGTGACGTTCTGACCGAGTCGTCGATGTTGTGTGTCCTTTCTTGATGACAGCATGTACTTCGTTTTGCCCTCATTCACCGCTAAACCCATTTTTGCCGCCTCCGTTTGAATACCAGCAAACGCTTCATTGACGGCTCGCTGAGTTCGGCCAATCACGTCAATGTCGTCCGCGTAAGAAAGCAGTTGAACGTACTTCTGGAAGATCGTGCCTCTAGTATTGGCGTGTGAGTTTTGCACGACCTTCTCAAGTGCAATGTTGAAAAAGTCACATGACAGCGCGTCGCCTTGCCTAAAACCTTTTTTGACATTGAAGGTCTCGGTGAGTTCGTTACCGACCTTGATGGAGCAGCGAGAGTTCTCCATCGTCATCCTGCACAATCTGACGAGTTTGGCAAGAATGTCAAAACTAGACATGAAGCTGTATAACTCGTCTCTATGCACGCTGTCATATGCGGCTTTAAAATCGGCAAATAGGTGGTGGGTGTCGATCTGCATCTCTTGGGTTTTTTCGAGGATCTGCAGCAATGTGAAGATTTGATCGATGGTGCACTTCTCAGGCCTGAAACCGCACTGATAGGGACCAATCGGGTTGTTGACGACTGGTTTCAGGTGCTCACATAACAGAGAAGATCTTGTAGGCGATGTTAAGGAGACGTATCCCCCGATAGTTTGCGCAGTCAAAGGGGTCTCCTTTTTTGTGGATCGGGCAAACGATACTAAGATTCCACTCGTCGGGCATGCTTTCCTCCGACCATATCCTACAGATGAGCTGGTGCATGCGCCCAACCAGATCGTCTCCAGCTGCTTTAAACAGTTCCGCGGACAATCCGTCCGCTCGATATCACTACCTTGACTTCGTCTAGATCGGGGGGACGGAATTCTCTTCTATCGTCGTCCATTGCGTTGAGTGGAACAACAATTGATTGAATCTATTCCTTATAATGTTCATTTGGGGCTACCTCCCCTATCCAAACAGACCCGCTTCCAACACTAGATTCGGAATAGATCTTTCACTTTCGTTTTCCAAAGGGGAAACAATGGGAAGAGCATGTGGTAGCAGCATATGAGAATCTCAAAAATGGGGACAGGAGCAGGAGTCTTCTGGCACTAAGATACTACTTCAACGTCCTCCAAGATGAAGTGGCTGCTATACACAAAGCAGCATTCAAGACCACGAAAAAGCGGACAGTCTCGTGAAAAATGCATCCGAGGCTGGAGTATCCCTGCTAACACCCTACGCACTCACACCGCTTAGCTCTATAAGAAGAATACTAGAAATGCGAAGCCCTAGATAGACTAAAAACTCGATGGCTCAATCTGTGAACCAGAGCTATAGCAAAGGTCCTGATGCCGACGCTAAATAAAAAAAATCGAAATCACTAATCAGTTTTAGTCGCAATGAGCGACCATGTGCGACCACTTATTAGAGACACTGTGCCATAGGTACGCATGCATCACGACTGAACACCCCACACAATGACTTTAGCAGGAGCTGTAGAGATGAAGAAGAAATAGAATGTATCCAACAACTGCTTTGCGAATGGCCAGCCCTAGCAAACAGAAGGAAGCAGTACTTGGGCTGTTGGACTTGTGCGGTGTAGGGCTGTAGCATGCTTCCAATAGTACGGAGTAGTAAAGGTAGTAAAGGACAATTGACTCAACTCATTACTCTAAGTCGTAAGGGCACCCAATTACCTACCTACCTACCACTTTCAAGCTACGTCAATGTTGTTTGTTATAAAATAGCACATCATTCAAATCGCAGCTTTTGCCTGGCTGGCATTGCTTCAAACCGTAGTTCCGTTGGTCAGAATTTGGTTGCAGTAGGTGCCCGCTAAGTGGCAGCTTCAGTGTCGAGGAGGAGTTATTCCGGAAGTAGCCTACTGGAGGAATATGAGAAAATTCTGCAAAACGCATGCACCATTGCAACCATGTCTCCTTCAACTGACAATGAATATTCTCATAACTAGTGCCTATATCCCCGCATTCAAACTAAATCAAATAAAAATTCATTCAAATCCTCCCCCACTCCGTGAACAAAGAGCAAAAACATCTGAAGAGGCTCCCAATCAATCGCCGATATGAAACTGAAATGCTTTCAAAATCCGAACAAACAGCCTACACCCGTGCTCAGCCCAGCACACTCCACCTCGACTCCCCATCACCGCCATCGTTGCTAAGTGACTCACTGATGTCTCTTGTGCCGTCAATCAAATGAATCACACTCAATGGCTCTTGGTGAATCCTCCTCCAAGACGATACATCGAACCCCTCCACCGGTTCAATGCTAAGCCTGTACTCCGCCCAGAGTGGAGACTTTAACTTGAGTCCTAAGCAACAATGAACCTAATTCCTCCTCGGAGTCCACCTCCCTCTGGAATCCCTGTCCCCACCCACAGACACTCGGGCAAATGCCTTCACTTGTTTATGCACAATGCCCCGAGAATCGATTTTTCTATTTTCCTCCGCCGTTACCATGACATTATCCTTATTAAGTCATGGCCTATGCACTTCCACCACCACCCACCACCCACCTCCAGCCGACGGCATAATCACGGCGACATTGTCGCACTCGTGTCGCGTCAACATGTTTCCAGCGAACACAATCCACAACCGGCAACATGGCAAACAAAAGACCGACCACCTCCCGAGGGCGACGGCGACGACGTCAGCCACCCTCGTGCCAAGGCGGTGGTGGGGCTTTTCATGAATTCCTCGAATATCGACCCGTGTTTGTTGTGTCTGGGTCGGGTCGGTTTGACTTTTCCCATTAAGCCCTTGTTTGGCGCGGGGGGATGCACGGAGTGGATGTGAATGAATGTCTGCCACTCCAGCGAGGTAAGCATGTGCCGCGCTCTCTCGCCTGCTCTCAGCCACTCGAGGGATCAGAAACAACCCCCGAACGCCGGCGTTTAACGGGGGGGGCGCGATGAGTGCTGGAAAAACATCACATCATCTGTAGTCTCTCTCTCCCTCTCTTCAGGGGTTGTTTGCCTCTGTAGCCGGCTTCCACTGCTGTTGTTGATGCAAACGCCGGTCGTTGATTGCCGGCTGCCAGTTGTCAGTTGCCGCCTGCCGGTAGCTCGCCGAATGGACCCACCCCCGGCTCGGCTCTCTAATTTTGCCGAACCACCCCTTGGTCACGCTGCCGCCAGAGATTCCATTGTTACTCGGATGCGCGGTTTCATTCCTTGCCTTCAATGAACCGGGGGACATTGAACGGCGCGCGTGCAGGAGCCCATTAAGATCCCGATCATTGCCTCTGTCCTTGGTGGCGGTCTAATTAACGGTGCGGCGCGGCGCTTTCTCCCCCCGAGCTTGTCGCACTTGCCATTGTTCGCGGCGCGTCTTCAAGTGCAGTCGACTGGCACAGTGCGCCCAAATATTTGCACGAAATCCACGCGAAAGTTCTGCCCGCAGACGATATGGCAGAATCCGTTTTAGCACTCCTCACGGAGGCGAGTAAATATTTGCATGGCGCCGTTTGTTGGTTAAGGGTTCACATCCGTTCATTCACTAGGTATTTTTTGTGGGTTCCTCTGTTCGGGGCGGAGATGTCGTTTTTTCTTCCCCATTGACGGAGGACGGAGGACGACTTAAAGTGCATTAAACCCTGAAATTGTGCTTCCGGATTAGATTTCAGTCGGATTGTATTTTATGTCCTTTCTGTTGGGGAATTAGGGCCCGAGTGGGGTGGTGGGCGTCCGCCCAATACAAACACTCCGGGATAGGATTTCGCAAATAGAGAATACGAATTCGGCACAGACGGCGGAGGGGGCAACGATTTACAGTTGATTTGGCGTTTTTACGGCGAGCTCAGGGATGTTGGAGTTGTAATCCAACCGAGGGCGGGGGTCCGGGAAACAAAAGGAGCTCCCCTCCGGCAAGCGACTCCACTGGTGTCACAAAGAAAGCTGAAGACGAAGATAAAGGAAAGCAGTTAGTGATTGAATGCGAGGATTAGCTGCAGATTGAAGGAATCCGCTCGCTTTGTTGTGCGCTGAGTTGTTGACGAACCAAGACCCAGTGCAGGAATGTCACAGCCCCGTCTGTGTGTCGGTCGTTAACCCCGCATGCGGGGGGCGACCGATGATGGAGTGAAAAATCGTAAAAACGTTCCCATTGCCCGAGAGGTCAGCTCGAAGGGAGAATTGTCGGAACAATAAAATCCGGTAAATTAATGGGCTCGCATTTGTTACGCAGGAATTGGTCGGTCGCAAGGAAGAGTCGTGCGCTTGTCGTCTTTGATAGACCGACGGCAGATAGCATTCGGTTTTGGGAGAAGATTGAACAGCCATGAAATGGAAAGGAATCGCTGAAGTTATGAGCGGAATGGGGACAAGATAAGGGCTTAGCAGGCGGGTATGGCATTCGGGGAATTTGACGGCGTTGGACATCGGAATTTGTTGTTTCCTGGCTGGCACGGAAACTCAGGGATTCCTGAACGAAGTACACATTTAGAGCGAATTAGCTAAGTGTCCACCAAAAATCATGTCTCGACTGCGACTGGGGAAGGAGGAGCTTTCTAGGACTCCCAGTGACTGTCACTCAAGGTGGTCGAAAGCGTGTTTTAATCGAAGACAAACAGAAGTCGCGGCTGTGTTTCTGAGGGTATTTCTCCCGTATTTCGGAGATGTTTCTGTTGAACTGGCACTTAGGCCTCACAGCTCCAAGACCTTCAATGCAAGAAGCATCAATGGAGCGTTTTTAATCACAGTCACGCTGGGCGATTGCTTTGTTTACATGCTCTTTGTGTTTGTGTCGAAGTGTCCAATCCTGAAGCCGAGCTGAGCTAAGCTCTCTTCATGCCACCATCCTTCAGTCCAAGTCCTGTTGTCAGGGCTGATAAAACGTCACTCTTTGCAGACGTGATTTGGTACGAGTGGTATGCTTTATGCTACTCGACTCCGCTCTGAAGGGGTGTCTGATTGTATTTCGAGCGATCGGTAGTATGTAGTCTCATACCATGAAAATTCACTTTTAAAGCATTATTCTGAACTAATAGGTGCTCTTGATTTGCCTATATATCCTAAGTAGGAGCCGAATATGCAAGAAATTGGGTACATTTCTAAACCAACTAACCAACTTAGAAGCTAACGTCATGTACTGGTTCAAGTTGAACATTTTAAAGAACCGAGGTTTTGAGTAAATGTACGGACTCCGACGCCCAAGGTACTAAACGTTTCAAATCCCGAACGGCAGGAAGACTATCCTAAATTTAACACCTGCTCTCGGGTCGCAAACAATGTTAAGGAAGTACAACAGTCAACTCGCACAGGCCGAGGGTCTGACTCAGATCCACCAACCTTTTCCAAGATACATGAATAAACTTTGTTTAGGTTCTTCACGAAAGACGCGTTTTGGGCGTCGTTTAAGACGACTCAAAGTAATCACGATTTTATTATAAGTGAAGTCTGAGAAAACTCTCCTGCCTCCTAGCATCTCCTCGGAATGACGGAGGCTCTGAAACTCTGAAAACGTTACAGTGCGCCTGCCCTTGGTTATAGGGCTCCCAGGTTCGAATCCCAGTGAAAATTAAAGTTAATATGCTTTTTTTCTGGTTTTCAAATCTGGTCCAGTCACCATATGCCGTTGGGATCAAATTAACGGCGCTGGGCATCACAATTGTAGATAAAACTAAGTGTACTGGCTATTTCGCTGGCAGCTCAATAACCTAACTTAAAGTCACAGGAAACACCTTCGATGTTGTGTTCGATTAATATCAATAGTCCAAGCCCATTCAATCCGTTGCGTATATCAACAAATTGACAGCTCATAAGCTGTCTACAAGTGGCTGAAGTCTACAAGTGGATGTTGATCATGCCGAATAAAGTAGACGAACTTTAAATAATTTCTTACTTTAGGCTTAGTTCTTGTCTGTCGTTGTATGCCGGTTAGATGGGCTTGTCTTGCCAATCAGGCAAATAAGATTTTTGTGGAAGAAGTCCTCTGAGACTAAGCTCTTACTCTGGCCAATGAGGACTTGAATGTCTATCTGTCTGTTGTCAATTGAAAAAAGACCCATTTTTACTTCAATGGAATCAATGGTTTGTGTAACATGATGTTAGATGTCCTTATCTTGCATAGAATTAAAGTTCATGCATAAATTGATCTTATTCAAAGTTCGTGTATATTAACCAACCTCTTAGCATTTGCAAGAATGGTTCACTTCAGGATAATATAGCAGACACCATAATTGCCGCATAACAAGAGATTATCAGAGTCATAGTCCATTGGCAAACAGAAAAGCCAATGTTTATACGCGGGATGTCATATTTGCCTTTTCACATCTGCAAGCTCTCTGATTTCTCGGCAGACAGGATGCTAATCCGCAACAGAATCGTTAATTCTTAAAAAAAAACAAGATTCAAGCTGTGTCGACTGTTGAATTTGAATTATGTTACACGGAGCACCAGAATTCAGAATGAACGTTCTTTTGCTTGGCTGTCACTTTAAGCAGAAACATTTCCAGTATATTCGCCCAAAGCTTGAGTATAACGCTCACATCTGGTCTGGTGCCCCCAAGACCACCCTACTAGATAGAATCCAAAAGCGGGCTATAAAACTTATAGGAGACAATGATATCGCGGGTTCATTAGACTCGCTTGAACATCGACGAACCGTGTCTTCTTTGTCCGTGTTTTATCGTTACTTTAACAAACAATGCTCAAGTGAGCTAGCCAACTGCATTTTTTAGCCGCACTACACGAATATGGAATGCTCTTCCCAGCTCAATATTTCCAATAGATTACAATCCGCAGATGTTTAGACCAATGTGCACAGGTACCTCCTCTCTCTCTCTCTCCCTCTATGCCTTCGGCCGTTGCTGTGTCTTGACCCCGGACAATTAAGGGTATTAATAACCCCTTGAGCACGCGCAAATTATAAAAAAAAAGAACAATCATTAACCAAATCTGAAGGCCATGTCGCATATCGCCCAAAGGCAAATATGCACATCTATCCCCATTTTCTATAACCGCCGCGCACGTAGAGGGCATGTTCTGCGTGCCCTGTACAGTTTTACAGCCAAGTCCGAACGAGCAAGTTTGAGAAGCACTCTTTGCACTCTTTGTCAAGTTTACTAGACAGAAGCACTCTTTGAGCATTGTCAGTGACACGAAAGTGGTGGGACCGTGAAAATTATTTGTCGAACGTCGAACCTAGATATCGAGGTTCAAGTGCATTGCAGTCAACTCACATACCCAAACCGCCAAGGACCACCAATGAATTCAACCATAAAATCATGTCACACTTAAGCAGCATCTCAACATCTCCATCAAGGTTGATGGTTGGGGATGTAGCCATAGACAAAGTGCAGTCGAGAAAGTGCCCTCGCATAATGTCAACATATTCCAGGCAATGTGTCCACTCTAAATTCTTATAGACTAGTTAATGCGGACGTTTCGAAATGGCTTATAAATCTGATTCATTTGGTCTCACTATTTCTTCTCCGGCAGATTGGACAATTTTAGTTCGAATTATGCCATCAATTGGAATCAGTTCCTGGTACACTCACCCAACCTCGTAAGTTGAGTTCAATGACAAAGCTTGTGTGGCGCCCAACGGTGGCGGTCAAACAACAATTATTTATCAAACCAGGCGCCTAGACTGTGGTCAATCTCAGCTTCCGTGTATCACTTTAAACACCGGTATTCTCTCTTCTACTGTCCCACTCTATCATTGTCAAAATCTGAGTTCAATGACACGAGAAGCAAAGTTACTTGTAAATAGCCGACAATCTTCTTGCCTAATAAATGCGCCTTTAAATCTTCTGAACTTCTCTTAAAAATGTTCGTCTCCACTTTCGCACATGCAACACACGACGAAGAATGAGACCTACACAACAACCCTGCGGTAGACTAATTGGTGTGAAATAATGAAACCTCCTCAAGAACTGACCGACCATTAAATGGAAGGATTATTGCAGTGTTGTTGATTAAAATTGTTCAATATCCCTGAGGGTGATTGAGAAGGAGTGACCAGGTGCCAATAAAGTGAATGAGGCCTCGAGGAGTTCCACTGCGCTTGCTTGAGGTGACTGTAAGATGGAAGATGAGAGAGTGTGTTCAACTGGATGGGATGTTTGCAAGGATAGTTGGAAGGGGTTTCTGGGGATGCAGTTCCAATTAAGATTATGAGGTCGTCTTCATCTTCGTCTTCAACAGTCCGGGAGGGACTTGGACTTCCACCTCTTGGGCTGGGACATGGTCTTATCCTCGAAGTACTGACCGCCAAGTTGACTTAAGTTATTCTTCACTTATTTGTCCTATCGGTTTCGTGATTGCACTGCAGACCCAATGGAAAACTATCAAAACGGTGGAATAGAATCCTTCGACAAGGACCTTCAGATTGCTGGTGGATTTTGTGTCAAAACTCCAAAAAAAAAAAAGGCAGTTGCTGCGCCGCCGACCCGATCAGCTAAGCTGATCAAACAAAAGCCTTGACGGACTGGGTTTATGCACAATTTAGGCGGCATAAACGAGGCGATAAACACAGTTTGAAAAGCGCCTTATTAAGACCGTCAGAGGATCTAACACTGACCACATCGATCAATTGGCTGTGACCTGAGGTCGAGATCATGTTTGTTCAAAATATTACAAGTCGATTGAACAATTCATAGCTTTATGTGGAATTCAGACCATTTCCGGCAAACATATTGTTTGGCGTTTGATGCTTAATTGGTAGCAGTGCTGGATGAGATTTATCGTCTTGAAGTCGATTCCCATGTCAATGCCTTTGGTGTTCCTTTCTTCAAACATTTTTCTGCGGTGTATCGTTGTCGTAACAGTCTGCAACCGCTTCCGGACAAACAAGCCTTTCCCTCCCAGAAGCAATCTGAAAAGATCCCTTCAAAGTCCCTCCGATCAAAGGCATATGCCGACTTCATTTGGCAACCATTCACATCCTCCACCTTTGTCGGAAGGCGATGGGCCAGACCGGCAACGAACCTCAAAGTCCCGACTCTCTAAGTGCTCGCCAGCGGCTCCCACAGGAACCCTTCCTTTCATCCGGAGCCCTTTTCACCTCTTTGACATCGCTTGAACCGCGCACTTCCTCCCCGAAAGTCAAACACTTCCAAACTCCCTCGCTTTGCCTTAAGTCACGGCTCGGTTTAAGTGGATTACCTCTCCTTCCAGTGCAATTAGTCGGCGTGGCGTTCCTTGTGGCCTGAAGTTAGCGCCCCAATTGGCCTGTTTGCTTTATCAACATCAACCGTCATAGCAGCGGTCGCACAATTTGCCTGCCAACGTCGGGGCAACCATAAAATATTCACAAAAACCAGCCCACCACACTTGCCGCCCGAAAACAAAAAAACTCACCGAACCCAAGTTTCCCCCAGGAGACGTGACATTTTTATTTTATTTCGGTGTTGTTCATAATTTGCACTTAGCGTCAACCTGAGCCGTGCTTCTTTGTCAACTCAACCCTCCCGCCATGTGTGCAGACAGGAAAACCTCGTCTTCACGGCGCGTCCTGTTCTGCGATTCGCAGTGAATCCGAATCCATAAATATCTAACGAGGGAACGCGCAGCCCAAACATGCACGCAAGGAACCCCTTGTTCGGTGGTTTATGCATTTTTTCCCTGTTTCGGGGTTGAAGACCCTGTCATCAGCCAGTCTGCGCCAAATGACACGTAAAGCTTTCACGTCGTCGCGCTCTCGACGAGCAACAAACTTTTGTTCCGAATTGAACGGCGGGCTTCCCCCGTCTTCGCAGTGCACACAAAAGAACGTGTAGCAGTCGTGCAGTCGTTGAAATTCGCTCGTTGTTTGGGCAGGACACACCCACTGCGCCCGGCGCAGACATCATGCGAGGTCCTGGCGCCCAAACGAGGGGGCGACGTGTAATTTACAAGAAAGAACTCCCTTCATTTCCTTTGTCGGGGCGATGCTGCTGCGGCTGCTGCTGCCGCTGATTAGGACAGCTCATTACTTCGGATGCAAAAATAAATCCTTGTGTGCTTGAAGCGCAATTTGTTTCAGTGTCAGGACGGAGTCGGGCGCCTAATGAATGCCAAGGACGACTTCATTTGTTAGCCTTATCCGTGGTCTGGGGTCGTCTGGCGATGAAGCGAAATGAGATTTTTGTGCGCGGTGTGCTGCTCGTGTGTGGTGCGAGACTGCGGGCCACTTGGCGGGAGGAAGTGGCTTTGTTTCTGGGATTGAGTGGGTGTCTGCTTGGAATGAGAGAAATTTAGTTGAACTTTGCGCGGCTCTTGAAGACCTCGCTTCCTCAAGACATGCCAACAGTCGTGAACTTCTGAAGCGAGAGCCTGTTTTCCTTTGTTGCCACCACCAAGCACCTGCGTTGGGCGCCAGGACACCCCAGGTTCCCAGCCAAACCAAGCAGATGCCAATCGACACAGGATGCAGGTGTTGCGTCACTCTCCCCATTCCTCCCAAGCGATCGCCCGATAAACACAAAGTGCGTACAGCATCCACAAGAGATAAACGTTCACCTTCCTGGAACGGCGAACAAATCCAATTCGATTCGAGGATCTTGACCCCCGGGGGGGTTCACGCAAACAAAGGAAATGCATTTCGAACCCCATCTGCAGTGGACAACTTAAGCGTGCACCACAGACGTGGCGCGTTTTGCCATGCAGACCAAAACCACATTCACAGCGGCAAGGCGATGGCCTTCGGAAGCGGAGAGAACCAAAGCAAAGAGCACCTCGCGTCTGACCAACAGCCACAGATGTGAGCCGAAGGAGAACTCATAAATAATTCAAGATGAAACGAGAGCCATCGGCGACGGCGGCGGCGGCAAGCTGGGTCGTAATCTCTTCTGGCTTCTTTTGTTGCCACAGCGCGTCCAGTCCATTGAAAGCGAAAACAAATGACATTTGCCGCTGGCATTGACAGCCGATTGTTTCGTGGTATTCGTGTAAGAAATATTATTTATTCACCTCTAGTCGATTGTAATTTATGCGGAAAATTGAGCCGTGGACCACGGGGAAGCGGCTGAAGGCCGATAGAGTGGGGGCTTCAAAGTCGGGTTTCTGTTCTCGTTTTGTTTTTATGCGAGGTTGCCGAGTGAGGAGATTCATTGTGAGACTCGTAATAGTTTTGCGAACAAAAACTCGCGATTTCTAGGCCGACTTTGTGACATTTGACGTTTGACGTTTGAGGTCGCTTTCTGTCATGTGTTCATTGGGAAAGAAAAAAAAAGGGAAAAACAGGTACAAATTGTTGCGACTTCTGACGCGATGGATTTTTTGACACTGCTGTCGTGAGCGTTTGACGTTTAAACTTCAACCTCTGAGCTCTGCGTTTGAAATCTAAATCCACTTAACCCAATCCAAGTGCAAACACATCGAGATCAGTGCGAACTCCATCATCTTCGCAATCTCTAGGTCGCCTTCCTTTACGTAAACGGTTGACGTCTAAGTTCGCAATTTTTCGGACAACTTTGCCGTTTGACATTTAAATCGCGGTGTGTCCCATAGAGCTGTGTGTTCGCTGCACTCCAATTCGATGCCTTACTTGAATAGAACCGCGATCTCTAGAGTCTAGAGACCTCTGGACAATCTGACATTTCAATCTGCGATTTCCAAAGCGACTGCGCTATTTGACGCTCTGTATCGGAGAGCTGTATTCTGTGTGCAAAAACCACCAAGTCAGTGCAATGTCAAAAAAGAACAGCTACCAAGTTAATGTCCTTTTTCTTGACGCAAGCTTTTGACGTTAAAAGCGTGGTCCGAGCCTGAGCAATTGCTGCATTCCATCGGTGACTGTTCTTCGATGGCTGCTTCCAGTCATCAGGGCCAAGCTGTCTTACATTCGCGATGACTTGGTCTCTATATCAGAGGTTCCGTCTTCCTCTCCTTCTCGAACCAGGAGGCTGGAATTCGAAAACCCTCTTTGCTGCATCGTTTTTGTCCACGCTCTCGATGTAGGCGAACCAGTGTAGTCGACGGATTTTTGACTTCCGGACAACATCCAAGTTCCAGGACAGCTCGCAGAGGTTGCGGTTGTGTCTTCTCCTCCATTCACCTTCCTTGTAGACGGGACCATACATCCGACGAAGGTATGAAGAACCAGCTCTGCGGTCTTGCTTATCGCCTAGGTTTTAAATCCATAAAACGGGACTGAAAAAATAAGAGTCTCGTGGAGCACGACTTTGGTCCTTTGATTCATTAGTTTCGAACCCTGTTGTTTTACCAGACCGACTGAACTAACATCGGTTGCCAATTGCGATTCTACGTCGGATCTCCACTGTGATGTCAACGATAACACTTGCCCTGAGGTGGACAAACTCCTTGTACCTGTCGATCGTCTTATTTTGGGCTAGATGGTGTGTCACAGAACGTTTCTTGGTCGACAGCGTATACACAGTCAACCTTCTATAAGTCGAATTCTGAAGAGATGTCGTCTGGCTGGTCACAAATTCTGCATGTTATTGGATCGCTTTCGAGGCACTGTGTTTGTATATCCTATCCTCATTTGAGCTCCTAGTATACATACGTGTAGCCAGTCGTGATTTCGTTATGTAGCAACATTAAGAAAACACATTGGTACATGTAGGTTAGTGCATTGATATGCAAGAAATCATAGCTGAGTTTTTACTTAAACCTTATGTCAACACCCAACAATTGTACATAAACAAAAATTGCATAACATACCCGGGTATGTGGGTATTGTAGACGCCAAATAAAATACAAAGAGAAAGACCAAAGACAAATACAATACACAGAATGTATCAACAGTGCTCATGTTACAAAAACTCACTATTCAGTTTTTTAGAACAGAATATTTCAAATAATAATTATTCTAAATATTTTCTCCGCAAATACATGCATATTTACTTTAAGTTTGTATTTAGCTTGATTACTCGAGTTGTTTCTCGTGGTGATAATTCAAGTTATCGAAGTTTTACTGTATTTTGTTTTGTCCTCGTTGACCTTAAGAGCAGCTCGCTTCGCCTCTTCTTCGATTGCCGTTAATGCTTCCACGCGAGCGACGACATCGATGTCATCTGCATATCCCAACAGCTGGACTGACTTGTAGACGATAGTGGCTGCCGAGCTTACAGCAGTCCACCACGCTATCTTCTCCAGTACCAAATTGAAGAAATCACAAGACAGGCTCAGAGGTCCTCGAACCGAACCACACGGTGCATCGCGTATGTGTTAGCGTGGTACGGCACATCCGGATCAATTTTCCCGAGGTCCCGAATTCGGCCATCGCTTCGAATAGCTCCTTGCGATGAATGCTGTCGTATCTTTTTCTTCTTGTGGCGCTACAGTCCGGGGTGAACCTGGGCCTGGGTCAACAATCCTCTCCAGCTGGCACGTTCTTTAGCCAGCTGCCTCCAATTTCGCACTCCAAGTTGGTTGAGGTCCTTCTCCACTTGAGTGCGCCATCGGGTTCGTGGTCGTCCTCTATTGCGTTGTCCCACTGGTTCGGAGTCGAAGCGATTTGAAACTCGCTTGTCTTCTCCAGGATCTGCCTTAGTGTGAAGATTTGCTCTATAGTTGATTTGCCGGACTGAATGTCGCACTGGTACGTGCCCATTAGTGCGGTGCAAAGCGGCTTTAGACGTTCACACAGTACGCTGGATAGGATCTTGTAGGCGACGTTGAGGAGCGATATACCCCTGTACTTGTTGCAAGAGGTAGTATCGCCTTTTTTGTGGATGAGGCTTATGGAGCTGATATTCCAGTCGTCGGGCATGCTTTCGTCCTCCCAAGTTCTTCAAATGATCTGGTCCATGGTCCATATCTACCAGAACATTGCCACCAGCTTTGAAGAGCTGAGATGGTAAGCCATCTGAGCCTGCGGCTTTTTTGTTCTTCAGCCTTTTATGTATGTGCCGACTGGTTCAAAGCTAGGTGGGACTTCCTGATTCCCTATCACTCTCTCCTGGTTAGACCCCCTAAGCACCTTTTGGAAGTGCTGCTTAAACACATCCACCATTCCCTGTGGGTCCGTAACTAGATTACCCTCGCAATTTCGAAGAGCCTGAGTGCCTTTTCTAAAGCCTGAGACCAGGCTTTTGGCTATTTTGTAGAAGACCCGTTTTTTTTTGTGTGTCCTTAGACTCTTCGATATCCTTGAGCTGGGAGGGTGTGAGACACCTTTTCTTCAGGCGTAGAAGTTTTTTCTTCTCCCGTCTTCTAGGCCGTTACTCCTCTTGCGCTGCTCTTGATTTCCGTTGCAGCGCTTTTTGGTATGCCTCGTCGGTTGCGCGTTTTTTCTGCTCGCCATCATATCACAGGGGTGGTGGCCCGTGGCGTTGTGGGTATGTGCGTCGACCCCAACCTCGACGTCGTAGGTTCGATTCCTGCTCTGTGCGACGAAAACAATTTTCACGACCACACCTCTTTTGAGTCACTGACAATGCTCAAAAAGTCTTTCCCGTCTAGAAAAAGCTTCTCACTGAAAGCCGTTCGGATTCGGCATTAAACTGTAGGTCCCTTCCACTCGTGAGCACGCACAACACGAGTGGTTGCTGAGAAGCTAGGCCCTGGCCCCCTACGGGCTGTAGCGCCACCCATATTATATTATATCATATCACAGGTTTCTTGTCGGAGGTGGTAGCTAGCCTAGGGTAGTTTCCGCTACCTCTTTGATGGCCGAGCGGCAATGCAACCACATCTCGTTGGCGTTTGTACTTGACGTAGGCATACTGGAGAGTCTCTCGATTAGTTGCTCTTCGTGGTCTCTGGCAATCTATGGTGTGCTTAGGCGCCCAATGTCAAAAGATCTTTTTGTAGGCTGGTGCAGCTTTCTGACATTGGACAGTCGAGCTCTGAATCTTGCTGCCACGAGGAAATGGTAAGAGTCGACGTTTGCTCCCTGAATGGGTCTTCCGTCAATAAGCACATGGTCGATTTGATTGGCGGTTCTAACATCCGGGGATCGCCAGGTTGCTGTGTGGACTTTTTGCGAGGAAACCTTGTGCTACTTATGACCATATTACGTGCTGTCGCAAAGTCTCTGAGTCGGCAGCCATTATCTGTTGTCGTGTCATGGAGGCTGCTCTTTCCGATCACACCATCAAAGATTTGTCCTTATGGTCACCGTAGGCATACGAAGCTGATATTTTAGTAGTCGGACATGTTCTCGTCTCCCCAAATTCGGCAAAAAATCGTGTCCATGTTCCCTACCAGAACCTTCCCTTCAGCTTTGATGAGCTCTGATGGTAAGCCATCTGAATCTGAGGTTTTGGTGTTCTTCAGCATTTTAAAAGGTGTACCGACTTCTTCAAAGCTAAGTAAGAGGACTACTTCAACGACTGAAGTTGGGATTTCCTGGTTTTCTATCAATCCTCTCGGCCTCTAGACTGTCTTTTATAGAGATTTCCAGTGCGACTATGCCGTTGGACTTTGACGACGCATCGCGTTTCGTTTAATTCGCGTTGTGCGTTTTCGATGTGAAGCTGCTAAAAAAATAAGTACCATTCTGACAGTTGACAAACGAAACCCTCGTTTCTAGCCTAACTTCGTGGAGCTTCGCATTTAAATAGCGTTCAAACTGCACTCCAATTCCATGAAAATCGCGATCTGTAATCACCCTGTTTGACCTTCCCTCATCGAAGACCTGCGCTTATCTTCAAACTGCACTCCACTCAAAAGGCAAACACCTCCTCACACAAATCATTCACACCTAAGCTCGCGCCTGTCACATTTCACCGAGCTGTCAAGCTGACACCATTCTCGTGCAGTGGGGCACGCGTCAAACGGTGCCGACAATCGTCACAAAACGTCGCTTCAGACGTGACAAGAAGTCTCATAAAATCTAATTTATACCGCATGCGGCCATCAAAACGAAAGACGCATATTTATTCAAAACATTAATTCCCAGCGACACACAACAGTAAACCAAACTCAAAAACCATCAGAAACAAAACGGCGGCGGCGTGGCGGTGCCGGAAAACAGGCGAAGAAACAACACACAACAAAGACAAAAAAATGGCGACCAGCCCAAATCGAATACCGTTTTATTGTAAATTAATTGTCGCCTTGAACTTGAGATGAAAATCTCTTTCGCTTCATCATCGTCGTTTTGTTGTCTAGCCGGGGACGGCGGTTGTTGTTTTTTCGGAATAAATCCACGAACCATTGTCTGGGCTGTCATTGCGCGCCGCGCTGTGCTGTGCTGTGATATCTCGTAAGGTCACATAACACGCTCTCTCGCTTATGCAACGTCGTAATGAGTTATTACAGCCGTGGAGCTCTGTGGATCTTAATTACAGGGAATTCATTATTTGCTGTTGTGGTAACTCCGGCGACAGCCGGCGAACCAAGGCCTGCCAACGACAAGATTCTTGACATTGACTCAGCCAGCCACGACGGCGCTGAGCGATGACAAGGCAAGGGCATCATTTTGGCCACTTTTTTATGCAACACGAATCATTGCCCAAAAAAGGCAAAATTTCACTCACCTAACCTCAATCACCCTCTAAACCGAGCCGACTCTAGGAAAGTGTGCCTCGTCTGAGTAATTCGGGGCGAATTCAATGTGCCATGGCATAACTTATCCGCAATTAACCGCCAGGCTAATTGGTGGCTATTGCGAGCGCGCTATTAATTTCGCACGAGTGCGCGGCTGGTAGGATTGGTGTCACCCTATTTGATTTGCAAATGACAGCTGCGCTCCGCGGGGAGACGTTGTGTCACAAAAGAGCGCAGATCTATGTGCGGGAATGATGCAAAGCGCTTTCACACTGATCCGTGCCTCGGGGGGACGGCATTATCTGGTGAATTGGGACAAACTGCGAATGGTGGGCGGTGGCGGAGGGGGAGGTGTGTCAAGATAAATTTCATTGTAAGTTGTTCTTACATAAGGCGGAAGACTTGAAGACTTGTAGAACCTGTTGCTGTGGCTGGTTTTCAGATGGAATGCCGCTGGTTCTGGGAAATGAAAGTGATTTATGCAGATTTGTACGGACGGCTAAGAGGCGGACCTGCCTGTGTCTGGGTTAAGAGGCGTGAGAACAAAGAAGCGTTCATCGAGCTGGGGATTCATTTGTAATTTGGGATGTCTTTTGATATTCTCAAAGGGAATGTGGCTGGAATGATTTGGCGTGCATTCCACAGGAAAGCTGGTTCCGCATTGATGCATTGCTGACATCTCACACAATTATCTTCTGAAGGACTCCACCACCCATTCCTCCAATTTAAAGCTGAATGAGCTGAGCCCAGGTCCTTTATGAAATGCTTGCCTCGTGCTTAAGAGAGGTGACGTATAGATCTTCTTCTTTGATTGGCGCTATTGTCCGGCAAAGCCCAACTTGTGTGCTCCATCTCTTTCAAGGACCTCCTCTGTTGCGTTGTCCCAATGGCTCGGTATCGAAGACTCTGCAGACCGCAGCTGTGGTGTCCATCCGCTCTACGCCATCATGAGCCTTGGATCCGAAGCTAGCGCTTGATGATGGATGCCGCTGTACAGCCCGTATAGTTCGTGATTGAGTCTTCTCCTCCAGACGCTATCAACGCCAACAGGACAAAAGATCGTAGGCTGAACTTTTCTCTCAAAACGACCAAGAGCTTCTTCATCCGCTTTCAATAGCGCCATAGAGAAGGACAGGGATGATCAGAGTGTTGTTTAATGTCAGCTTGGTGTTTCGGGAGATGGCTCTGTTAATCGATTACCTCTTGAGCCCAAAGATGCAGAAGTCGCAAAAATAGATCTATCGGGAGACATTGTGACATAAAGGTTGACTTTCGTTACAACTTTAAACAAAATGGTGAAAACTTACACTAATCTGACGTCTCTGGTGGACAGCCTTGCGCAAGCAGTATTTCCATTCCTTGGTCATCTGCCCCGACTAGTGTAGTTGGTTGGAGCACAAGTCACAGCAGAGTAGGACCCTCTCACCTACGTCACAGGAGAGATAATTTAGACCGTGGGTTGAAAAAAATGTGGATCTAGCGGTGTATGAGGCCAAATATACTGCCTTCAGGGAATAACACACTATATCGACGAGTTGACCAAAGATCAGCAATATACTGAATGACCATTGACGATCGCGATTAGACGCAGTATAAGCGTTGCTAATCGCTATTTCCTTTAGCTCGTGAAGCAATTGAGATCAAGAGCTGACTCTAAACAATACTTGATCCTGTCTGTCCTGCTTGGAGACTATCTCGAGAACAAATGAGCAGAAAAGCGCACTTTGGTGGACAAGATTCAACCAGGAACTGTAAGTGTTACACAGCGATATGAGACCTATCGCCTAAGACACGACTCCAACACGAAGAGTTTCAAACTCCGAGGCTGTGGGATATGCAGTAGAAGCAAGTTAAGACACACAAGTGGAGTACGACTGCAACCTACTTGCCTCTGTTATTGTACAGTTTCTCCTCCCGGTTGGATCGGGTATTGATCTTCCACTCATCGAACACCCGTTCCTTCGAGTTGTTGCATGATCCCTGTTGTATCTCCAGCTCCTATAGCCCACCAACAGCTTTATTCGACCTCAGATTTTACAGTATCCTGCCACAAAAGCAGCAAAAGTAATAAAACAGATAAAAATTTAATGCACTTGCGATTGTCTCTTCCTTTTCAAATACAGAACCACTTCTGCAATAAGACCTAGCATGTGCTTGATCAAAGAAATGTACCCTAGTCTAGCTTAGGCTAGGTTATTCAGTGAAATCTGTTAGACCTTTGTCGGAACTTTGTGATACCCAATTTGATGAGATGGTGACTGGACCAGGTTTGAAAATCAGATAAAGGCATATTTACTTTTGCTTTCCCTGTGTTTCGAACCCGGGATCCCTATAGCCAATGGCAGGCGCTCAGCCAAGTATGCCATCCAGCTAGGTATCATTATGAATTATTGGCGCAGAATAAGCAAGTCTTAAGATATATCTCAAACAGTACGGATATCTTAAGAAAGATTCCAAAGAGCACGAAAATAGATTGTAAAATAAGGAATAAGTGATGGTCGGTGGCCGTGTGGGTATGTCCGTTGACCCCAACCTCGACGTCCTTGGTGTGTGCGACAAAGTCACTGGCAATGCTCAGGAGTATATCCCGTCTAGAAAAAGCTCCTCGATTTTAGCCGTTTCTGATAGACCTGAAGCTCCCTCCCACTCTTGACAGAACCATAGCACGCACAACACGAGTGGTTGATGAGAAGCTAGGCCCTGCCCCTCTACGACCTGTGACGCCACCTATATTAGATTATATGATAGTGAAATAAAATGAAATTAAAACATTAAATTCTGGATATCGCCATCTTAACTTCGCCTATATCGGAGAGACAGGATTCTCTTCGTCCATTGTGTGAAGAGCAGCATTATGTCTGACAGCAGTTATGATCATCGTATTTCAGTATCGGCAGCCACTTCAGTACGAGTTGTCCCTCTTCGTACCGACAGGATGTCCGAATTTTATACCCACCATTCCTTTTTGTCCATCATCCCTCGATATGTTCGAGTAATGTATAGTCTTCGGCTTGCACCTTTTGTTTGG
The DNA here is from genome assembly GCA_916610145.1 of Eristalis arbustorum. NCBI lineage: Eukaryota > Metazoa > Arthropoda > Insecta > Diptera > Syrphidae > Eristalis > Eristalis arbustorum. The sequence goes on from OU744318.1 coordinate 6,391,953, forward strand.
ATTTAATTGCGTCTACGCTTAGTTCTGAAAATGCTCAATGATCCGTTGGAGCATAGTTAGACCCTTTTTTGAGGATGGATGGCTCCAGAGGCGATGGAATCACGAGTTCTATCAAATCTACCTTGAAGAAGATATAATGACAAAAATTAAGTTCACTCGACACCAATGGCCACGGCTCGTATGAGCGACGAGGGTCCAACCCGGATCGTACTTTGGTGTACGAGATATACAAGACAGCACGCCGAACCGTGATTGCCTTGGGAAGTATGAACGCCTGATGCCTTGGGTGCACAAGTAGAAGCTGTCGGCCTACGATCGGGATAGGTGGATGAACATGTTTCAAGACGCCCCGATCGAAACCCGCTACTTGTACAACGATGATAATGAACTTGTTTTGTGCGTGTGGTTTTGTCACGAATGGACCCACATTTTTATACCGAATTCGAACGACGAAGTTTGACCATTTTTCTAGGCAAGGACGGCCTTTGAGCCCTTCGACTTGACAGAAGAGGAGCCGTGTATTGTGATCGTTGGTATCAACAGGCGTTGGAACCTAGCACCGTCGTCACATGGTTTCAATAGGACTTAAGTGAGACGTGGCCCACCGCGTGCACCTATGTACCTTACTTAGCCAAGCCTGGAACCGTTTGGTGGAAGAGACGTCGACGCACGTATGTACTCTGCGGGGACCCCCTGGTAGATTATGTAGCTTAAAAAAAGGGTGCAGCAAATCTACCCTGTTCATCATTTGATGCGCATCATCAAACCTAAAATTGAATCAATCAAAGCTCATCCACTTCTTTCTCTTGGTTACCCATCAACTCAATCTTGATCCCGACTGACAACTGCCCATTCCACCTAACAACAATTTCTTCACAGTTCACTGTGTAAGCTCGAGAAAGAATTCATTGAAAATGTGACAGATTAGATTCGAATCTAGACGTGCCTCCATTCCTGCACCCGGGTATCGCCCTCATAAGCCGACTGCCTTCACACGAAACCCACTCACCCGCATGCACACACTTCCCCTGATTCCATTTCCCATCCACTCCCGCCACCTTAAAGCACGCCCGCTTGACTGCACTTAAATCCATCTCATGAAGTGCTCCACTCCCGCTCTCTCTCCCCAACACCGGCTGATGGCATCCCGATGGACATCAGATCCCATCCGACAGCAGTCCTTAAGAGAGAAGAAAAACCCAGCCACCACCCCCGTAACCAGCATGATTCCGCTCCAGTTGGCCCGTTTCCTGATGCGTTTCCTCCCCTTCCAACCGACCGAGCCTCATATTTCCTGTCCTGTCAAAAGACGTCCTCTGTTCCGACACAGCAATCTAGACTCCCGACACCAACGCGGCGCTGCGTCCAGTTGACAGTTCTATTAAAAAATACGAGACTTTCAAACGAATCCCTTTCCGCTGCCACAGCCGAGCGGATTGCGGTCAATAAAATCCACCGGCAGCGCCCGTGGGGTGCCGTGTCTGCGATGTGCACTGCCCAACAAAAGCAATGCATTCTAATCGCAGCGCCACCCAACGGCAGTCTCTTTAATCTAATCCCCCGTCGAGGTGAGTGGAAATTAATCGAGACCGCGGCTTAAGCGTTCTTAGCACCGGCTCTGAGGTTTTTATCCGCACTTGAGGGCGACGTGTTTCATTCGTGTCGCACATGAACTTAACGACTGCCGAACATCAGAAGCCACCACAATGTGCCGGGGGCCGCCCGGGCAAAAGGGAAGATTGCTATCGCGGCAGTTGGGGCGCTCGCCCGTGTGCTCGTGCAGAGCGGCTCCCCAGAGCTGGTGGCTCCACGTTCGCAACGCATGTACGAGTTGTCATTATAATTCGTCCCCGTCGCGGTCGGGGCGTGTGTGTCCTCCTGCCGTGTCGGCCCTTCGGAGGGTTTTCCATTCGTTTTTTTGTTGTCTGCGCTTTTCATGCGAATTTCCATTCCCCATGTGGGTAGGGTCAATGTTTTTCGTGTTTTGTCCCATCGCGTCCAGGGCGGGGCGTGTCGTCCGCTCCGTCTTGTGTCGGTTAATTGTGGGTGACGGGCCTCTTTTGTGTGTTGCTTGTCGTTGCGGCGATAAATTGGATTAAAATTGTTGACTCAGGTTGACTTGGAGCCGTCGCCGTCGGCCGCCGCGTGTGTGTGCTTCCGTGCAATTGACGTCTGGCGGGGTGAATTAAGCGATTGTCGCTAGAGTGAGTCAAAGACACGATAGAAGCGAAGGCTAATGAGGGCGGGAAACGCGGTGGCCTGGGATAGTTCGCTGTGATGGGGAGGCAGACAAGGAAGTCTTAGGGCCACTCGCATCATTAGACTTAAGTGTTGTCTGCATTATTGCAACAAGCAGAGGCGAGCGGACAAAAGAACAAGGGCTTAGCGGTGGAGAGTGAGAGTCGCTAATTTATGGGAAATTTGAGACGTTCATGATGACTCGTTGTTTGACTTGTCTGCCATCAGTGCATGATCTGAGGAAGTGCAGGGGGATGACAACTAGATGATTTTTGAGATGGCTGTCGAATTGCATACAGCTCGTGGACGTAGATTTTTTACAAACCCGCCTTATTTCTCATTGGTCCTGTGTGATTTGAGGTTAACCACCTGCCTGACTTGTCGGCCTGAGGCCCTTGTCATCCTCGGACTGTAGCACCATCAAAAGAAGAAAAAGACGAAGATATAGTGACCGTTTTCACAGCTGTGACGAAGATTTCAAAGTGGCGTCCCACAAGGATGTGGTTTGTGGCCGTAACAATTTTTTTAATTTTTTTGCTACCTGTTCAGGGTTAAGAGAGACAGATTCCATTGCCGTCTGTTATACATTTATTACAGTGCCTCCGGATTAATCACGGTCCCTGTCTTAAAAAACTCCATCATGAACCCGCAGTTTCTCGGAAAGACAATAAAATGCAATTATTTTGGAGTCATATTGAACTGCAGACGGTAACCATGGGCAATCATATATTGTATGGCACACGCTATTACTGCTGGCCGTAATGATATCTAGTATGCCTGATAGTCAAGGCAAGCACTGAAAAAGTGCACTGATTGTACCCCCGTAGGCTCGCATTCACTTGCATACTCTGAATGCAGGCCGATCTCCTTAAAGAACTCTGTACGATGTTTACGTGTTTTTTAAAAGGGATCGTGTGGACGAAAATTTCGCTCCACGCTCTCCAATACCAACTTGGGGATTTGACATCGGGACAAGTTGACAGCAGGAGAAAAAAAGCAATGCCCACTTTGTAGGATAATGTAGCGCCTCCTTTATTAGAAGCAAAGCACCATAGTGGGAACTGAATCATCTTGTGCAACAGAGCCTCATGTTGTCCTTATTGTTTTTTCTAATGATTAAAGAGGACCTACAGTTTAATGTCAACTCTGAACGGTCAAGTTTGAAAGGCATTTTGCGCACGTTTTTACATAGTTTTTGTGCATGTCAGTGATTCAAGGGAAAGGGGCTTGAATCAGACCTAAATTCAAGCGCATAGTAGTAGACGTACTATGGCCAGCTTTAACAACTTTGGCGAATCAAAAATGATCCTAGAGTAGGAAATATCTGATCTCTATGTAGCACTAAGTGTGTACGTCGCGGTAGGTCTAAGTCTAAATGCACTCCGCAGTCATCCTTCTGGACCTAACCTAGCTGGAGGCATTAGGGCGTCTTTTTAATCGTCCGTGATTTAATTTAATTAGACCTTCGGCTACTTGCACTCTAATGCACTCAATCCCTTACCATTTGGCATCCATCTCTTATTGTTAACCTCCAGATCCAAATGTTAAGTTGTTTTTCATCTGTCTCCAGTCTCCGTTGATGAATTTCTTCTCGTTTTTCACAACACAATTTGCAAATGTTGCTCCAGCCGCGGACCGTTCAAGATAAGCAAAGATAATGGAATTAAAGATGCATTCAACTTCCCATTGGAAAACCTCTAGTCCACCACAGTTCACCTCAGATTTTAACGTTTGTGCTCTCAAGTCAGTCATACTACTTTTTTGAGTTTTTTACGCACATTTGTTAGAAGTGCAGAGTAGCAGCATCTTGCCTTTAAGATTTGCTACCAATAGTGTCACAAATTTTCCATGATAATGCCAAAAATGGCCCCGATGGGGAAGTATTCCTTGACACTGTTCGTTAAGCTCATACTTCTTTAAAACAATTATTGTACGAAAGTTAAATAATTTAAGTTTTCATTTCACTGTATATACATTTTGTATATCCTCAACTTTCTTTTTAACGTCGTTTTCAATGGAATATTCTAGTCTAATAATTAAAACTCAATTTAATGCATCTTGAAGAGACAAATGTATGGTCTCTAATTTTTGGTGGTGAATATTTGGCGCTCAGATTTAATTCGAACAATTAAGTGATACAGTTAAAGAAATAGTCGTGCCTTACGAATAAGTGCATAATTAATCCACTTCTTACAAAAAGAGGTTCGTGGCGTTGTGGGTATGTGCGTCGACCCCAACCTCGACGTCGTAGGTTCGATTCCTGCTCTGTGCGACAGTAATAAATTTCACGGCCCATCTCTTTCGAGTCACTGACAATGCTCAAAGCGTATTTCCTGTCTAGAAAAAGCTTCTCAAACTTAGTCTTCGGAAGTCGGCACAAAACTGTAGGTCCCTTCCACTCGTGAGAGAACAATAGCACGCACAACACAAGTGGTTGCTGAGAAGCTTGGCCCTGCCAGACTCTATCTGTGAAACAGCTGTGAAATGTTATAGAAAACACTGTCTGGTAAATCTGATCGGCAAGAAACGTAGAAGTTGCATATCTCTTCCTCCATTCTCTCTGATGATAAGATAGTAAACTACAGCAAAATTTAGTCAACCGAGAACTGTCAAATCATCTGTCACTGAAAACAGTGCTGCCAATGTAGCGTTTGACGCCTACAAAACAATATTTACGTAGTTTGTTGTCAAATATAAAATCGAATATAGTGAACTCTCCCTAATTGTCACGGAATACCAAATGTGTTCGCGTTAGAAAGATTTCGACTTAGAGGGTGGGTTTTTGTATGCAATTGAGGAGAATGCACAAATGTGGTTAGCAAAAAATTCGACCTAAGACACAAAATTCGCAAACTCGGACAATTCATTAATATGAAGTTTTCTAGTGTTTTCGGGTGCAAATTGACACTTAACTGTGATTTTTTATGGCCGAAGACGTTGTGGATTGCCTTTGGCTCTTTGTGTATTACGAATTCAGCTTACCCGTTCGCAAAGAGAATGATTGATTCGCTGAGAAAAACTGTTAAATTCTCAATTAGGATACTTAAACTAACTTTTTCTGAGCTTTTTGTCGATGAAAAAACTCGATCATTCAGTTACAATCTTTTTGCATATCAAGAAATATAACTTTTTGGTTGCATTTGCTGGAAAAGGGTTGTTTCCGAAAGTTAGCGTTCACAATTCGCCGCTCAAATGAACGGGCCTTTAGGAGGAGTCCACTGTATATTTAAATTACACTTAAGTTCTCCCGTTTTCTTTTTAAACCTTTCATTTTTCGTAAAACACATGTTGACTAAACTCCTATTTCTTAGAATAATGCTTGCAAACATTTGAACAATAGGACCAGAAATTCATCCTTGTGGAGCTCCTTCTGTAACGAAGTTGAATACAGAGTTTCCGGATCAATGCTTTTCAAACAAGAGCGTATCTGGAAGCCAATGCTCTGAAATGTTGTAAAGATTTCTTTGACACAGACACATTGTGATTCAAGAATTCGTCCTAGCCACGTCCTCCCACGTAGGATGAATTTTGAAACAGCTTGGATCTGTAATCAGGAAGGTCGAACTTGGTGTCAAAGCCAAGTTATCGGTTCTCAATTCTCTCATATTGGCATCAAATGTGGGTGAAGATCGAAACAAAAATCAAGGCAAATACAAGGTGACGAGAGAGGGATTCTTGGTGCTGCTGTATGAGTGATATGACGAGAGACACGATAGTAGGCGAGACTCAGTGTTGGGCAGTGGTTTGTTCGAATGTATCGATCATTGCGACGCGATCAAGTAGACGATCGCTTGCCTGACCCACGTAAAATCTTCTCTTAAACCGAAGGAGTAAACAGTCCCAACAAACCCTGTAATATGCAATATTTCATGCCTCTGAAGTAGAATGGTTGAAGACAGTCTAAAGGCATTTTTATGCATTGAAGCTGCTCTCTAATGTTATTTCAAGGCTGACCTTGCAAACAGAATGCCACGCCGTTTGCATTCTGTCACTTGTCACATTCGAATTAAAGCAATTTCACTTATTCTCAGTCCAAATTCACTTTTTTCCACGCCCACATTCATCAGACGGAAGCAATCGCCGACGTTATCGTAGCGGAATGCTCGCAGTCCAGTCCAACCGGACAAGGTGTCCCATACAAATGCCACTGAATGCGCCAATAACTTAAATCCAATCCTTTTACCAAATCGATTGCAATTTAAAATTCCGCTCACTGATCCCATTTTCGTTCTTCTTCTTCTCGTTCCAGGTAAGACATCTGAAGTCAATTAGAAATCTATAAAGCACAACCTCAACTCGATCTGGGTAATGTATCTCAATTAAAAACCAGCAAACGGAATAGCAATGCGCTCCTCTTTCACATGCAGTCCACACACGCCCGTGTTTCCTACAGACACAGGCTACAGCCACTGCGACATTAATACCCCGGTGAAGGTCAATTGGAGAACACAAATCACACTCTAATCAATTTCCCCCGTCGACTGCGATCGCAACCGCAGGCCGTGCACTGCGGCCACAGTTACACAGAACATAACCAGTGCGCACCGCACACACACGTCTCGATTGCTAGAATCCGTCTATCGGATGGCAGCCAGGCAGCGGAATCTTCTCATGCCTCTCGGGCGGTTTCGAATGGCACATGTTGGCTTAGTCTTCCATTTACCTTAACACCTTTCTGTCATTAAGCGACGACGATGTGTGTTGTGGCTTGCACTTCCAATTCAATTAACTCGCGCACACCGCATCTGCGGCACACGCGTTTGCTGCCGACGGGGGGATGCACGGGCCTCCGCAGCGACCGGCCCAAATCCATTATCACATCAGAGCCGAAGAGCGCGCCTGAATGCGGCTTACTTTCCTCGGCAAAGATTCTGTGTGCGGTTGCACCTGACTCCTGGCGAGGGTGCGACTGGCGGTGGGGTTCTTAATCTCTTATCCAAACGACGCCGAGTGTACGCCATTAGCGGGAGATGAATAGGTGCCACTCGGACATGGGAGCTGCGAGCTGGGCGAGGGATGGGTCTTCAGCCATCATCTGATACGCTATTCATTCGGCTGAAGGTTTGTGTTTTTTCTCTCTCCCCTGTGCAGCCGTAATTATGAACGGCGAAGTGTGCATCCACTGTCGTCGTTGTCGTCATGGAATGTGCGGTGTAAGCCTTTTCACGGATGACGGCGATTGAAATGGAATCCACGGGGAATGTCATGGATGCATTGGTTCGGTAATGCTCGACGCCGAGCGAAATGCAATTTGAGCCGCTGTCGTCAAGGTTGTCCCTCAAACCTGGCTCCATCATGTGCGTCGAGGAAGAAGCGTGATTCGAGGAATGAAAGGGAAATGACATGAAAAGCGGCGCACTGAGGCAGACGTGTACATTTCGAAATGGTTACTGCACGTCAGTTGTGGTTGAACGGTAATCGCTATTGTTTCACTTTCAAGTCAAGTGGGTGGTGTTGGGTTGGTCTAAGTGCGTAGCTGGAGGAAGAGGTGCGTTGTTCAGTCACGCTTCGAACACTTATTTAGAGTTGCAACTGAGGGAAGAAAGCACACGCTGGTGCTCCCTGAACTGCTGTTGAACTACAAAAAGGCAGCTCTATAGAAGCTCTTAAAAAGTCGTATTCACGAGTGCTTTTCGACGACACGGCACCGAAGCGTTACTGCAAAATTTGCCGTTCAATACGGATGTGTACGCACGAAATAATTTCAGCTCACGACGGCCTGCAGACAATGGAGGCCCATAGAAAACGAGTGATTTTTAGTTTTTCTTGAAATTCAGCGTCAAAAAACGCGCGTCGACATAGTCATGGTACAAGCGGAAAACAAGCTCTCTAGGAAAGGCGCCACGCCACGAGTTGACGGTGGGACTGGCGACATAGATGCGTCAGTCGATGACACTGATGCGCCTCAGTTGTACATTTTAGAGTACACTCTCTAAAGAATATGAGTAATTGAAGTTGTACAAGCGCCACCGCAGCGGTTACGCCGCGGCAAAAAAAATCGTATAACATCTGAAAGCCAATCGCATATCGCAATAGATTCGCAAGCAAAGTCGGCGAAATTACTATGAAAATGAGCCGCACTGCATTGCAATAGATCTTCGTAGTCTCTCTCGAGATTAGGCAAGAGACTTAATGGCTTGAGTCCGGTAGACCTTCTAGAACCCTTTGAAATGTTCCTGAATCCATCAGCGTTAGCTTTGTTTTCGCTTCTCTGTGTAAGATATCGAAAGTTGGAGGGTATACAATGTCATACCAAGCGAGTTCTTTAACTACACGAGTTGACGGACTGAACACAATCATTTCGTATTCATAGTCAATCCAAATCATGGAATGGTGCTCCAAATATTGAGAGACCTGGCAGTAAGCACTTTGACGTGACTCTTCCTTGTACTGGCTCCCTACAAATTCTCTGTTAGGGAGCCAACTGCAGCCTAGAAAAAAGCGAATACGAAAGTGTGTTCTAAAGAATATCCCAGAATCAAGTCAGCGAGGTGCTAAAAAGACGAGCTGGGCTTTGGTAGGTTTCGCTAAAATCATTTGTGATGGTGCCTAGTCTCCCGGCGTGATCACCCAAAAGTCTGTGTCCCTCAAGATCACCACCAGCGTGAAACGATCAGGATGCAGGATATGAACCGATCCATACGAAGGTCGTGGCACGTCGTACTGCCCACCGTTAACGACTCGACTCAAAAAAGCTGCGATTTTCTTTCTAGATTTCCAGACTGACAGTCGGTATTGTGAGTCTAAAGGTCTACGGCCAAGCAATTGTATAAAACAAATGTCTGCAAAATTCTGCAAAGGACCTCCAAGTACACATTGACACTAACGTCCAAATTGTAGACGCTCCATTCTATAGGACGCCCACAGATCCTGCGGCCATCAGATAACGCTGGACGGTGCTCTCAAATTTTCACAGATAGATCAAAGATGGGCGAAGAAATAGTTGTGGGCGTCTACCAACCAACCGCTGTAGCGTCATGTCCTGAACAAATATATCTATTGGGTCTATAACTTCGTGCTGTATTTTTTTTTAATTTGAACATTTATTTAAGAAAGCATGTACAGCACTATTATTCAAAGTATTGCCCATCTGAAGCAATGACAGCAGCTTTCCAACGCATGTTCCAATGAATAATAACCATGGAATAATACAACTTGCGCCATCTCTTAGCAAACCGCACGAATAATTTAAATGCCTAATATAATGTAAAGCACATGTATTGTCACCTGTTCGGACAGGCTACGATTAAGAAAGAAAACTACCCATAAACACATTGACATCCTGAAACTCGCTAGAAAGAGCACTGTCTACCACAGCATCGCTACTACAATCCATCTCCTCATGGAAACGTTTACCAACACCAAATGTAGATGGTTTACTGACACTAGTTGCCTTAGAGCAAAAGATTGATGGCCTCCTCTTGATCCGAAACGCTCTCTCGACCCGATAAGTATAAGTAGGCTGAATTTTAGAACTCTTATTGATGTTATAACGACATTAACACGCCTCCAGAGTAGGTCTCCCCTACAACGACTTCTGCATAAGTTGTAGAGATGAGGAGGAAGAAGGGACCAGTACACAACTCCTGTGCAATTACAGTTCTCCTTCCAATCACAGAGCAGCTACTTAAGCTCTCTGATTATCAACCCCACGGCTGAACTAAGTAATATCAGTATTAGACATCTTCATCGCTTATCGCTTTGCAGATTAGGTTTAACTAGATCCTTCTGGTAACACAATGGGGAACTAGTCTACTCTGGCCTAAGTGTGACTGCCTTTCGTGACAGTCAGCCGCTGTAACCTATTACAGCCTTTAATACCCGTGTGGTTAATACACTCAGAGTTGCTTAATACGTCAACCTATACGTTGATTTCAAACTTGCATAGAGATTCAGAGCCAGGTCCTCACTGCTGAGGTTGTGCTGGGTTACGATCCAGATTTCTCGCGAATTCGCCAAAGTCGAGCAGTCAATGGGTTCAGACAAGAGGACGAGCTGTCGTGTAACTTCACCAATATTGTTCTTGCCAAGATTGTGAACAACTAGCGGCCAACATGTATCATTACAGAGCAACGCAAATCACTCCGTTCTCTAAATGTTAGTTCCCAGTACACAGCAGATATTTACTGCGCGACTAAGGGTCATCAACCGACTATTCGACAATAGACGCATAATCTTGCAGTAATTCCCTCAGCTGTTGACATAAGCCAATGAAGGTATTGGTCGAACCAAGCTGGGGACCACAACTAACTAGGTGACCAGAGATAGAGTAAAGTTTGTTGATTGACGGATCTCCCAGACTGAAGTGCCACACAAATGAAGAAGAGTTCAAAGTATTTGAGAGTGATGCCTAGATTCCACGCATAGTTTAGGAGCCAAATGAAAATATGCTAGGGAGCATGTGCAACTTGCGAACATAGACAAAATGAAAAATGTAAGTGTTCCTTGAGGTGACCAACTCAAATGTTTTCTTTGCATCCACTGCCGCCTCAAGTCGATGTTACGGCCGTGTCCGTAACTTCAGTTCACTGCACAAAACCGGATGTTTCCCCCCTATATTGACGACATTGACATTGTCGTGTTGAGTGCTTAATTGGTATTCACATGACGTAAGTGCTTCGCTACGTGAATGAGGTCGAAAAGAGGCTGATTCTGATTATCTCTCTTAAGGTGCCTAATTGGATGCACCTTGCGAAGTGGATTGTATTCGGTAGCGTTTTCAAACGATATCAGACGTTGTTGTCAGCCTCATGTGAGATCTGCGATGCTTGCTAAAAAATTCCATTTGCCACCTCACCGTCCGCCTCTGAAATGCACGCCCTTGATCTCTGACTTAACCTCAGCCGTCTCTCTATTGGAATACTCTTCTTGAGGAGAGAATCTTTTTGATTCGATCTTCTGGCTTTGGCCAGAATCCTCGGCGGAGGACGATCTCGTCGTCTTATTCAGGTTTTGTATCAGAACCTTGTTGTGGTGTGTCCACTTCCTGAGGGGCTTTGCGCCGTCCTCGACTTCCCATGTCCACCTGAGTCGGTTCTGCTGGCAGTGGCAAGAGGTCGTCAGCTTTAAGTTTCTAACAAAACTTCTTAACCTTCTTCTTTTCGGCTTCCTGAATTTGTCTATTTCCACCTCAGAGAATGTATCTGAAGCCAGCTGGATCTTCGCATCCTCTAACGTCTCCAGACGCTTGCCAGCTAGCTTTCTCTCTCGCTTCTCGGCCTTATGGCTAAGATCAAAGTGTAAACATTCCACCAACAATGTTAGATGCGAGGCTTACGATCGTTTTGCAAAAAAGTAGCGGACATCGATGGTAGCTACTCCATGGACTCCACTGAACCTGCTCTGTGGGGTAGGTACGCGGTAATTTGAGGAAAAAGTATGGAATGTCGATATCAGCCCTGAGGTCTGCGTAATTCACGATCGGACATCGATTTCAGTACAAAGACCGTAAGGGTCCGACTTTAGGCCCGTGGATCAAATTGGGGTCGTTTTTAAAAAGAAATAGGAGCTCGATATCACTTCTGACGGATTGACGATCATTCATCGAGTGTCGACGCCCTCTCTCTGGCCAGTTTTTAAAAGCTTTCGGACTTTGATGTAAACCCTGAGACTTGTCGGTGGGATTGATTTGGTAAAAGTTTGACGATCGCTTTCAAACAAATGATCGGACATCGATGGTAGCTCCGTCACACTCCTCCAAGGGACTCCTCTAAGCCCGGTAGGTACGCGATAATTTGAGGAAAAAGTGCGGGTGTGGATATCAGCCTTGAGGTTCGCGCAATTGTCGATGATCTTCAAAAAATATCGGAAATCGATTTCGATTTCGATCGAAATTTCAATTTTTCTGCCCTAAGATCACTTTGAGGGATTCGCGATTATTTTCAAATGTCGAGTGTCTGTCGGATCGTCGTGATCGTTTTTCAAACCATTTTGAACTTCCAAGCCAGGCTTGACATTCGCCGGTGGGATTCGCGATCGATTTGGGAAAAGTGGCGGCCAATGCTGTCAGCCCTGAGGGTCGTCTGCCTAGGAATCCATTGCATCGAGATACCGATCACTGCCCTAGCACCAGGAAATGATGTCATTTTTCATGTCCTGTTGGGGTCTATTTGCCGTCAATTCCACAGACGTACAATCTGCTCCAATGGCGTTTGCCTTACCGTCACCCGTCGATCCATTGTCGTCATCACTGCTGGCTGGCTCCATTTGCATTCTGATCACGTTTCAAGCGTGGTTAATTAGTCGCCAACAGCTGCTGACCTCAGCCCCGTCCGTCCGGTTAGCTGCACTCGCCGTGTCAGCTCCGATGCGTCATGCCGCCGCCTCTCTTCTTATCTCTGGAAATTCCTTCACTTCCACAACAACACGATCCTCTGTTGTTTGACAGCACAGATCGGCCGATCGATCGCATTACCATCTGACCTAGTCGGCTGCGAAACGCCCACCCAAACGCGCTCAACGCGCACAGCCACAGAAATGCAGTGCAACCGGTTAATCGCAAAATTTCTCGCAATAACTCACCCGCTACATCGACGCGTCAGAATTCTCTGATTTATCTGCTCTCCTCGACACAGATAGGCGAACGCGTGTATCTTGCGCTCGCGCTGCCTCCATCGTTACATCACCTGCCGCTAGAAGCTCGCCAGTCGCGCGAAATGAATCGCAATAAGTCCGCCCGCGGGCAGAGCGCACTTGCTTGCCGTGCACTCGAAATGTAATGGCGTGGCTGAGCTCCCGCCGGGGGGAACTGCAGAGCCAGCAACAAATCGAACAAAGGAAGCAACAAACGCCTAAACTAATGCCGCGCTGCGCTGTGGCTGGCGTTTGGGGCATGGCGGCGTGCGGTGTTACGGCATTCGTCGAAAGTGAGTGTCAAGAGTGACGGAGGCGAGGCGCGCCACACGGGCAATTAACACGCGATCCACGGCTGAGCTATGAAGAGACGCGCAGATACATATGTACGAGCGAGCTGCATACGCTCAGCTGTCTAAATGTTTACCCGACCGGCGGCGGCGGTTGGATGAATTTTCTGCGCTCCTCTCCGCGTACATCGGCCGGCTTTGCAGTCGTTAATTAATTCGTTATGTCAGAGACGAACATTCGCATAATTTGTGACGGGGTTTTGTTGCGCCGATCGGTCCGCCGGGAGCGATCGCGGGCGGCAACCAGTTTCTGAGGATCGTGAAGTAGGAAGCTTTTTTTTCTTCGTTGAAATCGAAAGTCGGAGGCAGCGGAGTGTGCCCCCACACCTCGAGTGCGCACTTGAGAATAAATCACTCGTGGAGGCTTTGACTTGAGAAGTTGTGCCCCGAAGTGGTCGCGGCTGGAGCTGGTGCCGTGCTGGAAGGTCGAGCGGCGGAGGATGGTGGCAGCATAGGGCACCTGTCGGCTGTCACGCCGTCGTCTGGTGGAATTTCCGTGATTTGTGAAGATTGCTTTTTAATTGCCGCGCTTCGGCGAAGGAGAGCCGGGCTTTGTTTCCCTTTTATGACGCAATAAACCGCCGGCCTGAGGTGTCAGTCTTAATTTGATGGAAAAGACACAGCACGCATCTGAAGTGCCCCCATGAGGGACAGCCGCCCGTTCAGCGCTTCCATGCACTTGTCCTTCCACCGATCGATGGAAGCAACCTTCAGGTCCGTGACCTTCAATTCAGGCGAGCGCACACCGAATGCCACCATCGCCGCGCGGCGTCTCCATTCAGCTACCACCCGACTCAACATTAGCAGCATCCCGCCATTACTTGCAATTTATCGAATCTATTAGAATCTCGTAGAGCCGAACTGCAAGTCGTTTCCCTTTGTCCGCTGCACGATTTATTGCATCCCATTCCGTGCGCCGCCGCCAAGTCCCAGTGGCCAGTGGCTGACTTGCAGCAACCTGTGCCAGGACGGCAGGTTGAGCTCCATTCCTGGCTGATGGCTGCTGGCTGTCGTCGGTGTGCCCAAGACAATGAGCGTACAAAACACCTTATCAAGCTCCATTGATCCCTTTTTCGTGCACTTGGCCGTGTTGCCTCGTCGACGTCTCTTCCCGGAATCACAATCACCGCAGTCCAGCACCACCCGTGCGAGATGCATATCGGCTGCACCTCCTTGGAGTCGCTGCTCGCAAATTGCGGCCGAGGAGCACACACAGAGTGGCGAACTGGTCCACCAGCAGTGCAACAGACCGAACAGCCGTGCCGACATCGTTGTGTCGGCGGAATATCCCGAGACAAGTATCTCTCACTTTAAGCAGATATTCCCGATTGAAGATAGCATCCTCACTCGAATGTAATTTACGACAGTTTAACATTGAAGTCCATGTACGGCATGAGTGGTGCATTTGGCTCGCCTTTCCTTCAGGCGGCGGTCCTTGTTTGGGGCCCGATGGCGGTGCGCATCGGAAGTGGAATGGCCTGCAATTGTCGTAATGAGGGGAGTTGTCGGTGCGAACTGGCAGCCGGTTATTGAACTCCCGGGGGCAGGGCGAAGTAAGGACTCACTTGGCAAACATCGAAGCTGTAGTGTATCGGCTGGCTTCGGTTGCGTGAGTAATCGTCATTGTTGTGCACTGGGCGCTGCAACTTAGTTGGTAAAGGAGTGCTACCTTAACTTCTAAACTTCGATTGGATGGATAAGAGGAAGTTTACTTCGGACGTGCGGGTTGCTGGCCTTCCCTCTTGGCGTTGGAATTGAAAAATTAATCCCAACTTTGCTGTTGGCCACTTTGCATTTTATGCCATCTGTCAAGGAGGGGATTTAGGGGGCTTAGAAGGTCTGGAACTACTTTTGGAAAGTGATGCCAAGTCACTGAAACTGTCAATTTGTTTCAACTGACAGACAGAACAACTTTGAGACGGAAATTACTGAAAGTTTCATCCGATTTGCGTACATTCAAAAAAATAATAATAAAATGAAAGCCACAGCAATTTGAGGCGGACGTAGGTCTTCTTCTTCTTCTTTGTGTGGCGCTACAGTCCGGGGTGGACCTGGGCCTCAACCAACATGCCTCTCCAAGTAGCGCGATCCCTGGCTAGCTGTCTCCAGTTTCGCACACCAAGTTGGTCTAGCGTCTTCAAAAATCACTCGTGCAGGGGCTGTTTTTGCAAACCAACATATGTGGTGGTTGTTGCCTGTATCAAGATGTGATGTAGTCCAACATTAGAGTCCGTCGACTACACTGGCTTAGCCACATCCATTGCTAATATTGCAATTAAGAGGATCTTCGAATCAAACCTTCAATCAAGTGCAATCAGTAAGTACCAAGTAATCGCAGTTGCGAGGCAGTTCAGGCACTGCAGCCGTTTGTGGGTCGTCGATCTGTGGAGTAAGCCAATAAACAGGGAAACTGCAGCTTTGTCTTTCTGCTAACTAGAATCGACGTTTGCTCGAACTAAAGTCGAAACGATTAAAATCTGTCCGACAGTAAACGAGGTTGAGGATGCTTTGGTTTTGATTGTTTAAAAAAACACGAAAATTAAATATAGAGCGAGCGTATGCAATTATGACTTGAGTTCTTAAATTAAGGCTTGCCACGACAACACCTTACGTTGTACAGAGACAAATATGAGTCACATTTTTGCAATTTGACGCGGCACAGATGAGTGATTTATAATATTCCACTAGTCGATCAAATTCATCTCGCGTATTTTGAGGAACGAAGCGTTTGAAATAATTTCAACGATAGTGGGATTCCGTCGGACCATGCCATTCTTACATGGCAAATTGGCAAGATGTTTCACCAGCGTTTACTCAAATTTAGACACAAAAAATACACACTTTAGACCTTACCTTAAGAATGAAATGGCAATGGTAGCTTATTATATCTTCTGCACATGTCACGAATAGGCACGAAATAGACAGAACAAATCACCCATTGGGTGCTATCTTGGGAGTTTGAAGGAATCTTCTTCTTGGATTGGCGCTGCAGTCCGAGATGATCCTGTGCCTCAACGAACATGCCTCTCGAGCCAGCACGATATTTGCTAGCTTCACACACCAAGATGGTTGAGGTCCTTTTCCACTTGTGTGCGCCATCTAGTGCGAGGACGTCCTCTGTTGCGCTGTCATAATGGCTCGGTGTCGAAGGCTCTTCGGGCCGGAGCTGTGGTGTCCATCCGCTCTACACGACCTAGCCATCTTAAGCGTTGGATCCGAACACGCTTAACTAGGTGCATGCCGCTCTACAGCCCGTATAGTTCGTGGTTGAACCAAACGCCATCAACGCAAACAGGACCAGAGATCGTACGCAGAACTTTTCTCTCAAAACAACCAAGAGCTTCTTCATCCGCTTTCAATAGCGTCCATGTCTCTGCGCCATAGACTGGGATGATCAGGGTTGTATACAAGGTCAATTTGGTGTTTCGAGAGATGGCTCTGTTACTCAATTGCCTCTTGAGCCCAAAGAAGCAGCGATTGGCAAGAGTAATTCTGCGCTTGATCTCGTTACTGGTGTTGTTGTCCGTATTTACTCCAGAGCCTAGGTAGACGAAGTCCTTGACTACCTCAAAGTTTCTGCTGCCTAATATGACGCTCTGTCCGAGACGTCGATGTTGTGCGTCCTTCCGTGATGACAGCATGTACTTTGTTTTGCCCTGGCTTATCGCTAGACCCATTTTAGCCGCTTCCGCTTCAATGCCAGCAAACGCCTCATTGACGGCTCGCTGTGTTCGTCCAATCACGTCAATGTCGTCCGCGTAAGCAAGCAGTTGAACGGACTTTTGGAAGATCGTGCCTCGGGTGTTTACGTTTGAGTTTCGCACGATCTTCTCAAGTATGATGTTAAAGAAGTCACATGACAGCGTGTCGCCTTGCCTAAAACCTTTTTTGACATTGAAGGTCTCGGTGAGTTCGTTACCGACCTTGATGGAGCAGCGAAAGTTCTCCATCGTCATCCTGCACAACCTGACGAGTTTGGCAGGAATGTCAAAACTAGACATGGCGCTGTATAGCTCGTCTCTATGCACGCTGTCATATGCGGCCTTGAAATCGACAAATAGGTGGTAAGTGTCGATCAGCATCTCTTGAGTCTTTTCCAGGATCTGCCGAAGTGTAAATATTTGGTCTATTGTGGACTTTCCTGGCCTGAAACCGCACTGATAAGGACCTATCAGGTTGTTGACAAAGGGTTTCAGGCGTTCACACAGAACGGCAGAGAGTATCTTGTAAGCGATGCTTAGGAGGCTGATCCCTCGATAGTTGGCGCAGTCAAAGGGATCTCCTTTCTTGTGGACCGGACAAACGATGCTGAGATTCCACTCATCGGGCATGCCTTCCTCCGACCATATCTTACAGATGAGCTGGTGCATGCGCCCAACCAGGTCATCCCCAGCTGCCTTAAACAGTTCCGCGGACATTCCGTCCGCTCCAGCAGCTTTGTTCGACTTCAGTCTAGATATCGCTATCTTGACTTCGTCTAAATCGGGGGGACGGAATTCGTGTTCATCATCGCCCAAATTGAGTGAAACATTCTGCCTGACAGCGGAATTTGTGTCGTCATCGCCGTTTAACAGTCTACAGAAATGATTTTTCCAAATTTTCAGCATCGACTGCGATTCTACTACTAGTTGTCCATTTTCGTCCCTGCGGGCTTCGGTCCGAGGTATGTATCTTCCTGATACTTGTTTCACCTTTTGGTAAAACTTTCGGACCTCCTTCCTGTCGTAACACCTCTCCATCTCCACGACCGCGCGCTTCTCATGATCTTTCTTTTTCTTTCTGAGAAGCCGGTGCTCTTCCCTTCTCTTCTATTCGTAGAGCTCACGAACAGCTCTCGTTGTTCGATGCAGCGTTGCCTTGTAGGCCTCCTGCTTGGCTGCATGTACCTGCCTGCACTCGTCGTCAAACCATGGGTTTCTTCTGGGTGGTGTCGTGAAACCCAGCACATCAGTGGCAGCTTCTTTGATGGCTTTTTGACAACGTTTCCATTTTTCTTATATTGAATGTGCAGGCAGCGTCGAACTTTCAGAGAGTTTCAGGGATACTCGGTCGGCAAAGTTCCTAGCGGTCAGTTGCGATTGTAGCTTTCCGACGACAAACCGTAGTGTTCTTTCTCGACTCCGTACTTCTCTCGATATCCTCATCCTTACCTTGGCTACAACAAGGAAATGTCCGAGTCCGAGTCCGGACAGTCGAGTCGATGTTGGCTCCTCGGAACGTGCGGACATCGAGGATATTGGAGGAGTGTCTGACGTCGATTGCAACGTGATCAATCTGGTTGACGGTTGATTGATCAGGAGACCGCCAGGTCCCCTTATGGATGTTGAGGTGTGGGAACCGCGTGCTCATCACAGAGAGGTATGAGTTTCTACGACCAAGTTATTTTCGTCGGAGTTCGTAATTCCGTTCGGATTTTGTGATAGCATTCTTTCATAGTTCGAATCATTCGTAGATTTGCTTCGAATGGGTTTTGTGGTGGGGCTGTGTGTCAAGTTGGCAACTCTGTAAAGTCAAACAAAACACACAGTCTCGCTTGACAGTTCAGTTTGACGGAAATGGCTGAAGCAGGGATGTCAAATGCGGCCAACAAAATGGATGTCGCTTTAGTTTGGCGCCAAATCTTGAACAAATGTTCGAAATTCAGAAAATCGAAGTTGTTGTCCACTGCCACCAAAAACATGGCTGCTCCGCATTCCTCTCGAAGACTTGTCTCAATGACCTTACTTACCTTACGAGCTTACTCGAATTTCAGTCGGATCAACCAACGGATGAACTTGAAAAAAACCACCTTCTCTGCTGACCACTTACACAACCTCATTACAACACGAAACCTAAGCTCCCGGCCCCCTTGAAGGTTTCTCAAGAACCTTTTCAAAGTCAGTGAACAAGAACAAAAAAAACGTCCACATTTCTAGAAACGCGACACTGATAGCCTATCGCCCAGCAAAACCCCTTCAGTGCGCTGCCCAGTAATTCAATCAAGCACTTCCCATCCATCCCTCTCTCCCATTTCGCAGCCATGAGCTCACGCGACACACCTCTGTGCGCGCCTCTGACGCAAGTGACTGACATCTTTAACTAATGATCCACCGCACAGAACAATGACGTCGTGAATGGGTCGCACGCAGTCACCGCTCCTCGCGCTAATCGTTTCATTTTACCAATTGGACGTCGTCAACAAATCACTGACCCGCTTAACTAAACTGCACAGCACTCCTCCGCTCCGACTGAAAGGTTGTCCGGCGGCCACTCACTTAAGCGTTTAGTCGCCTCAACGACGGACGCCCGCGCCACAACGCTTAGATTTCAATTAGTTGATAGAGCACCGAATCAAAAGCGCGGTCGCGTGTCGCGCCGCGATAATTTAATGAAGGGGGCACCATCGTGCACGTACTTCCGCCACACACGCGAATCAATTCCCGCCCGGCCGCGGCATCTCGTTTCCCGGCGAAAACAAAGAAACAATAGGATTCTGCCAGCTGTGACGTCGCCTACTTTTCGACGGGCCGTCGACAGGGTGTCTCTGCGGCGTTCGGCATGCAAAACGCCTTCACTTTTGCGCGACAACATATCGGATGTCGTGTCGTTCTCGGGGTCCGAATGTCAACCGTCGTTGTGCAACGCGCCACTTGTACGTTGCGGTTTGCTTTTCCATCGCAATTAATGAATTTCCACGCCACACTCCCGCTCGCTTGCGTAACTGTCGATTGATGGCAAATGCCAACGAACCGCCAAGAGCATCATGTGATCATCGCTAGTTGACAACGATGGCATGGGCGGCGAATGCGTACCGGTCTGCACCGGTTCACCGGCGAACGGGGGGGGGGCGCCGCACGGTGCGCTTCCGCCCTTTAATGATCGCTTGTTTTTCCTCATCAACTTCCACACGGCACAACGGTATATTGGGGTCGTAAATGGAACGCCGCATCGACTTGAATCTAATGGAAAAGCGATTATGACTGGGAAGCGCGCTCCTCATCCGCCAATCAGTTGAGTGGAAATGGGAAAGGAATCAGTTTCGTTTATCTGGCGGCGCGTCGCAGACAGCAGCCGGCTTGAATGTGGGCTAGTGACCTCGCTTTTGTGTGCGCCCGGCTGACTGTAGGAGCAGCCGCGTCGCGCCACGCCGCCAGCCGGTTGAAAAGTCACCGAGTCAAGTGGGCAGGCTCCGAAATGAAAAAGTTTTTCTTTCCGTTCTTTTTTTCGCTGCCTTCTCTGGCTTTTTGATTAAATTGAATTGCCGCGGGAGGGAGAGGTAGACCTACACAATTTAAAGTGCGACGGGGCACTTAAAGGAGGTCAGCGATGGTACGTGATGCGATGCAATTGAGGGGGAGCACCACACCCTGGCAGCGGTGGGTTCAGAGAGGTGCAGCTTCCTTCACGTAGGCGCATCGTGGTTTTATGGGGAAAAACCCATCATTCGGAGATTAGTCTAGGTCTCTAGGTCTGGACGATGTGAGTCAGCGGTTGGCAGTTATGTGGGGTTGAGACACAAAATTGCTTAGATTAGGTATAGAGTGTGGGGTGGGCTTGGAGGTGGCTGGGTCATCAATAAGTAGGTTGCCTTAATTTGCAACTCTGCACATGCAGCGTCGTGTTCCGAAAAAACTCTGGCAACACCTAGCGCATTGGAGCAGGAGTATTTCAGTAGCGCTTCTTCTATCGGGAGCAATCAACAGCTTTCACACAGACACCAATGGTTGAAAAAGCTTGTACGCAGTAAATTGGTGCGTGGACACACGCGCTGGGTGTGCTTTGTTCGATCCCCGTCGTTTAGCATTCACTGCTTCACCACCACATCAAGTCACAGTTAAAACTCACAGAGTATTCCTGTCTGGAGAAAGCCTCTCAAACTGTCCCCTTCGGAGTACGAACAGCATAGAGCTGTTGATTCCATCCTCTTGTGAAAGCACGAGTACGCTTCCTGTAGAAGTTAAGCCCAGATTCACATCGGACTGCTGCGCCATCCATGTTATATCTGTCATTGCGCTTTGTCCTCGATGTTCTCTTACGCCTCCTTCAAGGACCAACAAAAGTGGAAAGAGGATCATCATCCCCCAGTTCGACGGACCAGCTACTCCGCTAACGAAACATCAAAAAAGCAAACCATTTACAGGCTGGCCAGATAGGAACGATAGGAATAGAGATTTGAACTAAACAACAACAGGGCCTGATATGAAATTGATTCTGGTTTTAATTTGAAGTCACATTCATGCCATTAGCCGCATATCACTCCGCACCGGCTTCGGTGGCAACGCTTTAAGGTTTCAGTTATATTTTAGAAGATTCGGGCTAATGGGAGTGGCATCCTAGGAGAATGCTTCTTTAAGAGTCTTGCTCTACGACACAGAGACATGGTCTGTAGCCAAAGCGGGTGAAGACGTTCTGGGTATATTCAAGGGAAAAGTAAACTTTTGTATATTTTTGGTTGATGGCATTTGGAGAAGAACTGCACGGATTCTACAGAGACATGAGTCGAGCCAAGCGTCTGCGGTTCATAGGCTACCCCATGTAAAGCGTATGGACAACCTAGCTTAGACCCAACTCTGAGCCTTTATGACAACGTACGACGGACGTCGAACTCACAAGGTGGCGAAACGGGAAACAGATGACGAAAGAAGGTGCTGGCAATCTGGTTCACCTCTGAGTGAAGACCCTAAGAAGAAGAAAAATAAGTCTCCTTAAGCAGCTGATACGGGCAGTCGTAAGTCAATATGATAGAGACTACTTGTTGGCTCCAGTGGAATCAGAATGTATGAAAGGAACGTTTATTTACTTGCTTAATAGAAGCATGAAATTCGAGCTAACTTAAGAAGGACTAAGGTGGAAAGTATCGGATGAATAGACAATGTGTGAGTAAAAGTTCAGGGAATTTTGTAATACATTCCGGGTACGCTATACTATTCTGGTTGTAGCCCGTCGCGGTGTCAGTATGTACTCCTACGCACTTGGACCCACGCACGGCACCACCTTTTTCGGAAGACACAGACTTCCAAAGGTTAAGGATATTCCTGATATCCTGGCTATCGCCAAAAAAAAATGTAGATATTTTCATTTAAAAAAATGTGTTGATGAAACCATTGCAATTTTATAAGGCTAACTCTAGTCGATATTATAGGATACTAAAGCAAAACAATCAGATCATGGAAGACCCCACAATGCTAACCGTAAGAATCTACGGTGAACGAAATAGCTGATGGCAGACAAAAGTGGCTTTTAGGCCAGAGTAGGCCGTTGTTTTGTGGGGGCATGGGCTTCTGTACACAGGGCAAAGTTGCTGACTGCACCCAACCCCAAACGTCAACACCAGACGCACGATCTTCCAAAAGTCCGTCAATGAGGCGTTTGCTGGCATTGAAGCGGAAGCGGCTAAAATGGGTCTAGCGATAAACCAGAGCAAAACAAAGTACATGCTGTCATCACGGAAGGACACACAACATCGACGTCTCGGACAGAGCGTCATATTGGGCAGCAGAAACTTTGAGGTAGTCAAGGACTTCGTCTACCTAGGCTCCGGAGTAAATAAGGACAACAACACCAGTACCGAGATCAAGCGCAGAATTACTCTTGCCAATCGCTGTTTCTTTGGGCTCAAGAGGCAATTGAGTAACAGAGCCATCTCTCGAAACACCAAATTGACCTTGTATAAAACCCTGATCATCCCAGTCCTGCTCTATGGTGCAGAGACATCGACGCTTTTGAAAGCGGATGAAGAAGCTCTTGGTTGTTTTGAGAGAAAAGTTCTGCGTACGATCTTTGGTCCTGTTTGTGTTTATGGCGTTTGGAGGAGAAGGTTGAACCACGAACTGTACTGGCTGTACAACGGCATGCACCTAGCTAAGCGTCTTCGGATCCAACGCTTAAGATGGCCAGGTCATGTAGAGCGGATGGACACCACAGCTCCGGCCCGAAGAGTCTTCGACACCGAGCCATTGGGACAGCGCAACAGAAGACGTCCTCGCACTAGATGGCGCACACAAGTGGAAAAGGACCTCAACCAACTTGGTGTGCGCAACTGGAGGCAGCTGGCGAAATATCGTGCTGGCTGGAGAGGCAGGTTGGTTGAGGCCCAATTCCACCCCGGACTGTAGCGCCAATCAAAGAAGAAGAAGAAGGCCGTTTGTGCCCAGTTAAAGCTTTTTATAAAGCATTGGAGATAACTGACACTGATGCAAGTTGGTCCAGCCAGGTTGAAGAAGTAAACTTATTCAGAAGGAGAGAGTACTACAATTACCGAGTAGATGCACAATAGTTTCTTCTTCTTTGTGGTCAGCTGCTTGTCTGTGTGGACAGACCTCATCTACAGGCGTGAGTTCCAATGAGGGAGTGCCTAGAGATTCGGCCTGTTCAGTCTTATCAGACTGATTTAAAGTTTAAGGTCGAGAAGAGCCCATCATTGTTTTAATTAGTGATGAGGTATCTTGTGCCAGTAGGGCAAGCAAGCAAAATTGCCATTTATGGTAGGTCCAGTGTCCTTCATCGAGTTCTACCGTTTCGCAATTCTCTGAAAAGTGACCGCGTCCCTTCAACCACATAAGTTAGATGCTAAAATATTTGACCCTTCCAGTTGAGGTGACAACTAAAGGAAGTCTTAGAGATGAATGTGACCGCGCTCTGAGTACAGCTGAAGATGTCTTTAATAGATATTACAATTGTTTTTCAAGCGAAGACAGAGTTGGCTATAGTTTCTGCCGGAAATATGCTACAATCATCACTATGGATTGTAAGGACAGCTCTAACCTAAGACTGAGTGAATGCTTAAATCTGGTGGACCTGGGCATCAACCAACAAGCCTCTCTAATTAGATTAGCACTGCAGTGGGAATAATCAGCGGACACTGCCTATTAGGCTCCCATGCAAAGGCCCTTTCGCCAATGACTTCTATAGAAGCTGCCTAGACGAGAAGCCGGCAACTTCTCTGCGACAATTTGTTGAAAAACTGGCTAGCTGATATAATCACCCCTCCTAATTGACCTAATTACACAAATGCCACTTCTTACCTACATTCCTTCCACACAGTGGGCTACCGAATCTGTGAAAAATGTTCAACAAGCTCCAGAACGTATGCAGCATTTCATTACCCATCCTTCTTACACGTTTTGGTGACACAGGATCACTTTACAATGTGTCCTACGACGCTTTAGTGCACAGAACCATACAATTTTCATCGAAATTCTAATATCTGCCAAGTTTGTTGATGCGTAAATATAAAGTAGCAAAGGCTACTGAATAAATATGACATTGACAGTTAGCACATGTCAATTGGTTTGACAGATGCAAATGACTGAAGTTGGTACTAAGTTAAATTGAATGGTTCCCCCAAAATATTGAAAGATGAAATTCGAGAGTCCTTTCTGCCAAGACCTTTTACATTTTAGAGCAGTGGTTGTGACTGAATGACAGACTTTAATAAGGATGCTCTGCTTTCGACCAATGTTTCATTCCAACCGAAGCTCTACCCCGACCTAACCAACGACCGTACCTTTCTTTGACTCAAGGAAGTAGCTCGTATTGACATTTGAGTCGATTGAGCAAAGGAATAATTTCTATTCCTCGTGCAATATTGCTCAACAATTCTAATTGATGGTGCGTGACATGAACATCCGTGATGCGACTTCAGTCCCTCCCTGTGACATGCTCATAACTTCCCCTCCATCCCAAGTTGATGTCGGGTAAAACTAATTGAAACCCAACATCGGAAGCATCGGAATGTCCTGTCAGAACTACAGTCACAAAGGCATCCGATCTGCCCGCAGGACACAACATCTCATTCGATTGTGTTCAAGTGGATCTCCCTATCTGGTCAACGCACTCCAACAACTCGATACACGTCATGCATCACGGAGCAAAAGTCATGTCCACTGCTCAGTTCATTGACATGCCCCCTGCATAGCCTGCGTGCTCGTGTCCACTACTGATATAATAATTTCAGCTCGCTTACATCCCGTTAATAAACAAGCTTCAACTTTGTTTACCCACAAAGCCACCCCGAGTCGACACACACACGACAAAAAAAAAACCCTTCCATATGCAAAGAGGGGCAAAAAAACGTTGGTTTAAATCCCCATTCACCGGCAATCCACTGCTGAATGCCGGTGCTCCAGGCTGTGTGGATTGAGAGCTTCGCAGAACAAACTTATGACCTAGTGACTGGAAAAAAAATGCTGGTCTATCATCCCGAAGCACACTCCCTCGCATGCCCGGCTGACATTACCCGACCGCCGCTTTGCGGAGTCACTGCCGAGCAAGGAGCGGAAGCAGAAGTGGAATTATTTTGATGAAAAGGGAGCAGAACAAGTGAGCTTTGCCCCTGATGCATGCACGATGTCCTTTTTTTCGTACTCCTCCCATCGACTCGCCTCGCCTCGGCTCTCTACCTGTTGGGAAGGAATGCACTAGGTAGCGTCGTCTAATTAAGTACCTCAGCCGTGAGCGTCTTTTGTTTGGTGCTTCACTTTGTTTTGTGCAGAGGTCGACGCTGCTTAAAGGGATCACATGCCTTTATTGCGGGCCTGGCCCTCTTCACTCTGAATGACCTCACTTCAGAGACTGTTCTTCGAAAATACCAACCGATTGTGGGTTTGTGGGAAAACCCAAAACTGGTGTTTGTCGATTACTCATTAAGTCGTAAAATCCTCAAAAAGGACCCTCGTCCTGCGTAGGTACCTGCCGAAGATCCTTCAACGCGAGCTGTCACTCCGTGCTCGAGTTCAGTTTGTCTCGAAGTCTCCTAACGCTCGGTTCACTAGATCGAGTCGATAAATCGCTAAATCAACACATCATCAGCGTGAGTTGTGCTTAACGGTGTGATAACAGTTAAAATATTTCAGAAAAATTGTGTCAATTCTTTGCTTTGCGAGTGTGCGTGTGAAACCAGTAACAATGCTAGTGGAAATTGAGAATAATCAACAGAAGCGTAGAAGATGTGATAACGGCGGATATAATCCGGAGAGCTCGTAAGTAATGACAGACACGATGATAGGTGTGTCAGTTGGGGGAGGAGGAGGAGGCTTATGGATTTGATTTTCGTCTCTAATTGATGGGGGAGTCGACTGACCGACCGACGGTGGCGATGAGTGTAAGAGGATTGCGTGCTTTCCCACAAACCCCGGAAGACGAACTCTGCTCGGTGACCAAACGATTACTTGCCTTGTTACGTGGAAACGATTACTGGCTGCCGAATACGCCTCACGAGCCTTGTGGATTTTGGTGGTCGTTTCATGGGAGTTGTCAATTTTCTTGATGGTTTCTGTTCATTTCGTTCGATTCTTCGAATCGTTATTGTCCAACGAGCACAGGCAGTGATTCAACGGTGGTGCTGTAATGTTAACGTCATAACTGGCGGTTGCTTACATTCTGTGACCGTTGATGTGATTAAGTCTGGGTAACTGAGAGACACACCCAGTGACAGTCGTGTTCACTGACAGTTGAGATTGCAGACAGACTGTAATTTATATAAAATTTCTAATGACAGTCGTGAGGTGACAGTCAACAGTTTAGAAGGAATGTCAATTGATTCAGTTGCATTCCTTTTGATTATTATTGCACTGACAGCAGGTCTCGTTAGACAGTTCTCCTCCCAGATTTTTTTTCTGTCAGCTTGAGCTGACCCTTTCTGACATCGTGAATGTATTTCTTCTCAATCTTGATCAACAGCCTCAGATCCCGCAACAATTAAATCATTGCATCACAATCTTAAAAGAATCCAAAGCAATTTGCCGGCTGTCTAAACTGACAGTCATTCCCCTTGACAGCTGTCATCGTCGAGAGAGTTATAAATCAATTTTGCCCCCTGAATCCCTATCGAAAGACGCAGCTCATATTTTTGTGCTGCGGTCTCTCCTTAACTCGAATTTCAAGCAAATATTAGCTGTCATATTTTTACATTCTTCTCAATTTTCCATACAAAAATGCATCCTCTAGGTCGATCTCCCCCTATCTCGAGCTCCTTTTGATATCCCGTGACAGGGAGGACTATATTTCACAAATTGATCGATGAACATACCCGCAATTTTGACACAAAGTGACACATCACTTGACCTAATTGACATCATCATTGATCGTCATTTAACAAGGAGTTAATTCTGATTTCTATCCGATCTCGTCGTTTTTCTGTTCTATCAGTCAGAAGCAACAAGCGTCTCTCATGACAGTTCAGTGACAGCACTGAATGTCATATTTTTTAAACCTTGAATCATTGCCTATTCTTACCTTTTCTTAAAAACAGCATCTTCCGTCAGTAGATTCACTTAGGCATATTTGTTTATGCTAACAATCATCTTTTGTGACACTGCTTGTCTCAACTGTCACTTAAAATCAAAACCCCACACTCCACAAAAGTCACGGAGAGTCATATTCGCAAGGAAACACCTTAACGGCTGACATTTTCATTGAAATTCGCTTGCCTTTAGTTTACGACAAATTTCAATGACATCAATGATTCACTGTCACCTTGTCAATGTATTCAGTTGCAGTGTGTAATTTTTTTCAAAATTGTATTGCCCTTTTACAGTTATTTCTACACACTTTGTTTGCAAGTGACATCCATTGTGAATCAGTGACATTGAACGCGGTATCAGCTTTCCCGTTGACAGTTGCTTCCTCTCTCAACTGCGGTTCTGCCTGTTGACGCTCGCCGTTTACCTTATGCTGACAACTGTCACATTCAACGTATGACACCTGCGTTTTTCCGATGGACTCAATCTTTGGCATTGGTTTCCTCTGGTGGAATAAAATTCGTTGATAAACACATCCCCCCTCTTCGTCGTTGTCAAGGCAGCCACGTTTCGCGTATGACAGCTGGATTGGTGGATACCCGACCAACTGACAACTGAAAGCATTTGCTGTCAAATTTGTCGTCAATGTAAACAGTCCTAAGGAGGCTGTCACATTGACGTTCCGCTTGTGCGCGATTTTGCTGACAGACGCTTGTTGACTGGCTGTCAAACTGTCGCTTATTTTAACGAGTTCTTTGGTGTATGCGAAAGAGTCCCGACGATTTCCCGCCGTAAGAGAATGCCAGCTCCTCCCGTTCCACTGAAAAGAACATTTTCTTCAAGAAAAACTCTCATCTCCCTTAAGTGAGGTCAGTAAATTATTTCTAACCCACTTTCAAAACGACGCCATTCAGCGCGAAGAGATTTCCAGAAATGCGAAAAAATCTCAAAATTCATCTCAAACGGAGAAAAACAGAGAGAATCTAACCACTAATTGTGCCAGACGTGACCAGAGCTCTGCGGCGGCGGTGGCATTACCAGCAGAGCCATGTCTATTTATAAATGTTCCTCCTGTCTGAGATCTCAACTTCAATGGCGGATAAAAGTCATTCAAACGCCAGACAAAAGGGTAATATTTCCGCATAATGCCAAGCAGCCAGCAATGGAGAGAACGAAATAAATTGAAGACGCGAACATCACCCGACTAACGAATGACTCCATAGCTGGATGCATACAACTGTGCAGATGCACATCTTTGTTTGTCCATCTCGGTGTAGGCGATCTCTTCCAAAGACGAGAGTCGAGATTAAGAGATGTTTTTTTGTTGTTTTGTTGTGTCTCCAGCGCTTGCGGCATTGAGTGACCTTTTACTTTTGTGCATTTTGCTACTTAAAGTCGTGACTGTTGCTTGATTTCATCAAATGACATTGTATTGAAGCCATTTTGCTGCTGGCCGGGGATATTCTTTGTAATGCGAACCCCAATTAAGGAAAATAGTGAGAGAGAGGGAGGCGCTGTCATGAAATACTGGGGATCACTTTTGACATTTCGTGAAGATCGCCTGCTGATCGATGGCATGTGCTTAGACAAATTTTGTTGTCGGTTGGGCTTGGGATGTGAGATGATATTTGATGTCTCAGAATTTTATTTTTTTTCACTGAAAGTTGTTTCTTCACAACCTCTTACTGAAACAGCAACGACGTCTGTTATTTGTGGCAATGGAGGCAAGATGTGAATGAATTTCTCTCGCATTTAAAATTTGGTAAAGATCTGATTTCCATTGTGTTCCAGTTAAACAAACATTTTAGTACATTAAGTACATGATTATCCATTTCGTGGTTCCGAAACTAAATTAAATGTTGAATATTTGATTTCAATATAATGCTCGAGCCTTGCCATTACGAGTGGTATACGATTCATATGTCTTTCACGAGAGTTTTTGCAGGACTCGGTTTTGACAAGGCCTGCCATAAAACGATCTGATGAGAAAACAATTATGTTGAACGGAGTGCCGCAAGTACCGCTGCTGAAACATGCTACCTAACAACATAGTGTCAAGTAACGTTGTACGAACCCAACTAAAGCAGTCGAGCGAAAACACAGAATCGATGGCCTATAACTGTAACAACCACTTTGATCATTTTCATTATGTTTCGTTAAGTTGCGTCAATATTTGCTTACTAAATAACAACGAAAGTGATCGTTGATTGGACCCCTTTCGATTGCTTTCCGTGGAGATACTTGACGATAAAACAGATCCGGCCGCAACTGGGATGCTAATTGCTAGAAATATACGATATCATTAAATGCCTCTAAAAGTCCTGACAAGACCAGGTGCCGTAATAGCGTATGCCAAACCGAATGTGGCCCTTTGCTCGATCAAGTTTCAAAATATATTTAGGAAATGTATCGACATGAAACATGCGCTTGTATTGAAATAAAACTCTAAACAAGATGGCTTGCAAAGTTCAACAGTATGTGTCACAAGCAAATTCGGACTTGTGCACTACTGAAGAATTTATGGACATCGTAATTCAAAATTGCCAGGTGTCCGAGAACTTGATCAACAATTTATATAACTTTATCAAAATCGGCGAAATAAGCGACTGTTTAGCGTTTCCATGTTGCACACGATCTTCATTCGCTTCTAACTTCTGTCTGTTAGCCCCGAAGTATGTATGGCTAGTGTTGGTTAGCGTCTTTTTGACACACCTACCATTTGAAGCCTACAAGAAACCATCTGCTGACTCGTAAGCTGAAATCAAACGGAGTCCAGCGTTCACAAAAATACACGGCATTCCTTTCTTTTGCTTCTTTACAACTTAACATCTACTAGTCCAAGCTCCAAGGAGAAGAAGGTTAAGGAAGTTGGTTGATGTTCGGGTCCACCCCAGACGCCATCGGAAGAAAGAAGAGACTTGACAGTGTTCAAGACGGGATTCGAATGATGGTTATTCCAAGTAGTATCTTCTATTGTTGTGGTGGCCCGTGGCATTGTGAGCATATGCGTTGACCCCAACCTCGACGTCGTAGGTTCGATTCCTGCTCTGTGCGACGAAAATAATTCTCAGGGCCCCACCCCTTTCGAGTTACTGACAATACTCAAAGAGTATTTCCTGTCTAGAAATAGCTTCTCAAACTTGGCCGTTCGGAGTCGGCATAAAACTGTAGGTCCCTTCCAGTCGTGAGAGAACAATAGCACGCACAACTCGAGTGGTTGCTGAGAAGCTAGGCCCTGCCCCCCCCCTACGGGCTGCAGCGCCACAAATATTATATTATTATTATATCTTCTATTTTTGTTGTTTTGCCTATTATCTGTTCGACACTCAGATGACGATTGTAATGTGATCTTTGATCCACGATGCGTTCCTTCTACAGATTCACTGTTTTAGTTTTAGTTAGTTTTCTCAATTTGAACACATTTAGTGGTTGTTCAGACGATTCATACTGTTACCTTAAGCTAAACATACACAATCTCGAGTGGCAGTTCAGGTTATCGTATATGACTGAAACAGAGGTATCAAATGCGGACCGAGAGATGGATTTAATACACGTGCATCCAACAAGAGGTGAAACGAACTGAATTTCCCCAATTGATTGGTTGTGGTCAACCCGACCGTAAGTTATGAGGTTCGGTCCGAACAACAAGGTCCGCTAACAAGAGGTGGCATTTTAAATTAATCAAGAAGTGCAACATTCCTCTTCCAACGATAGTGATCAATGATCAAATCAATGATCCTCAGCAAGTATAGCTCTATACCTAAGGACAAAACGGCTGCACGAAGCAGTTGGTTGAATGCCTGCCCCTTGTAATACTGGCCTCAAGTTAATGTGCTTTTATCTGGTTACCATTTGCCGATGGCATCAAATTAACGGCACGGGGTATCACAATGGACCAACAATGATCTAAGTGTGTTGGCAAATTCGCTGGCAGCCCTACCTTACCTAGGCGAACCTATACCCAAGGACACGGACCTCACACAGTCTCCTTCGAGCAGAATCTCTCAACCTGCACCCCCCAAGGTCTTACAATTTGAATTAGAATGTTTGAGAGAGGTGGGAAGGGACGACCTAGTCACTGCGTGACAGATGGGCTTATTGTGATTCACCCCGCAAAACAGACCGATTACACGTGATGTATATTTTAGAGTGAACTGGCGACAATTTTGTCCACTTCAATGTAGTTTCCGTCTAGGTGTGGATGACACTTCCTTACTAGACAATTACAGTGGCACAGTATGCGCTTTGCATTTTCTGCAGGTTTGAAAGGGGTGCAGGTGGGTTATGCTCGTGGTTTTCAGATGTTTGTTTACTGGGCAGTGTCCCGAAAGGTAATCTGTGGCTATACGAATCTGACTCCTTGTGTGTCTGTTATTGTTTCGTTCTATTAAGAGAAATAGTTGGCATTACATTTTTGGCTTGCCTGTTACCTTTCGTGTGTGTCCTTGAGAAAATTATTCATATAGCTCTTAGCGGTGGTGATAAAAACGCCGCAGAATAGTCCTGGTGTCATGAATGGTGATGCGGCTAGTAGGTCTGCTCTTTCGTTTTCTATGTGACCTGGTATCCAAATGAGATGGGCTTGTGTTGTTTCCCCAGGCCTTACTTGTAATCTGAACACCAAACGCTGGAGGATCCACTGCTGATCTTACAGAGGGATGGAAGGTGGAAGCAGGTGTGGATGCTGACGTCCATTGCAATGATATGAATATCGAGCTGACTTTTCGCTTACCGAACCGTCGTAGCTGAAACTATAGCGACTAAGGCAGCCTGTCGTGAAATCAAGAACAAATATCGTCTGTTACGACTGCACCAATAAATCTCTGAGTTCGGTGACCTTCAACTCCACAACTTCCCTTGGTTACCACCTATCTCTCAACGAGATGTCCAAGTATTGTAACATCCTACTTTTGTGAATGCCGGGACATCGTCCCATTTCAGAGATTTATCAAGTGGATGAACTCGCTATACTCTTTCCGGATGGCGATCCACCATATCTTACCTATCGCTACTCCAAAGCATCAACTAAAGCTAGACGCACTTACTGAAGCAACGTGCACCTGATGCCTAATAACAAAACAACGCTGGCCTACTCCAGACCTTAAACGATCGATTAGCCAAGATCAATATGAGCAGGCTCAATCTTAGAACCCTCATTGGCAGAAGAATGGCATCGCTCGTAGCAAGGCATTGCTTCACTGGAACTCAGGCCTCTGGAAAAGGTCTGCTCTACAACGCTTTCTGCAAGAGCTGTAGAGAGGATGATGAGGAAGAAGCGCAACTGCATTGCTCTCTCATCCCGTAGATACAGACTTCTGCAAG
Organism: Eristalis arbustorum; assembly: GCA_916610145.1. Classification (NCBI taxonomy): domain Eukaryota; kingdom Metazoa; phylum Arthropoda; class Insecta; order Diptera; family Syrphidae; genus Eristalis; species Eristalis arbustorum. The sequence goes on from OU744318.1 coordinate 6,424,654, forward strand.
TCTACTTATTTAATACCTTGGCTGAACTGAGCAATGTAAGAGTCGATCATCCTCTTCGCTTCAACGAAAACATAAACTGGTCTCAGGCACAGATCTGCGTGGTACACAATGGGCCTAAGTTGGCCTTAGTGTGGTCGCCCTCTTCTCGTACAGCCACATCAACCTAATCTAACCTTTCCCCATAAACCTTATTGGATTCTGATTCTGATCCAAACCACGAAGTTGGATACTAGCTAGGCGTGCAATTTTATTTATTTCACAATTTCTGCATCGACTGCGCACCGTCAAGACCCAATTTCCGAACGAGTGCCGTTCACTATCAGTAACTGTCATGTGGTCAGTTGAATTGCCTCCGATTTCCATATCAGATCAGATTGCCTTCTGGTCATCCAACGAACGGAGAGAGAGAGTGAAAGCCTAAGGTTCGCACTTGTTTACTCAAATGCGCGATAAGTCGTTACTATCGTTGCTGTCACACGTCAATGCCGCAATCTCACTTCTGTTCTGTCGATTGTGAATTCACTTTGTTGGTCAATGTGTGCAGTTTTTTCTGGATTTGTCTGTAATCTCTTTTTGCACTCAGTCTCTTCCACTTCACCTCCTGAAGAGGATCTCTGTTAATCCCTCCGCCGAGTGTCTTATGGGATTTCCAAGAAAAGACTTGTCTTAAAAGAAAGAAATCCCTTTGTCCGTCCCAACATCTGCCTCGTAGGAATAGGGACGTTTCTCCTGTCAACACACACAGAACTGAACAGCCCGCCGCCAAGAAGAAAGCTACTCAATTTCCTTTTCATGAACACCACATTCACTTGGCTTAACCCGAAGTTTCTCCAATTGTGTCTACTGAGTGACATTTATCGCCAGTGGAACACAAACTCTCTCCAGCCTCCGTGTTTCTGTTTTTTGTCAAGGCTTCACCGGATCACCGGATCATAATGCCACAACTGATGATCTTGCTCGGGCAGTCCATCAGCCGCGTCGCTTCTCACAGTCGAGTGCGCATTTCCCGCGCGACCATTAGGGAATTGTTCAACTATTTGCTCAGCTAACCACTCAATTGATCTTGAAAGTGCATTCGTTTACTTCCTTCGTGCCGTCGTGTTGTGCCATCTCTCCATCATCGTCGTCCCATCGCCGCGGCGGCGGTTGCAATTTTCCACGGTCTGTGCGTTCTGTGGAACTTTCTTCGTTATACCCTCCGTTGGGTTTGCAATTGAAGCAGCTAACCGCACATCAACCGTGACATTGTCATCATCATCATTACCAACGGGCAGCGCATCGCGTCTCGTCGCCCGTGTCATCCGAGCTCGCGGCGGCGGCGACGGCCTCATGGGAAAGCGCCAATAAATCCAAGACACCTCTTGACGTCTTCTTTTCATTCATCTTCTTCGCCCGTTCGATCTGCTTGCCTCTACTAAATCTGTTTCCATTTTCTTCTTCACAGAATCCTCATCGCGAAAAGTAAAAGCCACTCTTCGCTACCACCAGCGGCGGTTGTGCCACCAGCAGTAGCCGGTCTAGGACCACAGCTATTACCCTCGTTAGGCGGCGGTTTTGTCAAGCTACGCAATGTCGCTGGCAGGCAAGGTCTAAATCCGACTGCATCGTCGTCGCCGTCGTCGTCTGTCAAAGATGCACTAGAGAAACCGAAAGCAGAGGAACACACCAGCCAGAGATCGTATCAACGAACGCAGCCCGAAGAGCAACACTCACTCCCGGAGAATCCATCAGCCTTGCCGAAGACACTAGGTGGCGGTTTGAAGCGCAGTTTAACAGAGGTAATCAGCGGCGTTGCGCATTCGCGTTGGCGTCACTTGTCGGGTACTAATGTGCGATTCTTTTCTTGTGGTTTCAGGTCATGGGTCCAGATCAGAGAACCATTACGATAACGAAGACTGGTTCCATTGCGGATCGGTTGGCCGCTCTGCAGAAGAGCGGGGAGGACGACTGGCGCAAGCGCATCTCGAAGCGCGACGAAGTCGATGACATACGCCGAGAGAATTTAGTCAATGTGAGTTTACTATATATTAAGTTTTAAGATTGACAATCATTTTGTGTGCCGATGTTGTTGTGAGTGTTTTATCGCGGATCGCGGTTGATGCGGATGACTTTCGCTGTCGTGCATGTCAAGAGTGCTAAGCTGAACCTTCAGCCTCTGATGAATGTGATTTGTTTTGCGTTATTTTTCCCAAGATCCGGCTGGGACGCGCAGCTGTCAATGAGTTGCGTGACCAAGGCAATGGGGGAAAGACATGCATTTCCACGATTTTGCGTAGGATGCCACAAGTGTCAGTTGTTCAAGGTGGAATACGCAGCTCACAGTTGAGGACAGAGTGGATCGCACACATTACATAACGAAATTTAATTCTGTCTTAGTCATGGCGTAAGACTGGACAATATCCGCAAATACTTTTAGTACTTAATTGAATATTCGTCTGTTTATTGCCATCGATTATGTCTTGCTAGTACTCGTTCTGAAAAAACCTGTCAACATCCACGCCTGGTCTCTGTGAGAATGGAACTGGTCCTCCGTATTTAGTAGTCTCGTTGTAGACAAGTGAAATCCTTTCTTTGTCTTCAGTGATACCTAAGAAACTTAACAGGGGGATTTGTGGAAGTGGAAGGGACCTACAGTTTTATGCCGACTCCGAACGGCCAAGTTCGCTGCTGCATCAAGGTCGGTAACGAACTCACCGAGACCTTCAATGTCAAAAAAGGTTTTAGGCAAGGCGACACGCTGTCATGTGACTTCTTTAATATCATACTTGAGAAGATCGTGCGAAACTCAAACGTAAACACCCGAGGCACGATCTTCCAAAAGTCCGTTCAACTGCTTGCTTACGCGGACGACATTGACGTGATTGGACGAACACAGCGAGCCGTCAATGAGGCGTTTGCTAGTATTGAAGCGGAAGCGGCTAAAATGGGTCTAGCGATAAACCAGGGCAATACAAAGTACATGCTGTCGTGACGGAAGGACGCACAACATCGACGTCTCGGACAGAGCGTCATATTGGGCAGCAGAAACTTTGAGGTAGTCAAGGACTTCGTCTACCTAGGCTCTGGAGTAAATAGGGACAACAACACCAGTACCGAGATCAAGCGCAGAATTACTCTTGCCAATCGCTGATTCTTTGGGCTCAAGAGGCAATTGAGTAACAGAGCCATCTCTCGAAACACCAAATTGACCTTGTTCATCCCAGTCCTGCTCGATGGCGCAGAGACATGGACGCTATTGAAAGCGGATGAAGAAGCTCTTGGTTGTTTTGAGAGAAAAGTTCTGCGTACGATCTTTGGTCCTGTTTGCGTTGATGGCGTTTGGAGCAGAAGGTTCAACCACGAACTATACGGGCTGTACAGCGGCATGCACCTAGTTAAGCGTCTTCGGATGTAGAGCGGATGGACACCACAGCTCCGGCCCGAAGAGTCTTCGACACCGAGCCATTGGGACAGCGCAACAGAGGACGTCCTCGCACTAGATGGCGCACGCAAGTTGAAAAGGACCTCAACAAACTTGGTGTGCGCTACTGGAGGCAGCTGGCGAAAGATCGTGCTGGCTGGGGAGGCATGTTAGTTGAGGCCCAGGTCCACCCCGGACTGTAGCGCCAATCAAGAAGAAGAAGAAGAAGAACGGCCAAGTTTGAGAAGCTTTTTGTCGGTGACTCGAAAGAGGTGGGGCCGTCAAAATGTATTTTTTGTCGCTCAGACCAGGGATCGAACCTACACGGTTAAGGTTCAAGTGAGTTGGTGTCGACACTACACCCCGGACCACTACATATCTGAAGCCAATCCAAAATAATTGCGTCTTATTTCTCATTATTTGATCGATTTAAAGAGAACACTGTCTTTGTTGATTTGTCAGATATTCGACATTATCATTAAACTGTTTGTACAGCCATACAGTCCTGATAGTATAACTCTAAAAGTACAATTAACAAAATGTACATCAAAAGAATGTGCAGGGAAACTCGTACTTTCTATGAAAAATAGATTGTGTGTTGCAATTAAAGCTAGAGGAAAACACACAAGTTATTGGTTTTACTATCTATGCTACGTAATTCACTGTTATGCCCCGCACCCAAAAGTGTACAGACAGTTTTTTGAGTCTAAAAAATTAAGTCTATTTAGTTAATCTGACCAATTTTTATTTTAGTACAAATACTTGAGTGTAGCATTGTTGTTTGTGCATTGAATCCTTTAATTCGATGCACATTTTGTTGAAATCGGATAAGTACTTTTCGAGCTATACTGTTTTGAAATAAAAAGTCAGGGTGTACGGACAAATTTTTGAGACAGTTTAATGATAATGTCGAATATCTCACAAATCTCTTTAAATCGATCAAATAATGGGAAATCAGACGCAATTATTTTAAATTGGCTTCAGATATGTAGTGGTCCGTGGCGTCGTATTATGTCTTCGGTTGGATCTTTTACACGACGATAGCTGGCACACCTCGCAATTTTGACATTTCTATTTTCAACCGATCTCTGTAAGTGTGAACTTCTTCTTTTTTTTCTTCTCTCTCTCTCTTCTTCCGTGTTGCCAATTGTTTCGTTTTGCGTTACACTTAGTTTTCTTTTTAATTGTGCCCAGTTTCGTTAGCGTTTAAGCAAAGTCTTTATTTTTCCAAAAGTAAACAGCAACGTCAAAGTTTTGTCTGTCAAACTGTCAAATTATGGCCCAAACCTGTGGAAGCGCTAATGAGGAAGATAGTGGCATCGGAAGCGGTTCTCATACTTTGACAGTTACTTTCTCATCTAAAACATTACATCTAAAAATATTGTGGAATTTAAATGCAAAGCGTTGTATGAGTTTGGTTGCCATCTCTGTGAAGGCACTTATTACGTGAGTATCGAGATCAAGCGTAGGATACCTCTTGCCAACCGATGTTTCTTTGGTATCGAGACAATTGAGCAATAGAGCCTTAAAACACTGATCAGCCCAGTCGTGCTATACGGCGTGGAGGCATGGACAATCTCGAAAGCGGATGAAGAAGTCCTTGGTCTCATTGAGAGAAAAGTTCTACGTGCGATCTTTGGCCCTGTTTGTGTTGACGGGTTCTGGAGGAGAAGATTCAATCACGAACTGTACGGGCTGTACAGCGACATGAGCCTAGTTAGGCGTCTACGCATCCAACGCCTACGGTGGCTACGTCATGTAGGGCAGATGGACACCACAGCTCCAGCCGAAGAATCTTCGAATCCGAACCTGTCGGGCAACGCAACAGAGGACGCCCGCGTTTAAGGTGACGTACCTTAGTGGAGAAGGACCTCAACCAACTTGGTGTGCGAAACTGGAGACAGCTAGCCAGATATCGCGTTACTTGGAGAGACTTGTTGGTTGAGGCCCAGGTCCACCCCGGACTGTAGTGCCACACAAGGAAGAAGACTTATTACGTGATTTGAAACAGCGTCAACTTCACTCTGGTTGGCAGGATTTGTCTTTTATTTGATACGAGCTGCACCCAGTGCGCGTTGTTACTACGAGAAATCCGGATTCTGAAAACAGTTGCCAAAAATATCAGTGCTCTCTGGCTCACCATTTAATACTCTATAAAGGACAAACAAACATTTGCTTATATTTATATAGATTAAAATGAACTAAAGGGCTGGGTCTCTTGCGTTGAAAATCCTGCCTATAACACTACGCAAAAGATCTTAAGCCCCATCGGTCCCGACACGCTGCTTAAGATCATCTAGACCCATGTGTCTGACGTCCGCTGTGACTTAGTCTTTATAAGGTTGATAGATCGTCAAAGATCGTCTAAACGCAGAAGTCGCTATCCCTAAATTTACGAAGTGATTAAAATCGGTGACATCTTAAAACATTCACTCTTGCGGATTATTTTCGTGGAAATTGTGTGGATTTAACAAAAAAACTATCCTTGCCCAATCTTCTCTTAGACGGAGTATACTTTTTCAGTGATCTTAGCGATCTAGACTATTGAATCTGTCTATCGTTTCGCGTGCTAAGCTTTAAATGTTCTTTCCTACGAATCGTTACATACGCATATATTTATATTACACCCTGTTGTACCTCTTACTAAGGAATTCATTTCAAACCTGCGTGGCCGAACAATAGAATAAACCAACTCAACTCAAATGCATTTTCTAAGCCAGCACAACATATCTAGGTTAGTTTAGCTTATTGGGCAGTCAGCGAAATTGCCAGCACACTTGGGCCATTGCGATACCCATTGCCGTTAATTTCATAGTATTTAAACTTTTGTGGTGGCCCGTGGAGTTGTGGGTATGTACGTCGACCCCAACCTCAACGTCGTAGGTTCGATCCCTTGTCTGTGCTGCAAAAATAATTGTCACAAATATTTGTCAATAATTGTAAAATAATTGCCCTAACTTTCGAGCCACTGACAATGTTCAAAGAGAGTTTCCTGTCTAGAAAAAGCTTCTCAAACTTTGCCGTTCGGAGTCGGCTGTAGGTCCCTACCACTCGTGAGAGAACAATAGCACGCACAACACGAGTGGTTGCTAAGATGCTAGGCCCTGGCCCTCTACGGGCTTTATCCACTCGTGAGAGAACAATAGCACGCACAACACGAGTGGTTGCTAAGATGCTAGGCCCTGGCCCTCTACGGGCTTTATCGCTACAGATATGGGATTCAAACCGGCAACCTCTATAACCAAGGGCAGGCACTCAGCCAACTGCGTCATACAGCTGTTTCAACATTTCTGCCAAGATATGTATTTTGACAACGAAGCTGCTTGATGTTCGAAGACGTTTGATTTAGTCTTCCTTCATAGAAATGTGAGAAGCGAAGTGAAACCTTGTCGCTCGAAATCTGCTTCTCTAGATTTTACAAAACAAGTCGATCCAATAATCTCTTCATCAAGCGTCAGGTCTCTCGTTGTCTGTAGTCTCACTGATATTCGAGCATTAAATGTGATGCTGGCAGGTAGGGGCTTTAATAATGAGCACACTATCTCATTTATCTTCGGCGATGAAACCGTGGTTACTGAAAAGCTAGGCTCAAGTGACATCAAGTGACACCAGCCACACCACTGTGTAACTCCTACTTCTGAAACCAGGAGCGATTTCATTGGTTTGTGTCGCTATGTCATTCAACTCGCTAGGCAGAAAGAATGCACGTCCTAATTAGGTCTTGAGATATATAACTGACCCTTTAACACAATGTTCAACCGTCTTCATTCATAGCAAAGCCAACTGTTTTTATTTTTGACCAAGTGTTTCGCATCTGATTTGAGCACTGCCTCCTCTTCCCACATATCATCCTGAGGTTCCTTACAACTCACCGAAATCGACCACTTCTCCTCATCAAACAAATGCACTCTTGAACATCGCGTTCCCATCTGATACCACGCTCCAGACCACCAGACTTCCGTTTTTCTCCCTCAATTCACGACTTTCATTTTCTGCTTTGATTTCTTTTCGATTCTCCAATCTAATTGCACAGCCAAACAAAACCACTTCTCCCGTTTTTAATTGCTGCACTAAACTTCAATCGTAGCGGACCCCTTTCGATCGGATCGCGCACTGCTGAGGGAAAGTGAACCCCGTCACGTCGGGGTTCTCCCTCTGCCCAGCACTTGTTTTCCGGTCGCGAACAAGAAAAAGAACCACCGACCATGCTGTGAGGTGTTAATTGAACAGTCAATTATCTTGAAGAAATCCCTGATTCAGAACATCTTAACAGCGCCGTGCATCAGCCATGAACCCCGTGAAAGATCTCTCCGTCTCCTGGTCCTCCGCTTCAACCGTGGCGAGCACAAACCACCCAGCTGCCGTTGCCGATTCATTGTGAGTGGGCGAACCAAGAATAATTGAACTTAACGAAGCTTGCAGAACTATTATTTTCCAATTTAGTCGTTTTTTTTTTTTTTTTTTTATGATCTTGGCTGGCGAACAACCTTCTCCCGGGTATTGACACGCTCAGCGGGTCGGGAATCGGGATCTGTGTCGGAAATCAACCGAGAGGGTCTTTGACGTTGCCATCCAGGTTAACGGGGGGGGCGACGAGCGTGCACACATTAGTTCTAGTCAGAAATGAATATGATGAGGCATCACTTCGCCATGCATCTTGATTTGATGCCAAATTGGCGATCACGAACGTTAGAGACACTTGCTCCGGTTTCTGCTCTTAATTGCTTGTGTTCGGGGGTGTCGTTGAGTGCGAGCGCTCTTAAATTAAAAGCGCTGAATGCGATAAATTTAGAGCATTTGATCGAAGTGGATCAGAGGAATAAATAGATCTTTGGCCAAATGCCCGCAAGTGTAGGCCGCTGTAAGGTGGGGGTTGTTTTCGTTTTCTGAGTCATTTGGTCTTCCTCTTCACATGACGAATGTCATCCGTCACGGAAGGGAGCGAAGAGACGCAATTACATTCGAATTTAATTGGAACAAGATGGTTTTTTGTTCTTAATTCTGGTTCGAGGGCACTTTTCCGCTTTTGCTTCAAGTTCATGGGAATTTTTGAGGATTCGATGGGGAAAGCAGTTGTTGGGTCTTGTAAGTGGGAGTGGGGGTGGATTAAGCGATGGGCACTCTTGGTGGATTGATCCATTTTTCGTTGCTACAGCCCTCAGTTCCTCAGTTCAGAGAAAGGGGTCTCCATTGTTCTGCTTAAGCAACCTGCTGGTCTTTCTCTGGGAAGTGAAGTGAATGTGCGTCGAACAGGGGAGTGTTCAGCTTAATGTCCAGCTTACATCACTGATTTTTGCATTTAATCACCACACGCAGACAAATGGTTTCAATTGTGCATCCCCAGGGAGTCAACCCTTCCAGTTGGTTTCAGTTGGCTTACCAATCGCAGCGGGCGACCGAGTGACAACAAAACAACAACGTGAGTGTTGTCTCAAGTGGACGGCTAAAACAGTTGTCTAGAAGATCACCTTTCTTAGAAACCACTCTTTTTTTGCCAAGCGGCTACCCCAGTAACCAAAACGACTCTAGTCAAGTCTAGAACACAATCCACAAGTGGTAAATGGATCCACAAATGTGGACTGCTTGCTGTTTCTTACGTCAAGGCTGTAGCATCGGACCTTGTTTCTTTCGAAATGAGGAAAGAGGCACTAGCCGACTTTCTAGCAAGCTGTGGTGTCTGTAGTTTCAACAGATCCGTGTTACACGTCATACAAGCGATGCCTCGTTCGAAGCTGGAAGCTAAAGGAGACATTTAGCGACCGAATCATATCACCGTGAGCGTTCATCACTACAACTTCGAGGTAGTAAAGGATTGTGTCTATTTCGAGGCAAATGTAAACTCCCAAAATGACATCACAGTGGAGAGCCGAAACGCCCTTGCCAAGCGATTCTACTTTGGTTTGTCCGAACAACAGGGCTCGACGGTCCAAAATCATGCTCTACTGCTACTCTATCTGCTTTATGGAGCCGAAAGCTGGACGCTAAGCAAAGCTTCAGAGCTGATTCCAAACGCCTTCGAACGAAAAATTCCACGTCGGATATAAGGCCCACGAACTTTACGAGATGTAACAGGATGTGGATGTAGTCCGGAAGGCAAAAATCCGTCGGCCACATGGACAACAACGCTCCACAACGCACAAAGGGGAGCTTCAAGTCCGAGCCTCGTGGTTCGATAATGAGAGACCGAAGTAAAGAGACCAAGTCATCTCGGATCTAGAACAGTTTGGTCTTGATGCCTGGAAGCAGCGTGCCCAGGATCGTCACCGATGGAAGGCAGCAATTGCCCACACTTCTTGGGTCAATTACAGTAAGTAATTTTATTCGGCTGCTCTTGCCCAAGTCTACACTTACAGGCCGCACAATTGAGACCTTATAGCCGGAGTGACGTCAAACATATTAGAACGATTCATAAATTTGCGCCGATGCCTTGAAGCACCGTCAGTTAAGCCGGGCGGCCACTTGAATGATGTCTTATTTCACACAAAATTGCACAGACGTGGCTTCAAAATGAAGCCAGAATCAATCGAATAGCTCTCACCGTTGTAGATTTATTCAACTTTCTATTTCTATCTGGTCACCCCTGTGTGCTGTATAAAACTGAATCCGCCTTAAATTTTGAAGCCACACACAATGGGCCAACAATGGTCTAAATGTGCTGGCAATTTCGCTGGCAGACCAATAACCTAACTTAACCTGACCTCAAGAGGCGATTGAGCAGCACTTTCAAAAACTGCACAACAAGATGCCATCCAACACACATCACGCCTCCTCCTCAACAACACAATAGCCCCCCTCAAAACGCACCCAAAACCCAATCAGTAACCAGTTTCGTTGTAGACTTTAACGGTTCACCATGAATTCATTAGCTTTCGAGCGATTATTATGGCAGCTTAATCGCTTCAAATGTCGAATGGTAGACATCTGCCATGGAATATGCTGATTAATGGCAATTAGTTGAGCTTAATGGCTGTTCTCTTGAATAATTGGCATTATTAATCACTGCGACCTGTTGTGTTGAATCAAAAAATAAACACAAGGCGCGTTGCATTCAGTCTAAAAGGTTGCCTTTGTCGTTAAATCATTCCGGTAAGGAACACGCTTTTTAGAAAACATCTACGATCAAGATATGTCGATGGTTAATCGTGAACATAGGGTATCGGTTTAAGATGGATGAAATGATTCTTTAAAGTTGATGTTTTGCGGTCACGGTGGGATTAACCTTAATTATTGGTATTAGTGGAGCTTTGGAAGAATTGTGTTTTCTTTCTTTGATTAAGTGGTATAAATGACTTACGTATCACACCATCGTACTTTGACAACTCGCATGTTAATTAGAGTAGTCATTTATCCCAGAGACTCATAAAAATAAGTTCGTTGATCGCGGATTCAGTGTTTCAGGTTCAAGTATAGGTAGTCACGAATTATTCAAAAACAATGAAACACGTAATTTCAATGATTACCGTAGCTTTAGTTCTGATTAATACCTACTTTATTCAGTTCATTCATTCATCTGCTGCTGCTGGGGCTGCTATAACATAGCCCCATAAAAAATAGTCTAAAGGCGTTAAATCGCACGATCTAGGCGGCCAATTGACCGGTCCCTAACGTGAAATAAAATGTTCACCGAACTCGGCTCTCAATAAGTCCATTGTTGCGCGTGCTGTGTGGCTTGTTGTCTGTCTGTCTTGTTGAAACCACATGTCATGCAAGTCAAGCTCTTGCATTTTGGGCAAACAAAGTTGGATATCATCTCACGGTAGCGCTCATCATCCAATGTTACATTACGATTCGCTTCATCTTTGAAGAAGTACGGTCCAATGATGCACCAGCCCATAAACCGCACCAAACTGTGACTTTTTCTGGATACATTGGTAGCTCTTGCAATATAATAAAATTCAATAATTTGCAAGCGTTGTTCGTTTGTAAACCGATTCATGGTTAAATTATAGACCAAACTGAAGATGTTTGACAGTGAACCAGTGTTGCCAAAAAGATAATAGCTAAAAAAATCACCTTTAGCGTCTCAACATGTTACCCACTTTGGGACGCTTCATCATTCGGCGCTTTGTTCACTGCTTTCGTTCAGTTTTTTCTCCGCAGTCTGCAGCACTTAAATTTCGCCTTGACAATGAAACAAGACCCAAATTTGCATTGGACGTCGTTTACAACTGTTTAGGATCTGTACGTCCATTTTATGAACAAAATTCTTTACAAAGATCTTTAATTGAAGGCTTACAAGATCGAACATCATCAAGGATTGAAGACAAATCTTAAGGTGGCGCTACAGTCCGGCGTGGACCTGGGCCTCAACCAACAAGCGTCTCCAGCCAGCTCGATCCTTAGCTAGCTGTCTCCAGTTTCGCACGCATAGTTGGTTGAGGTCCCTTTCCACTTGCGTGCGCCACCTAAATCACGGTCTTCCTCTACTGCGCCGTCCGTCGGGTGTGGATTCTAAGACTTTTCAGACCGGAGCATAGGTTTCCATCCGCTCTACATGACCTAGCCACCACAATCTTCACTTCTGGCTAAGACGATGTGGCTGAACAGCCCGTATAGTTCGTCGTTATATCTCCTCCTCCACTCACCATCTATGAAGACGCGACCGAAAATCACCCGAAGAATTTTCCTCTCGAAGCAGTTAAAGCTGCTTCATCCGCTTTTGACAGAGTCCATGCCTCCGCGCCATATAGCAGGACTTGGATGATTAAGGTCTTGTAAAGCGTTACCTTGGTTGTTCGAGAGACGACTTTGTTTACCAATTGCTTTCTTAGCCCAAAAAAGCACCGATTGGCAAAAGTTATTCTTCGTTTGATTTCAGCGCTGGTGTCATTGTCTGAGTTGATAGCGGTTCCTAGGTAGACAAAGCTTTTTGACTACCTCAAAGTTATGTCTGTCAATTGAAGACAAATGCCTTCACAAAATCAACTGACAGTGGATTATCTGTGAAACTATAAACAAGCAAATTGAAACACGAGGAGCTGACATAAAATGCCAGCTGAATGTGAAGTGTGCCTTAGATGCAGAAACAAAATGACACCAACTCAAAGATGCAACTATGGGATTAGTTGCAGTGGCATAATTTCAGTTATACAGCAGAAATGTTAGCTACAAAACGGGAGCATCTTCTCTATCACCGAATTGTGTTCTTCTCGAATCTACATTGGGCGCCACTTGAAATTGTAATACACCTCTTGCAGAGGAGTAACTGTGGTGACTATCAGTTGTAATCAGCCATCACTCTATATATCTTAAATATGAACCTTTTGAGGGTACTTCAAATGGACGGCATCAATCTAGAAAGGATGTAGCCCCAGGATGGATGTGAAAACGGACGAAAATTGGCTCGATTTCATATTTGAATGATCGAATACATCTTGGTTAACATTAATCAGATCCATCGCTGGTGGACATATTCTGGAAGTTGCGTTTGAAGATCTTGCTCTAAATCAATAGTTCATTCAGTTGAAGGTGGGAATTCAGCTTCATTGTAGTATAATTTCCAAGCTTTAGAAAAAAGAAGGATCATTCGCTGAAATAGTTCATCATTGATTAAATCTGCATGGAAAAAATATTCGTTCACATAAGTAAGGCTCCAAAACGTCTTAAAGCTTCTCTAGAGTCCGATTAGGACCAAACGATCATTAACTGATGTTGAACTAGTGTAACTTGAAAGCCTTTAAAAGCACACACAAAGTTCTCCAATAGCAACGAACAGCTTTGTTCTTTATCTATACCATTAAAGTGTTTAATTTCTTTATCCTAAAGAAAGGAGACCCTCTAAACTGTGACAATTTTAGAGGGATAAGTCTCCTAAATATTTCCTATAAGATCTTTTCTGCCGTTCTGTGTAAACGCCTGAAACGCCTACGTTAACAGCCTGATTGGTCAACATCAGTGCGGGTTCGGGCCAGCCAAATCCACTATTGACCAAAGGACCCAGGACCCAGGAGTGTCAAGTTGATACCCACCACCTATTCATCGACTTTAAGGCCGCGTATGACAGTATTTATAGAGACGAGTTATACAGCGCTTTGTCTAGTTTTGGCATGCCTGCAAAACTCGTCCACCTTTGCAGAATGACGATGGAGAATGCCCGATGCTCTGTCAAGGTCGGTGAAGATTGTACCGAGACCTTTGATGTCAGAAAAGGATTTAGATAAGGCGACGCACTGTCATGCGACTTTTTTAATATTATTCTCGAGAAGATCGTGCGGAACTCAAATGTCAACACCAGAGGCACGATCTTTCACAAATCTGTGCAACTAGTCGCGTATGCCGATGACATTGACATCATCGGAAGAACACAACGAGCTGTCAGTGGGGCGTTTGTGAGCGTCGAGAAGGAAGCGGCCAAGATGTGGCTTGCGGTCAATGATGGTAAGACGAAGTATATGCTGTCTTCAAAAATGTCCACCAACACCGACGTCTTGGACAAAACGTCACTATAGGCAGCTTTAACTTCGAGGTAGTGAAAGACTTAGTCTACCAGGCTTCGAGGTAAATACAAACAACGATACTACTGCGGAGATAAAACGGAGGATCACGTTGGCCAACCGCTGCATTTTCGTACTCGGTAAGCCGCTGAGGAATAAAGCCATATCTCGAAGAACGAAGATATCCCTTTATACGTCCCAGTCCTGCTCTATGGCGCAGAAGCATGGACAATAACTATACCGGACGAGGATTCTCTTTGGCGTTTCGAGAGAAAGGTCCTTCGAATTATCAGCGGTACCATGTGTACGAATGGTGTTTGGAGGAGGAGATTGAACGACGAGCTGTACAGCGACATCGACCTGGTCAAACGAGTTCGAATCTCTCGTCTCATATGGCTAGGTCACATCGAGCGAATGGACACCAATGCTCCGACCCGAAAGTCTTCGACTCCAACCCCGAGGCACAACGCGGTAAAGGAAGACCACGCCTACATTGGCCAGCTAGAAGGGGACCTAAATAAGTTAAACGTGCGTGGCTGGAAGCAACAGACCGAGCTAGATGGAGAGGCATATTGGTTGAGACCCAGGCCCACCCCGGACTGTAGCGCCAACCAAAGAAGAAGAAGAAGTGTTTGATTCAATTCATAATCCACCGAGATTAGTCTTTGTTTCTCAAAATTACATCTTGTATTCAAAACAATGAATTATCGGCTGTGATTAGCTAAGAATTAAGATTTGGCTATTAGGCCTAGGAAAGCTGACTAGATCAGTGTAGTCTCGCCTCAAGAGTGTCAGTAAATTAAACAACACGATCCAAAACCCAGCTAACATTTAAAACTGCTTCTTTACATTGCGAGGTGAACTGAACCAGATCTAGCTCTGTGCCACTTTCCCACGGAATGTACTTCCCTTCTTCGTAAATAAGAATTTGATTTTTTAAATCTCCCCTACAAGCATTCCTCTTTTCAACCAATTACCGGAATTAATTTCTGTCCAGAAGAACACACACAAACCGCAAACTTCAGTGTTCATTGATCGACCAATGTCACATTTCCCCCACGCCAGTCTTGTTCACCTACGTTCCCCCGTGAAGTATTCTTGAATCCAATATTTTTAACAATCTTGTTATTATTCTGCTCATGACTCTACCTTTTGAAAAAGACACTTCAAACACCCTGACTCCTAGAAGCCGCAGTATCATCACAAGAAACTCACCACCTCAGTTCGCACTCGCCACGATCAGACCTCAGAATCACTTCACAAAACCAAAGTATACTTTCAGGCTCAACGCTAAATTGATTCATATCTCGGCTCCTCAATCAAAGTTACAGCTTTCACATGACACCACAGCCACGCCACAGTCACACCATCGCCCTCCATCATCCATCTCTGCGCTGCATACTAAAGCACTTATATGCCGCCAAATGGAACACTTTTCGCTTTGGCGCCTCCCCTCTCCGTGCACGGGCCCAACTACGGCTTTTCCGAAATTAGAACACTCTCCGCCAGAACGTGACTAAATTTGCATATCACCTACGGGTTTCCCTTTTGACACCACATCACCAGCAGTCGTCGTCGTGCTTGCAGTGGAAAGTGACAATGTTTTGTTTTGTCGCCATCCACCCAGTTCCAGGCCGGCACGGAGCTGCATATTTAATATCACACCTGATCCCAATCAAATGGTTAATTAAGTTAATGACCCAACGAAAGCCGATAGCGCAGTGGCGGTAGCTTGTGGGCGGCCGCCTGACTTTGGCCTTCACTTTGGTCGCACATCCCGGCCGGAGCAGGCAGGCGGTAGCACTCTCGTAGACGTAGACGATCTGCGGCTCGTTGTTGTGCCGGCTTTAGCCGCGCACACAACAAACACGGAACGTGAATGCGAAGACCCCGCCGGAATGACAAGCGAGCAGCGAGTACGTGCTCGGTGGAAGTAGCTCAGAGTGGCGGTGGCACTCGAGAGTCGACACACAATTGGAAGCCGAAGCGAGACAATTAACGTCGTCGCTGAATTGACATGAATTGATGATTGGAGGGAGAGAGATTTGTTTTGGTGGCCGCGCGACAGCCTCTTCCTTCTTCCCGGACGGCTACTGTGTCAATGTTTGCTGTTCTGCTGTGTGTATCATGTGTCCGACATTGTAATTAGTGGGTAATGGCCGGTGCGGGGCGGATAGAACCCTTTGTTTGTGGAGATCTTCTGTGTGCGGGAAGAGCCGTGAACAAGCGTTCCATGCGATGATTATGGAATTAATTTGGGATGGACGAGGAAGACTGGTGGGATTTGCGTTGAGTTGAAGTTGGAAGGCCTTAAAAGGTTAAGTGGTGCCGAAGCGGAGAGGGACGTCTATTTGTGTACGATGACTTAATGTGGTGATCTGTGCTTTTAATTGAACCGTGTACGTTGTGTACTGCGACGGGCTGATGAATTGATGGAGATTAAGAGCGTTGTTTGCTGGATTGTCTAACCGCGATGTTATTTTTTGGCAGCTCGTGCGGAATAGTGGCAAATCTCGCGTCACGAGGTGGCTTCATTTGGAGTGAACGCTGTGAGGATTCAAGCAGGACTTAGGTCCTGTGCGGAGCTCTAATTGCGAGTTCGATTAGAGCTCTACGTAGACTCTGTGCACTGAGCCGCGACAGTTCGTTGGCTTCTTGATTTGCCCCAAATATGATGCATGACGTGACCACTTGATGAAGGTAACTGACCATGACTCGTAGATGAACGATAGATGTTGTAAAGTTTCTCATATCTGACCCATAAAATTTATTCAAATCGTTGATAGTTTACTGCACCCACTGCGAGTGACAGCTCGCTGAGGTCACAAGTTAATTTAATTAAACACGAACTTTAATGTTCTCGACATAAACGATGGCTAGTGGAGTTTTATGTTTGTTTTCGAAACTGTAGATGGTTGTCAAACATCGAGTTGTACATGATTGATTGGAGAGAGTCTTCTTTAGACTTGTATTCAGCCCACAATCCTCTGAATGAGCACAATGTCTTCCCAGTCGCCTCACTAGGCCCCTATTCTTCTCAGCTTCGTTTGTTTTGTCAAAGTCGCCTTCCTGATCTCGATTGTGTACTTTCTGTATGTGATCTCTTTAGAGATTGAATCTTCTCCTAAGTCTCACTTACTTTTCTGTGTTCCTAGACCACTGTCTGCTAATGGCACTGCATCTTTCAGCCATTTAAGAGCATCAACAAAATCTGGCGGATTCGACTAGCCAAAGACAAAAAGAAAGCATTTTGTGTGATTTCATTCAAAGAATAGGTGACACGTTCATTGCCCTTTCACTTTGTCATGCCAATTGTGTTCGAACTTGGACGTAATTCATAATTTGTAATATTTAAAGACTACAACTCTCGGACCTGTCCGTAATTGACTCAACCCTCTGCGAATGACGTGCCATAATTTTCACAATTCTACCAAACAAACTTTTTCGACAGTTGGTATTTTCAAAACTCGTCTAATATTCATATTTTTGTAACTTCAGTCCGGGGCGGACCTGGGCCTCAACCAACATGTCTCTCCAGCCAGCACGATCTTTCGCCAGCTGCGCACAGCAAGTTGGTTGAGGTCCCCTTCCACGTCCTCTGTTGCGCTGTCCCAATAGCTCGGTGTCGAAGACTCTTCGGGCCGTAGCTGTGGTGTCCATCCGCTCTATATGACCTCTTAAGCGTTGAATCCGAAGACGCTTAACTAGGTGCATGCCGCTGTACAGCCAGTACAGTTCGTGGTTGAACCTTCTCCTCCAAACGCCATCAACGCAAACAGGACCAAAGATCGTACGCAGAACTTTTCTCTCAAAACAACCAAGAGCTTCTTCATCCGCTTTCAAAAGCGTCGATGTTTCTGCGCCATAGAGCAGGACTGGGATGATCAGAGTTTTATACAAAGTCAACTTGGTGTTTCTAGAGATGGTTCTGTTACTCAATTGCCTCTTGAGCCCAAAGAAGCAGCCAAAGATTGGCAAGAGTAATTCTGCGCTTGATCTTGGCATTGGTGTTGTTGTCCCTATTTTTGTAACTATTACATAAGAAAGTTATGAGTTCATATTATATTAAATTTCTAAAATCTAAAAAGTTTGAGCTTTCGAAGAAATGACACTCAGAACCCAAGAACCAACATTGGAAAAATTGGTGTCCGCCGTACTACCACGTCAGTCGCATAAGGTTAAGCAAAAAGTAGCTTGTGTCAGAACCGAGGGAAAAATAGTCAGAAGCTTTGTCAACTCACCAATTATCTCCTGAAGGTTAATCTGACAAATTTCACCACCAACTGTCATTTTTGTAAGTAGAGAACGCTTTATTTCACCTTTCCAATGCATAATCAGAAATTGAACGAATCTTAACGCAACGGAGTTTTAACATCGATTGTCACTTACGTTCGACTGAGAAAAAGCTATGCGAACAGAACTGAGCACGGTGGTAATTATGTTCAAAGTTCAAGTTCACCACATCTGTGATCGATTTCATAAGTTAAAAGACTTCACTCTTCATCAATTTTGAACGAAACTTGACGACTGTGTTTTATTTCGATTTATTCACTTGATTTGTTCGGTTAACTCGAATCTTCTTACGTCTGATATCAGTGGACCTTTAGTTCTGAAGCTCTGCAAATGTTTCTTTTGACACGATCCATAACACTGGCCAACACAAGTTTTGTTTCCATTGTTTTTCTTCTGTTAAAGGGAAATCCATGGCCCTGACTAGAGAAAATACTGGAAGATTGCTAACAGCTCTACTTATATAGATGTATTAAAAATATTATACATTATGTCAAAAACAATTCAATTGAACACCTGTAAATGATATTTTATAAGATTTTCTTGAATGAACGACTTTAGATAGAACTCGTTGCAAACTCCAGCAGTAGTCTGCCATCATACATATGTAGTCCCACCGCTCTGATAATGCTCATTCACTGTCCAAAGATTCTGATGGAATCTTTCACTCTGATCCTCACTAAATTCAACCAAATTTTGTAGAAATGTGTCCAAATGCGCGTGCAGGGAGTGGATTTTTGCTCATATTGCACCCTAACTCTCGCAAATTCGATAGCATACACTTAACAAGCTCGAAATGGTCGTCAGATTTAGCCTAAGATATTACTTATAACCAAAGCTAATGAATTCTATGCTTTAAATTCGACTTTAGTCATTGATTTGTGCCATCTTTCAATTTTTCTGTACTTAGGTATTCGTGGAAACTTGCCTGAAAGAAAATTGAAGCATTGACCACTTTTGTCAAGTGCCTTCACAAATTGTTTCATTATGCCGAGTTGTATACCTATAAACTAGTGGAAGTATGACGAGGTCTTAGCTAACTAAAGTCACGTTTACAACATTTTTTGACCAAACTGTTAGATCTTCCCGCACTGGCCAAACTTTTTGTGACCAAAATGATAATGTAATCAAATGGCTCAACTCGTGGTAGAACAGTAGCAAGCACAGCACGAGTTTTTGCCGAGAAGCTAGGCCTTGGCCCTCTATGGGCTGTAGCGCCACCCATATATTATTATTATTATATTCAAATATCTCTTTAACAGAAACTAGTTATCTGTAATTCAAAAACAAGAGATGCTAGCGAAAAACTGTTCCTCCCTTTAAAACAATACGCGTCAATTTAAGATAGAAGCAACAAAAAATAAAGAAAACGTACTATAGATTAATTTTTATTCTCTCTCCTCTTAACCCCACGTATAACAATCATAGTTGTGACATCAGAGAAGAGACTCTTGAAAACGACTGAAATCGAAACTGTTGCACTTGAGCTTCTTGTATTCAATTGAAATATTGTGTGTCATGCAAGAGGAAACTGTCTTCTGCTTGCCGGTCCCAAGTCCCGGGGTACATGTTGCACATTTCACAGATAACCATCGTGACCCACTTGATACCACTTCTGGGTGATGACTCTGCGGCTGATGATGTGGATAGCGAAAGAACCACACCACAGAAGTCACTTAATTTTAGACATGACATCATGAAAACTGTGACACACTTGTGCGTAGTTTCGTAAGGTTCCTCTAGAAGTGCCACGTCGTCATCTTTCAAATGTGAATAGAAAAGATGCGCACAAAATGTAAAAAAATGCTGTAAATTTCGCTTGCAAATACTAGTGATGGTCTAAGAGCAAAGAACAACTTTAAAACATGTGCACATACTTTGTGGAAAAAAACATGCCTCAACCAACGGACGATCCTTGTCAGTCAGCATTAAACAACCGTAACACTGTTAAAAAATTATAATCAAGTGTCTACACAACTCAAAAAGTTCACTCACGTTCACATTGAACTACCGGATAGTACGACATGTCCTACGACCGGGTCTTATGGACCAATTTGTACTAGATCGTAAAAGTGTTAACGCTCCACACGACGGTCGTATAGAAGTTCAACCTTTTCCCTCGGTCGTAAGGCATGTAGTACGATGTACAGTAAGACCGCATAAAAAAAGTTCATCAGGAAAGACAATTTAATGTTTGCTCGATAGAGTTTCGGGTCGTTTTTTTATTCAGGACGTCATGATCTCTGAAAGAAGAACATATATCATTCGATGTTGGTGCCACGAAACTATCCCCATAAATATAGTTCGTCAACCGAGTAGTACAATGTGAAAGCAAACCATTCTTGATCGCTCGGCCAGTTCGAACGACTCGGTCATTTAATGTGAACCTCGCTATTACCACAGAACCTACTAGACAAAGCACACTAATGTTTGGTCAGCCCCCGTGACTCAAAGTTTATCATGTTCAGCAAATTCTATCGCTTCTTGTTTTCCCCCTATTTTCTATCCCACACATTGAGCACAACCCACTCATGCTAACACTACCATCAATATCTCACTTTTCTAAAAATAAGTCTTGACTTTGGGTTTTTCTCAAGCTTAGTCAGAATTATCTCTCCTAATGGACATACCCGACTTCGAATTTTGACTCTAGGCAAGCAGGCGGCATTTCAACACATTGTTTCTGACTCCAAACAGAAGGAGCTGAGAGTCTAGTAGCAACACGAACAACGGCTGATTTGTACCTATGCCTATGATTGTAAACACTTTGGCACATCCCTAATTAATGCAAAGACACCTAAGTCAAGCAGTCGAGTTAATAAATAGAAGCCAAAATCCGTTATCGGCGGTGTGTCATGTAGACTGTGTTGTCCGAGTCGATTGAATAAATATAAATGATGTGAACCTTCATGGTTCGTCTGCCTGATAAGTAAGTAAGATGTGACCGTAGCCAGAGAAGTGCATATTTCTCTCCGTTTCGTTAAGTTTCTTCCATTTTTGCAGAATCAGTTGCTATCTTCGAATGCAAACGATGTTTGACTTTTGCAGACGTTCATGCAATTTTAGGCACTTGTACACTTGCTTTTAGCCACTTTCTCTCAGTTTCGTTAAGTTTCGTTCATTTTTTTTTACAATCAGTTGCTATCTTTGAATGCAAATGATGTTGAACTTTTTCAAACGTTCATCCTATTTGAGGCATTTCTACACTTGCTTCTTGCCACTTTTAATCAATTACGAAGGTATTGTCAATTCGTGACAACGTACAGTGCGAGGGGTTGAAGTACCTAGAGCCTCGGACTGTGTATTTGTCTACAGACTCCAAGTTGTATCCGATATTTCTGGCTACCAGTCAAAGAATACCAACTTCCTTTCGCCATTTGCCCAGACTTTCTCATTCACACTCGCCTTACTAGTTTCAACCCAATTCAATTAGTTTTCCGAACCCTCTCAGTGATTCTTCATTCATCACGACCTAAACCAGTTTTGATTGCTGATTCAATCATCGGAAACCTGAACCACACTAGTACTGCGCCACAGCAAGTAGTCTACATTTCCCAGACCATATACGCTGCCCAGCTGTGTAGTGTCCAATTGACTGACAGCTTCGCAAAGATTCCAATTAATTTGAAGCCAAATGGCGCAAGTTGCAGCATCCGCTTTGCTGGCTCACCTCCCGCCCAGAGTTGCTTGTCGCGCTTAAACTTGACATCATTGGAATTTGTTCGACGTCAAGACGACGCGACGTCCGTCCATCAAACCCATAAACACTCACTCAGTCATTTCCCCTCAAAAAGCAGCGAATTGCAAATCTCCACTAAAACAGCAAACGGGAACAGTTGACATTTGCCTTTTTCGCCAGCACACCGTTGGGAGGGAAAAAAACCAGAAGCCGGAGTCAACTGAACAATGACTTAACTGCCCATCCACACAGCAGCGACAACCCGCATGCACTCGTATCTCGCTGCCGTATGGAATAGGCAAATAAATAAAACACAATAGAAGAAGAAGAAAAAAAAACATCTCTCCGTGACATTTGACAGCTCGGCACGAACGGGGAAACTTTCCACACTGCACCTCGTAAATCTCCAAAAAAGAAATAAAGTGTGTGCGCGTTTGGCGGATGCGAGTGTGGCCTAAATTTCGAGAACCGAGAGGCAATCAAACCTCAAAGCGGGCCAGCCGCGCAAGGGCGCAAGAGCGCTAGAGCTGCCTCCCGATTGAGACACAGTGTCAATAAAGAATCTCGAAACCGAATTCATTTCTGATAACGTCAGATCTCCCCACACGGAGCGGCGGCTGTTGACAAATTATATCAGAACAACGTGAGCGGCCGGAGGGGAGGCCCATTAGACGACTAATTGTGTGATGCGCTACCACACCCCTTTTTGTTGATTTCATTGAAATCTCTTGCAAACAAGGGTTGGGAAATGACTCGTAGTGTTGCCAGAGGCAATAAATTCAGATTTGATACTTTTTTTGACACGAATTCGACAAACAGGCACGGATGGGCAGTAAAAAAAAAATAAATTAGAAAAATCTTTATTGCGGCGGTCTGAGTGAGTTATTATGTTTTAATTAGCAGAAGCCACGGATAAACGATGGAAGTCGTCTCGTTTTCAGACGCCGCTGCTGCGGGCAATTATGGAGAGGTTAATTGCTCGTGGGAAGCTGAGAACTTTACGGGCGCTAATTTTGTGGGGATGTGTTCCACCAGAGGTACGAGTGTGGAGCTCTGAATGGCTTCAGTTAAATGTTGTTCTCGGCCTGAATTGGGGGTAATTTCGACACAACCTGTGGCTCAAGTAGAACGAGATTATGATTGCTTAGCTGGTTTCTCATATTCTAATTTTGAAATGGGGGCAGTTCCGGTGATGGGAAAGATGATTTCTGTTTTTGTCTGATTTTGCAAACCAGACTGAGAGGAGCCAAAGGGATGGGAGGTTTTATGTATTTTACATTCTAACAAACTGCACCTCCACTCGTGAAAGAAGAACAGCACGCACAATACAAGTGGTTGCTGAATAATCAGGGCCTAAGTCACCACCTCGAACGGTATACATACGCATCATTAAAAGGAAACCAGCAGAAACGTCAGAATGGTAAGGTTAGGTTGCAGTAACTGACTGCGAAGGACATTCACACTCAGGCCAGAGTAGGCCCATTGTGATACCACGCGGATTGACTTTTAAAATGGGAATAAGTTGGTGCTTGTAGTGAAGTGATTTAGCTGACCTCTGCTGGCGCTATTTAGCTCTTTGAGGGTGTTGAAGTAGTAGGCCCCTAGGTGGAGGAACCTACGACTAGCCAGAGCGCTGCAGCTTCTGCAGAAATCATTACATAGGGCACGAATCCTGCGAGCATGAGTGCCAATTGCACAGTGCCCGGTTATGACTCCTATGAGTGCTTGCTGAGTCTGAGTAGACTGAGTGACCGTCTTAGATTAAGTGATGGTCAGATTCCTTTTGTTTTAATGCAGGTGCTGCCTACTAGCCATTTGTCATTGGAGGTTTAAATTGTGTGAATCCTTAAAAGATGGTAGGCTGTAGCGATCGACATGGAAGGTGGTACCCCTCCTATTGATAGGGATGAGGTTGTACCACGCCAGCTTTGCAGCTTTGCAGTTTCCTGGTATGTCACAGTGTCCCGTCACCCACATGAGGTGAATGTTAAAATGCCCAGCCATCTTTTTAAGAGACAGCCTCCAATTGAGGGATGCTTTTGAGTGAAACATGACATTGTCCAGCGATTTTATAGCGGCCTGAATGTCCGATCAGATGGTGATATCCCAACGCGACTTTAATCGCTATGGTTCCTGTCTGAAAAACACTACAGTGACCAGGGTGCTTCAAAGAGATAGCAATGTTGAGATCTTGGGAGTAGACACCCGCCCCCAACCCCTACGTCTTCGATCCATCTGTGAATGTACGCAAAGGATCATCGAACGTCTTCGTCTTTCAGACATTCAGTCTGATCTGGAGGGAATGCTGATCGAGAGTTCTCGAAGATAGCCTGGCGTACTAGGCGGTCAGTGTCGCTAGGAAGGAAGTTGAATTCCTTGAGAATGATTGAGTGGCCGATGTTGAGTTCGGACCACAGTCGGAGTGTTTTGAGTCTCAAGGCTGTGCTGGCTGCTATTTGTTTTCCGAAAAGGAAAGATCGGTTCGAAATAGCTGCCAAAATGGAGACGATTGAATAGTTGACAAATAGGTTTACATCGTTAAGCTGCAGATTGCATTTATTTCCGTCTCTATACATCTATGACCCCCGTTGCTTTCGCTGTTTTCGTAGTGGGTATTGACTTTTTTGGCCTACTTGGCGTACGTACATTGGATGCTGTGGGGCTTGTTTGGTGCTGTTCCGGTCTGTCTGTTGCGCTATTAAAAGTAGAAGAAGAAGGAGAAACTTTATTTACATTACATTCAAAACAGCACAGGGTTTGCGCAGCCTGCGTCTGTCCATTCGAGGGAACCTTTTGAGACAAGGAAACTTCGACTGTCTCTAAGTTGGTGTGCTTAAATGCATGAATAGTCAATCGTCGCACTGACAAACGTTTCCACATTGCTTGTCTTTAATCTGCAAACTAGTGTACTCCGTGTCCTGTGCTCACACATTAACTGGTTGCAGATATGAGGTACGGACCTCTTCTTCTTCTTTGATTGGCGCTACAATCCCGGGTGGACCTGGGCCTCAACCAACATGCCTCTCCAGCCAGCACGATCTTTCGCCAGCTGCCTCCAGTTGCGCACACCAAGTTGGTTGAGGTCCTTTTCCACTTGTGTGCGCCATCTAGTGCGAGGACGTACTATGTTGCGCTGTCCCAATGGCTGGGTGTCGAGGACTCTTGAGGTCCGTATAGACACGGTGAAAATCGAACGTTTCCTACAGGGCAAGGCCTTAATTCCTTACGAGCAGATGATATGCAGGGAGCCAACGTCTAATATTTAACTATGTTTTTGGCGAACATGCATCCATGAGAGTATACGCAGAAAGTTCAAATGCAATACCGCTTCCGTCAACTGCCATCTTTTGGTCAAGTTTTAAGCACCATCGTTCATTAAGCTTGAGTGAATTGAATTTAACTAAGTTCAGTTGTGGTTTTGCTAATACAATTAAAACTCAACATTGAAGGGGTCGCCTCGCCAGAAATTCTTGATAATGTCCGTGAAATAATTTTGATCGATCGGAGAATTACAGAGATGGCATCTTAACTGAACGGCTCTGCGATCCTCAAGATGGATGGCCGCGATTACTCTTCCTTGATCATAAATGCAACCGTATGAACTCTTCAATCGAAAGGTTATCTTATTGTTCTTCTAATGACGCTGCAGTTCCTTGTGAACCTGTTCCTCAGCCAACAAGACTCTCCATCTCCAGCTGCATGCTAAGTTGATTAAGTTCCTTCTCCACTTGTGTCAGCCATCGTCAGAGAGTTGGCATCTGTAAACGACCCTGGAGAGGCTTAAATAATGTATGAACCTGAGTTAAAGTTGTCAAAACCTGTAAGAATTGAGCGCTACAGCCCATAGAGGGCCAGGGCCTAGCTTCTCAGATACCACTCTTGTTGTGCGTGCTATTGTTCTCTCACGAGTGGAAGGGATCTACAGTTTTACGCCGAATCCGAACGGCCAAGTTTGAGAAGCTTTCTCTAGACAGGAGCATTGTCAGTGATTTGACAAGAGTGAAAGAGGTGGGGCCGTGAAAATTATTTCTGTCGCTCAGAGCTGGAAACGAACCTACGACGTCGAGGTTGGGGTCGACGCACGTACCCACAACGCCACGGGCCACCAGAATTGAGTGTTGCTGCCAGAAATTGAGACAAAGTTATGTCGCTTCAACGATCATTTGGTCTCTTAGTGGTTCACTTACTTACTTTCCATCATAGACCTACTGATTGTCGGCAGCTCCTTCTTTAAAGTGTTCAAAAGATCTAATGAGAGCTTGATGTACAAACGTCCTAAAATTGTGCTATGATGTAAAGTAGGAACAAACCTGCCTTCAAAATGGGTAGGATTTTTTTTTTGTCCTGCATCGACACTTCTGCAGCCATTCCAAAGGCGAGGTATAAGAAGAACCATTGTGCCTACTTAGCACTTGCAGCGCCCTCTACTCTCCAAAAAAAGGTAACATTTATTAATAACGTGGCTTAACTCAGTAACATTACTGACAGCTATCCTCATCACTTGTCAAAACACCAGATCAAGATCCGCATGGTAACACAACGAGCCCGCGTTGGCCTAAATGTGGCTGCTGCTTACTACCTCAACCTAACCTAACCTAACCTTACTTAAATTTAATTCCGAGCCTCAAAAAACAATTTGTAACTGCTTGTCCTTGTTTTTCTAATTAAACTCCACTGATGCGACCTCAAATCAAGTTGGTTGCTACTTATTATCCTTCATCGTCCTTTCATATCCGGCATCCAAAATTGTAGGTGTCGTCAGTCCTCCGTTTAAAATGTTATGTTTGCAGAATGCTTCATGTGCTAACGCGGTTGTGATACTGTTTACGAACGACGATAAATCCGTTTGTGCCGTGCGTAGAAAAATACAGTGGACCGCACTTTGATCCTTGCGGCACACCGTTGGTTACAACTTGCTTTATGTATCCTATATTTTAACCACAAACCAACTAGGCTGTTGTCTGATATTCCTTATTAAAGCTTGAAAATACATGAAAGGCAGTAGCGTTGATAGCTTATGTCTAAGTTCATCTAAGCAAGGACTATCACCGTTTCAACGCTTCAGTTTCTTCTGCTCCAATTTTTTTCCAGGCCAACTAGAAGGTTGATTGTAAATTTTGCTTTCACACAGAAGGCAATGCTTTCTTTTATTTGAACGTCTCCCAGCCAAGATGTTAACGGCTTGTTGGCAAATAAGGCCATGAAAGCTGTTCTTTGAGCCTTTTCTGTAAGGTCCAGAAATAAGCGCTCAATTCCAAGCAAAGTGACACGACAATAGTTCATTCACTCAGAATCTGCATAACAATTGTGAAACAACAAACAAACCAATCCCAAGTACGGATCCATGGCTCAGAGGTCAGAGCGGTTGTCAACAACTGATAGCGATGCATAGCATTACAATTCACCTTGACAGACAGATTGTCATCTGTCCATGATATGAGAGAGGGAGATCCAACTGTCATCTCTTCCAGCGATCTATCAAACAAGCGCCGTGAAGAGATTTCTAACACGACCACACCCAACGCGTGCCGCTCGTTTCGGTGGGCCTTTAAAGCCTTGACCGTTTTCGTTTTCTACCAGTTTTTGATAATTTATGCAGATTTTCACTGCCCATCAACCGCGTCACCGATCAATCTCTCCGGTGCAGTCAAGCGCAGGTGCGTTGTCTTTCCGACCGCCTCTGTGACAAGCAGAAAGTAACCAGAAAAGTAATTAAGTCGCGCGCCCGTCAAAAACTGGATCAACTTGTGAAGTGTCTGGATTTCTATGTTTTAACAATTCCAACCATGCCCCCCTGGTAGGCAGTCGGCGCGTAGTTAAATCAAATTTAATTTGAAAGAGAAATCTCCAGCAGAACCCTTCTTCGCTGCACACAATCACCGGTCGAGATCACGGCTGAGTAACAAGGCCGGCTTGCTGGCTGTGGCTGTGTACATTTATCGCTCAGGTATGCGGCGAGTACTTGGAACTGGCAACGCTTGTAGGAACTGATCTCGATCCGAATTACTCATCGCCACATATGTACGACGAGGGAGCGTGATAAAGCGGTCCGGCAACTTATTTCCATCCAAAACCTTGGTGAATCACTTCATTCTGTGTTCTCTGTGTTTTGTTTTATTGCGGCTGCCGCCGCTGGGCTTGACGCATACGGATGCGAATACGATACGAATACGAGACTGGCCCCCAGTGTCAGCTGGGGGAGGGAGCCACGATTGTGACTCGTCTTCGTTTTACACTTAATCCGTATCTCTGGCTCTGCAGCAGCGCGGCAGCACAACCACAAATTTATGTGAGAGATTCATCATAATCGCTCTTCTTTACCGTCATCGTCGTCGTTTTTCTTGCGCTGCGCGCAGTCTCTCAGCGGCTGGCGGTGGCCCATCGTGATTCAGTTCAGTGCGATCGGTTAACCCGTTGACAACGCGCTCGTTTAGTTATTTTTACATGAGTCAACTGCTCTGTTGTGGTTCGCGTTGCGTTGTGTTTATTTTCTGTTTCGCTGATAAGAAGGCATTCCATTCCGTGTTCTCTTTGTTGTGTGTGACTTAGTGGAGAATTCGTAACTAGTTGAGTAGACAAAGAGGAGAGCCGAGCGGCGACGTTGAAACAAGTGGACGGACGGTACACCAGCGACGATATTTTGTGCAAATTGAACACACAATCGAGTGCACTGCCACTGGCACTGGCAGCACTCGCAACTGGACACACCGACGACGGTGCAGACGGTGAAGGAGAAGGCGGAGGACGTTACTGGTAGCCAACGGCGCGGCGGTGGCAGTACGAGTACGAGAGACAGAGGCTCAGTGCCCGAAGAGAGTACGCAACCGGGCAGCTACAGCGGCAGCCGCAGCAACAGCAGCGGGAACTGCCAAACAGCCAAACAGTACAGTGCCACATTCGGTCGGTGTAGCGTAGTGTAGTATATTTTGAACACGACGAACGACAAGACCACTTGCGGTGAGCTCGCGCGGTGGAATTTAGCGTATTTATTTTATTTTTATTTTGTACGTGTTTTCCTTCTTTTATTTGCCAACGAGAGACGGAGATATAAAAGATAAACAGAAACGAACGAAAAGGAAAAAATATTGAACGCAAGCAAAAAATTGCAAGCAAATCAAAAGAGTTGCGAAATTAAACATTTTTTTTTGACGGACTTTGAAAGTGACAAACGACGACTCCTGTGGTTTCATTTTTTTTTTACCGAAGTCAACGACGATGGATTACATGGCGTATCTGGCGACCATCTGGGAGTGGGTCCTTGTCCTGTGGGAGTACGCGCCGTGGCTGACGTATGCCTTCGCGCTGACGCTGATACCGAAGGTCTGGCGCCGAACGTGCCTCAGCGCCGAAGAGGAGCTGAAGAGTGTCAAATTTCATCGGTGCTACGGAGCCGATAGGTGCTGTCATCCGCTGCAGGAGGACGAGATATCGCGGCCACGTCGAAAGATTCTCCGCCGCTTTGCGGGTAAATGTGATGTACTGAGTGCCAAGACAGAGCCAGAGCCGGCTCCGGTGCATTCACCGCCGCCCACACTGCAAACGCATGTCAATCAAATCGCGAAAATGTTCGAGGGCAATGCCCGCAAAGTGAACCGAGTGACGCCGATAATCACAAACGAGCCGAGCTCGGAACATCCATCCGGCGACGAATTGGTGCCAAAGAAGCTGTTCGGCGAGACAAAGCCCGAGCGGACTGTACTGAAGAACCTGGACGATCGGTACTTCAAGCCATCGCCGATGAAACCAGAAAACATTCCAGAGAACGATGAGAATTCTGTGAATTTGCTGAATCGTCCTTTGGACTCGTCGCCCAGCAGCATTGTGATCCGACGGGCCCGGCATCCGTCTACGTCGCCATCGCCACCATCGCCACGGCCGCTGTCGCGGCAATCCTCACGACCGAACTCGCTGAAGGCCAGCATAGAGAATATATTCGCTCTGGCCAACCAGTGCACCAAAGGTAGTTGCGCTCCCAACGGACCGGTTACGTCGATAGAAGAAATCCTGTCGCAACGTCGCCTCTCCCGGCCCCTGTCGGCGTACTCGATAAGCGACCTCCTGGGGGACGGCCTGCCCGACGAGACCTACATCGAGAGCTTCTTTGTGAACCTGAACAAGTAGTCAGCGGCCGCAGAGCCGTGCGGAGTCGGTCGGTTGTGATAAGAACTGAGTGTCCACAGGACAAACATGACCTTAATCTACGTTTATACTGTGTACTTTGTATTGTAATGTGTAATTGCCATTGTTTAAGGGCTCTAGACTTACTTTGTGATATACCCCCTTTCCCAGGTTTCCCCTTCCCACATTTCACCCAGATATAGTTATCATATTTGATTAAGTTAAGGGTGATGTCACACTTTCTCTTATCGCAGTGTTTGCTATTCTCTGGCATTTATTGCAAATCAATCCAAAACGAGCCGAGCACAAAAAAAAAAAACTAGAAATATTTGTATCTCAAGTGTGTGTGCAATTTATTGATGGAAATTAAAAAATCAAACAATCTTCGTCGACGAGGGGAACGAGCCAAACGAGGGCGAGCGCGACCGAAGGGTGCGGCGAGAGAGCCTGATTAAGCATATGTTAGTTAATTTTGCCGAAATTTTACGAGTCTCCATTTGATTTGACGTGTTTTTTTTCTGAACCTCCTTTTGCAAGAGATTGCGTGGAAAAAAGGAAGACTTGCAGAAAATAAACCCGAACGCAACGCGCTTTTGTGATAAAAGTATGGTTTTTTTTGTTGCGTGACATAAAATTTTGTTTTCGAATTCGAAAAATGATCATAAAACGTTTGTTGTTGTTTTTTTTTTTTAAATGTATGTTCGTCGTGGTAGAGAATGTCTTAATGAAACGAACGAAAACGTACGCTGCCCTCTCAATTGTCTCTCGCTCTCCCTGCTGGCTTTTTTGGTTCGTTCTTTGTGTTGACTGGGTTCTAGTATTGTTAATTTTTAACCAGATAACTGTAATTTATAGTGGGTTGTTAAATAATTCGCTTTAAGCTGAAAACAATATGCCGTGCTGTATGTTTAAATTAATGAAA
The DNA here is from genome assembly GCA_916610145.1 of Eristalis arbustorum. NCBI lineage: Eukaryota > Metazoa > Arthropoda > Insecta > Diptera > Syrphidae > Eristalis > Eristalis arbustorum. The sequence goes on from OU744318.1 coordinate 6,455,496, forward strand.
TAAAGACTTAAGAATATTCGAAAGAATTCGTTGTTTTCGTTTCGACTTTGATCGCATTTCGAATATCGACCTTGACAGCTGTCAGCAGTGGGAGTAGTTCATTGTGTCATGGGGGAAATTTGAAGATTTCCTTTTTCATTTCTCAGAAGTTTGTTTTGGTCTTGGATGGAATTCGTTTCGCTGAATTTATGATGGACTTGACAGCGTGTTCCTGGTATTGGAGGAGTGTGGGTTGGAGATGAGGCCGAGAAGCATTTATGTGAGTGGAATAATGCTGCGTTGGTGCTAACATTTCATCGAGGCATAGGTGGACAGTCGTGGCATACTCTTGAAAGGGAATTCAAGATTTGTTTTCTGTTGCTTTTGCTTAGGTCTTTGACAGGTAAAAAAGACTTCAACTCAAGACATCGTTACCAAAGCTTCTTGCTGTTTTATTTTCAATGAAGTAAAGTACTGTGATAGAAAGCAGTTGCTATAGATTTAAGTCGTTGGTAAACCAACAAAAATGTTTTCACTAAAATTGAGTCTTTTTAGAAAATTCGACATGTTTTTTTTTGACGTAATACGAGATGATCGGATATTCATTTCCATACAATGAGGGCCATTTGCTAACTTTAGAAAAAATTATCTTTAGACTAAAAATGCCAATTATGGAATCCGGTGGATTGACTGCGGAGGGAACATTTTCGCATCCGCATTTTCCTATTATAGAAAACGCAATCAAGAAAGTGAGCGAATGTCGGTGAAGTAGTGCGAACAAAATGCTATAATAGAAAACATAACTCATGCCACTTCATACATTTTGTAACGTTTTCAATTCGAACCAAATGAGCTGCGGATTTGGAAAAAATGATGAGTGGTTGCAACAGAAAGTAAATCTTACACACAAATCAAATGAAAATCGTTTTGCTTTCCGCTTTCTTTGCGGTCATGCTTAAATGCATCCACATTGGACATAAATATTCTTCTAATAGCTGTATATTCAACACCTCGGAAAGAACGACTAAAAAATGTCAGTCGTGCCAATCTAACTTCAAAGCCCTTGCCTGTACCGGTCTGATGTCCATACGCAGCCAGTGATCTAAACATGCTGCGAACTTATGTCCCGGAGTCAGAAATGTGAACCTTGCCACAGATGCATAAATGAATGTTGATTACGGCCCAGTATACATAAAAAAGCCACTTCAGCCTATAACAGACATTTTTCATTCTTTCAATAACAATTTTTAAGAACATTTGAATCAGAAAAATCAAAATTGTCAGAAAACAGAAGGGGTCGATAGAGAGGTTTTGCGGACCGATAATGTAGTTCATCCGACGGATTCTATAATCGGCCTAAGTATGAAAAAATTAATCTTCGTTTCAACAATTTATGCCTGAGCAAATAGCAATTTCAACCGCTCTCATCACTCATGTCAATAAAAGCGTAATCTTGTGTCTTGTACATCATCCTTAAGTCTTCCCCTTTAAAAGGCCCAAAAACGTCTTAAGGCCTTATTAACTAACGTCAAAGAAATGACAGTTGACACAAATGAAAGAAGCAAGTGTCAACAGAATGCACTCCTTCGCGCAAATCGTTCAACGTCTTGAAAGATTTGATTGGATGAAAGTTGTTCTCATTTTTCTAATTTTTAAATTCATTTTCTAAATTAAAAATCTAACAATTGTTAATTAACGACGTAAGAGTGATTTAAGCCTAGTCTTGTGTTAAAGACGATGTTGGTGTCTAAGCAGGGATGTCACTCAGACATTATGCGTCAAGTCTCAGCAAACCACGTTCAAAATGGTGGTACATAATAAGACGCCATCTGACGCATGGAAACCACAATTCCAGTACATACAAAGTCGTTTTCCACCCACTAAGGACTGGCTGAATCTCAGTTGGAAGGGAACTGCAGTCGAATCTTCATGGATGGCTCTGATCGCAAGGAAGGTCTGGGGCTAGCACCTTGGTGGACGGCGACAACTTTCAGACTGCCTGGTTAGATAAAATTGTGTCGATTTTTGAAGTGGAAGCCTATGCGCTCCAAGTGACCATGAATTACTACATTGTGATCATGGGGAAGAGGCGGAGTATTTGTGTCCGTACCGACAAGCAAGCCGTGTTTATGGCCATGTTCAACAATTCAACCACTTTTAGGATACTTCAGCAATACAAGTCTTCTCTGAATTTGATCGGCTGGCCACATTTGCAAAGACATGTTTAGATCGCACGGCATCAACAATAAATATAGGATCAACAAAGATTAAATGGAGAAACTACCAGGACCTAAACCAGCACTGAGACAATCCCTGTCTTTGGTTAGGGTTTCCATCGAGAGTTTGACGTTTCGAGAACAAAACCGGAAGTAGCATGCCTCTGTAGGCAGACCAAGTCCATGCTCCCAAATGTCTGTATGGGCTCCGTGGCATTTCTCTTATACCTTAACATAAAATACTGCAGACGAACTACCGACGTACTAAAAGACCACTGCACAATGGCTAAACACCTTAGCGATGAGACTCCATGCTAACCTTGTGAATAAGACGACGACAATCCACTTACTCTGCCACTGTTTCGTCTTTGCTCGGATCAGCTGGCAACTACTCGGTGCAGATGAGGTGACAGCTGATAATGTAGGTTCCTCATCACAGGAGCGCTCCGAATCTTCCTCCAGAAGACTAAGAGATTCCAGCAAAACTTAGTTGCTGCATGGTAGTGTTATGGAAAAAAAAGGTTTTTGAGGCACGGGTGTGAGTGCATGTAGCATCTGAGTTCTCATTAGTTAAAGACGTGGGATACCAGTCAACGTGGATTTTCTGGCGGAGTGCATCAGTATCATTGCATGCCTGCCTATTTATTTGTCCATTGAATCATTATTTGTGACATAATATTATGAATTCAAAAAAAGACACTGAAGCAAAATCATTTGCTAATGATCCAACGACGGTGCCTGTAGAGGCAGAAAGTCTTACTTGCCCACGAATGACTAAGTTGTAACTCTACAGCTGAAATTGGACATGGGATTGATGTCTACAGCAACGATTTATGTTGGGCGTGGTATCCACGTTCTCTCACGAGTGCAGGGGACCTTAAGTTATATGCCGACTCCAAACAACGGAGATACATGTAGAAGCTCGCGAATCATTGCCAGCGATTCGAGGATGGTGCTGCCATGAATTATCAATTATTCGGCTGACGAAGTGAATACCATGCGTACCAAGATTAGATGCAGAGTGACTCTTGGCAATCCCTGCATCTTTGGACTCAAGCTCGCTCTTGAGTTGTAGGGTTCTCTGACGAAGGATCAGAGTTGACGTTCTATCACTCCTTGATCATCCCTGTGGTGCTTCACTGCCCCGAGACTTGGACAATCTTGAGGACTGATGAAGAAGTCAAGCCGCAAAAGCTTTCAATCTTTGATCCAGTTTGCTTTGATGGCATTTGAAGACTACGATTCGAACATGTGCAACGATGTCTAGGCTTGTAGACTCGATCCAGCCAGATGAGTCTTCTTGGAACATCTTAATTAAGGCTGCCTAAGGAACTGATGGGACACGCAGGTGGACGTGGTCTTTGAGCAACTTGGAGTAACTATGGAACTGATGGGACACGCTAGTGGAGATAGCCTTTGAGCAACTTGGGGTGCCTAACTGATGGAACTGATGGAACACGCTCGTAGAGATGGTCTTTGAGTAACTTGAAGTGCGTCGTTGGCAGTAGCTTGCTAAATACTGAGGCTTATTGGTTGAGGTCCCGGCCCATTCAAGTCTGCAGCTCCATCCCAAGACAGTGAAATGGGACACCTTGCTCTGAATTAACTATCTTCCTACTATCGTCCGACAATCTCCTAAACCCACACGTTTTCCAGACACCATCTGCTTCCAACGAGCGGCAAAAATTCCAAGATCTCCCTGACAAATTACCAAATTCTTTCAATTTGCTACCGTCCTTATTCGAATTCCTTGAAATAAAGCCATCATTAGCAGCCGCCTACAAACGTTCAATTCAAATTCAAAACACTTAATCGTCGTAAAATTAACGACGGTAAAATGGAATTAAAACACCGCCTCTTCATTCCAATGTCCATAAGATTTATTTATGGTTCTTTGACTTTATGGAGCCATTAAAATTGAAAGGGTTACGAATGAGTCGCCAATATCCGCGGAATTCGAAATTTGGTTTAGAAGAAAGTCAGGTGTTTGGGGAGGCTTCGGGATCTAGGCTGAGAACTGTGTTATAAGCCTAGTAGTCCGCGTCTACAAATGTCTGCGATTTTGTGGAAATAGCACAGAAAACTGATAAGTGACCTAAAAAGCGAGCAATTTCGAGCACTGCCAGATGGTTACGGATGGAATGCACGTACTGTTGAAGAATTGGATCAAAGTCAGGCGATAAAATTGTTTCTTTTTTATTTTCAGCGAATAGGCTTTTTTGCTAAACACTTTTTGCGTTTAAGTCTTGAGTGGAATTTGACAAGCCGAGAGTGCTGTGATTAGCTAGCTGCCACATAGAAGGAGAGAGTAGGTTCAGGAGTAGCAGACGGGGGATATATTTTTCGAAATGAGAAAAGTGCCGGGGTTATAGTAGAACCTTGGGGAACACCGCTGTATGTTTGATGATCTCTGTCAAATGTCTTGGGTAACACAACTTGCTTCCACCATAGGAACTGTTGCTGCTGAAGTCTTCCACATCCACAAGACTGATGTCTGAAATCTGATATGTACAGTCATTGATGAAAATTAATTCATATGTAGTAATAATAATAATAATAATATGGGTGGCGCTACAGCCCGTAGGGGGCCAGGGCCTAGCTTCTCAGCAACCACTCGTGTTGTGCGTGCTATTGTTCTTTCACGAGTGGAAGGGACCTACAGTTTTATGCCGACTCCGAACGTCAGAGTTTGAGAAGCTTTTTCTAGACAGGAAATACTCTTTGAGCATTGTCAGTGACTCGAAAGAGGTGGGGCCGTGAAAATTATTTCTCTTGGTCTCTTGCTACGACGTCGAGATTGGGGTCGACGCACGTCTCCACAACGCCACGGGCCACCACTTATGTAGTAGATCTACTTTATTAATTAATATTCATGCATTTGGTACGTAGGTTGATAGGTAGGTAGGTTCGTTGGTCTGTAACACCTTATTTCTACTCCTTTTAGTTTTATTCCATTTGACGTGCATAACATATGTCCTCAAAGGAATCTGTCACATTCTGTAACACCTCGTCTATAGCCAAGACGCCATAGGGCCACCAGTGTCAGACCGCCCGCATGTACCTTAAAAACGATCGCATGCAGTAATAGGCGATGGGTTTTTGACCATTTTGGAGTCATTTGCAGACTTCTACGTTAGTCGGCGAGAAGTGTTGAAATATCGCTTCGCTTTTTGTAAATCTATTCGTTTTTTGGGCAATTTGCTCCACATTCCGGGGTCTGCATTCTCATCCCTGTGTACAGCCCTTGGATGACTGTTGCTCAGTTCACGTTCAAAACCAATTGTTCCCTCTGAACAGAGCCACTTGGCATCCACCAACAAACCTCAAAGTGTGCCCAAACCATCCTCTCCTCTGTGCACTACCCACCCATAGCATACTTTTAGGTGTTTCGAAAAAATACCATAATTTATAACTTCACTTCGATTGCGGCAAACATCAGAGCGCGTTACGTCCGCAAAAAACCTTGCGAGGGTGAGGTAATTCCCAAACACCGCATGAATCACCACTCCGACTCACATCGAGCATCCTCTCCTCCGCTCCGCCCCATCGTTGCAGCACCTGAGCAGTGAGCATCGGTCGTTTCCAGTTCGGTCTTCACCTTTATTGTTTATCGTTCGAGTGCGTATATCCGTGCAATTACTCGCGCAGTATCTTCTCAATTGAGCGCCCTGTAATCTTATCTAATAAACTTATCGCTCCCGCCGAGTATTAGTTGCTCACCTGGTTTATGTTTTGCGCCGCGTCGTGCTGAAATCCACTCAGACTCGGGTTACCAAATCGAATTTTGTCGCTTCAACGTTCCGAGAGTGAGCCAGAACCAGGCGAGTTGTCGAAGTCATTGGCGATCGGGGCGCAGCGATTACGAATCGATTGCTTCTCTACCGAATTGAGAGTTTGTTTTGTTTGCTTTTTTAATTCGTTGTTTTTTTGTATTCGCTTCAACTCGTTTCTGTGAAAGTCTCAGATCGTTGAAAACACCTGTAACCACGTTCCGCGGGGGGGAGTGTAGTACGTGTGTGTGGGAGTCTGTTTTGTTGTTTTTGAATCCGCTTGGAGTGGCTTATGAATCGCAAATGAGCAGCTATGGAGGGCGTCCGAAAATTGGTAAATATTGCTTAGACTTGCTTAGCTTGATGCGTGATGTGTTGCCCTAAAAGGATCCTGCAGCGGCGGCGGCGGCCTTGAGAGATGTGTGTTTGTGTTTTGTTTAACCCCATGTATGGGCATTGTCATATTTTCGTGAGCTCTTAATTCGCTTTCAGGGCGAGACGGGTCTTTAGTTTGTTTAATCGATTTATCGGCGACACTCATGCTGTGCGGACTGGGGATTTTATGGTCTCATTCGAGGAATATCCGCCGTAAATTATGTATGCGTCATGCTTTGTCGTTGATTGTTTAACGGTGGTGATGAAGGTACGCGCGAGATACTCGAGCAATTAATTATGAAAATGGAATTGATAAACGAGTTCCTAAAAGTTGCGGCGGCGACGGTGGATGATAAATTACCAGTGCTTGGGGATATGGAGCGGTGGATGGGATGGGAGGAGCGAATGGATGTGGGTTCCTTAAGTCATACTTATTCTTAGGTTAATGATCACATTTTTACAATAACTCGTTAGTTGACTAAATGCTTTGTGAACAGTTTCTGTCCAATACTGAGGGAATTCCTGAATTTGGACGAACTTGGTCTTTGACCTGTTCAGAGAAAAGTGTTGCTGTGCATTCATTACGACTGATAGTGCCGCCAGTACTGGTCTTCTTCCAGCTGCACGAAATATATTTCTTCATTTAAGTAGAACTTCGTGTTGAGGTTTCGTAAACAATTATCGACGCGGCGCACACCCAAAGAATCAAGTTACTTGATGAGCATGGTTCAGCAAGCCGAAATTTAGCTACACAAGTACACGATCTTGTTCCGATTCCACAAGGGCGAGAATGAGGGTTCTATGTCGTGGAATTTTATTCCATTCCGTTTTCGTCTAAAAACGGTGAAAAAACGACGTTTAAGAAAAATTATGAAGTGTTCCCTGAAGCTCAAGTTCGAGTGACCATTTGGACCTTCATTTCCTGCCTTTGGAACTTCACTGTCGCTCCGCCGCAAAATTCATAATTGCAAGATTATTGCTTCTGTCCTACGATAAAATAAGTTCTTAATGTATCTACGAACACAAATACTGTAGCAAGCTTACAAATCCGCGGGTGTGGACGAAATCCCGCCAGAAATGCTTAAGATAATGGGTAAAGAGGACGTTTTATAGCTCCCTCGTGTCATTAAGGTGGCCGGGGACGCGGCGATTTGCAAACAGGGGTGATTGTTCCTCTTCCATCAGATTGCACAAAACTACAGGGGCATACCTTTTTAGAGTCTCCCCGGTAAAGTTTACGCTAGTGTGTTAGAGGGGCGCGTGTGATCGAATCGAGTACGACTTTAGTTCAAACAGAAGCACCAGCTTTTCACTCTAAGTATGGAACTCGAGAAGTCTTGGGAGTATGCTACACCAATCTACAGCTGTTTTATAGATTTGGGGAAGGCATACGACCGAGTGCCCCGTAGTAAGTTCTGTTGTGTTCTGCAGGAATATGAGATGGATGGTTTTCACGAATGGTGGGAGGAATAATGCTGAGCTTTCGTGTACGATTAGCCAAGATGGAGCAATATGGAAACAGCTTAGAAGATCTCAATGCCGAGCAGCTACTTCTCTGAACGGAAAGAGTTATGCTTAAATGGTTTGGGCACGTGGCACGAATGTCCTTATCATCACATCTCCGAGGCGTTCCTTAAATTCGAATCCATCAGGCAGCTGTCCCCTTGGTGGGTGGACAAAGTCCAAAAAACTCACATGGTTGCGCCTGGGCATAAATCCTGAGGAGTTAGAGTCGATGGCGGAGGATCGAGTGGCTTGGAGATCTCTAGTGTGTTCTTTAACACCGTGACATGTATAGTGGATTATGCGGGTCAGAAAATGTTGATGATAATGAAGTAACTCTCCCTTTTGCTAACATGTTTTCGTTGTCCTTCCATCAATGCATAAATGAGAAAGAAAAGAGATATCAATCTTCGGCCATATTTCCCCTAGTCCACAAAAGAGAATAATGTGAGAGCAGTGGCAATCCCTTATGTTTCACTTATATTTTTAAAACATTCGTCAATAAACCCCAGTATGGTGGCCGATTCATCAATAATAATAATAATAATAATAATATGGGTGGCGCTACAGCCCATAGAAGGCCAGGACCTAGCTTCTCAGCAACCACTCGTGTTGTGCGTGCTATTGTTCTCTAACGAGTGGAAGGGACCTACAGTTTAATGCCGACTCCGAACGGCCAAGTTTGAGAAGCTTTTTCTAGACAGGAAATACTCTTTGAGCATTGTCAGTCGCTCGAAAGAGGTGGGGCCGTGAAAATTATTTCTGTCGCTCAGAGCTGGAATCGAACCTACGACGTCGAGGTTGGGGTCGACGCACGTACCCACAACGCCACGGGCCGATTCATCAATCCACCACAAAATTGCGACTGATTCATCATCCTCCATCGTCCAATTTCGGTTGGGGAAGGGAATCAGCTGTTTTCAAGAGCTCACACGTATTCACAGACACGGAGACTATTTCTAAATCAATGGTTTCATTGGTAGTTTACTTGATGTATGTTTTTAGTTTATTCCCAAGATAGAACTTAATTGATTTAGAAAAGATTATCAAACCATAATTTAAAATAAAATAAGAATAAGCTACACATGAAATTCTTTCACATAATGCTCCATTTCACAGAATCATTCGCTAAATGGACAGTCAAAAGCACATTAATTGCAGGAAGGAATATAACAGGAAATAACAAAGCGAGGACAGAAACTTTACACCTTCTGTACTTTGCGTCATAGCAAATCGCTTAGTCACTTCAATTTGATTAAATGCGAAATAAATCCAAATGGATTTGTTTATGGCGATGAAAGACGTGTCAAGTCCGATGTAGTTGTTGAGACCACATATCTCCCCAACCCAAACATTTGAAATTTGAGTCCAAAAGTTATTCTTCACTGAATCCATACTTAGCCTCATTGCTAAAAGAAATGCTGTGTGAAAATTTATCATCCAGAGGCTGGTGTTCAAGCAATCAATTCCCCTGACTCCAAATCTTGAGTACGTAGATTCATATAAGACACGGCTATATGCTGTGCTCGCATTTGTGCGCCCATTTTACTAGTGGATAGACTTTTCAATATCTTTGAAATTAGACTTTTCAATGTGGGCCGGTTGTAGAATGTTCGTGTGTCACAGAAGCGTTCTTCTATATCCTTGTCTGGCTTCATTCGGTTGAGTCAATTTACTTTTTCTATGTTCTGAACTCCCTGTGGGTCATATGGCCTCTACTATGCCTACTCGACATCCAGTGTATAGCACAGAAATAGCACAGAGGACAGATAAGTAGCCTAAAAACCGAGCAATTTCAAGCAAATGATGGTTAAGGATGGAATGCACGTACGTTGAAGAATTGGATTAAAGTCAAGCGATAAAATTGTTTCGATTTTATTTTTACTGTCTAGGCATTTTGGCATCTTGTTCCCCAAATTGTTTAAAAACACTTTTTGTGCTCAAATCTTGGATGGAATTAGACAAGTCGGGAGTGCTCTCATTCTGTCACGACGTGACTAGGTTCAGGAGTAGCAGACGGGGGGGTATATTTTTAGGTATGAGAAAAGTGCCGGGGTTATATTAGAACCTTGGGGAACACCACTGTATATTTGATGATCTCTGACAATTGTCTTGGGTAACAAACTTTGCTTCTACCACCATTGTTGAAATGTTGATACATCCTTTCTCTTCAAATGACATTTGAAACTGTTGCTGCGGAAAGCTCTAAAATCCACAAGACTTATTCGATTGAGTCACGCCGTCTGATGGCGGAAATCTGTCATGTACAGTCTTTGATGTATGGACAACTGTTGCTCAGTTCATCTTCAAAAGCATGTGCTTTAAAATCCTCCATCTTTTTTGCCAGTTATAATATGGGTGGCGCTACAGCCGGTAGGGGCCAGGGCCTAGCTTCTCAGCTCTTTTATGCCAGTTGCTGTGTTTAATTCTCAACGCCGCGGATTCAGCCATCCTGAGTTAGTGGGCTCCATTGCATCGCATAGTTAGCTATGAACCTGTCATCCTTTCAGAGAGTGTGGCCAAACCACGGCAACGTTCGTAGTCGTGTGTTAAGTCGAGGTATTAGTTCTTGACCACATGATCTGTTACAATGATCGTCCCTGAATGTCTCAGTGCTGTGTTAAGTGATACCGAATGAGAACACAATTAATTTCAAAGAAGACAACAAATACAACTGATTTCGATTTGTCTCACTTTTAGTCTCTGTATACTTTAAGGAACCAAACACATTATTCACTTGGCTACATTGCTCCCGCACACGGAAAACTGCGACATTGCCACACAAATATCTCCAATCTAATCAAATAACTACTGCATCTACAATCCTCTGTTGCACCAAACGCCGGCAACATCAACGCCATGTCCAAGAGATCCCGTCGATTCTCTCTCAACCTCGTCCATGATCATGAGCTATCAGTTAAGTGCGTATCTGTGTCAATTATTTGCACAAACATGATTTTAAAGAACACCCGAAATTAAAAGAAACAATCGTACGTAGTTTCTTATCGCAATTAGACAGCGAAACGAAAGAAAAAAGCACGACAACTTCCTACAAAGTTTGCCGAAAATAGCTTCTGTCCGATAACAAGTGCTAACACGAACAGCCTTTAATACTTTCCTTCAGCTTTATCGTCCGAGGCAAACAAAAAAAGTGTGAAAGTCGTAATCTTAAATAACAACTCTTTGGCAGCGCTATGAAATCGGTAACCCGGCCCCCATGACTGTCCGGCTTTGTGTTTTGATTTATAAAGGGCGTCTGTGAGACCATTACTCACGCTGTTATTGATTATCGGTCACAATTGATTTCTTTTATTGCATTTACGTCGTCGATTTGACGAGGGGAATTCTTTTTTTTAGATTCACTGAATGTACATCTGTTGATTTCTGACTAATTCCATGCCCTTCCAATTCTATTTGCAGGAATCACTCTCATTAGCTCACTCGCTGTGCGATAAGCCCCCACCGCCATCACACCTGATTCCAACCAGCATCGAGGGCGGAAAGGTGTCAGATCGCTTGGGCAAACTACGAAACTCATCAGAAAACTGGAAAAATCGAATTGGTAAGCTCACAGCTCACTCACATCCCACAGCACCCGTCCTCACACCTTCTCTCTCTTTTCAGAACAATCAGATGCATCAAAGTTCACAGTCGCTGGTCGTCTGCAGAAGAAATCCCAGTCCCCGGTGGAACTGCAATTCGAACGACATGGCGATACAACGAAGCAGTGTCCACCGATGAAGGTGGTCCGCAGTGCGAATCAACCACAACTGGGACTGGCCAAGAGTCCCTCGATGATGGTCACGTCGATGACCGAAAACAAGTCGTCGGCCGAGATCAACGGGCAGAATCGCATGCAACTGAAGCGAAGTCTCAGTGTGAACGCCGAGGCACAGAGTGCAAGCAGCAGTGATTCCGACTCGGACGGACGCAGCGAGAAGGAGAACACAATCAAGGAAGTGAAGAAGGTGCCAACTGGCGCAAAAGTTGCGGTCCCAAAGTTGGACGACGAGGAGACGTTTGAGAAATTCTTCGCAACCTCCCGAGCTGTTGCGAAAATCGATGAGGAAGTCGAGATATCCGATTTCGACAACATCAAATCGAACGAAAGGTAAGATCACACACACCCCCCTGATCGCAGATTTGAGGCTAATGCCAGCTGCTTTCCACAGATTGGTAACCAAACGGACTGTTCAGGGTCCCAAGGGACGTCGTGCCGCAAGGAACCCCCTCAAGAGCCTCGCAGCCCGAAGTGATCTCCAGAGCGAATACACGGAAGTGAAGACCGGCATCGCGGAGAAAGAAATGCGCCGCATTAAGTTCGAGTCATGTGAGTTCATTGCACTGCCCCCTAGTTCCTTCTTGCTAAACATCCCCTTCTCTCACTTACAGTTGCCAAAACACACAATCTCGCAGCAGAGGCGTTGGCAGGCTTGGCGAGCGTGGAGGATTTCAAGTCAGTCAGCCTGAAGTCCTCCTCACTGCCACTCAATCAGATGTGGCTTCCGTACAAGCCAGTCATGCTGCTGCACATCAAGGGACGCACTCACGTCCAGACCCGCCTGGTGGAACCGATTTTCTCGTCCCTCAACCGCGGCGACTGCTTCATACTCATTGCTGGCGAGGTACTCTACCGTTACATCGGCTCTTTCGCGAACGTCATCGAGATCTCGCGCAGCAAGAAGATCTGCGCCTACATCTTGGAGAACAAAGACCTCGGCTGCACAGCGAACAGGGAGATCATCCTGTCCGATGGGAAATTCCTCAACGAGAAGCACTGGAAGGGGTTCTGGGAAATTCTGAAGAAACCAGAAGACTACCAGATCCCAGACTGTGGCCATGCCGATGAGGACGATCTCTTCGAGGCGAGCCTGATCGAAACGAACATGATTTACGAGTTCAACGATGATTCCCTGGTTCCGATGGAGAAGTTCTGGGGCTCGATACCGAAAGTCGAGATGTTGGACACGAAGAAAGTGCTCGTCTTCGATTTCGGCAGTGAGATGTACGTGTGGAATGGAAAGAACGCGTCATCGGACGCCAAGAGGGCTGCCATCAAACTGGCCCAGGAGCACTTCGACGCCAAGAAAGTGGACTACGAGAAGTGCTACGTTAACCCGCTAAACTTCTCCTCCGTGGTCGGCCAGAGGAACAGCTACAAGTTCATGAAGTCGTCCGAGCGAGCGGACTGGTGTCTGCTGGGCAAGATCACCCAGCACATGGAAACCTGTCTGTTCAAGGAGAAGTTCTCCGACTGGCCTGAGACCGAACGCGAGGACTTGGAGAAAGACTACCTGGCCAACGGTGTGAATGCAGTGAAACCGCTGGATGGTGGCATCATTTTCAAGGGCGAACCGTACGTGGAACCAAACCTTGTGCTCGAGCATTCGAATCTGGGTCGTGGCAACTTCTACTACGACAACGACACAATGCGCCACTTCGACGTGATCACCACTGCGAGCGACAAGTGGAAGATCAATGAATTCAACTTCGAAGAGGCAGAGTCCCGCGACAGTCTTGGACACTTCTATTCCGCCGAGAGTTACATCGTGCGATGGGTGTACCAGATCTCAGTGACTGTACGCGAACTCAGTGGAAAGGTGTCGAATCGCAGCACGGTTGTGGGACGCGACCGATGCGTGTACTTCACCTGGCAGGGAAACGACTCGAGTGCGAATGAGAAGGGTGCTGCTGCTCTGCTGACAGTGGAGCTGGACAAAGAGAAGGGCGCACAAATGCGTGTCGCCCAGGGCGATGAGACAACCGCATTCATTCGACTGTTCAAACTCTTCCTGCAGCATCGCGGTCGGAAGGATGAATGCCTCGAGCGTCGCAACCAATGGCGGCTGTACATCGCCACCGGCAATGATGTGGAGGAAACCGTACTCAAAGAGGTAAACTGTGATTCAAGTCAGCTGCGCTCTCGGGCATCGATGCTGCTGATAAATGGAGAGAAAGGTCTGATCTACGTTTGGCACGGATGCAAGAGTCTGCCACACACGCGAGACGTCTGCATGCATGCAGCCGACCAGATTCGCGACAAGAAGTACGCTGATCTGTTCTTGGACAGCGTCAGCGTTGTACAAATTAAGGTTATCGAGGAGACCAAAGAGGAACAGGAATTTAAGCTGGCTCTAGGCGATTACGATGCGTCCGCCTATGGATCACTGAAGGAGATTACAAAAGACTTTGAGTACACACCGAGGATATTCCATTTCTCGAGCACACAAGGTGTTTTCAACGCGAGCGAGAACTTGTACGCCCTGAGGTGCAAGGATCTGGTGAGTCCATATCCGTTCACTCAGGCGCTGCTGTACAACGCCAGGCAGCCGACGATCTTCATGATAGACGACGGAGACGTCCTGTGGATGTGGATGGGCTGGTGGCCGCTGGAGGATGTCAAAAGTGAGTTGGAGTTTGCGAAGATGCGGGGGAGTTTGGTTCTAAAATTGGGTTTGTCGTTTTTCTTTGCAGTCAACACAGAGGATCGGGCCAGTCCAACGAATGAGAATCGAGCTGGAGTCAACCGGTGGATTTCGGAGAGACGCGCTGCCCTGGAAACTGCTGTGTCTTACTGGAAGGCTAAGTTTGGTAAGTTCAAGTGGGATTCTCCCTGGAACACAGGCTCATGAGTATACATTTTCAGGCGATGAATCTGAGGAGGAATTCTTTGGAATCAAAGGTTTCGTCGTGTGGGCCGGTCTAGAGCCGCTCGCATTCAAGTCTCTCTTCCCCGACTGGCAAGAGCGCGAAGATGTCAAGGAGGTGAACATGGAGGTAAGATGAACTGAACGCGTTTGATATCTCGAACGATTGCTAATAACCACGATGTTGTGTCATTCCAGGATGGTCGCACAAACGCTACAGTACCCATCACAGAGGTTCTGCGTCAGCTAACGCAAACCGAATACCCGCTCTCCGTCATCCAGACTCGCCCGCTGCCCGAAGGTGTAGACCCCACCCGCCTTGAGTTGTATCTCAACGATGAGGACTTCCAAGAAGCACTCGGCGTCGCACGTGAGGAATTCGATCAGCTACCCCTCTGGAAGCAGACAAACCTAAAGAAGGAGCGTAACCTCTTCTAAGGATCCGGTCGAGACTACGGACCGACTGCACAGCGACCAAGGATATTCGGCGAGCACACAACACACACACACACTACTGTGGATTTTGTCCCATTGTACCTTCAGCAGCACATATTTTATATACATTTTTATAAATATTTGTGTAAAACCCATTTTTTCTACATAAGGAAACTATGTACTATATATTAACGGTTTTTTTACAATTTTTTTGTATTTGCATCTCACTATTTACGCGTATTAACCTTATCGAAGTGTAAAGCATAACCACACCACCCGCCAACCACAAAGAAGCATGTAAACACGACACAAATGCAGGATGTGCAGCGTTCGTTTGTTTTTGTTTAATTTTTAAAAGAAATTGCAAATTGTTGAGTTTTTTTTTTATTTTTATTTTAATCATAAATTGTTTTAATTTTAATTTGTGTACATATGGAGAATGATTTTTGAGAAGCATTTATTTATTGCTTAGTAAATCTAAATCTAAATCTGATTTTGTTTCTTTTTTTCCCTTTAAGGAACTCTTGTGTTCCACTTCTTAATTATATTAATTAGAGTTGAGCTTTATATTGGAACGTATAGAGTTTGAGCGGTGTACGTATGAATATATGTATTTAATCTTAAATCTGTAATCATTGATTTGTTTTGTTCTCATGTAGTGTATTGATTTTGTTTAATCATCATTTGTTTGTAATGATTTCTTTGACTTTGATTTTTGTAATTTTTAATGCAAAATAAAATCGATTGAGGTTTTTAACAAGGTTTTAAATTTGATTTGTTTCTTTTTATTTTTTTTGGTTCACTTTTATTTTTCTACACACTCACGTAGGAATGATGTAGACACTTAAGCTCTTGGCAAAGTTTACAATTTGTTTGCTCCATTTTCATTTCTCACCGTTATTCTTAGTCGTGTCATCATATTTGAATACAATTTTTTTGCAGAGGCACGACTTATTAAGGCCCAACTATAATGCGCGTGAGCGTGCATCAGTTAGTGTCACACGCGCATGGGTGAGTGTGCGAATAAACCCATCCCTATGCGCCAACCTATAATGGAGTCCATGAACGATTGCGAGCATTTCGTTAAGCATGTACAAAACCCAAACGTTTCGTTAAACATGAGCTAGTGCGAAATGAATCGCACCGCGCATATGCGAGTTTGACAGATGGGACATAAACAACGAAATGGGTAACAAAAATGCATCTGTCGAATTGGAAAAGTGCGAGTTTATCTGCGAATTGGCACTAACTGCCTGTTGCACGACATTTTTCGGCTGAATGAAACAAAACAATTTCTGACATTTTGTTCTGACATGCGCGCAAATGCTTATTATGGGTAAACATGAATTTTTTGAAAACATGACATGACATTTCGTTAAAATTTGACACTAGCTGAGGCACACTCATGCGCATTATAGTTGAGCCCTTAGAGACTAGGGGTGCCTGTGTCAATCGCCACTATCATGAATTTCATCGTAATCGAAAATCAAGAATGACGTGTACAAGATTACGCCATAACTGACAGATGTGACGTAGAGGGGGATGAGAGCGGTTAAATTGTTCTTTGTTTACAATATTTCTACTAATTGGAGAAATTCATTCATATTAGTCCAAAGATGACTATGGCTTTTACTTTTTTGTAAAGTTAGCAAAGTTTTATTGCAAATATCCCTCATTTTCATGAAATTTATGACATTAATCTCGCTTTACGTCACCAAAAACATGGCGGATTCTCATTAATCAATCATTAAGCGTGTATCTCGATCGAAAATGTTCTACGAACTTCGAAAAATCTATCAGACAATTCGTTCGTAGTAGAATCATGACAAATCTGCTACAAATTTCGTGGAGGTTGTTATCACTAATTACGAATGAAGAGGAAATTTGTATGTTTTTCTACGACAACTTATTTACGTCGGAGTTCGTAATTCCATCCGATTTTGTGATGCCTTTTTTTCGTAGATCGTATCGTAACTTCGAATTGTATGAATGAATTCAGTGATGTGGCTGGATATTTGAACAACAGAGGACTAATTTTATACTATTGTAATAAACTCCAGTGGACTTTGGAAGTATCATTCTTAATCAGATTCTTTGTGAGCCAGTTTCATCAGTGAGGACCACACTCCGTAGATATGTATTATCTTTTGATAAAACTTTTGTAGTGAAACGAAATGAAAAAGAGATGGGTAATTGCCAGAATCGATCGATGCACACAATTTAGCAATCTCATGCACACATTCCTTGACGATTGCGATTGACTCCGCTCAGTTTGAATTCGAATAATTGCGACTGCGAGAACAATCGAGTTATTCGATTGTTTTTATTCGCAATCGCTAACTTATACCCAGTTGCATAGTGCTCGATGAAACACTACGTTTAAACTTTAGTTCAGCGATTTATTCGGGTTCCAAGTTTCGTTGAAACCTTGAACTGAGTTAAATTTGTAGTTTAAGTTAAACGAGTATACACTATCTTTAAAACCGCAGTTTCGCACATCTGCCATCTTGTTTCGCTCTCATTTTATCTCTTTCGTACTTTTTTCCCTTATTTCATAGAAGTATTTTGTATTGAAATCATTTCGAATGGATTCCTTTGCTATACACTTGGCCCTTCCTTGCTTAAAAGACGCGCTATGAAACCGGGCATTTGTCTCACTCTGAACTCAGCTACGACCGTCTTGGTCTTCATTCGATCTTCCTCTCCTCGAACCAGCAAGCTCGGACTCAAAGACCCTTTTTGCTGAAGCATTGGTGTTCATGCGCTCGATGTGGCCCAGCCAGTGTTGTCAGTGTGACTGTTGTCGACTTGCCTGCCGGACTGTGGATGCAGGCTCGTGAAGTTCTAGGTTGTTTCTTCTTCTCCAATCGCCTTCCTCACAGAAGAGGATCACATATCCGACGTAGAATTTTGGGTTCAAAGGCGCCTAGAGCTGAGCTCCGCAGTTTTACTTTGCGTCCAGCCTTCGGCTCCATAAAACAGGACTGGCAACATAAGAGTTTTGTAGAGAATGATCTTGTCCCTTTGAGTCAGGAGTCTTGGCCCCAGTTGTTTCGTCAAGCCCATGTAACATCGGTTGCCAATGTGGTTCTACGTCGCTAGATCTCCACTGTAATGTCATTAGTTGAGTTAACGTTTGCCCCGAGCTAGATGAACTCTGATGTTCTGTTCCACGTGTTATGTGGCGGAACGAGGTCTAGCTCAGCCGCATATATTTCGTCTTATCCTCATTGACCTTAAGACCAACTCGTCTAGCCTGTGACAGTTGCCTCTGTAGGTTCATTAGGCCCAGCCAGGGGGCCATCTCATGTTTGCGGGTAAGGGCGATTTGTTATACAAAAGCGACAACGCACGTTTATCGACGTACTCTAGCTGCGAAATTCAACATCCTCGACACATTAATTTTCATCGCAGAACCTGTCATAACTATTCGACCAGTTTAAGGGGCGTATACGTAACTAATCCTAACAAGTTCAAAGAACTATACACTCCAAAATGACCAGAACAAGTTCTACTGTACGAACACAATTTTCTATTTGCCACCCCTTAAATCTTGATGACCGAACTTTCTACTTAAATAATACAACGGAGGCTTAACATATCCAATTGAACGTACTTCGTATGACTATATTGAGGCATGGCGAGCGAGCAGAATAGAGCTTAGTAACCACATTATATTTTTGGCGATACAATTAATATGCCAGGATACAGTTCTGTCCAGTAAAGGACTTCATGTGACATATGGAGAAGCTGTTATTCCAAGCCAAATGCAACTTCGATAAGAACCGTAACATTTAGGAATGTCCCGCTTAATACGTGAACAACTGAAAAACGAAAACATGACAAATAAGCACTGGAGTCTGCACATTTATTTTTTCATTATTTTAAATCAAAATTTACACAAATTCAGTTATTTTCTGCCAGTTATGCATATATGTATGTAGTATAAGACTTTGCTTGTAGAGATGAACAAATTACACAAATTTAACACAAGATAATTCAGCAATAATACGTTTTATATAATGAAGTAAAAACAAACAACTTTTGAAATGTTTTGAAATGCGATATTGAATAAATATGAAAAATAAAAACGCATTTGTTTCAATTATTCTATAAACAGTGGGAGTCTAACTGAAACGGTTGTTCACTGAATTGCAAAGAGTGAGATGGGTGAATGGGTTTAGTTATCTGATCCGGTGGTAATCTATTCCAATCTGCTCAGGGTTTACTTACTGTCTGTCTACTGCACTACAGGCCACTTCAATTAAACTGATTTCTCAATTCGGACTACCTGTTATAAATGGCACGTCTCTAGCAAGAAACGCGACATCGACGCGTTGCCTTTGTGCGCCATATTTGTTCAGCATAATCGAAGAAGTTATCAGGGACACGTACTGACATGCTAAATCAGACTTTCTGAGTGTGGAAATCTTTTTCATGAGCTAGAAGTGAACATGTAAGATAAGAAAGTTAAGGCTCACACCACCTGCTATATTATTACCATGGGTCACAGATATAGAACTAGGTTATGAAAATAGCTGAACAACTTGTCAAGAAACCAATCCATAGGTTAGGTAAATAGAAGTGACGCTCTTAGATCCTGCTTAGATCCGTTGTAACCACCGTTTTCATGGCAACCAGGAAACTAACTGAAACCTTAGAAATACCTGCTGGTGGTATCCCCGAGTGCTGTGATAATCCACTATCATACTTGGCTATAATCAGTTTATTGTTTTTTTAATCAATTTTGCTGTATTCTTGCAATAGTTAGACAGTTGCCGAGGTGGTGTAGCGTGGTTTCTACTCCTTCAGAAGTCGTTAGGGGCATATTCGTCTTTTCTGGATTAATTAAACGCCATGTTTGCAAAAGCTCTAGTTTCATTCATCTCCGATTGACGTCTGTAAGTAAAATGGCATTTACTACTTGCAAGCCTACTCCTATTTTATGCAGTTCGTAGTAGTCATTGGCAGGTCTATTCCTGTTTCAGCCAGCTCGTCGGTTCTTCATTGGAGTATTACTATATCCAGAGATAAAACTACGACTTGGTGGGTGTAAAGACGATGAACAAAACAAGGACATGGATTCTGGAGTCGGGAAACAGAAAGTTATGGTTAAGCATAAGTACATGAGGCAGCACATATCAATCGATAACCTTTTTTAGTGGCAATGAAAGGCATAGCATCAAACATCTTGGCGGTGAAGATGTTTGGACTGGTCAGATGTTCATCAATGAGATATTCTTTCTCAATTTGGCGATCCTCTGTTGGATACCGGGACGCACTCGTATCCAAGCTAAGGTAACGAAAAGCAGACAGCTTCGAAAAAAGATTCTTAGTTGGAAAAATCTGTAGCCATACTGTGAGCTCATACGTGTAGGAGGAAAATAATAGGCAAAAGAAAAGAACAGCTGTATGCAAAGAACAATTTATCTTATTGTCATCCCGTATACTGCGTACACTCAATACCACGACTAGTGTATTTATGCTTTGTTTTGTGGAGACTTCGGGTCATTCACCTGATCAGCTGGTTGGCTCTTTCTAAAACAAAACAATAGCTAACGGACTGTACTGCAAGTGTATCAGATCCACAGTGTGTTGTACAAGAATCATACCGCGTGTTTTTTATTCTTCTACAGCTCGGCCATCCTGATCAAGTGATCGACCCGATCACATTTAATTATGTTACATGCAATAGTCATAACAGTATTATTATTATTTTTTTTTCAAAATATGAATTCATGATAATTATTAATTCAGAAGGAATTATTCAAAATATTACAATATATAATTAAAAATAAAAATTCAAATATTACATTTATTTGGAAAAGAAACAACTGAAAAGATTAATTCATATATAAACTATAAGGACACTATACATAAGAAAAAAGAGCTTGTATATAGGAACGTAAATATGAAACAAATATATCACGTTTCAGCGCTATTGTTGACTCCGCAGTATGTGTGCTTCGACATCTCCAACGTTGACAACAAAGCAGGTGGCAGGAACCGTTCTTGGAGAAAACTGATGGGACTTCCGGAGTCCAAAAGCGACAGCAGCACAACCGAAGCTTCCATTTCATGATTTGTCCATTTGCATCGTATTTTGCGTTCAAAATCATTTTTTTCCAACATTTGGTTATGTTGCAATGCCATGACTGGAGTTCTGCTTTCGCATTTCGTTGAAATGTGGCCGGGTTGTCTGCATTTGTAGCATGTCACCTCCTTCTTCTGGAACTTTGTGTTGCTTATTGGGTTAGACGTCGATATGTTATCGGCGGATGTTCTTTGTTTGCCTGATTGAAAACGACGAGTGTTTGGTGTGAGTGATTGAGATCTGGTCGCTCGCTCGGTGGAATCACGTTGGTTGCTCTTCAATTTTGTGTATTTCCGAAGTGCTGATTTTAATTCCTCGAGACTGTCTGCGCTGTACAAAAGACTTTTATTTACTTCGGAGTCAGGAATACCTCTTATTATGAACTGTATTAAATCCTCCTGTTCAACTTTGCCGTGCGATGCTATCTCCTGCATGTGCAGAACATATTGCTGCATTGACTCGTCGCGATATTTCCTTCTTCCTCGAAGCTCATCGTACACGTCAGCCCTTGTCACAACTCTCACAAATTCACTTCGCAGAGCACTTTTTAACTGTGTCCATGTTCGCACATTCACTGTCCTTATAAACAATTTTGCCGTGCCCTTCAGGAGCCTTTTGGCGTAAATGAACTTATTCCTCTCGTCTAAACCCAAGACCTCGGAACACTCCTCGAACTGTTCGATCCAGAAACGAACGTTAAAGTTGTCGTCTCCACTAAAAGATGATACCGAATCCTCGACATCTTTAAAGTTGCAGACAGACGATGGTCGAGAATTCGATTCCGGCTCATCTAGTTGCAGCTCACGCAGTTGTTGCTTCAATTTCCTTATCTCCTCCTTCTTCTTACAGATTCTTTGCAGCTTCAGTAATTCGGCATCGAGCGTCTCTTCGTCTTCGCTACTGGGTGCAATACTGGATGCACGATCCCGCGGGAGAACCGAATCGTTCAGACAGATGCTCTTGCTCGTCGATGGGAATTCTTGCATAATTCTGGCTAAGTCTTCGTCTGGATAGTCCGCAACCGCTTCTTCCGCCCGGATTTTTAATTCTGCTTTGGTGCCGGTTGTTTGACACTTTAAGAGTCTGAGTATACTCTTGAGTCTCGGTACCGTGGCAGACTCCAAGAAATTAATCCACTCTTCTGACATTATCAAAAACGCACCAAATTAATTAAATTTCGAACTATGAAAAAACGCGATTTAGACACAAACGTACACTCGCACTGTACACTAATTCCAACACCGAGATTTGCGGAACACTTCTTTGTTTCGGTTATTATAATCCCACTTCTGAGATTGTAGGAGGAAAATAATAGGCAAAAGAAAAGAACAGCTGTATGCAAAGAACAATTTATTTTATTGTCATCCCGTATACTGCGTACACTCAATACCACGACTAGTGTATTTATGCTTTGTTTTGTGGAGACTTCGGGTCATTCACCTGATCAGCTGGTTGGCTCTTTCTAAAACAAAACAATAGCTAACGGACTGTACTGCAAGTGTATCAGATCCACAGTGTGTTGTACAAGAATCATACCGCGTGTTTTTTATTCTTCTACATACGCCATTTAGTTCTTCTTCTTCTTTCTGTGGCGCTACAGTCCGGGGTGGACCTGGGCCTCAACCAACAGGCCTCTCCAGCCAGCACGATCTTTCGCCAGCTGCCTCCAGTTGCGCACACCAAGTTGGCTGAGGTCCTTTTTTACTTGTGTGCGCCATCTAGTGCGAGGACGTCCTCTGTTGCGCTGTCCCAATGGTGTCGGTGTCGAAGACTCTTCGGGCCGGAGCTGTGGTGTCCATCCGCTCTACATGCCCTAGCCATCTTTAGCGTTGGATCCGAAGACGCTTAACTAGGTGCATGCCGCTGTACAGCCCGTATAGTTCGTGGTTGAACCTTCTCCTCCAAGCGCCATCAACGCAAACAGGACCAAAGATCGTACGCAGAACTTTTCTCTCAAAACAACCAAGAGCTTCTTCATCCGCTTTCAATAGCGTCCATGTCTCTGCGCCATAGAGCAGGACTGGGATGATCAGGGTTTTATACAAGGTCAATTTGGTGTTGTGAGAGATGGCTCTGTTGCTCAATTGCCTCTTGAGCCCAAAGAAACAGCGATTGGCAAGAGTAATTCTGCGCTTGATCTCGGTACTGGTGTTGTTGTCCCTATTTACTCCAGAGCCTAGGTAGACGAATTCCTTGAATACCTCAAAGTTTCTGCTGCCCAATATGACGCTCTGTCCGAGACGTCGATGTTGTGCGTCCTTCCGTGATGACAGCATGTACTTTGTTTTGCCCTGGTTTACCGCTTCCGCTTCACTGCCAGCAAACGCCTCATTGACGGCTCGCTGTGCTCGTCCAATCACGTCAATGTCGTCCGCGTAAGCAAGCAGTTGAACGAACTTCTGGAAGATCGTGCCTCTAGTGTTGGCGTATGAGTTTCGCACGATCTTCTCAAGTATGATGTTAAAGAAGTCACATGACAGCGTGTCGCCTTGTCTAAAACCTTTTTTTGACATTGAAGGTCTCGGTGAGTTCGTTACCGACCTTAATGGAGCAGCGAGAGTTCTCCATCGTCATCCTGTACAATCTGACGAGTTTGGCAGGAATGTCAAAACTAGACATGACGCTGTATAGCTCGTCTCTATGCACGCTGTCATATGCGGCCTTGAAATCGACAAATAGGTGGTGGGTGTCGATCTGCATCTCTTGAGTCTTTTCCAGGATCTGCCGGAGTGTAAATATTTGGTCTATTGTGGACTTTCCTGGCCTGAAACTGCACTGATAAGGACCTATCAGGTTGTTGACAAAGGGTTTCAGGCGTTCACACAGAACGGCAGAGAGTATCTTGTAAGCGATGTTAAGGAGGCTGATCCCTCGATAGTTGGCGCAGTCAAAGGGGTCTCCTTTCTTGTGGACCGGGCAAACGATACTGAGATTCCACTCGTCGGGCATGCTTTCCTCAGACCATATCTTCCAGATGAGCTGGTGCATGCGCCCAACCATATCATCTCCAGCTGCCTTAAATATTTCAGCGGGCAAACCGTCCGCTCCAGCAGCTTTGTTAGACTTCAGTCTTGATATTGCTACCTTGACCTCGTCTAAGTCTGGGGGACGGTATTCGCGTCTGTCATCGTCCAGATTGAGTGGAACATTCTGCCTGACAGCGGTATTTTGGTCCTCATCGCCGTTTAACAGTCTACAGAAATGATCTTTCCAGATTCTCAGTATCGACTGCGACGCCATTTAGTTATATTAGAATAATTTTGTGGACGAAGCCCTAGAAAAAGCCACAGCTCTATGGCTTAGCCCAATACTTGTACAGGAGCTACAGCGAGGGCTTTATGACTGTGAACGTGTAGAAAGAGATCAACATTATTGATTGGCCTTGTGCCTTCAAAAAGGCCATTAGGACTTGGAAGCACAAGAGTCCTGATGAAATGGGAATAGACAAGTTGGCAAATCCTGGTCTGATGTGACTAAACTGGTTCGCAGAATCGCTGATACTCCATAGGAGCAAGGACCATAATAATATGGAAACGCTGTATGCGCTAGAACAGACACAATGGTGAATTTAAACTTAACTTAAAATCCAAACAACCGCATTCTAAATTACATCAAATATATTTCATCTAATGGCGTTATCAAAACAATGCAACAGTAATGGGCTAACAGCATTCGAGGAGAATTTCGCAGGGTCCGTTAAAACTAAATCACTCTTAACTTTAATTTTATTCCTAGGCTGTTGCTGATTATCAGTCTCTGTAGTTGAACTCTCAGGGATCTTATTATCTAAATCCGTTGCGCCCGCAACAGTGTTTGTATTCGCCGCAAACGAATTGGAAGCATTTGAGGGTAATCCACTTGTTGTGGTGTTGTTGTTGGTACTCGATGGCTCCTCAGTCGGGGGAATCGTTGCGTTAGCGGCCACATCAGCACTCCGTGACTTCTCCTTCTGGCCCTCCACACGAAGGTGCTCCTCCCTCAACTTGTGCTTGGCCAAGTGCACGTTAAGCAGTCCCCCATTGATGGTGGCGAAGGGACAGAATTTACACTTGTGCACGATTGAGTCGGCAGACTCTGGATGTTTGATGCGGATATGATTCTGAAAACACACAACATCCATAAGTCAGCTCCCAGGCGGGATTTCTTCCACAAAACCTTACCTGATACGCGACGCTCTGTATGGACTTGTAGTCACAGAGCGGACAAACGTACATTTTGCTCTTGTCGTGCGTCATGCGGTGTCTTCGGAAGGCGTTGTGGTCGTTTGCCATGTACCCACACGAGCTGCACTTGAACTTCTTCGCCGTCTCATGGGTGAGCATGTGCAGCTTGAGGGATGACTTGGAAGACAGTGTCTTGCCGCAAGCTTCGCAGCAAAACAGATCGTTGCTCTTGCAGAAGTGCTCCCGCAGTGATTTCAGATGCGAAAACACAGCGTTGCACTCCTCACAACGATGCACATCCGGTGGTGGGGCCGTCGTTATCGTCCGGTGCCACCGCCGATGATTCTTCAGTTGTTTGCTATTTTTAAAGGCCTTCTCGCATTGGTCGCACTTGTAGTTGCGCTCATCGGAATGTATCTTGCTGTGAGTGTTCACCAGCCGCGAGTAGATGGGCGTCTTGAAGTTGCACAGCTCACAACTGTGCAGCTCCATGTCGATTTTGTGACTGCGCCAGAGATGCGTGTGCAGCGTATTCCAGTTGGAGAAGTTTGTCGATTCGCACTCGGGGCAGATCATTGGATGTGAGGCGTCCCTAAAGGGGTGACCATTGTAAAGATAGCAAAAAAAAATACATTTTGAGGTTACTTACGAATTGTGACACCTTTTGTGGTACTCCAAGGTGTCTGGCTTCTTGAAGCGGAACGCACATCCATTGACATCGCACTTGGTCCCTGTCTCCACGAGGGCGCTGCTCCCGTAGATCTTCCGCAGCTTTGTGATTCCCGTTCGATTTGATCCAAATGGCCGTCCACGTGGCCTGGACTTGGATTTGCTTGCGTCATCTGGGTCGCTTGCCTCCTGAGCACCGTTGTCCCTCTCGGTCTCCATCAAATTGTCAGCGACATAAATTCGTCCCTTCTCCGGAGCCACGGCCGACTGGTCCACGTCTTCGGCTGGCGCTTCTGCGGCCAGTTCGTTCAAGCCACCCTCCGGCGGTGTAAAGCAGACAGGGTCAAGCTCTGATTCCCGACTTGGCTGATCTCGCTCCAAGTCATCGAGAATTTCAACGATTTCCAGTGAACTTTGGTCAATGCCCGTAATTTCCGAACCAGTCTCCGTGTGCTCTCGGTTGGCGTTGATCAGCTCTTCGGCGCACACGAACAGGATCTCCGGATCGTGGTTATCCTCGCCGTGATTGACGTCTTCCATCATGGAGATCTGCGGTGTGTTCAGCTCGTAGTGCCGGTTCTTCTGCTCGCATCCAGAGTTCGAGTCAATGATGCTGTCGAGCCCATCCAGCACATAGTCGTTCGTCCAGCCAATTGCCGGTGGCGTCTGGAAGTGCACCGGTTTGTTGACGAAGCCACCAGAGTCCTGATTGACCATTCTGAACGAACACACTTCCTCGGAGTTCTTGGAGTTCTCCGACGAATTCGAGACCATGTTCGGCGTTCCACTGTTCTGCTCGAGGTTGGGAGCGATGAGGTTCTCGACTTCGTTCTTGTTCATCAAATTCAACTCATCCACTGTGCGTAGGTGAAGGAAATTGGAGGATTTCCGGGGTTGCTCCTGGAATTGCGGCTGCTTCAGGATGTCGACGTTTTTGATGTAAATCTTGCTCCGCGGTGGCTCGGGCTCGGCATGCATGAATCCCGTGTCATCGGGAAGCAGGAAGTTGGCGCAGTCCACAAAATTGTTGCCGCAGTCGAAGGTGTACTCATTGTTGACGTCGTCGGCGATGAACTTGCCCTGCACTCCGGGGAATTCCTCCTCGGAAGGGAAGAGGTTGAAGTGAATGTCGTCGTTCACATTCAGCACGTTGGTCAGATTGTCTGGAGGCAGGAAAATCGGCTCCTTTAGGATGTCTACATTCTTTATGTAGATCTTGGGTCGTCGAGGCTTGTCGAATGCCTGGCTGACCTGTGGCTGCTCGGGGCAGAGGTCCGGGAGGTCTGGTTGCGGCAGGAACGTCGGGTACCTCGTGGTCACACCATCATCCAGGCAGAGCATGTCACTCTGTTCGTTTTGCGACGGAAGGAAGTCAAAACTGCTCTGCCCCTCTCGTCGCATCAGCGCTGGCTCCCGCAAGACATCGACACTCTTGATCGATATTTTCTGCTTCGCTCGCTGTGTCGCCGAGGACGACGCATGTTCTTCTGGCACAACATCACTGTTCTCACAGATCAGGTCTATCAAGTTGTTTCCCTCTGCGTTCTGATATGTACTGCAGTACCCCTGCTGATCCAGGCTCAAGATCTGTTCCTGACGCGGTGGTTCGCGCAGACACTCCACATTCTTCAAGTAGATCCGACTCCGCCGCGGCTGTTCGTCCAAAACACTTGACAGCAAGTGCTTCACCTCGTCCTTGCACATCAGATGATCACTCAGCAGGTGCATTTCCAGTGACTCCCGCGCGTAGAACACATTCTCACAGCCAGGGCAGGCGATTTTGGCTCGCTGCACATTTGAGGGGGCCGCATTGCTGCCGTGCACTGTTGACACGTGCTTCTCTAGGGATTCCAAATGAATGCTCAAGAAAGGACACTGACCGCACTTGTGGACCGTCGGCTTTGACGGCTGTGATGTCGGCGCTCTTGTCGGTTGCGGCGCAGCTGCAGTCGGTGTCACGTGTCCCGTCCGGCTCTGGCAGTCCGGCGTGGAATTGGTTGGATTCTGCTGCTGTGTGACATTTCCCGCTGCATCGCTCTGCTCCGACTTAATCGGCTCCTCGGACTTGATCTCCTCGTGGTTCTGCTGGCGGCGAAAAATATTGCCGAAGTTATTGCTGGTCGGCTGGGCATTTGTGGTGTGAATTTGTACAAAGGGCAAGAGGTTGACGTTGTTCGTGTGAATACTCGGTAGGGAAGTTGTTGTGGAGGCTGTCGCTGCTGATGGCAAAGGCTGTGCGGATGCAAATTCATCCGTGATCGAACTGAAATAGTGATTCGAAGAGTTCACATCCAGTGGTGTCGTCAAATCTGTAAACTGGAAGCGAATGGGAATGAAAAAGAGTCAATATTATATTTGAGAGCATCGTGCGAAACTAAAACTCAAATGTAAACGATTTCTCAAAAGTCCGTTCAATTGCTTGCTTACGCGGGGGACATTGACGTAAATTTACGAGCACAACATTTGCTGTCATAAATTAAACCAGGGCAATAAAAAGCACATATCACCACGAACGGACGCACAATATCGACGTCTCGAACAGAGTGTCATAATGGGCAGCAGAAGCTCTGAAAAAGTCAACGACATCGTCTACCTCGGCTCTGGAGTAAACAGGGACAATAACAGCAGTACCGAGATCAAGCGCAGTCAATCGTTGCTTCTTTGGACTCAAGAGGCAATTGAGTAACAGAGCCATCTCTCGAAACACCTAGCTCACTTTATATAACACTCTGATCATCCCTGTCCTTCTCTAAGTTGAAAGCAAATGGGGGTTTGAGGGAAAACTTCTGCGTGCGATCTTTGGTCCTTTTCCCATCCTGTACGGAGTGCACAGTACCATGCACCTGGTTAAGCGTCTTGGGATCCAACGCTTAAGATGACTACGTCATGCGGATGGACACCACACAGCTCCGGTCCGAAGAGTCTTCAATTCCGAGCCATTGGGACAACGCAACAGAGGACGCTCTCGAATGAGATGGCACACACAAGTGGAAAAGGACCTCAACCAACTTGGTGTGCGCAGCTGGAGGCAGCTGGCGAAAGATCGTGCTGGCTGGAGAGGCATGTTGGGTGAGGCCCAGGTCCACCCCGGACTGTAGCGCCAATCAAAAAGAAGAAGAAGTCCCATTTCAGCTGTATAGGGCAGAAGCATGGACAATGTCAAATGAGGACGATGAGATGCTTGATGACTTCGAGAGGAATTTCGCAAAAGTTCGGTCTCGCTTGTAAAGAAGTAGTTTGGAGGGGAAGACTGAACGACGAACTCTACGAGCTGTACAATGATATTTGTCTAGTCGAACGAATTCGAATGTTTCGACTCAGATGGATAGGCCATGTAGAGAGAATGGACACTAACGCTCCAGCTCGGAAAACCGTCGAGGCTAACCCTAAGAAACAATACGCTTCCGATGGCGTAACGAGAGGCCTTAATCAGCTGGGTGTCCGCAACTGGAGTCGGCTAGCCCAGGACCGTGCTAGTTGGAGGGGAATGCTGACTGAGGCCCAGGTTCACATCGGACTGTAGCGCCATGCAAAGAAAGAACAAGAAATAATGTACAGAAAGGTTTTAGCTTGAAAATGATCACAAAATGGTGCCATTATTCGAATATCAATTGATGCTGCCTGCCAGCATGATGGATATTTATGTCTAAGTGCAATCTCTAAGCCAACCGACTGTAAAAATAGTCCTACTACCTTCCACACTGAACACCAACATGATTTCTGAGTCGATGAACTAGCAAAAACGTTGCGAGAATGTGAGCGATTAAACTAAACGACTTTGTACTTCCAGCTAAACTTCTAGATGCCTAAAATGGTTTGCTTTGATATTTCTGTAAATGCTGCGCACTCAACCTTGTTTAGTATCAACTTCAAATCGCATCAGACACATATTTCCTGCAGATCCAACAAACATTAAAACAAGCCTTTCACTAATCAAGGGCTATCACATGTCTGTTACACTTAACAATAGTTAAAATCAAATTGAATTACATTACAAACGACCGTCAACATACCACTGTCATGTTCCTCTGAAACAGTATGTTACACTTCTGTATTATTTCACTTTGAAGTAAGTCTTCCACTTTGAACGAACGCGAGTGCCAACTCCAACAACGAATGCGACTCGTGAGTGTGAGACGAACAAATTGCGACTAAATTTGTTTTAAATTTAAAGACTTCCTCAAGCCCATAGCGCGCACATTTTCCTTCCCAAGTGTAGTGACCCACAATAAGCTGCCTCTAAAGTGAGAGTTACTTAACAAGCACTTCCGACTAAGTTCATTCAATAAGCCACACATCTGTTGTAAACAGCACGCTGAGTATATTCGATTCTTAGACGCAAAACAAAAAAACGCGGAGGACTCCCATATGGGAACACCAAGCGTAATCGTCAAGATCCACACGGTCTTTGGCAACCGAAGAACCACTCATCACTCTGCATGCAGTGTGGGTAAGCTGCTGTAAACAGCACCCACGATATGCGAGGAAAGTCTCCCCCATTCAATTACTCGTCTGCCTATTGGCGCTTTGCGTTCGAAGGGTCTTAAATTAATTAATTTGTTGATTGGCGATTTAGTCGGCTCTCCGGCGGGTGAGATAAAGTGCATTTTTATTCGAACAATTAGGATAACTTTAAATATTTTATTTCCTACTGAGTTCAAGTTCGAGGCTGCTTCGAATGTGTTTTAGAGTTTATTGATTTCAGACATAAAATCGTCTACTCTGCGCTGGTGTCATCGCATTGGAAATAATAAAGTACTTAATGAATGCAACTCATTAGAGATCTATAAAGCCATTTCAAGCAGACATTCCAGCTGAGCATTTGAAGATGATTCTAGACGAAGACATGCCATATTATCAGCGATCGTCAAAAATCAACCCTGCACTCAAACCACTATACCATCAAGTACCGTTGAATCATCATCATAATTGTTTAATAAAAATGTTTACCATATGTTTACCTCGCCACTGGTTCACCAATGGGCCAACATATCTACCATCAAAGAACTTAAAAGATCCTTTCTCAAAATGTCGAAGTCACCCACCTAGGGTGGTTGGTAGTTTCATTGTGCCCACTGTACAGGCAAGTGAGAACTTCAAATTAGGAAACAGTTACCGCCATTTTCCTGGTTGAGACGAGAACAGGACCCTCTCAGAGGGGGTGATGGATGCTTTCCTCCACGTCCTCGTCTTGACAACTTGCACAGAAGTCTTTGGGGAATAGGCCCAACGCGGTGTCTCGTGATTATACCATTGATGTGTCAATTGTTGACATCTTTGGGAAGATCAGGCTTCTTGATCTTTTAGGGTCGAGATGATGGCTGATTTGTTTTGATGTTCAGCAGGTGGTCCCATCTGCATAACCCTCACAAAAACCGTAGTGTGGTAACTAATGTGGGTTAAAATAATGGGCTCGTCCTCCCAATCGAAGGTTGTACGTGAGGTTATTCTCCTCACCACGTAAACAAGTACGAGTGTATAGCGAATGAATACCACAACTCCGGCCCGAAGAGTCTTTGACTTAGAGCTATTGGGACAACGCAACAGGGGACGTCCTCGAACGAGATGGCGCACACAAGCAGCGAAGATGCTTTGGCGAAAGATCGTACTGGCTGGAGAGGCTTGTTGGTTGAGACCTATGTCCACCCCGGACAGTAGCGCCAAACAAAGATAAATAAGGTGGAACATATGAACTGAAGGTAGCTATTGGGGTACTTATAATAATAATAATATGGGTGGCGCTACAGCCCATAGAGGGCCAGGGCCTAGTTTCTCAGCAACCACTCGTGTTGTGCGCGCTATTGTTCTCTCACGAGTGGAAGGGACCTACAGTTTTACGCCGAATCCGAACTGCCAAGTTTGAGAAGCTTTTTCTAAACAGGAAATACTCTTTGAGCATTGTCAGTGACTCGAAAGAGGTGGGGTCGTGAAAATTGTTTCTGTCGCTCAGAGCTGGAATCGAACCTACGACGTCGAGGTTGGGGTCCTTGGGGTACTTATGTCACGAAATATTCCATCAACAGGCAGGCAAGAATCATGTTTTGCGAGGTCATCAGCTGTACAGTTTCCAAGGTTGTCTCTATAGCCTGGCACTCAGTACAGGCGAATTTTCAACTGTTCAACTAATTCGTTATCGATATCATTATTATATAAGTCATATATCATATAATTCGCGGACATCACGTTTCAACTTAGCCAGGACAAGTTTAATCGCATTTACTTCCGCTTGGAAGACGCTGAGGTGACTGTGAAGACTAACGGAATATCTCAGCCCATTTGCCACCGTCCATGTGTACCGAAGCTGTCCTTATTCAGCTGACGAGTTACTCACAAGATAAGCAATGAAGCGAGGAGCAAACAAGCAAGCAGGGCTGTTAAGGAATATCACCGATGACTCGGATAGTAAATAAAACTCTGCAATGATGCTTTTTTTAATCCTACACTGAAAGCACTCATGCCTGTTTTAACAGATCTGCTAATTTAGCTAATCGTAGGATCAAAAATAA